>CM048745.1:886013713-887213713 GCA_026315105.1 Locusta migratoria
TATACTATTTTATTTCCCATTCCATTCTCGAATAGCGCGCGGGAAGAATGAACACCTGAATCTCTTCGTTCGGGCTCTGATTTCTCGTATTTTATTCTGATGATCATTTCTACCTATGTAAGTGGGAGTCAACAATATATTTTCGCATTCGGAGTAGAATGTTGGAGATTGTAGTTTCGTAAGTAGCCACGCCGCAGCGATAAGCGCCGTTGTTGTAATGATTCCCATCCCATATCCTGTATCATTTCCGTAAATCTGTCTCCCCTGTATCGTGACAATACGAAACGACCTGCCCTTCTTTGGACTCTTTCGATGTCCTCCGTCAAACCCATCTGATAGGGATCCCACACTGGGCTGCAATACTCCAAAAGTGGACGGACAAGCGTAGTTATGCAGTTTCTTTAGTATTTCTATTGCATCTTTTAAGGGTTTTGCAAAATAAAACGCAGTCTCTGGTTCGCCTTTCCCACTACATTATCTACGTGTTCTTTCCAATTTAAGTCAGAAGTAATTGTAATTCCTAAGTATTTTGTGGAGTTTACGGCCTTCACACTTGATTGATTTATCATGTAAACAAATTTTAACGGTCTTCTTTTCGTACTCATATGGACGACTTCACGCTTCTCATTATATAGAGTCAACTGCCAATTCTTACACCATACTGATATTCAAATCGTTTTGCGGTTGGTTTCGATCTTCAATTGATTTTACTAGACGGTAAATGACGCCGGCATCTGCAAACAACCTAAGACAGCTACTTAAATTTTCCCCTAAATCGGATATGTAAATAAGCAACAGCAGAGGACCAATAACACTACCCTGTGGAACGCACGATCAACTTGTCGTGTGAGATGTTATGGGGTATAATGTAACATTTATGGTTGAAAGCCATCACATTAAGATCAAAGTATTGCTTCGGTGCAGCCAGTTAGGACCCGTAGGTGACAGATAGTAAAAGCTGGTGAGAACCACGATAGGTGGTACAGTAGGTCGGGTTCTCATGGGACAGAGCATTGGAAAATTTCCCCGAATTCTAGGGAAGTCCCCGATCGCCAGACATCGGACGCCGATTGACTGTAGCACTGGCGGTTACGCGCCAAAACGCATTCATATTTTTGTTAAAATTTATTAAACTAATTATTTATTCAATGTCAAATTCAGTTTAGAAAAACCCCTCAAAGTTGAGCTATGCCCTGAGTAGGCAAAACATATTAACAATTGCTAATTCAATAAACAAAATAATTAATTTAAGACGGACGAAGCACGGCAGCCATGTTTTCTCGCCAAATCGCGGAAAGAAGGCAGCCTTGCATCCAACCGCCACACTTCAGTTCAGTACACGCACTCAGAGAAGTAGCATGTCTCATATATTAGCGGTCATAAAACATTGTTTAATCGTCTTAGATCAAGACGAAGTGACTTTATATTCTATTATCAGTTAAGATACTGTGTGTCAAATGGATGTTATTATACAGTTACTTTAAATAAATCAGCTGGCATTCCAAATTACCACAGTTTTGAAACTTCCTGGCAGATTAAAATTGCGTGCCGGAACCGGGACTCGAACCTGGGATCTTTGCCTTTCGCGGGCAAGCGCACTATTGACTGTGCTATCCCGACACGACTCACGATGCCGCCTCACAACTTTACTTCCGCCAGTAACTCGCCTCCTACTTTCCAAACTTCACAGAAGCTCTCCTGCGAACCATGCAAGACTAGCACTCCTGGAAGAAAGGATATGGTGGAGAATGGCTTAGCCATAGCCTAAGGGATGCCATGTCTTCACCATATCCTTTCTTCCAGGAATGCTAGTCTTCCATGGTTCGCAGGAGAGCTTCTGTGAAGTTTGGAAAGTAGGAGGCGAGTTACTGGCGGAAGTATAGTTGTGAGGCGGCATCGTGAGTCGTGTCGGGATAGCACAGTCAGTAGTGCGCTTGCCCGCGGAAGGAAAAGGTCCCAGGATTGAGTCCCGGTTCCGGCACGCAATTTTAATCTGCCAGGAAGTTTCATATCAGAGCACACTCCGCTGCAGAGTGCAAAATTTCATTCTTGGTACCACAGTTTTGTTCCGTGATTAGATCAGTTCTTGCCAATAGTTTAGCAATTTCAGCCTTATTCAAGAACTCCGACCTGTGTGCTATCATCTGCGTGGAACCCTACAGAAGACGTCAGGTTGGTGCACTTTAAGAGTTTCTACTCTTCACACAGTGCAGTGTGGAGTTACTACAACCCTTTCTCGTAGACTGTCATTGCGGTACAAACGCAAATAGTTGTGAATTATCCATGGCAACATGAAGGAGGAAAGGAAACGGTACAGTAGTAGTCTTTAGAACCCCCCCCCCCCCCACCATGTAGTCAATACAACCACAAATCACAGGGATACTGAGGCTATTTGGACCTATGTGAATGACCTGCCATGACCTGTGACCATAACCTTTCTGTACGTCACCCAAGACGTACTTGAGCTGTGCTGGCTCGATTTTCGTCATTGATCTCTCTTCGTTGCTCTACGTATCTTTTCGCCGTGACTCGTCTCGCGGATGGCGCTTGTTGCAGCGATTTGCGACTATACCTCGAGGCGCGTGAGGCAGGTGTGACAGTTTGTCCTAGGACGAGGTACCACGGTTGGTGTTAAGGATTGCCGTGTCGATAGTGAGCTGCCCGGTTCGCCTTATGTTCTTGTGGTGGTAACTTCCTGGGCGCCGCAGTCTTGTGCGTCCTCTCTTGGAGTACTGTTGCCCCTTGTGGGACCCTCACCAGGTGGGACAGACGGAAGACATTGAGAAGGTTCAGAGAAGGGCAGCTCGTTTTGTTTTATCACGTTACGGGGGGGAAAGCGTCACGGAAATGTTGCACGAATTGGGGTGGAAATCATTAAAAGAAAGACGTTATTCATTGCGGCGTGATCTGTTTGCGAAGTTTCAATCACCGACTTTTAGTTCTGAATGTGAAAATATTTTGCTAGCACCCACCTACTTAGGGAGACATGACCATCCCAATAAAATAAGAGAAATCAGATCGAAAACGGAACGATTTAGGTGTTGAATGTAAACGAAGGCTTCCGCGGCCGTTGTCATTGTATATAAAACTCTTCTGGGTTTTGGACCGCATCGTCAAAATATCAAACACTTCACCGACGTTTCGGCCACGATTGCAAGTGGCCATCTTCTGGGTGTTACATTTACTGGCCGAAACGTCGGTGAAGTGTTTGATATTTTGACGATGCGGTCCAAAACCCAGAAGAGTTTTATATACAACGATTTAGGTGTTCTTTCTTCTCGCGCGCTATTAGACAATGGAACGGTAGAGAAAAGTTATGAAGGTGGTTAGTGAACCCTCTGCCAGGCACTTAAATGTGATTTGCAGAGTATCTATGTAGATGTAGATGGAGATGTAGATTAACAGTCATGGTCTTACACGAGTATCAGGTGTGAAGATCTGACTTGCAATCAACCGGCCGTTACTTTTCCACGTTTGAACTTGAATGTTTGTGAGGATGGAATCATAGTGTCTTTCAACATCTGATGCAATGTCACTCCGAGAATTACCCTACCGACGGCCTGCGTGGAGTAACTGCACGATATCAGCGGCTACCAAGATAAGCACAACTCGGAGGTCATCTCGTTGCGTTTGTTGTCGCACTTCAGTGTGCCGGAGTTCTGAATCGAGCATTGTTTCGTTAGCCAGCTGTTGGCGCTTTGTCTCGTCGTCCAATTTCTGTTTTGTTTGCCTAACTGAATAGACTGAGTATGCTGATGCAATAGCTCCGTACTTAGCTATAATTTACAACCGATCACTCAGCGAGATCCGTACCCAAAGACTGGAAAGTTGCCCAAGTTACTCCAATATTCAAGAAAGGCAATAGGAGTGATCCCCAAAATTACAGGCCTATCTCACTGACGTCGATCTGCAGTAGGATTTTGGAACATATACTTTGTTCGAATATTATGAACTACCTCGAAGAGAACGATCTATTAACCAATAGTCAGCATGGATTCAGAAAGTATCGCTCTTGTGAAACACAGCTCGCCCTTTATTCACATGAAGTGTTAAGTGCCACCGACAAGGGATCTCAAATCGATTGCGTATTTCTGGATTTCCGAAAGGCTCTTGACACTGTACCCCACAAGTGGCTTCTAATGAAATTGCGTGCTTATGGCATATCTCCCAATTTGTGCGATTGGATTCAAAATTTCCCTATCAGAAAGGACACGGTTCGTTGTAATTGACGGTAAGTCATCGAGTAAGACAGAAGTGATATTTGGTGTTCCACAGGGAAGCATTAAAGATTCCCTATCTTCCTCGTGTTTATAAACGATTTAGGAGACAATCTTAATAGCTCCCTTAGACTGTTCGCGGATGATGCTGTCCTTTATCGGATAGTGAAGTCAACAGAGGATCAAAAGCAACTGCAAAGCGATTTAGACAAAATTTCTACTTGGTGCGAAAATTGGCAATTGACAGTAAATAAAGAAAAGTGTGAAGTAATACACATGACCACTAAAAGAAATCCGCTGAACTTCAATTACGCGATAAATCAGTCAAACCTTGAGGTCGTAAATTCTACCCAATACCTAGGAGTAACAATTACGAACAACTTTGACTGGAGAGAACACATAGAAAATATTGTGGGGAAGGCGAACCAAAGGTTACGTTTCATCGGCAGAACGCTTAGAAGATGCACCAGATCCACCAAAGAGACTGCCTACATCACACTTGTGTGTCCTCTCCTGGAGTACTGTTGCCCCTTGTGGGACCCTCACAAGGTGGGACTGACGGAAGACATTGAGAAGGTTCAGAGAAGGGCAGCTCATTTTGTTTTATCGCGTTATTGGGGGGGGGGGGGGGGAGCGTCACGGAAATGTTGAAATGTTGCACGAATTGGGTTGGATGCGGCGTGATCTGTTTGCGAAGTTTCAATCACTGACTTTTACGTCTGAATGTGAAAATTTTTTGCTAGTACCCACCTACTTAGGGAGTCATGACCATCCCAATAAAGTAAGAGGAATCAGATAGAAAACGGAACGATTTAGGTGTTCTATCTTCCCACGCGTTATTAGAGAATGCAACGGTAGAGAATAGTTATGAAAGTGGTTAATGAACCCTCTGCCAGGCACTTAAATGTGATTTGCAGAGTATCTATGTAAATGTAGATAGGCTTGGGAGTTGAACGCCAACAACTCCCATCGTCTAATGTCTACGTTTTCTCTTTCATACTAGTGAGTTGTAAGTTGGCTTTGAACCTTGCCACTGTTCAAAACTAATGATTAGTTTATTCATAATTAACGCTTGCTAGGCGTCACAGTGGAATTTAATTGGAGTGTTCCCGCTTGTTGCTCCGTTATGTGGTGGCTGTGTGTTTTCCCTCTGCGATGTTTCCTGCACACACGTAGTTCTAACTATGGCGATTCTATTTAGAAAATTTTGATTTTTACCTGCTCTGCTCTGTCCGTTTCTTCCTTGGTGATCCTTCCTTTTACACCCATTACCTTGCTGGTAGTGTTTATGATTGTTTTCATATGTAATTTGCCCTTCCTGTTCCAAGTGGTGTGGGGTATTGGTTAAAAGGAAAAATAAAAAATATATTGGATGGGAAATAAAAAAATAGGTAGAAGGACTGCGCCCCATTGAACACCTTTTGCCAGTAAAAAAAAAAAACAATTTATTGAATAACAATGTTGATCTTAAAATTCCACAATCAAAACAAACCAACACGTAATCTGATAAACCGTTCCTATAAGGAAAAAAATACAACATGTAATATATGATTAACAAATAAGTAGGAAATGGCTCAATTTTTACACAATAGGCAGATATCCCTAACCAAGGAACTTCGCTTAACAATGGTCAAACACTTGCAGTAAAGAAATGGAATAACACATTTAAAGTAAGCGAAACTGCTGACAAATAATTAAGCATAAAAATATAACCAGGTTAACAATATTAGGCCTAACCTTATAATTCAGAGTTCGCAAGATTCAGAATTGGCAAAATATAGTTGGTCAAAAGATCACACCAGACTATTCACGAATTGGCGACCCCATTTTTTTTTTTTCGCTTTTAAAGGTGACTGCCGCAGAACCACGGTAGGCAGAGCCCGGCCAAAATAAAGCAGGTACATAAACTATACTCAACTTCAGGCAGAAGCCGAAGCAACAAACCACTCAAACGGGCAAACCACCGGCCCGGCCCATCGGGCCCGACGTCAGTCAAGCAGGTACAACAGATAAGGCGTACAACTGCGAAACATAAATAAAAGGGGAGATTAATCATACGTGTTAAGACAACAAACCTTTAAAATATACAATATACCAATAAGCATAAGATTTGACACGCAAGCATACGCAAAGGGGAAACCAGGCACGTACCTACGCATAGGGTACAACAATCATCACTGCTTGCCCTTAATACTCACAATAATAAAAATAAAACATACAATCCATTGGTAAGATTAATGACGTTCATACGACTGCGTCGCTTTAACAGAACCACATTGAAATTGAGCACCCCAGAAAGCGACACACACAAATTGATCAGTGCTCATATATAAACAACATATCTGGTTACAATGAAAGGCTTACACGAAACGTCTCAATAATTTAAGAATAAACAACTGCCTGCAACAGAAAGTACATTTGGTTACAAAGCACAGTTAAGGTATTCGATACACAAGCCGAATAAATCGCGTTTACGCGAAAAGCACTTCAATACAGTAAATTACGCACTGGTTGCAAACCAGCTAGCACTCAAAACATAATAGCAAGTTCCATTAACTCAATTCCCTCAAATTAGAAAATCCAAAAGTGTCCAAACATAAAGCCGACATGCAAGGCTGCTTCAGTATATAATATCGGCCAAGTCACTCCGACACGTATCAGATATTGACGCCAATTCCACGTATAAATCTTCACTGCACTTAAACTCACTTTACCAGAGATTGGTGAAATAGACAACAAGCATTAGTAAGTAATTCACGTAGCTTCCATTCCATCACCATGGGTCACCGCCTGGCAGTCAACCAAAACCAGCAAGCCGCCTGCGTCCGTCCACACACGCCGAGCAGACCACCAGCCGCGACCGACAGCGACCCTTCCAAAACAAAACCCAACGAAAAGGACAACCGCCAGTTTAAATAGGGAAGCCCAAAGATAATAAACCACATGAGATCTAATCGAAAGTCGAAGACAGGCGACGGGAAGTCGCCACGAACCGAACGGTTCATATATGTTTTTTTATCTTTGTCCAGACAATAGTGGTGTTTGTTATAAATGTGTATCACTTAAATTCTTAGGATACTTGATTCGACTTCAGTTGGTGCTTTAATTTATTTCATATACTTCCAATTTTGTTCAGTCACATCCACTACTTCATTCTCATTTCAAAATCTACGCAGTTTGAGGATAACCGTAATAGTTTCTTGTGTGTAATTTTATATAATTATATATCATGCAGAGTGATTTTAAATTTTAAGAGATGTTTATTATTATTATTATTATTAAAGTTCTAATTTGACCTTTGATGTGTAATTTAATTTACTTATTTCAATTTAGTGAAAGTTGTTTGGGTACATCATTGCACTCCAATAGGTGTTAAATTTAATTTTTGTTGTTGCAACTTTTTTCAGTCGCGTCTACTATTGGTTATAATTCTTCCTTGAGTGCTTTTGCTATTTTTATGTACCTTTAAACCTGGCTCAGTCACTGTAAGTTTTAACAGCGGAGTTTAGCCTGATTACTTAAAGGTTCTCACTGCAGCAATCATGCATAATGTAATTCATTCATTTCAAGACAGTGAAAACTGTTTCCATACTTGATGTGACTCCAGTAGGTATTAATTAACTTCTGTAATTGCAAACTTAGTGAGTCACATCTAGAATTGATTCTTATGCTTCCATGTGTGTTTTTATTAATTTATATAACTTTATATCTGGCTCAGTCTTTATAAGGTTTAAGAGCTGTGTTTAGCCTCATTGCTTAATGGATCTAATTTGAGACTTTGTGTGCAATTCAATTTACTCTTTTAGTCTATTGTCTATTTGTTAATATACTTCAAATCTCAAGCAAGTGATGACTGTATTTGGTAAACCCGCCTAGCAGCCCACATTTCATTATCCTTGAAGCACTTAAAGTAAAGGTTATAGTAGAAGGATCAATACTTATCCCCCTTTCATTCCTTTCGGTATTTTTTAACAAAGCAATATTCTTCACGTATTGTTGCAAGAAGTTATGCCATGTTCGATATCATGATTTCAGCCTTTTTCCTAGTTCGGCAGATAAGCGGGATTGTTTGCGACCTTCCTATAGGTACCCATCAATAAGACCTGGGCAACACATAACTCAGGGTAGTTTATGGCTCGTTGCCTCTGTTCATAGGGGTGAGTTATGTATGTCAGCTTCTATGCCCTAAACAGCTACCCAATCTGTTTAGACAAGCCAATAATTAATCTTTAGTTTATCCAGTCTACTAATGACGTGAAAATATATATAACAAACATAAATTAAACCTCTGAATGACCAACAAAATGGATTCTGAGATAAAGAGGTGATTCACTCACAAAGTAGTACTTTATAAATGGAGTTTATTACTCTTATTAGACATGAAAGGCGGAGGTGGTCCTACTTTATACGTCGTAAATAACTGAATATTTCTCCTATTACTGTTCATGAGAGGCACAATAAGAATCACATGCACTCGAAAATAAAAGTTCCAAATTATCACTCGTAAATTATTGTAGTCCATCGAACATTGCAGTTTCAAATTATTCCGCGATTAAAGTCTTCGTAATAAAATATAGTTTGTCATTACACGAGTACATGATTACTGAATTATCACAATTCCACAGCCCTACTACCGTGCATAGCTTATCAATTTTCACCAGACACTAAGTTCTTCAGTCACAGTCCACACATGCCTATCTCTTCAAATCACAAGTTCGTAACGCGGCTTCAGACCGCCCAGCGTCACCACCACGTCCAAGTTACGAGTCCCTTCCCAAGCGTTCGAAAAGCGTGCTCTCCCTGCTCCCAAAACTGTATCCTTCAGCTTATTCTAACGCCTCATCTTTAAAATATAATTTCCCTTCCAAAATATTATACATTTGAATATCACAGAATTAAATGCTCTGACCACCTCCGTACAAATGTTCTTTACATTTAACAAACAAATATATATTTAACAATAGTAAAAAACGATTGAGACCGAAGGTTTTTGCTCAGATAGCCATTAAACTTGGCGTCTCACTGTTCAAATATACCGCCGCCGTAGATATATAGTTACAAATTTTAATATGTAATTTATCATGGCTTTTTATACAAATATATTCACTTCTTGTCCACAAATTATTATAATCGTTTATATATAAATAATCTGCTGCGTATCTACTATTTTTAGTCGGCCATGAAATATTTAAGTGGTAGTCTACAACAAAAAACAAAATATAATATAATAAAATACACACACACACACACACACACACACATATATATATATATATATATATATATATATATATATATATATATATATATATATATATATATATAAAATTCGCTTTGTTTCGTGTTCTGTATTTCTGTGGTGAAATCTATGTTCTGGCACACGAATATTATTACCTAAACGAAAAGCAGAACAAGAGGGTCAAAACTGTTTATTGAAATAATAAGGAAATAACGTGGTACGTCTTTTAAGATAGGTAGCGTGGTGTAATGCTGCCCATTTCCTTTTTAAATTGTTACTGATAAACACTACGTATCAATAATTGTAAATATAAGTCTTATAATATTGTTATTATAGTACTTAGTTTTATCGGCTTTTTATCTGTAACGGGTATTGAGATTGTAATTACGACGTTTGATTTTCCCGGCTTTCACATGGAAACAATTAGTTTCCCCCTGTATCTGTAATATCACAGTGAACAATTTAAAATGTGTTTGATAAGGTGAAACGATGTGTTTGACCCAACGACAACCCAACGACAGACGAGCTCTGGAACCAGTAAAGTTTCTTCCGAGTTAGCGCTTGTTCAAACGGATATTTCTCCTTCCCCTATTTACAGTACGTGCCGACAATGGCGCGATGTTTTTTAAGAGGGTCGTAAAGGCTTACGACATTGACACCTAGGTGGCTCTGCTTACGATCGCTGCCATCAAGCCACCGCGACGAGTATCCGTTTAAGCGCCGAGTAGGGTGGGGGGATGTTTCACGTTTAAAATGTTTTGAGAAGTTGTAAAAAGATATAAAATAGCCAAGATCGCTTATCATCAATTTTTATTAACGACGACCGGTTGCACTGAACTATGTCAGCATCATCAGGTCAAATAAAATATTTTACAAGGCCATAATCTTGTAATGTCAAACAGTTGTTATATAACAATTTACAGTGCATAGGTGCACTATGTCATTATTATTTTTTTTATTTTAATGACATAGTGCACCTATGCACTGTAAATTGTTATATAACAACTGTTTGACATTACAAGATTATGGCCTTGTAAAATATTTTATTTGACCTGATGATGCTGACATAGTTCAGTGAAACCGGTCGTCGTTAATAAAAATTGATGTTAAGCGATCTTGCCTATTTTATATCTTTTTACAATATTATAAGTGGATCGCCTCCTATAACGTAAACCAACTCAACGTTTTGAGAAGTTATTGTGAGGAGCAAATACTTATGTAAGTATTTTTGTGATGTTCTGTAAACCGTGAGAGTGATTGATGTCTTGCGTCTGTATACTGCTCGGCGCACTGAATGGGGCACAGCATGTTGTTGTTGTTGTTGTTGTTGTGGTCTACAGTCCGGAGACTGGTTTGATGCAGCTCTCCACAATACCCTATCCTGAGCAAGCCTCTTCATCTCCACATAGGAACGGCAACCTACATCTGTCTGAATCTGCTTACTGTATCCATCTCTTGGTATTCCTCTGCGATTTTTACCCCACACACTTCCCTCCAACGCTAAATTCACAATTCCTTGATGTCTAAGAATGTGTACTACCAATCTATCCCTTCTTTTAGTCAAGGTATGCCAGAAATTTCTTTTCTTCCCAATTCTGTTCAGTACCTCCTCATTAGTTACGCGATCCACCCACCTAATCTTCAGCATTCTTCTGTAGCACCACATTTCAAAAGCCTCAATCCTCTTCCTGTCCGCACTGTTTATCGTCCATGTCTCACTCCCATACAAGGCAACACTCCATACAAATGCCTTCAAAAAGGACTTCCTGAGGCTTAAATCAATATTCGATGTTAACAAATTTCTCTTTTTCAAGAACGCTTTTCTACCCCTTGCCGTTCTGCGTTTTATATCCTCTGTACTGCGACCATCATTTGTTATTTTACTGCCCAAGTAACAAAACTCATCTACCTCCTTTATTGCTTCGTTACCTAATCTAATTCCTTCAGCATCACCTGATTTTCTTAGACTGCACTCCATTACCCTAGTTTTGCTCTTGTTATTGTTAATCTTATATGCACCTTTCAGCACACTGTCCATTCCGTTCAATTGCTCTTCCAGGTCCTTTGCAGTATCTGACAGAATTACTATGTCGTCAGCAAAACGCAATGTTTTTAATTCTTCCCCCTCAACTTTAATTCCTTCTCCAAATTTCTCCTTGCTTTCCTTTATAGCTTGCTCAATGTACAAATTGAATAACAATGGAGAAAGACTACAACCCTGTCTTACTCCCTTTCCATCCACTGCATCCCTTTCATGCCCTTCAACTCTGACAACCGCTGTCTGGTTTTTGTAAAAGTCGTAAATAACCTTACGCTCCCTATATTTTACTCCTGCTTGCTTCAGAACTTGAAAGAGTTTATTCCAATCAACATTGTCAAAAGCCTTCTCCAAATCTACAAAAGCTAGAAATGTAGGTTTGCCTTTTCTTAATCTATCTTCTAGGATAAGCCGTAAAGTGAGTATTGCCTCCCTTGTTCCTACATTTCTCCTGAACCCAAACTGATCTTCCCCGAGGTCGGCTTCTACCAGCTTTTCCAGCTGTCTGCATCTGCTTTCTTTGGAATGGGGATTATAACATTTTTCTTAAAGTCTGAGGGTACTTCGCCTGTCTCATACATCTTACACACCAGGTGAAACAGGTTTGTCATGGCTGGTTCTCCCAGAGACTTCAGTAGTTCTGAGGGAATATCATCTACTCCAGGGGCCTTGTTTCGACTTAGGTCTTTCAGGGCTCTGTCAAATTTTTCTCTGAGTACAGTATCTCCTATTTCATCTTCATCTACATCCTCTTCCCTTCCTACAATAGTTCAATTCCTTTGTAGAGCCCCTCTATATACTCTTTCCACCTTTCCGCTTTCCCTTCTTTTCTGAGAACTGGTTTCCCATCAGTGTCCTTGATATTCATAGAGCTGTTTTTCTTATCTCCAAATGTTTCTTTTATTTTCCTGTAGGCTGTATCTATTTTTCCCCTATTTATACATTCTTCTACATCCTTGCATTTGCCCTCTAGCCACTCCTGCTTAGCCATTTTGCACTTCCTGCCTGTTTCATTTACTGCATTTTTATATTTTCTCCTTTCATCTATTAAATTTAGTATCTCCTGTGATATCCAAGGATTTTTTGTAGGTCTTGCCTTCCTACCTATTTTGTCCTCTGCTACCTTCACTATTTCGTCTCTCAATTTTACCCATTCCTGTTCTACTGTTTTATTTTCCCCTGTTTCTGTCAATTGTTGCCTAAAGCTCCCTCTGAAATTCTCAATAACTTCAGGTTCCTTCAATTTATCCAGGTCCCATCTCCTTATTTTACTACCTTTTTATAGTTTCTTCAGTTTCAGCCTACAGTTCATAACCAACAAGTTATGGTCAGAGTCTATATCTGCCCCTGGGTATGTCTTACACTGTAAAACCTGGTTCCGAAATCTATGTCTTACCATTATAAAATCTATCTGGTATCTCCCGGTGTCTCCTGGTCTCTTCCAAATGTACAACCTTCTTTTGTGATTCTTAAACCAGGCGTTTGTTATAGCTAAATTGTGTGCTGCGCAAAATTCTACCAGGCGGCTTCCTCTTACATTCCTTTTGCCCAGACCATATTCGCCCACTATCTTCCCTTCCCTTCCTTGTCCTACTACCGAATTCCAGTCTCCCATAACAATTAAGTTTTCCCCTCCTTAATTGTCGGAATAATTTCCTTTAGCTCCTCATATATTTCTTCGATTTCCTTATCATCGGCAGAGCTAGTTGGCATATAAACCTGTACTACTGTTGTCGGTGTTGGCTTCGTATCTATCTTCACAATGATAACGCGATCACTGTGTTGGTCATAGTAGTTTACCCGCATTCCTATTTTCTTATCCATTATCAATTCTACTCCTGTGATACCCCCAATTGATTTTGCATTTATAATCCTGTACTCACCTGACCAGAAATCCTGTTCATCCTGCCACCGAACATCAGTAATTCCCAATATATCTAACTTCAACCTATCCATTTCCCTTTTTAAATTTTCTAATTTTCCTACTCGATTAAGGGAGCTAATATTCCACGCTCCGACCCGTAGAATGCCAGTGCTGTCTTTCCTGATGATCAGATCCTCCTGAGTAGTCCCCGACCGGAGATCCGAATGGGGGACTATTTTACCTCCGGAATATTTTACCCGAGAGGATGCCATCATCATATGTTCATACAGTAGAGCTGCATGTCCTCGGGAAAAATAACGGCTGTAGATTACCCTTGTTTTCAGCCGTTCGCAGTAACTGTGTGGCAAAGCCACATTAGCTGATGTTACAAGGCCAGCTCAGTCAATCATCCAGACTGTTGCCCCTGCAACTACTGAAAAGGCTGCTGCCCCTCTTCAGGAACCACACGTTTGTCTGGCCTCTCCACAGATACCCCTCCGCTGTGGTTGCACCTACGGTACGGCTATCTGTATCGTTGAGGCACGCAAGCCACCCCACCTCGGCAATGTCTGTGGTTCATGGGAGTGGTCACAGCATGTTATAACCTCAAAAAGACGACAAGTGTGAACCACAGACGCTGTGAAAACGTCACAAAAATACTTATGTACATATTTGCACTTGAGAATGACAATAAATTCTCAAATCTCGTCAGGTGAGACATGGACAAATATGTGAGCAGCGTTTCATTATTTAAATAATAAATGAGACTGTTACAGCATTGCCAACATCGAATATGATGAAATTACGTCGAAAGCTTATACTTCGTATGTAGTTACCAGTATTAGTTTTGCTTGGTACTACAATGCAAAATTCAGTTAACCTTTACTATATAATAAAGCTGCTGATTGTGCATATTGAGTCCGCCTCCGTAGCTCAGCGGTAGCGTCGCTCACTACCACGCAGGAGACCCGGGTTTGATTCTCGGCAGGGGACTGTGTGTTTTGCCAATCATCATTGGCACGTAAGTCGCCCACGCGGCGTCAAATAAAAAGACTTGCACTAAGGCGGCCGAACAAACCCGCAAGGGTTCTCCCGGCCAAGAAAGCCATACGCTTATTTCCATTTTGTGCATATTGTGCACTTGGATTAAAAACATACTAGGAAAATGTAAGAGAGAACCTTGAAGCATAAGACATTATTTCCCGCGTTTTACACCATTCTTGGAATTCCCTTGAAAAGAAAAGGAACATGTAGGTACCTATCTTAACTGGTAACCGGCGTATAAGACCCATCTAGTTTTTGAAACAATTTTTGCAGGAAAAAATACGGTAAATAGCAGACTTTATCCTTGTAGGTAGACTATGTCAAGTGTCTGAAGACTCCACTAACTCCTTCGTGAAGTCATCACTTAAAACTGTAACAACTGTTTATCATCGTGGAACTAACAAATGCGTCTTTTACAGAACGCTGTATCTTCAACGTCACCTAGCTGCCATCTCAAATATTTTCCAGCACCTGTCTGTTTTCTTGGAGGCCTTGTGGAATGTTTAAACATAAACTGTCGCGGGATCCACACAACTGTCCCCATTCAACCTCCCGATTACCTTGACGAAAGATTTTTGAACACAAAATATACAAGCGGGACCGGACTTAACCATGCAGGAGCCCTGTGCGAGTCTCCATTTGGCGCCCTTTACTACGCAAACACCGAACGTTGCAGTGCTTTCACAGGGTATGTAAGTGTTTTCTAGAGATCATCCGAAATAGTTAATTGTGTAATCTTATGCTCATAGCATGGTGTTTTCCTCGAGAATTTAAGTATTATGCAAACAAAAAAAAAAAAAAAAAAAAAAAAAAAAAAGTCGGAGATAAAATCCAAACGATTTGAAATCTCGCTCAGGCGCATCCATTTCAGTACTGTATGCTGCTGCCGTTGTTGTAACACTCACTAGGCATACAGCAGTGATACATTGTTTGGACATTAACGTCTTGGAAAATTATATAAAAATATTGCGTTCTACCGCACTGTACAAATGCATCTATACAAATACATCTACAACTACACCAGAAAACAAATATTTTTGCATGTTCTAAAGAATTAGGAGATGCGGGAAGTATGGTCGAAACATGCTGGTAGATCCCAAATAAAATAGCGATCGCTTCGTGCGTTTATTTCTTTGAGAATAATCTTAATGTTTTATTAGTTCACTGTTAATTGTCATGCTCTGCAACTACAATCTCTTAAAGTTTCATTCTTTATATATTAGTAAGCTTGCGTTTAGTTTTGCAAAATAGTTATTCACGATATGAAAATCTTTTGTCAGTAGACGTAAATAGAAAAAAATCGCGAACTAAAAAGTAAGAAAAGTTTTTCGGACTTACCAGAAATTTAAAATGTAGTTGACAGACACGACACTCGTTTCAGTTAATATTATTCAGCAACGGAAACATAAACCTTGCGTCCAACTCTTACGGACAATTTCTAGCATGTGAGTGTAAATCGTTGCGATCTCAACGTATGCAGTGTAACAACCATTGGAAGGCGCTATTTTATTCCGGTGCCTTAGGGAAGTATTCTCTTATGAGTGCAGTACCTGCATGATCTGTTAATTGCTATGCATAAGTCATTAAGTCAAAATATTTTATGGAAATCAATTGGTATTAATGAAAGCATAATGTAATGTCCCTATTTTCTTTCATTTGGACCTACAGTTAGTTTCTGTGGTAAAAAAGAGAATTTGTAGCTTCCTTGTTGCTGTTGTTGAGTATGACATGCTCTGTGGTGGGTAGTCTCGAATGTGAAACGTGGATGGATTCAGGCAGCAGGAAGACTGCATCCAGCACGTCTTCTCTTCAGCTACCCTGAACTGAGTGCACAGTCGTAAATTAGCGACGGAATGAGATGGAATAATATTTTAGTTCTGCAGAATGGTTGATTGTAAATTGAAATACTGACGTTACAATAGAGGTGTTTTTCTTTTAAATTTTATTTTTACATACCTGCGTCCTGGCGCCCTGGGCGACCACCCGGTTCGGCCCACTCTAAGATCGGCGCTGTACACAACGTACTGTTTCTAGACGCTTCTGTATTCATTACGGCATTACGCAGTGAAAATATATTTTCCTTAAAGCCTCCAAATTCAAATGTTCAAATGTTTGTAAATCTACTGGACTTAACTGCGTGGTTATTAGTCCCTAGCTTACAAACTACTTACACTAAGTTAAACGAACCTAAGGACATGACCTAGGGAGAACTCGAACCTCCGACGGCGAGCAACCGCGTGCTCCGCAGCGAGGCGCCTTACACTGCTCGGCTAGCGCTGCAGACCGCTCGGCTACTCAATCTTTGTGACAAATTGCAATTGTGTGCCACAACCGGGATTCGAACGTCCGTCCTCACAGCTTTACATATGACAATACCTCGTCGCTTACTTTCCAGACTTCACACAAGATCTCCTCTAAATGTAGCGTCACTAGACCTCCTGCAACGCTGATATGAAATTTCCTGGCACATTAAAAGTATGTGGCGGGGTCGGTATTCGAACATCACAAATGTCCCGGTTCGAACCCGCTTGCGGCACACAAGTTTAATAAGCCACAAATGTTGACATTTTCTTTATTTGTCCCTTTGACGTTGTGTTGCGCCTCTTCTCTGATAGAAATGCTACAAGCTGAAATAAAATTTTCATGATGTGCAATAAAAGACTGGTCTTTAAGACTACGTTTCTTAAAACGTTATGTAAATTTCGTATTTCATGGAAGTTCTCACTGTATTAGTATACTACAGTAATTATGACAATGCTTACAAAACTTCCAACGTTCCAACAAATTCGCGCATCAGCTGTCGATCGTGACGGCATACTTCACGCTCGGTCACACGAGGCCTCTTTTGTCGCTGCTACTTAAATAGTACCTAGTAATCGTTTTGCGTGGTATATTAGTCACTGCTACTGGCGCGATTAGCAGCTACTAAACATTTGCGCTGACTGGAACAGAGCGTGTTCAATTCTAGTAGCCGCGACTGGCGATTATGACACCTAATAGTCATTACGAAACATTGTTGCCGACTCGCATGACAGTTGAACCGCTAGTCGAACTCTCGTCATCGCACATAACGTTCATAGTTTAGTGTTGTCTTGGAAGCGAATGGCTCAAAATGGTCAAGTAAAGTCATATTAAAATTTTTGGGTAATTGCGGTAAGTGTGGTTCATTTTGCAACACAGTTATCGATATTTTCATGAAAAAGAATGCACAGCAAAATTGTGATAAAATATTACTTATTGAAGTGAATGAAACTGGATTTAACATTTCTGCCAGAGGAACATCTAAAAAAATGAGACATTAGGAACATTAGTGACACATACAAAAATTAAATAAACAGTATCAAGTAATTCTTCAGTTTCTCCCGGCGTATTTGATGATCAAAATATCCACGCTACGGCTGCTCGAAGGGAACTGGGTTCTAGCCCGGTAGCGGGCCATTTAAATACCCTCGGCCCGCGGAGCGACCCCTCCGCGGTCCGCGTATTCTGGTGCAGACGTCGAGATACTGGGACTGAGTCGTTAGAGAGGCCATTGAAATTCGCACAAGTGACGACCTCATAAACCGTGACTCTGGCTATAATCTTAGCAAAGCTTGGGAACCAGCGATTGGGTTAATTAAGAGTAAATCTAGCAAACGTAACGAAGTGACGACCACGGCGGACAGAGCCCTCACACCGACGTCTTCTCAGACGCCGGCGCAATCGGTTCCACTACGCGGCCGCGGCGCGGGGCGCGGACCGCGGAGGGGTCGCTCCGCGGGCCGAGGGTATTTAAATGGCCCGCTACCGGGCTAGAACCCAGTTCCCTTCGAGCAGCCGTAGCGTGCGGATCTCCGTGCCGGCGCGTTTCCAGGAGCTCAGTCCGTCAGTTCACCTGATGATGGCGACATGTATGATCGCCGAAATATTGTGCCCGTTGGACACTATAGACCGGCAGTACACCTGTGGATATTTTGAGTATCAAGTAATCCTTGAAATCTAGCGTTTAAGCTAAAGATAAATTTAAATCCAAATTATTTTGGTTGGACTAAACAGATTCTACTTTGAGAATTGTCCAGATTATCCGACAATCCACCTTAAATTTGGTTATATTATACAATAATTATTCAATTGAAAATTAAGTTCAGAAATAAACTTATTGAATCATACTTGATAAGAACTGGTTTAAGGCAGGAAGACGGTCCGTCACCATTTCCATTTGATTTTGCCCTTGAATACGTAATGACGGAATAGTTTGAACTTAATTTAATGATCATTAAATTTGGAACACAAATAGGTGACATGAAGTTGAGTTGATTAGGATTTCCTGATGGCTTCACTCTTCCTGCTAACAACATTCAAGAAACCAAACCACAAACACGACCAAAATACAGCAGTGTATTGAGATTTAAATATCCTTTGAAAAAATCGAAATAATGACAATGGAACAGCCACTAGCAAACAAAATTAGAACTGGACAACACGACATAAAAATTGTTGAAAAGTTTAAATACTTGAGAGAAATAAGATATCACAACCAGGATGAAAAACAATCATGACAGAGTACTGCAAACAAATTGATTAAAACATCTTACCAAGAACACATACAACAAAAGAGCCTCTCAATACCCACAAAACTGCACCACTACAAAACAGTCACACAGCCGCAACTAAAATGTGCTACGGAAAAATGTATGTGAAACAACCGAGATTGTAGCAATAGGTTGACTATTAAAAATAGGAAGGAGGATAGTCAAAATAAGCATTAATAAAAAACAAAAATATATAAATAAAATTAAATAAAAAATAAAGAAAGAAAGAAAACTGGGTTTGAAGAATAGCTTCAAATGAAACTGCTTATAAAGAAATGGAACCAGTAATAAGTGCAGATAAAAAGAAACGGGTCTCTTTCCTAGGACAATTGAAGAAGACAAAAAATTGAATTTGCAGGAGGATATTTGACGATTTATGGAACAATAGGAGCAGCATAAGATGGATCACAGAGATCAGCGAGGTCATGATGAAATTACAGGCGATGGAAGACTTGCAAGGCAAGGCAGACGCACTCAAGATACTTCATAACAAATACGTCACACTACGAACAAAAAATAACAATCAGTGACAGGGTAGGAGGTTTTCGGATGAGAAAGGCACGATCTTAATGAATGAAAAAGTATTGTGACGACATGAAAGAGAAGAACCTCATTTATCATATTGACGAAAGTGGTGTAATGTAAGCCATAAAAGTAAAACAAAAAAGTGCTCATTATAGATAACACAATTTTAGTTGGCACATTGGGCCTTCATGTCAATGTGAGCGTTGGGACATTTTAAACGATAAATTAAGTTTGTATGGCACTCCACTAATTCCCACCTGCTCGCACAAAGAAAAAGCCCTGTGTGACCAGCTAGTAGCTGTTACAACAATTGGTGACAAGTTACTGCGAGTTGAAGCAGCTACAAAAATCGTCTTGCGTAACCGAGACTTTAGGCACTGTTGGTGAGAAAGAGACCGTGAGCTGTTCTCGCATTGTCGCTCGGGATTAGATTAGATTAATACTTTTTCCATAGATCATATAGACGACATTTCGTAATGATGTGGAACTTGTCAGTTTAGTAAATGACAATATTTTAATGTTTTTTTTATTTTTTAAACTTTTGTTTAATTTTTTAGTTTCAGCTAAAAATTCACCTAAAGTGTAGAAGGAGTTACCGTCCAGAAATTCATTAAATTTCTTTTTGAATAACAGTTTGATATCTGTCAGATTTTTTATGCTACTTGGTAAGTGATCTTAGACTTTTGTGACAGCATAATTCACACCTTCCTATTTCAAAGTAAGATTTAACCTTGAATAGTGATTATCACCCTTCCTCCTAGTGTTGTAGCTATACACTTTGCTATTTATAAAATAGATCTCGAGTGAACAGCCAGGTGTATATGCACATATAGAACAGGCTGAAACTTCCTGACAGATTGAAATTGTGCGCCGGAACCGGGACTCGAACCTGGGACCTTTGCTTTTTGCGGGCAAGCGCTCTACCTAATGAGCTATCCCGACACGACTCACGATGCCGCCTCACAACTTTACTTCCGCCAGTACCTCGGCTCCTACTTTCCAAATGAGGCGAGGTGATTTACGCGTTCACATTTGATTCAAATCTAGCTTTGTTGGCCTGCGTTGGTTGACCATTTACATTTTTTTGCAGTTAAAATAATATTCTATGTAATAAGCCAAGTTTGGAAAGCTTTATAAAACAAAAATAAATTTGAAAGTACCGAATTTTTATTCTTTCTAATATCTTCAACTTTTACACTTAATTTATTTAGTATTGGAAAGTGGTACATAAACGAAGCTTCATGTTTCAGAACCTTGTAGTTAATCCCTAAGATACAACGCACAAAATGTTGAAGTTTTTTGGGTTGCCAATTTTTAGAGCAGCTTTGTTTAAACTTTTAAGATTGTATATAGTACGTAAAATTCTTTTCAATATTATTCCGATGAAAACGCGTACATTTGTACACGATGGCCAAATTTCATATTTGTCATCGAAATATTTCCCGAGTTATAACAGCTCAAAGTCGCCAGGAATTCACTCTTGCCCTTCGCAAAATTGCGCATGGGGTCAAACTCGTCCAGTATTGCTTCAACGAATCTTAAAATCTATCATTATCGATTGATTGGCGATATGTTCGAATGTTCATATAAATTTTTCCGTCATGGTAAAGCAGGAAAATATTCCGAAATTATGCGATTTGACACGGAATGACCCAGGGCCTACATGTTAGTAGTGTAAGGAGTTTCAGTGTACCTTGTCTGTCTGGCAATTACTTCAAGATTCAAAGTTAAGGAATAAGTATCCAGATATTCTGTTTATTTGTAACGTCAGCAAGCACACAGCGAGACGGGCGAGGACGGCCAGGCGGAGAGCTCAGGCACACACAACAGGCCGCGGAGACGGGGTTGGAACACTTGCGCGGAGTGACAGTTGCGCGGAGTGACACTTGCGCGGAACCCGGGACCCTTGGGGCGGCTAATGGCTATCCTGGGTACAGGCACACCAAGAAGTCTAGCACTGCTGTAGTCAAGGTTCCACACTTTCAACATAACACGAAACTCAGTGAAATTGCACAACCGTTTCAAAGCTGAAGAGCAATATAGTAACTTGTTCTAACTACATATGAATTCGTTGAGTGTTCCTCCTGAAATCAAAAAGGTATTTTAATATTGATAGTGTTTGGAGAGTAATTAAGACATTCTTTGCTACTACAAGACGATGACTTTCCACAGTCATACCTCCTAAAAGCATATTATTCAGAACACTAAGCATATCAAGACACCTGCGTAAGCAATAAATATATTAGGCATCCTGCACAGATACGTTGATGTAATTGACTGCTATGTAGTTAACCCCACTATCACGCAACTTCCATCTCTTTAAAAATAGCTACTATGCTTTTTAATAGGAGACGCAACCTTAAACCTTCAATTGTTGTTGTTGTTGTTATGGTCTTCAGTCCGGAGACTGGTCTGGAACACCCTGTACACTACCTGCAGCGTCCGGGTCTCCGCGCAAGTGTCTACAAATTCCCTTTCCGCGCAAGTGTCACTCCGCGCAAGTGTCACAAACTCGCGGAGACGGCGGACAGCGCAGGTAGGCGGGTTAGGCGGCCGCCGGGGCAGGCTTGACTCGGCAAACCGGACGTGCAGGTGCAGCACTCAAAAGGTTAATATATACTGTCGCGAGACTCCAATTTAACCAACTGCCGGCGGGGTGCAATGGATAGCATCAGCGATTGCGGTGCTGATGGTCGTCGCTTCAATCCCGTCCACCGGCAAAACTTTATTTCTTTGTAATTATCATTTCCAGAATATTCACAAGTTTCATATGTTCACTTGTAATTTGTTCACTTGTAATTCACTTGTAATTCTTATGTTAACTATTCTTCTAATTTCTGGTACATTCTGCCTGTGTATAAATAGCAATAAATAAATAAATAAAAAATGTTTGTAAATCTATCGGACCAAACTGCGTGGTCATCAGTACGTAGCTTACAAACTACTTAAACCTAGGTAAGCAAAGCTAAGGACAAACACACTCAGCCGGCCGCGGTGGCCGACGAGACTGAGGCGCTCCAGTCACGGTCTGCACGGCCACTACGGTCGGGGGTTCGAATCCCCCCTCGGGCATGGATGTTTGTGCCGTCCTTAGTTGTAAGTAGTTCATAAGTAGTTTCTAAGTTTAGGGACTGATGACCCCGTAGTTAAGTCCCATAGACTCTACAAACATTTGAACATTTGAAACACACACACACCCATGCCCCAGGGAGGACTCGAACCTACACGGCGAGCAACCGCGTGCTCCGCAGCGAGACGCCTTAGACCGCTCGGTTACTCCACCGCGGCTATAAATAGCAGAGCACTCTGCCTGAGAGGTAGTTAGTGCTGCTTGTATGTTAAGTTAGCAATAAACCTGCTTTCAGTATAAGTGCTGTGTTCAGTTGTCAAGCCTGTTTCCATTTCACCGCGACAATATTAGGAACAGCGAAGGACCCAAGACCAAACCTTCTGGGACCCCATTTTTGATAACGTCCCAGATAGAGGAATTAATTGTTTCTTCTGTATCATGTGTTCTGCTTATTTCAACTTCCTGCTTTCTTCCAGTTAAGTATGACGCTCTGGGGCACCAATCGTGACTGCGGTGCCCGCGACCTGCCACAAGGGCAATTTACACGCCCACCAATAGTCTGCCAGGGTAAAACCGGACCCCTCATGTAAGGTCACCTGTACTAATTTCTCCTGCAAACCACCGCGATTACAATAGGATGGTGAGGAAGCTACAGTGATACAGTACCGCCTGCCACCGCCGCGAGTGCGCCTACGGAGACTGGATACAGATGTGGGTCTAGTTCTCGACGTGTGGGGTGTCTAGCAGTGACGCGCAGTTGGCAACTGCAGCGGCGTACAGCTAATGAAGATTTAATCAGCCCCTGTGAGCGTATCGACCTTTACAGAAACGGCAGCATTCCTTCGCCGCCCACACGCCGTCTGACGTCACGCCGACTGAGTGGAGGAGAATGCAATTAGCACATACCGAGGGGGCGGCAGACTTCAAAGCTGGCAGGGAGCGCCTAGCGTCTGGCTGCAGCCACTGTGGAGCGCCGAAGTGCCGCGGTCCTCAGAAGGCGGGCAATTAGTTTACATCAGCGTTGATTACTACTCGTTCCATAGGCAATAAACGGGACATTTTGCGATGATGTGGACAGTGTCAGTTCAGTAAGTGGAGCGGCTGTTTTCTGATGATGCTGTGGTGTATGGGAGGGTGTCGTCTGTAACTGACTGTAACAGCATGCAGGATGACTGAGACAAAATTTCTAGATGGTGCGAAGAATGGCAGCTAGCTCTCAATGTAGAAAAATGTAAGGCGATGCGCATAAGTAGAAAAAACAATCCTATAATGTTCGAATATAGCATTAGTGGTGACCTTCTTGATGCTGTCGCGTCGTTCAAATATCTAGGCGTAACATTCCAGAGCGATATGAAATGGAAAGAACATGTAAGGCGGACAGCCGACTTCGGTTTATTGGGAGAATTTTGAGAAGATGTACTTCACCTGTAAAGGAGACCGCGTATAAAACGCTTGTACGACCACGTCCTGAGTATTGCTCAAGTGTTTGGGACCCGCAGCAGATCAGTTTAAAGGAAGACATAGAGGCGGTTCAGAGGCGAGCAGCTAGATTTTTTACCGGTAGGTTCGACCAATGCGCGAGTGTCACGGAAATGCTCCGGGGAAACTCAATTGGGGATCACTGGAAGAAAGACGACGTTCTTTTCGTGAATTTCTGTTCAGTAAATTTAGAGGGCCGGAATTTGAAGCTGAGTGTAGTACGATCTTGCTGCCGCCTACTTACATTTCGCGTAAAGATCACAAAGACAAGAGAAATTAGGGCTCGTACGGAGGCATACAGGCATTCTTGTTTTCCTCGTTCCATTTGAAAGTGGAATAGGAAAGGAAATACCTAGTAGTGGTGCAGTTTACCCTCCGCCACGCACCTTACGGTGAATTGCGGAGTATGTATGTAGATGTAGATGTATACATGACACTCAATATTTTAAACATTTTTTATTATTTTTATTTTATTTTATGTTTAGTATGTATGCGTTTTGCTCATTGTAAGTCAGTCAGAGACAGCAGAGGACGTGGTAGAACAGTTGAACGGAATGGACAGTGAGTTGAAAGGTGCACATAAGATGAACATTAACTAGAGCAAAACAAGGGTAATAGAATGCAGTGTAAGATAATCAGGCGATGCTGAAGTAATTACATTATGTAACGAAACAATACAGTTGGTAGATGAGTTTTGTTACTTGTCGCAGGACAGAGGATATAAAATGGATAATGGCAATGCAAGGAAAAACATTTTTCAAAATGAGAAATTTGTTAATATCGATTAATTTAAGCCTAAGGAAAGCGTTTCTGATAGCATCTGTATAGTTGCCTTTTATGGTAGCTAAACATAAACAGCTCGGATAGGAAGAGGATAGAAGTTTATGAAATGTGGTGCTACTGAAGAACGCTGAAGATTAAGTGGGTGTGTCAGGTAACTAATGAGAAGGTACCGACCAGAATTGCGGAGAAAAGGAATTTCTGGCATACCTCGACTAAAATAAGGGATCGATTGATAGGACTCATTCGTAGCTATCAATGAATCGCGAATTTTGCGTTGGAGGGAAGCGTGTTGAGTAAAATTTGCAGAGGGAGACCAAGAGATAAATACAGTAAGCAGATTCAAAAGGATGTAGAAAGCCGTTCTTATGAGGAGATGAAGAGGCTTGCTCAGGATAGAGTGGGGAACTGCATCAAATCAGCCTCCGGACTGAAGACAACAACAACACGTTTTATTTTTACTTTATTTATTACTAGCTTAAACCCGCGGCTCCGCTCACGTGTTGCTTGATTATGATTGATAAGATATCATTTAGTAGTGTGCTATGAGACTGGCTCTGAAGGATTAAGTGAAATACAATACAGTACCTCATTTAGAAAAAAAAAAAAAAAAAAGAAAAAAAAAACTTTTTAAATCAGCATTAAAAAAATATAATAATTATGTGATCTGCTTAATGATTTACAACAAATAATACATACATTACACTCTCACGTATGGTGAGAGTAATGTCCAAATTCATTTTAATTTCATTTTAGGGCATTCTGGTAAACTACGTTATATGTATTAAAATAAATTTCCATTTTACTGCTCTATTTATTTATTCTTATATTTCCTTATTCTTATGCTTACCCTTACAGAGAAAGACCGTAAGACATTGTAGCATGCATAGACCAAAGATATGGCCTGTGGCATCACGTTTCGCTGTATGTAACATCCTTGCTATAGAGTCTCAAACGTCATCGCTGGCCTTCAGTCCAATGTTTTTCATAATTTGACGACTCTCAACCACCATATCTTCCTCCCCCTTATAGCTATCGGCATGGAGCTGCTATGGTGTACAACTGCAGATTTCGGACAACAATTACACACAGACTATTCGTTTGCTTGCTGTAATTTCCGCTGCAGAGCGAAATATTAACACACACACACACACACGTACAATTTTATAGACACCGACAACTTTCCATCCCAATATACTCCACCCTTTTATCATTATCAACCCTCAAGCAACAATGCAACCAATAAAACCATTTTCAAAGAGTAAATACAATTTTCAAAGATTGTTTCGCATTTCGCGTTATATTCTTAAAATTACTAAACATCTATCAGATCGCTATAAAACCGTGCCTAAAACCTTCCTCAGCTATAAATTAGTAACTGTACAAATGTACTGCGTCTCGTCGTTCGGACGTGATAAGCGTACAACGAACAGACATTCACATTAATATATATAGAAAAATAGCTATCCCATCGCCGTAAAACCGTGCCTAAGGCCTTCCCCGGGTAGACATTAGTAACTGTACAAATTTTTAGCTGTTTATGTCTTGTGGTTCAGATGCTATAAACGTGCACCGAACAGACATCACATTTATAGATATAGATTTATTTTGCGTAATTACTGATTTTTTTCTAAAAATTAGTCTAAAGTGTAGGCGGAGTAGCAATTAGGAAACTATTTCAATTTCTCTTTTATATTAGTTCGCTATCTGTCAGACGTTTGATGCTTCTTAGTAAGTGACCAAGGACTTTCGTGGCAACATGATTCACCCCCTTCCAGTGCCAAAGTTAGATTTAACCTTGAATGGTGAAGATCATCCTTCCTCCTAGTGTTGTAGCTATGTAAACTGCCATTATTTTCGAATTCGATCGGATTGTTAATAACAATTACTTTCGCCTTGAGTCGGGTTGTTAATACTTATATTGTGAAGGAACTGTGAAGTTGCCCTGGATCCTTAAATAAGTGTCTGGAGGAAGATCTTGCGTCAGCTACAGCAATTATTTTGATTGTACGATCTTGTGCAATGAATACTTTTTTAATCAATGTTGAATTGCCTCAGGATATGATCCCATAAGGAAGTAGTGAATGAAAATAGGTACTGTAATCTAATTTACTGAGATGTATATCACCAAACTTTGAAATAACCCTGATAGTAGAACTAGCTAACTCAAACGTTTCAGCAGATCTTCAAAATATTTCTTCCAATCCAATCCCTCATCAATGCAATCACCTAAAAATTTTGAATATTCTACATTAGCTACAGATTTCTGTTCAAAGTCTATATTTATTAATGCTGTTATGCCGTTTACTGTATGACACTGTATATATTAGGTTTTATCGAAGTTTCAAGAGTGCATTTGTTGACAACCACTTAATAATTTTTGGAAAGATCGTAGGTGAAGTGACCCGCGAATTAGCACGGAGAGCGGCATGTATCTGAACGCACTGGAATATTTCATAACTTTTACTAACAACAGTTACACTTCCTTTTTATTCCATCCTGGACAATTCCATAGGTGATTTTAGACAGACGGAGATTCAAGAAGCTTTTAATTCCACGACTAAGATGACGAATGGTTTAAAAGGAAATACTATGATTAAACAAAGTACAATTTTAGTGGCAAGTGAGGAATATTTTGACAGCATACTTATTGTTCTGATCCAGAATAATTAGCTCCAGTACCAATTCCAATAGAAAGAACACATAGAAAGTATTGTAGGAAGTTCGAATCAAAGTCTACGTTTCATTGCTGAACACTTAGATAATGAAACACCCGCACTAAAGAAATTTCCTACACTGCACTTGTCCGTCCTATTTCCAGGTACAGAGGCTAGGTACACATTTTCAGCTTTGCCCATTCGCAGTCGATGTCACATGTTCTGTGAATATGGTATTGAAAAATTTCAGAGAAGGGCAGCTCGTTTTGTATTGCCGTGATACAGAAAAGAGAGTGTCACGGAAGTGATGCATGATTTGAGATGGAAATCAGTAAAATAAAAGCGTTATTTCTTGCAGCGAGATATGTTCACCTTAAAAAAAAGATCGAAAGAGGACAGATTCAAGTATTCGTCTTTCCAACGCGCCTTTAGAGAGTGGAACGGCAGATATATATTATGAAAGTGGTTTGATGAACACTCTTCTAAGTACTTTAATTAATTTGTTGAGTATTAATGTAGATGTACAATAAGGAAATTTCAGAAGCTACATTTGAGGGGCTAGTGGAATGTACCAAACGATCAGTAATGGAAAAGTGACTTGGAGTGATAGAATAGCTGTTGAGATACTAAAATATGGACGAGAATCACCACGTAAACGTCTGTTTCATGTTTAAAATGTAATCTGGAAATCAGAGTATGTTCGAACTTGATGGAGAGAATCACTCGAATTTCCTACATGTAATAAAGACGACCGGGTAGATTTCAGAATGAGTTGATACGGGTCATAAGATTTTACCTTGTTTCTTGCTGAACCGCCTAGTCGCACAAAAAAATATGTTTCTGGTTTATCGAAATGGCGTTCGCGGAAACTATCCATTGCTGACAATATAACTCAATCAAATCAATGAATAAATACGGAGTTGATTTTCGGCTGGGGGACCAACAATTCCCTACACATGGATTCCGAGCGGTGCATGCAGAGGTCCATAAGTTTTTAGTTTTACGAAGGAGTCTAATGGATCCCGAGTTCATTCAAAGCCCTTTCACGGCAGAGGATCAAGGAAGCTCGGTGATCACAAGAGCAAAACACATTGTTCCACATAAAGGAATAAAAGATCTACGACTGTGACTACTTTCTTTAAAAATGTAAAGGTTTGGGAATATATACCTACAAACGAATACATCACTTGTTCAGTGACTTAATTAAAGCTGACGACTGTATTCACATGGAAAGAATTGGAATGTGATGACCAAATTTGGATTCCCAAATAATCTGCTAAATCTTTGCAATGAAAAGGCAAACAGGGTTTTACTAAGCGGATCAGAAAATAAACATTTCAAAAATACAGGTCGGCAGTCTTCTCCTCTGTTTAATATAGTCTGGAAATGAGTGACAAAGAAACTAACTCATGCTAGTACTTGCTGGGATCGTCCAAGGAAACAAAGTAAGGGCTTTAGCATATGGAGATGGTACAGTGCTCATTGGAAGCCGTGATAGAAAAAGTGGTCAATTATTTGTGGAGTACACAGAGAGGTATCTTGATTTCACTTCAAAGTATATGACCATAAATAAAACGTGACTATTAAAAGATGTAGAGATCAACCATACAACTAATCACAATTGGAAAAAAATTAAAAAGCTATAAAATAGAAAGAGCTATGTAACAAAACTTTGACAATCTATTCTTATTTGCATATGACATACTGGATGACATTCATAGCTGATCTCTAAATATCAGGCATCCACAAAGAACACGAAATGTAGTTTTAAGTTGACTGTTATGTCTCCTGTAATCTCTGTAAATGATACATTCATGTTTGGTTGGCGTCAAAAACTGCCAGATGCGTCACAATACTACAGTTCTTTACGTCATTTAACAAACGCATTAATTAATACAAGAAATTTGCACTGATGAAGAATCTTATCCAAATGCAACAATACGAATCAAAAATTGTGTTTGCACCAAGCAGAAACACTGATCCTTAACATTTAATAGGTAGCAAACACAGCCACGAAATGGTCATAATCACAACTAGTAATTACTGAAAACTAATTTGAATCTTTCAACAGTTCAACATTTCTGCGATCACTGATAATCCAGTAAAATTAGAGAAAAGTTAAAATTAGAATGAGACTTCAAAATCCTAACCTAACCCGCCATTCAATACAAATTTGGTAAGGTAAATTATATAGTGCAGATTAACCAAATAACAGATACATGGAGCCTAAAGAAAACAGAAGAGGTACAGCTGAAAATGTTGGCGAATGTAAGGTAAAATCTTGGCCCATAGAATGATAATGCATCGCAATTTGGATGAGCGAACACAACACATTAGGGCGTATCTACCAACGTGAGTGAACGTACTACATGCTGGAAGACTTAAGTGGGGTCGACATTTGTTTATAATGAAAGAGGGGCGTATTTTGTCAAGAATATTCAAGAAGTCGTCATGTAGGAAAGCAAGCGGAGGCCCACCTGTACATTTTGGGAAAGGAATTCTTTAGTCTAAATTCGCGGGAGAAACCTTCGCCTCGTGGCCTAAGGCGCCATGTTATGGAATGCGCGAGTGCTCCCCATTGGAAGTTAGACTCCTCCCCCGCAGTTGTATGTGCGTTGTCCTCAGCATAAATCAGGTCAAGTAGTTTGTAAGTCTAGGGAACTGTGACCCCAGTAGCTCGGTCCTATTGCTTTATTAACATTTGATTTAAGAACGCTGCGAATTTTTAACCTTATACTCTGGACGTGTACGACACATACTGAAGCACAGCATTCACAAAAAGAGCGATGTTAGCTATTTAATAGTAGTATAACAATGGGCGTTCTGGCGCAGCGAGAATTGCCTGTCGACGTTAGTGCCATGAAGGTCAGGTACCCCCTCCAACCTCGGCCACCTGCCCGACTACCGCAAAGTACCGAAACTCCCCTCACCCCTCCACCCGCAGGAGATGCCCACTTGGCCGACCTCTGCCCCCAATTAATTTAATTAAATGTGCATATAAATTTAATTATAACAAACTACGTTTATTTTCAGTAACAAGGTCAACTGCTTCCAACACTTGCGTGAACACAGCCCCCGCCACCACCCACATCTCCACCCCACCGACTGCATCACACATTGCCGCCTATATATATATATATATATTACCAACATTGGAAAAAAGGAGCCAATTAATGCGTACTTTGGACAGTACAATTACTGGAATAACATCGATCATGACCGCCTCCACAAGTGGACACTTGTGCGAGTGTCGCCCTACCCTCGCCCCCAGGTCATGCATCACCGCTCCCTATTATTTTTTATTCCTAATTTTCATAGCAACTTATGCATTAACAATTAGAACATTCCGTATTAAGTTTGCATATGAATTTAACAGTAACTTCAGGGCAGCGCCACCACCCGCTACAGCCCTCGCCCCAGACGCCGCCTCCACGGGCACTCCTAAAAATTGCCGCCCTCGCGTTACCCGGTCCGGGACTCGAACCCACGCCTCTAAAATAGAAATAAGTTTTTTTTCTTTACAAAAGTTATTACTTATACACGTACACCAGCACTGGAGAAAAAGAACCGATTATTCCGTACTTCGGACAGTACAAATACCTGGATAATAACATTGAATATGTACCTGAGAGATCCCTAAACAAATCACTACCGGCCCCGCTCGCTACCGCACTCAATTATTTTTTATACCTATTGCAACATCCTGTGTTTTAATTAGAACATGCGGAATCGATACATACCGTTTAATACACCGAACCTTAATTAAAACTCCAAATATAGACACAACATTAAGAAATTCGGTGTAAAGCTACGGCTTGTTGTTGTTGTGGTCTTCAGTCCGGAGACTGGTTTGATGCAGCTCTCCACAATACCCTAGCCTGAGCAAGCCTCTTCCACATAAGAGCGACAACCTACATCTGTCTGAATCTGCTTACTGTATCCATCTCTTGGTCTTCCCCTGCGATTTTTACCCCAAACACTTCCCTCCAACGCTAAATTCACAATTCCTTGATGTCTAAGAATGTGTCCTACCAATCTATCCCTTCTTTTAGTCAAGGTATGCCAGAAATTCCTTTTCTCCCCAATTCTGTTCAGTACCTCCTCATTAGTTACGCGATCCACCCACCTAATCTTCAGCATTCTTCTGTAGCACCATATTTCAAAAGCCTCAATCCTCTTCCTGTCCGCACTGTTTATCGTCCATGTCTCACTCCCATACAAGGCAACACTCCATACAAATGCCTTCAGAAAGGACTTCCTTAGGCTTAAATCAATATTCGATGTTAACAAATTTCTCTTTTTCAAAAACGCTTTTCTACCCATTGCCATTCTGCATTTTATATCCTCTGTACTGCGACCATCATTTGTTATTTTACTGCCCAAGTAACAAAACTCATCTACCTCCGTTATTGCTTCGTTTCCCAATCTAATTCCTTCAGCATCACCTGATTTTCTTACACAGCACTCCATTACCCTAGTTTTGCTCTTGTTAATGTTCATCTTATATGCACCTTTCAGCACACTGTCCATTCCGTTCAATTGCTCTTCCAGGTCCTTTGCTGTATCTGACAGAATTACTATGTCGTCGGCAAAACGCAATGTTTTTAATTCTTCCCCCTGAACTTTAATTCCTTCACCAAATTTCTCCTTGCTTTCCTTTATAGCTTGCTCAGTGTACAAATTGAACAACAATGGAGAAAGACTATAACCCTGTCTTACTCCCTTTCCAACCACTGCATCCCTTACATGCCCTTCAACTCTGACAACCGCTGTCTGGTTTTTGTACAAGTTGTAAATAACCTTACGCTCCCTATATTTTACTCCTGCTTGCTTCAGAACTTGAAAGAGTTTATTCCAATCAAGATTGTCCAAAGCCTTCTCCAAATCTACAAAAGCTAGAAATGTAGGTTTGCCTTTTCTTAATCTATCTTCTAGGATAAGCCGTAAAGTGAGTATTGCCTCCCGTGTTCCTACATTTCTCCTGAACCCAAACTGATCTTCCCCGAGGTCGGCTTCTACCAGCTTCTCCATCCTTCTGTATATAATTCGCGTTAATATTTTGCAACCATGACTTATTAAACTGATGGTTCTGTAGTTTTCACACCTGTCTGCACCTGCTTTCTTAGGGATCGGGATTATAACATTTTTCTTAAAGTCTGAGGGTATTTCATACATCTTACACACCAGGTGAAACAATTTTGTCACGGCTGGTTCTCCCAGAGACTTCAGTAGCTCTGAGGGAATATCATCTACTCCAGGGGCCTTGTTTCGACTTAGGTCTTTCAGGGCTCTGTCAAATTCTTCTCTCAGTACAGTACCTCCTATTTCATCTTCATCTACATCCTCTTCCCTTCCTACAATATTGTCTCGTAGTTCATGTAGTTCATTTACTTTGTAGAGCCCCTCTATATACTCCTTCCACCTTTCAGCTTTCCCTTCTTTGCTGAGAACTGGTTTTCCATCAGTGTCCTTGATATTCATAGAGCTGTTTTTCTTATCTCCAAATGTTTCTTTTATTTTCCTGTAGGCTGTATCTATTTTTCCCCTAATTATACATTTTTCTACATCCTTGCATTTGGCTTCTAGACACTCCTGGTTAGCCATTTTGCACTTCCTGTCAATCTCACTTCTTAGTCGTCTGTACTCCATTTTACCTTTTTCATTTACTGCATTTTTATATTTTCTCCTTTCATCGATTAAATTTAGTATCTCCTGTGATATCCAAGGATTTTTTGTAGGTCTTGCCTTCCTACCTATTTTGTCCTCTGCTGCCTTCACTATTTCGTCTCTCAATGCTACCCATTCCTCCTCTACTGTTTTATTTTCCCCCGTTTCTGTCAATTGTTGCCTAAAGCTCCCTCTGAAATTCTTAAGAACTGCAGGTTCCTTCAATTTATCCAGGTCCCATCTCCTTATTTTCCTACCTTTTTGTAGTTTCTTCAGTTTCAGCCTACAGTTCATAACCAACAAGTTATGGTCAGAGTCTATATCTGCCCCTGGGTATGTCTTACACTGTAAAACCTGGTTCCGAAATCTATGTCTTACCATTATAAAATCTATCTGGTATCTCCCGGTGTCTCCTGGTCTCTTCCACGTATACAACCTTCTTTTGTGATTCTTAAACCAGGTGTTTGTTATAACTAAATTATGTTCTGTGCAAAATTCTACCAGGCGGCTTCCTCTTTCATTCATTTTGTCCAGACCATATTCACCTACTATCCTCCCTTCCCTTACTTGTCCTACTACCGAATTCCAGTCTCCCATAACAATTAAGTTTTCCTCTCCCTTAATTGTCTGAATAATTTCCTTTAGCTCCTCATATATTTCTTCGATTTCCTCATCATCGGCAGAGCTAGTTGGCATATAAACCTGTACTACTGTTGTCGGTGTTGGCTTCGTATCTATCTTGACAATGATAATGCGATCACTGTGCTGGTCATAGTAGTTTACCCGCATTCCTATTTTCTTATTCATTATCAATCCTACTCCTGTGATACCCCCAATTGATTTTGTATTTATAATTCTGTACTCACCTGACCAGAAATCCTGTTCATCCTGCCACCGAACTTCACTAATCCCCACTATATCTAACTTCAACCTATCCATTTCCCTTTTTAAATTTTCTAATTTTCCTACCCGATTAAGGGATCTAACATTCCACGCTCCGACCCGTAGAATGCCAGTATTGTCTGTCCTGATGATCACATCCTCCTGAGTAGTCCCCGCCCGGAGATCCGAATGGGGGACTATTTTACCTCCGGAATATTTTACCCGAGAGGATGCCATCATCATATGTTCATACAGTAGAGCTGCATGTCCTCGGGAAAGGTAACGGCTGTAGTTTCCCCTTGCTTTCAGCCGTTCGCAGTAGCTATGTGGCAAAGCCACATTAGCTGATGTTACAAGGCCAACTCAGTCAATCATCCAGACTGTTGCCCCTGTAACTACTGAAAAGGCTGCTGCCCCTCTTCAGGAACCACACGTTTGTCTGGCCTCTCCACAGATACCCCTCCGCTGTGGTTCCACCTACGGTACGGCTATCTGCATCCTTGTGGCACGCAAGCCAACCCACCTCGGCAATGGGCAATGTCTGTGGTTCATGGGAGTGGGCTTAGGTTTGCACATTTATCGACAATTATTTAAAAACAGACATTTAGGACTAATGTTCCGAATTACGTAAATCGTTCGCTTCCTAAGGTGCCCGGGCAAAATAAATGCATATACGATGCTTGCAACAACAGACGAAAGTGTTAAAAATAGCTCACGTTAGAATGTAACGGTAATGATCACCACAAACTTGGTTGCGTCCATCTTGCCTCTCTCTAGATGTTTAGACTTCTCAAGAGTAACTTGAGTACCGCTCCATCACCGATGCGACAACAAACACACAGTGCTCTCTGGGCAAGCTACGTAAAATAATTCTATAAGCATATGCTAAATGTTTAAACAAAGTATCGTAACTTTTTATTATTTTAAGCAGTCTCTCTCCAAGCTCCTCTTATAGAGTACATAATATACAACAGCCGACAGACGTGTTTAGTAATAGCGTGGGTTAGATAATAAACGGGTTGTAACGGTAACAAACTGGATAAACTTACGTATCCATCTTAACAAATACTCTTTCGATGTCCTTATTATTTAAAAACAATGCTGACCACATTCAAAAGGAAAGAAATGGTCCGTTTCGGAACTCGACCGCCACGTAAGATATATAAGCAAAATAAATGTACAGCATCTCTTCGTTTAGACTTTGCCTGCAACATTGTGCCAAAAATATCGTGCGTTAAATAATAAACGGAATGTAACGGTAACAAACGTCACAAACTTGTATGTCAAACACTCTTTCGCTAAAACAACAACAACAGCACCGACAGAAGACATATTGTTTATCAAAAAAATCGATTTTACTGGTGGAAGTAACGAAAATCGGCAGAGACATCTAGCACAACGTCTGTGTAGAAAGATTTCCCACAATGCTGCTTACACACATGGCATTTTAACGAACATAGCAAAAGCCGCTCTGTCGGTCAGCCACCGTTATACCAGCACCAAGCTGTCAGGAATGTGTCTAAATATATATTAGCAAGTACCGTTAAGATTTATTCCAAGCGCACACCGAGGAGTAAAACACGCACACACACACACACACACACACACACACACACACACACAGTTCTCTCTCGGCAGGCTACATACAATTCTACAAAAATATGCTAAATGTTTAAACAAAATATCGTAACGTTTTAAGCATCCTCTCTCAAAAAGCACCTAGCTTACATCTCCAAACGATCTAAGAGGCAACAAAAACTTCTATGCAAGACCTCCGCGGACACCTCTTTGACTGGGATAGCACGCAATGCATTTAAGAAGCACTTATTTAAACGCACTCCGATGGAGCTGAGCCGCGTCGAAGTTTCAGAAATTTAATACTCTCTCTCTCTTTAGCGATCTTGCCCTGTTATATTTCCTTAGATTGAAGTATAGTTGTCTCCCATCCAGTATTTCGTGAGGTAAGTTTTCGGTCTTCCTATAATCCACTTAATATCCAATTCTGTGCCTTCTGAGAGTTCGGGTAGTTTAATGTTACCTCTTTTTTTCTTTTTTGTTGCAGCAGTACACATCTTCTTGCGTACATCCATTTGAACGAAGCAAAGAGAATCTCTCTGTCCTGTTACAATGCAAAAGGTTCTTTACAGTATGTATCTGACAGGTCAAATACCTATACTGAGGGCCCCAGAAGACATTTAAACCCTATTGTCCAATGGAGAGTCGCAATACAAAAATGGGTGAAATAATTTCCGATTTCCGACCATCTACATTAATTTATTATTATTATTATTGTTTCGAAAGCAATGACCTAACAATACCCTTCTTCTAAATGACACCCGTCAATACAGCAACAACGAAACCGAGGTAGTACAATAACCACCCGATAGCTAGGAAATAACGCACTTACCACCGATTTTCAGCTCTGTAGAACAAGTTTGACCTGCCCTTTAGCCAAAATATAGACAAAAACTCCTACCCCAAACACAAATCAAGCTCCTTGCCTGTGATTTCTTTTTTCATTCCACATTCATGATGGAGCTTTAAGAGCGATGGTATAGCTGTGACAAATATTTAGTTCTTTTATTCTTATGGCTGTTGATAGAAGCAATTTAATATTCTATCTTCGTAAAATTAGAACTCATGTATTCGTAACCTGTTGCATACAATGTATCTTGGCTTGTGCAAAATACCGATTTCGATCTGTTTAGTCGTACGGTTTGTTGCAACATAGGGTAAGGTGGTACAAATTCCATATAGGTGCACTTCTGATCAACATAAATTTTCGCGCCATTTGTCAGTCTCGTAGTGTCTCGTTGTGTGGCATTGTAGCGTAGCAGGTTTCTACAGCTCCTCATGTCTTTTCCAAGAATATACCACTTTGTGCTAAGGAGAGATCAATTTTTTCACGTTAGGAGGTAAGTGATGCTACTTAGTTTATCGAGCTCTTATAGATTTTCTATTTAAGGGTGACTAGATTTTCTACCCAAAATGCAATGTTTGGTACAACGAAGAATGCGTTAGTGCCTGACTAAACAAGTCCTTTTTATGTGGAAGATGCCCTTAGTCAAAATTCTACAAGGAAGTGATCACAATTGTACCTAGTGTGGAACATTTTCGATCGATTTTTCTCAATTCTATAACTTTTTTGTATGTCTATACCGACATTTGTAATTGTCTAATATTTGTGTTACATATTAGTTAAACATCCAAGAACAAGTGCTATAATTAATATTACATCTTTTATCAATATATTTCCATTAAATAAATAAATAAATTTAAAAAAAAATTAAAAATAGAGAGTGGTCGTGGATGACCTGGGGGTGGGGGTTCGGCGGCACTCGCACAAGTGCATAGTGCGAAAATTGGCTATCGACACTAAATAAAGAAAAGAAATCCGCTGAACTTCAATTACACGATAAATCAGTAAAACCTTAAGGTCGTAAAATCTATCACATACCTAGGAGTTACAATCACGAACAACTTAGACTGGAGAGAACACATAGCAAATATTGTGAAGAAGACGAACCAAAGATTATGTTTCATTGGCAGAACGCTTCGAAGATTCACCAACTCAAAAAAAAAAAAAAAAAAAAAAAAAAAAAAAAAAAATAGTTTAAATGTTTGTATAGCTTATGGGACTTAACTACGGGCTCATCAGTCCCTAAACTACTTATTACCTAACTTACACTAAGGACGGCCCGAAGGGGGATTCGAACCCCCGACCGTAGTGGCCGTGCAGACCGTGACTGACGCGCCTCAGTCCCCTCGGGCACCGCGGCTGGCTGCACCAGCTCCACCAAACAGACTGCCTACATCACACTTGTGCGTCCTCTCCTAGAGTGCTGTTGCCCAGTGTGGGACCCTCACCAGGTGGGACTGACGGAAGATATTGAGAAGGTTCAGAGAAGGGCAGCTCGTTTTGTTTTATTACTTTACCGGTGGGACGCGTCACGGAAATGTTGTACGAATTGGGGTGGAAATCATTAAAAGAAAGACGTTATTCATTGCGGCGTGATCTGTTTGCGAAGTTTCAGTCACCGACTTTTAGTTCTGAATGTGAAAATATTTTGCTAGCACCCACCTACTTAGGGAGACATGACCATCCCAATAAAATAAGAGAAATCAGATCGAAAACGGAACGATTTAGGTGTTTTTTCTTCCCGCGCGCTATTAGAGAATGGAACGGTAGAGAAAAGTTATGAAAGTGGTTAATGAACCCCTGCCAGGTAGTTAAATGTGATTTGCAGAGTATCAATGTAGATGTAGAAGTGCCCACTTGTGCAGGCGGACATGTTCGATGTTATTTAAGGTAATTTTGCTGTCCGAAGTACGGAATAATTGTATTTTAATACCTATTGTTTGCGTACGTTAATAAGTAGTACCTTTCGTATTGTATTTTTTTTTTTTTTTTTTTTTTTTTTTTTTTTTGCGTGGTTAAGGGGGTGGATTGGAGTTCCGGACCGGGTCGCCCGGGAATGGCAATCTGTAGGGCTGTCGGAGGGGTGGAGATTAAGGCTATGCTCACGGAAGTGCTTACTTGTGGAGGCAGTTGCCGTTGTTACTGAAAAAAACATCGGTTGTTACAATTAAATTGATATGCAAATTTAATTAAATTAACTGGGGGCGGAGTTCGGGCCAGTGGGTGACTGCTGGGGATGGGAGTGTTTGGGGGTTGGTGGGAGTAGCGGTACTTTGGTGTTCTGGCTAATGGCCGAGGGTGGAGGGGCTAACTGTTGCCCTTAGAATAAGCATATGGATTGATAACCACTGCAGTTCGAACAATTTGAATCGAGAAGCAAAGAGACGTACTCTCAGCTGGGATACTATAAGCATGCAGGAATTTAGCAAAGGTTAGGGTTTAATTTCTCGTTGATAGCGAGCTCATTAGAGACGGAGCTATTGCTCGGAGTTTGTGGGTAAGGATAATGAAGGCAATCGTCCGTGCGCTTTGAATCGAACCGTCCCAACACCTTCTTGATTCAGGAAAATCACGGTAAAAACTAACTTATATAAGGAACACATTGTTGGGGCGATCTAGAATTGTTTAATAAGAGGTGCTATATTAGAAATTGTTGTAATAGTAGTGATGTAAAAATAGTGACAGGTCTGAAGATGGCGTCTGGCACGCCGAAACCGGTCATATAATTAAATGAAGAAAGCGGTCTTTGCTGAAAACCCCTCATTAAAAACAAATTTACTTGGCAGGACGTGAATCTGAACTACTGTCCTCCCGAATCTGACTCCAGTGTTACCAGTCGCTCTGAATGCATTACAGATAGAAGGTAGGAGTTTTAGCGTTTAGTTTTCGCGAGGGAAAATTTGATAGCTTTGAGCATCTTAGAGGCGCTTAGCACTGTTATGGTGGTAATTGTGGTACTAAAAGAATTAGATAATACGGCGTCTGTATGCTGTTTTAGGAAGTCTGAGTAGATCCTTGTCATCAGTAGGCACGTTCCAGTACATGCAGCAAACTTCACACTGCCCCTGAAACAAGCGTCAGAGTGGCGACAACGGTTATAATTGGAGTTAATCGGTGGTACAGCGGTCCGCACTTAGAAGAGCCCTGAGGGCGGGACCATAAGGCGTGGGAAACTTACGTCTTTCTTCCAGTTCAGCAAAGTTGCCACCAATTGTAGACTTTGTGCAAAAGCCTTTATCATCCCTAACGAAAGCGTAGCAAAATGGATAGAAGTGAAACGTATAACGTTTCATGGGCCGCCTAGTCTTTATTTCAATATTCATTTATTTATTCTGCATAATTAATCTCTTGTATTTGTTACAATTATTCTGTGTTTATTTCATGCAAATTATTACATATCGATAAGACAAGCAAAGAAAGTATAACATTAACAAGCACATTATTATCTGTACATTAACAATTATCAAACGTTTTACTTAATAAGAAGGAGCAGCAGTCTCCATTCTTTCTTCTTCTTGGTCTATCATTCATAGGTTTCGGACGCAATAGCGCATTGCTCTTTGCCCAATTTGTGTGAAATTTAATTTCTTTTCAAATGTTCAAATGTTTTTAGAGCTTATGGGACTACCGAGTCATCAGTCCCTAAACTTACAAACGACTTATGAACAAGCTAATACTAAATACGTCACAAATATCCATGCCCGAGGGGATTCGAAAAAAATGTTCAAATGTTTCTATAGCTTATGGGACTTAACTATGGGGTTATCAGTCCCTAAACTTACAAACGACTTATGAACTAGCTAACACTAAGGACAGCACAAATATCCATGCCCGAGGGCGGATTCGGACCCCCCAATGTAGTGGTCATGCAGAACGTGACTGGCGCGCCATAGTCCGCTCGGCCACTGCGGCCGGCTGTATTTCCTTTTCCAGCACAGAATGGAAGTAGGATATTATTGTAAGTGTATGTACAGTATTTTCAGAATATATACCAACTAATTTCGTTTAATGAAAATTTGCATTTCTCAATATTTTTTATTTAAAAGCCACCTCATTATTCCTTACTGTACAATACATTAATAGTATATGAACTTTTCTTACAAATTACCACCGGCCCCCATTGTCTTGCTGTGCACGAAGGTAAATGTTCAAACGATGCACAATATGTGAGACGGGGGCTGTAATTAGTATATTTTTCATACTAACCTTTTGTTACTGTACCTTTCTCTTTACGCTAATTATTGAAATATGTAACATTTTTCTTTGTAGATCTTTATTTATTTTGATTTCTGTGCCTTTGGGGACACATCAGGAGTGATGAGCTCATGGGATTGTTGTACATTCTATGTTTATATGAAAATTTCGGGATTTTAATGTTATTGCCGCAGCTCGGCGGCTAAAACGTGGTTTTACGTGTTGGGCACGGCCAGGCCGCGAAGAGCTGAGACGCTCTCGGGGGTGTCCCCCTCCCACCAACTTTCGCTCGCCTTCGGGGAAGGACGATAGGGGCTGGCTTGACCTGTTTGGCGCCGACGCTACAGGCGGCGGAGTATGTGGAATGCTTTACAATGCTGGCCCACGGTTTACGGTGGGCGATAGCGGGGACTGCCTTTTTAGTCATTCGGCCGTTTCACAAGAGAGGAATTTGCCGGATACAAACAATAGCAGAGTGCTCTGGGCCCCAGGCTGTGTATGGAGACGTATTGCCTTTAGGCGTTATCTAAAAAACTTCCTAGAAAGCAGCAGAGTTTGAACTCAGTTAGTGTGACAAATGGTTAGGTTGAGAGGAAAGCTTTCTGCCCGTCTGGCGCCCCTGGGGTTTGGCTCCAGCGGCTGTATATATAGCACAACGTTAACATTTTTAGGTCCTGTGACCGTAGCTAGGAGCAATCTGAAATTCCTTCCAGAGCATTCACCCTGGGAACGGTGAAATGCGCGGGAAGCTTTGGTGGCGTGGTCGGAGCCTCTTGGCAGCCGCAGAGAACACGTCCTGATTTGGCAGATTATTTTAATATAACAGCTAACCAGTTTGTCAATGGCGCTACGCCATCCGATAGGTTGGACTATTAGCCGTTAGCAGAGATTTTCGCGTGGGTGTGGCCGCCCGTCACTTGCCGTGAGCTGCGGCAGAGCGCGAGGAGGGGCAGTCTCTCGTGTCTGAGCGTCCGAAGTGTACGGACCTCGCTAGTCTCCTGTTTGAGCGTCCTAATTGTGTGGACCTCGGGAGACACGCAATACTCCGTTTAGATTCTCGTGGAGGGCATCGTTTTAAACGGTCCTCTGGTTAGACTTGTGTTTGATTCCGAAGATTCGGACCTTGTAGAACTTGTGTTTACTTCGCGGACGTTACATTGTCCTGTGGTTACGCTGTGAGCGGCCACAGTTTAGTTTTCGTTTTGCTAGAAGTCTCTGTTTGAGCATTCGCGCCTTTGCGAATGGGGCATTGTTTTTACAGACCTTATTACGCAAGTCCCTGATCGATTTGTGCCAAGTGGCCTTTGTGTCACCTATGCAAAATATTGATTAGTCTACTAGCGCCGGCCGCGGTGGCCGAGGGGACTGAGGCGCTTCAGTCACGGTCTGCACGGCCACTACGGTCGGGAGTTCGAATCGCCCCTCGGGCATGGATATTTGTGCCGTCCTAGTTCGTAATTAGTTCATAAGTAGTTTGTAAGTTTAGGGACTGAAGACCCCGTCGTTAAGTCCCATAAGCTTTACAAACATTTGAACATTTTTTAGTCTACTAGCGTGATAGAATCGCACAGCAACTGCCTAGCGACGCCGACGTCAGTGACGCTGTGTTAAGTTACATGTCGACCCTGCTTAACAGGTCGCAGCAATTATGGTCTGATAAAAATTTCAGCTCATCCGCTCCCACCGCCTGCTGCCTGCGAGCCTGAGACGCTGCCGTCAATGATCATCTGTGTGGGTAAGGTGACGCACTTGCTGCAGGGTTATATGAATCAGACTTGTTGGATTCGGTCCCTTATTTTATGCTTTTGAGATGTGCCTGTTTTCTTTGGGGAGCTTAGGGCTAACGATAATTTCAACCCGCTGTGTAGCCAATCTAATAGCATTTTGTTTTGCAAAAACCTCCGACCTTTGACTCAGCCAGTGATTTTTTGTGTCTCAATGTTTTAACATTTGTGAAAGATTGTGTGAATACCTTTATCTGTTTTACATGAGAGGAAATGTCATCTGAATGTTTAATTATAATAAATTGATTTTGAGCAGATCGTCTTTCATTTAAGAACGTTCCTATGTCACTATTTTGGATGGTAAACAAAACAGTTAAATTCCACAGATTACCAATAATTTTTCAAGTACATTTTTGTTTGTTTGGTACAACTGATACACTGCAATAGAGTAGGAATATTTATTATATGTTTGAATCTATGATCACTTCATAGCTGATCAGTAACATTTTAATTTTCCATATTTTGGATAAATATGGTGGCGACCCAAAATAATTAATTGCTGTCATAAATATAAATATATTAATTTAGAACTAACGACATAGTTCACATAGAACAATCGACTTCGTTACAAATACATTATAATTATCTTAGAATCTTTTGTTCTGCACTAAACGTCCATGAAATATACTCCAGTTTATCGAAATTTAACTATTTTTAAATTTTTTGAGCTTGCCGTGGACACATGATAAATTCGTGTTTTACGAGTGTGTTCCAACAGTTAGTTTCAGTGAAACGTATACGTGGCGAGCTGCTCTTCTACGTAATCAGATTTTAGGCAGGTTGCTAAAATTAAATATTTTTGTGCCATTTACCAGCTCCATTAAGTTGCAGAACATTTTTGCAGGCACGTTTTTTTTTTTTTTTTTTTTTTTTTTTTTTTTTTTTTTTTTTTTTTTTTTTTTTTTTTAAATAACTGAGATTTGCAACCCAGCCACTAGCTTGAGATATTTCATCAGTCGTAATTTTAGCGCCCTAATTTTCAAACTTTATTTGCTCTTGACTCTTGAACTTAGATTCTTTTTTCGAAATTCTTTTTTTTCGATCTTGTGCGAACGTGTGTTCTAGATTTTCTATCCAGTGAGTTCCAAAGATAAACGCGGCGTATGTGTTACTAGTTGCAGTTTGATAACAGCCTGATATATTCAAACCTTTTGTGATTATGTGGCGGTGTACGAACTCTATGTAAATTCTCTCTAGCTTTGTGGAGCCTGATTTCTAATAAACGATATGTTCATTTTTGTACATTACATGTAAAAATCTTTCTTATCTTTTCTTCCGTGAGTGATGTCGTTTTGTTCCATGCCAATCAGGCAAGTAACTATCCGTGTATCTTCTGATTTCCACAAATATTTCGCCATCTTCTCTCCCCTCCTATTTTTAATTTTGTTGTTTCTTCACCGAACTTGTAGTATGCACTCAGTATTTTTTCAGTAATTCTCTCCGAGCCTTGTACAACCTCCTTCAATAGCTTGCTTATGAAGTTCTAAACATTTCTATGGGTTGCATGTCGTTAATTTTCATTAATTATCTGAAATTGAATTTGTACATTTGTACATTTTTATCGGTTTTCGGAACCACGTGGGGCCGAACTCCGACTTCAGGGGTTTGCAGCTAGTCACCTGAATTCACGCCACTTCTCATAAAACCACTACCTAGATAGTTTACTCTCACATTGCCACTTAAGAGTCCGTCATACTATTGTGTAATGAATCCATTTTAACCACTTCATCTTGAGTGGAGTGCAATCAGGTAACGTAGCCGTGTGTCGCCGTTAGCGTGTTTCCTCGCGGTCTAATCTAAATGCAACTTAACTTTGCTATACTCACGCACCATCTCAAATCAGGCACGACAGACCAGAGCCATCTTCGCATTTTCATTGTATATTGTGTTGTGAGGTACCTCGGGGTTCGCTGACTTTCGCCTACGATAGCTGCGCCTGCTTCTGCCTCGTTTCAGCACGCTGATTTTGGTGAGTTTCGCTGTTGCATTGAGTGTGTGTGACCGAGTGAGTGTTATTTGTAAATCCTCGCCCCAGTAGCGTTAAGTTCTTTGTAATTTATGTTAATTTCCATGCTGGGCATCGTCGGTATTAGTTCATGTAAATGGGGTGCGTTTTTGGTATTAAAAATTGGTTCAGTATAATTTTGACTTGCCTATAAATTGTAGTTTTCGAGCACCTTCCCCCTTTTTATTTTATATAGTTTTCACCAGTGCTGAGAACAAGCTCAAATGCAATTTTTTATGTTTAAGTTCTGTTGCACCATAAATGTTTTCTTAGCCATATTCATGAAATAACTTTAATAGTGGTATTTTTGTCTGCTACGTATCTACATGGGATACTCTGCAAATCACATTTAAGTGCCTGGCAGAGGGTTCATCGAACCACAATTATACTATTTATCTCCCATTCCATTCTCGAATGGCGCGCGGGAAGGAAGAACACCTGAATCTCTCTGTTCGAGCTCTGATTTCTCGTATTTTATTCTGATGATCATTTCTACCTATGGAAGTGGAGTCAACAATATATTTTCGCATTCGGAGGAGAACGTGGGCGATTGGAGTTTCGCATGTTGGCCACTGTGTCGTTAACTTCCTGTTGTTAGAGTAATTTGAACCAAGGCAGTTCTCAATTAGGGCCAGGGAACAAGGTTTTACAGCAGGGAGTAGCCGGTAGTTCACACGGACCTTCTGCTTATTTAACTACTAAAATTAAGCTTTTTTATATTAGTAAATTCTTATCTGGATGCCTCCTCCCAGAATTAAGCTTTTATTACGCACAGTGGTCAACTTTTAATTTTAAGGTAAGGCATTTTTGTGGCGTGTTGCTTTGATTGGGAGTAAAGCATGGACGATAAATAGTTCTGACAGGAAGAGGATAGAGGCTTCTGAAATGTGGTGCTACAGGAGAATGCTCAAGATGGGTAGATACATCGCATAACTAACGCGGAGGTACTGGACATAATTGGGGAGAAAAGAAAATTGTGGCATACCTTGACTAAAAGAAATCGATTGTTAGGACACATTCTTAGACATAAAGGTATCGTAAATTTAGTATTGGATGGAAAAGTGTGGGGTCAGAATCGCAGATGGAAACCTATAGACGAATACAGTAAACAAATTCGGTTTTAGCTTGGTGTTCTTATGAGGATTTTAAGAGGCTTGCTCACGATAGCGTAGGGTGGGAATCTGCATCAAACCAGTCTCCCGACTAAGGAGCACGACAAAAATATTATGCAAGGGGATACCTTCTAAATAATATGTATCAAACAGGTCTCGAGGCTGTTCGTCGTCTAATTTCCCCGTTACATATGATAGCCTCAAAGGGTAATCCATTCTAGATGGCGGACCAATAACCTTTTTGGAGATTTAAACAATGAATTAAGAGTACAAAAAAGGGTATCTAAAAGAATTTTAGTGATTATGTCCAATAGTTTTTATGAGGTGCTTAATTCCAAAGAGACGGGTGTACAATATTTTTGCGTTGGCATGTCCGTTTTTCCAGGGTCCATGGGCGAGCAAACATCTCCTGCAGGTTTGAAATTATGATAAGAAAATGAATGTCATCCCATTATATATAACGTAGCAGTTTTCAATATATTGTTTTTTGGTCACATGGATCACTCCTAATATGGAATGTGCAAAGGTTGCCTACAGCCCCGTGGGATAATTATTAATAACATAAGAACGAGGCAATAGAAGACAAAATTTTACTTACTGACATAGGTAATGGATTGTTCAAGACGTAGTCATAACTCAAAGTGAATCGACTGAAAACTTTTGCAGTTATGTTTCCAACCAACTTCATAAATTTCGTCCCAGATAACCGCATATGAAGTTGTGAGTAATAGTGAATCATGAACAAATGTGCAATACCTTTCATGGGTATTGCCTGCACCATACCCTTAGCCTTCAGATCATAGTCCTGCTCTTGCATTTCTTTCTTGCTTGATCACGAAATGATCTTTGCCATTTCTACTCGGTCAGACAGTGATCTCGTTGCAAGCTTGATGCGCTATTTCTCGATCTCCAGGCACAATTTGTTGCTGTTCGTGCCAATTTACAATTCAGTTGCCTTCATTAACTGCAAAAACTGATGAAAATCCGTCATTGTACGCACAACTCGCGATATTCTTTGCTATATATATATATATATATATATATATATGACCGTTTTGCCATTTCAAATGGTCTTCGTGGCCAACGGACACATATTGTAGCTGAAATTTTGGTTATAGTTTTGCTTGTAAACGCCGATGCATCGATTTATTAAAACCACGCTGGTCATTGACTGGACGTATAGCTTCATAAACGTCAGAAGTACTTTGAAATTTCTTCCGGCCATATCTGCAATATCTGCATCTACAATCATTCTCCGAAAACGATTTCAGAGCGTGTGGTGGAGGGTAATTTGCTGACTTTGTCATTCCTCGTACTCCAGTCGTGTATAGTTTGCGGGAAATAAGATTGCTTGTACGCCTCGACGTTGTTGTGGTCGCTTCTACATCTTCATCTACACGGGATACTCTGCAAATCACATTTAAGTGCCTGGAAGAGGGTTCATCGAACCACCTTAATTCCATTCTCGAATAGCGCACGTAAAGAAAGAACACGAGAATCTCTCTGATTTCTCGTATTTTATGCTCATGATCTTTTCTACCTATGTAAGTGGGAGTCAACAATATATTTTCGCATTTGGAGGAGAATGTAGGTGATGGTAGTTTCGTAAGTAGATCACCCCGCGGCGATAAACGCCGTTGTTGTAATGATTCCCATCCCAGATCCTGTATCATTTCCGTAACGCTGTCTCCCCTGTGTCGTAACAATACAAAACGAGCTGCCCTTTTTGAACTCTTTCGATGTCCTCCGTCAAACCCACCTGAAAAGCACCCTACACTGGGCACGAATACTCCAAAAAAGGACGGACAAGCGTAGTGTTTGCAGCCTCTTTAGTGGTTCTGTTGCATCTTTTAAGGCTTAAAACGCGGTTTCCGGTTCGCCTTTCCTACGAAATTGTCTACGTGATCTTCCCAGCTTAAGTCTGAAGTACTAGTAATTCCTAGATATTTTGTAGAGTTTAAGGCCTTCACATTTGATTGATCTATGTTTTAAACAATGTTTAACGCATTTCTTTTCGTATTCTTGTGGACGACTTCACACTTCGCATTTTTAGAGACAATTGCCAATTTTTACACCACAGTGATATCTTATTTAGATCTTTCTGCAATTGGTTTTGCTCTTCAGATGATTTTCCTAGACGGTAAATGACGGCGTCATCTACAAACAACCTAAGAGAGCTACTTAGATTTTCTCCCAAGTCGTTTATGTAAATAAGGTACAGCAGAGGACCAATGACACTACTCTGTGGAACGCCCGATATCACTTCTGTTTTAGTCGATGCCTTATCATCGGTTACTACTAATTGTGTCCTCTGACAGGAAATTCCCTATCCAGTCGCAAATTTGGGCGATATACCGTAGCCACGCATTTTCATTACAAGCCGTTTGTGAGGTACGGTGTCAAAAGCTTTCGCGAGATATATAGAGGACGAAGCATTATATAAATTGACTCTTCAATAAACGTACACTATCGGAAGTTTGACAGAAGCTCGAACTGCGATACATAAAGTTTACCTTTTAGCGCCGGTGACTGGTTTTTCCTAATCATCTCCGTGAGCTTTCTCGCTTACTAAATGATCCCCTAACGAAGTGCGCTGCTGTTCGTTGGAATCTCTGTATGCCTTTTATTCACCGTACTTAGTGCAGTTCGTAACCTGATGAACAATACTCGAACGCAAGCCGAAGAAGTGTTTTATGACCTAATTTCTTTGATGCTAGAGGAATTTTCCTGAGGGGGTCTCAGTCTGGCATCTGCCTTATTCCCCATTTATTTTATATCGTCGTTCCATTTCAAATCGCTCCTTGTTTGTACTCCTAGGCATGTCATGGAATTAAGTGGTTCCAGTGTTTGTCCTGGTATTGCGTAATTATACAAGAAGGGATCTTTCTTCAAGTGAAGACTGAACTGCCACTTCCTGCACCATGCATCGATACTCTGAGGGTCATCCTACATTTCGTTTACCAGTGTTGCCATTTCTCCACAAATTACAGCATAATCCGCAAAAAGCCTTACTTAACTTGCCATCAACAAGATCATGTATATATATTGTGAAAAGCAAGAATGCTACAACACGCCCCAGGAGCACTCCTTTCAGAGTGGAATACTACTTTCTCTTAGGTAGGAACACCCCAGTCCAGTCACACGGTTGGTCTGATTCTCCACTTGCCTGTGCCTTACGTATCAGCCGACGGTGTAGGCCTTTATCGAACGCCTTGCAAAAGTCCACCTGGTATCCTGTATCTGCTGCAAACGCAAAGAGGTCCTAGGAGAGTATATACAAGAAAAACGCGCAAACTTGATATTAAGAAAATTCTTGATTGGGCTAACCCCTTAACCATTAGGATGCCTGCAAACGTGGATTTTATTTGTGCACATCTATGGGAAAGCCCCAGCGAAATATGTACGTTGTATTGGCCTCATTGTACAATTAATACTTCAAATTTAATAATGGAAAGTACAGGTTGGAATTCAACAATATAGTAGTTTACAACCCACCACAAGAACATACGACGAGCTGTGACATCCACGTAAAAATGACACACACATTAGTCTTAAGCTGTCAGCCATTCACCTCCTTCAGAATAGAGAGCATTCACAAAGTAACAGAGGCACACTTAGAAGTCACGCGACTGTCGTCTCCGGCTTCCGCAGTCCAAGTCACGCTCTGCGGTCAGGGGATAGGAAGAGTAGGGAGGGGAGATAAGTACTGGAAAATAGCGTGGCGGAGGTGGGGATAGATGAAGCACGGCGTTCTAAATTGGTGGAACGAGGGGAGGCATGCAAAACAAACTCTCTCTCTCTCTGTCTCTGTCTCTCTCTCTCTCTCTCTCTCTCTCTCTCTCTCTCTCTCACACACACAGTACACGAAATGAGAGAGGTGTAGATTATACGGGATGAAAATTGTTAGGAGTGGACAAGAAGGAGTTTTCGTAGATTGAGGTTTGGAGAGTTTCAGGATTGGAGACTATACTGTCAGAACAACTCCCTTCTGTGTAGTTCAAAAACTGGTGGTTGTTGGGAGGATGCAGATGGCCCAGGTTGTGAAGCAGATCAAGCGTATACGTGTTGTGCCACAGGGTGGTCTATCTTGTTTTGGAACACAGGTTGGCAGTGGATATTCAGCCTAACGGACAGCTCTATATTACACTCTTATCCCGAAATTGTCCAGATCACATCTTACCGTTTTGTCCGCGCCCAACTCTCCCTACGTCTTTTATGCTACACCTCTCCCATTATTTGTGATGTGTGTGTGTGTGTGTGTGTGTATCTTTATTGTGATTCCCTCCCCTCTATAGTGTCCCCATTCCATTCCTAAGCTGCAGCTTTTTCTACCCATCTACTACGTACATGCTCCCTAAGACGTTGCTGGATTCATCCCTACCAGCACCACGTAACAATTCCCGTACCCCACATCCACCCGCTTCTCCATCTACCCCGTCATCGTAGAGAGTGATTCGAAATGCGGAAGCTGGATATGACGGATGTGTGTATGTGAAGTGGCCTGTGTGACTGAAATCTCTCTTTTCAGAGGCAGGCTAATGGTCGATAACTTAAGTGATGTATGTATCTTTTTATGTGCCTGTCACAGCTCAAACCTCTTAGCTAAGTATTTCAAGTTACCCTTTTTATATTGTAATACTAGCTTAAACCCGCGGCTCCGCTCGCGTGTTGGTTGATTGTGCTAGATAAGCTATCTTTCAGTAGTGTGCTATGTGACTGGACGAAACGAAATACACTACCATCTTTATAAACAAACATTTTTAATCACTTGATGTAATGCGCGAAACGTCAAATCAATTTTTTTAAAGTGATGTATTACAGTAAATTTATTTTTTACTGTTTTATTTATTTATTCTTATATTTCGTTATTCGTATGTTTATCCTTACAGAGAAAGAACTGAAGACATTGTAGCACGCATAGACCAAAGATATGGTCTGTAGCATCACGTTTTTCTGTATGTAATCTCCTTGTTATAGAGTCATCGCTGGCCGTCAGTCCAAATTTCTTTTTATGATTTGACGTCTTTCAGCCACCGTATCTTCCACCCCCTTATAGCTATCGGCGTGGAACTGCTATGGGGTACAACGGGAGACTTCGCACAACAATTACACACAGACCATTCGTTTGCGTTGTAGTTTTCGTTGTAGAACGAAATATTAACACACACACACATGGAATTTTAAATGCACCGAAAACTTTCCATCCCAATATACTCCACCTTTTTATCATTATCAACCCTTAAGCAACAATGCGACCAATAAAACCATTTTCAAAAAGTAAATATAATTTTCAAAGAGTAATTATTGTTCCGCATATCGCGTTATATTCTTCAAATTACTAAATATCTATCAGATCGCTATAAAACCGTGCCTAAAACCTCCCTCGGTTATAAATTAGTAACTGTACAAATATTTAAGTCTCTTCTTTTTGTCGTTCGGACATGATAGGCGTACACCGAACAGACATTCACATTAATATATATAGATAAATAGCTATTGGATCGCCATAAAACCGTGCTTAAAGCCTTCCCCAGGTAGACATTAGTACCTGTACAAATATTTAGCTCTTTATGTCTTCTGGTTCAGACGTGATAAACGTACACCGAACAGACAGTCACATTTATAGATATAGATCGCAAATTAAATCGTCAGATTCTCGTATTTTAAGGATGTCGACCATTATCCTCCACAATAAGGGATTATTCTATATCTCATTATGTGTATAATGCTTTACAGAAACAACAAGAATAATACTTGTGTTTATTGCTTTGTCCTCTTGAGGCAGCTCGGTCTATTAGGTTCCAGCTTCAGATAAGTAGGCGCTCGTCTTGTAGATCCCACAACTGTCTCTCCGCAAATAAGGCTTGTTACCCTGCCGTGGAATCAGCTCGCTGGGTCGGTGGATAGCGTCTCGCGCAGTAACGAGATCAATCCGGCCACGGAAAGCCTCCGCTAACAGCTGCATAGCGTGAGTAGACGAACGGAAGACCCTTAAAATGCAGGCGGCGATGGAGGGGGAGCGACGCAGGGCCAATACCAAGGCAAACGAGCGGCCCTCGCGGACTTTAAGGGCCACCGGTAACAACAGTGCAGAAGAAGGGCAGCCGGGGCGGGGCTGGATCCCGAGACCGCGGCACTGCTGCTTCAAGGGCGACATCAAGCCAGGTGAAGTGTGGTCGTCATGTGCTTCCACTGAGTTCTACTTTAAAAGGACGTCAGTACTAAAAATACCCGGCCGGAAAAAAAGGAGTACATCTGGACAGCGGACGTCGAATTTGACACCATGGCAGGTCTTACTTTGCGAACAGAAGATGTAATGATAATGTTTTGGTTAGGTGAGGGTCAATAGCTGTCACATACTGTATAACAAGCATCTTGAAACCAATCAAACAGTTATCAATTTCTTAAAAGTCGTCTCGTTTCAGTCTTAGACAATTATAATGGATAAATTACACAAAAGTACAAAATAAAAGTAATTAGTGCATACCAAAAGAAAGAAAAATAAAACCAAAATCGTACAGAATCGTACATAAATGTGAAATATCATGACTACTTAAATAATATTAGCGACACTTAAGAGATAGTAAAACAGATTAAGAATGTGAATTAAGGTAAGATGACAGGCTGAAATTTTTCAAAAAAGTCTAGTTTAAGTTTCTTGCATAATTAGATATTATGTTCTTTTGTGAATATATATATGTCTTTTTTATTCCTGTCCATCAGTTTGAACTGCATTTTTTATTTTTTATTTTATGACATCTGTGACTCTGTAATAATATACGCCCCTTTTCGTATAAAAGGATTATACCACCACCACTTTTACAGTTAGAGAAATATGTATTCTTGTATTTTCTACAGAAATGTACGATTCATATGTTGGTTAACCAACTAGAGCGCATTTCGATAGTCAAATGTCTGCAGGCACGCTTGTAATCAAAAGTTTTCTTGGAAAAAGTGTATCGTTGGTAGCTATTGTTTGTAAATACGAAGTTTCAAAAAAATGTTCAAATGTTTGTATAGTCTATGGGACTTAACTACGGGGTCATCAGTCCATAAATTTACAAACTACTTACGAACTACTTACAAATAGGACGGCACAAATATCCATGCCCGAGGGGGGATTCGAACCCCCGACCGTAGTGGCCATGCAGACCGTGACTGGAGCACCTCAGTCTCCTCGGCCACCGCGGCCGGCGAAGTTTCTTAAAAGCTGTAGTGTAGTGTAAAGTAATCTGTGTTTCTATAATGACTAAACCAAAAGTTGTGTTTAAGAAACGTAAATTGCACAGTAATCAAAACAATAAAACTGTAGAAAATTCAATCAATGCAACAGCATCATCCATCTCGTACCTGAAACTCCATCAAGTCCTTCGAGAAAGAAGATAAACCTTGATTAGTATACAGAAGTAGATGAAGGTTGTCCAAGATTATATAGTGTGTTATAAGTGAATTGGTGGCCTACAAGTTGTATGGTGGTAGGTCAGTTTTTGTGAAGGTCCAAGAGACAGAATAAGTTTGGTGTGTAAATTGAAAATAGTGTGCAGTGTCTGATGGAGTGAAAAACTATTTTACAATAGCAACATTCTTCTTAATATTATTTATATGACACTAATGGGAGGTTTAGCATATGATCGTAACTATTCTAAGATAACTTGACAGCTTGAGTATTGCCATGTCAGATTTTACTGCTTCTCTAATCTCTAAAGAGTCAAGAAGCAGCAGAAGGAAACAGGCAAATCAACCCACAGATAATGAGGACTCTGATTATGGTACTGGCAGATTTAACCACGTCTTGGGGACAGATCTCTAGCTTTTTCTTAGCATAAAGATGTTGTAAAACTTTATGTCTCATTTTCTCAAACTATAAATTCTGTGACATTTGCCACGTTTTCTCAGAAACTATCGAGGAAATTAAGGAAAATGTCAAAGTTTGTAAACAACAATACATTATCAGAATGAAACCTCACTCTGCAGCGGAGTGTGCGCTGATATGAAACTTCCTGGCAGATTAAAATTGTGTGCCGGAACCGGGACTCGAACCTGGGACTTTGCCTGGCGCGGGCAAGCTCACTGCCGACTGTGCTATCCCGACACGACTCACGATGCCGCCTCACAACTTTACTTCCGCCAGTACCTCGCCTCCTACTTTCCAAACTTCACAGAAGCTCTCTTGCAAACACGCAAGACTAGCACTCCTGGAAGAAAGGATATGGTGGAGACATAGGTTAGCCATAGCCTAAGGGATGTTTCCAGAATGAAACTTCATTCTGCAGCGGAGTGTGCGCTGATATGAAAATTAGGAGGCGAGGTACTGGCGGAAGTAAAGTTATGAGGCGGCATCGTGAGTCGTGTCGGGATAGCACAGTCGGTAGTGCGCTTGTCCGCGAAAGGCAAAGTCCCAGGTTCGAGTCCCGGTTCCGGCACACAATTTTAATCTGCCAGGAAGTTTCAACATTACATTATAGCTGTGGAAGCGCAGTCATGTTGATTGCACCAGTAACTGTGCTGTACGAATTTTTTGTTCACAAAAAAAATTTAATACTCGCAATTACATTAGGTGAGATTCAATAATTTCAAATAGGTACTTTATAACATCTTGAAACCATCAGCTGTTATTAATTCCTTAAAAATCATCTTGTTTCAGTCACAGAGAATCACAATGCATAAACTACAAAAGAGTACAAAATAAAATTAATAATGCATACCGTAAGAAAGAAAAACTGAATCAAAATTGTACAGAAGCGGACATAAATGTGAAAATATCATGACTACTTAAATAATATTTTCAGTACTTACAAAACAGATTAGGAAAATAAATCTGGCTTATAACAGCAGAAGTCAATTTCACTACAACCACCAAACGTTATCGTATTTAAGTATCCCATCATACATTCATTAATAATAGATTGAAATGTGTGTGCCTTGTGCACAGTCCAAACTGCATATTATGTCAAAGACTACGGAACGTGTGCAATATAAAATTTGAAAATACAATTTAGCCGCTCTTCGTCATGAGTGCCCCACCCCCATGAACCACAGACATTGCCGCGGTAGGGTGGCTTGCTTGCCTCAACGATGTAGATAGCCGTACCATAGGTGCAACCACAGTGGAGGGGTATCTGTGGAGAGGTTAGACAAACGTGTGGTTCCTGAAGAGGGGCAGCAGCCTTTTCAGTAGTTACAGGGGCATCAGCTAATGTGGCTTTGCGAACGGCTGAAAGCAAGGGGAAACTACAGTAGTTACTTCTCCTGAGGACATTAAGCTCTACTGTATGAATATATGATGATGGCGTCTTCTTGGGTAAAATATTCCGGAGGTAAAATAGTCCCTCATTCGGATCTCCGGGCGGGGACTACTCAGGAGGATGTCGTCATCAAGAAAAACAAAACAGGCATTCTACGGGTCGGAGCGTGGAATGTTCTAACTGTTAATCGCGTAGGTAAACTAGAAAATTAGAAAAGAGAAATGGATAGTTTAAAGTTAGATATGGTAGGGATTAGTGAAGTTCGGTGTCAGGATAAACAGGATTTCTAGTCAGGTGAGTACAGGGTTAGCCGGCCGCGGTGGCTGGGGGGACTGAGGCGCTTCAGTCACGATCTCCACGGCCCTTGCGGTCGGGGGTTCGAATCGCCCCTCGGGCATGGATATTTGTGCCGTCCTTAGTTGTAGGTAGTTCATAAGTAGTTTGTAAGTGTAGGGACTGATGACCCCGTAGTTAAGTCCGTTAAGCTGAACAAAGATTTGAACATTTGAATTTGAGTGCAGGGTTACCAATACAAAATCAGTTGGTTGCAACGCAGCAGTAGGTCTGATAATGAATAAGAAAATAGGAATGCAGGTAAGTTACCATGAACAGCACAGTGAACACATGATCGTAGTAAAGATAGACTCGAGGCCAACACCGACAACAGTAGTACAGGTTTATATGCCAACTAGCACGGCCGATGATGAGGATATCGAAAGAAGTATGAGGAGATAAAAGAAATCATTCAGAAAGTTAAGTGAGACGAAAACTTGATTATGTCAAAGACTATGGAACCCGTGCAATATAAAATTTGAAAATAAAATTTAGCAGCTCTTCGTCATGAGTGTTAAGTATCATTGGCTGAAAATCATAGGCTAGAGAAAAAGTAAACAACGTTATCAGTAACTTTCGACATAATTGGTGTAGATCGGCAAGTGTACAACGTCTACTGAAAACAATTATAATTTACTAATTCTGTCACAAGTTCCATCATTTAACGCTATCCATATGAATACATTAAGTTACGAAGCTTTAAATCGAGCGTGACATCTTGAAATGGTTACATTATCGTAAGTTCGAAGATTGTATAAAGAAACTAACTCCTACTATTGCGCAAATTGATTCGTATTTCAAAGACGCGGATATTAAATGTCAGTATGGAATGGATCCTAAATTTCGAGTCCTTGTGATTATAAAAAAGTGTACAATAATAGATGATGAATTAGCTTCCATTTGAAATAACTTACCAGTGGACAATATTTACCATTTCCATAAACTTGTTTACTTTTCCTTAGCCAAAGAAGTTCAGCCATTAAGAATAACTACTAAATTGTCCTTTCAAGTTTCGACGGCATGGGTTCCGTTACTCTTGAGATATGCAGTTAAGACTGTGAACTTGTTTTTATTCACATGTGTTTCTCTTCTGTTATGCATGTTTCACTGATACTATAGTTAAATATGATACAGTTTGGTGTTTTCAGTGTTAACTGATTTGTGCTGTTATCAGAAAAATTTAAATTTATTTACTACATTTTCATAATCTATAACCTTTACAACGATATAAGTAGTCATAATGTATGCAATTTTTCGTCCTATTGTATGCCATTTTCCTTAATTTTTCTTTCTTATTTTCTACATTGTCCACTTTTATTTGGTACATTTATGTAGTTTGATCAAAGACCGTAACTACTTGATTTATAAGGCCTCTATAAAGTGCTGATGGTTGTAAGATGCATTTTCTAGAGCGCTAAATTGACTTTTTACATTCGATTAGGTGCGAGCAAATGTTAGGCCATCTTAAAGAAGATGCTCTGGGATCGTGTGGAGCAGAGCAACATCCTGTAGGTGGCAAAACAGTCCGTCGAAACTGTTCGGAAATAAAAAGTTATATTTTAGCTCTAGACTATTTATGCATTTAACAATGTTAACATAAGATGACTGGTTCTTTTCCCAAAGCAAACAAGAATGTTTAAAAAAAAATGGAATTTTATAATCGTCTCAATGCTGCCCACCAACAGATAGGCTACAACAGTGACATAAGTCACCTCTGTGTTTAATAGGAAATGACAACAATGGAAGGTCCAGTAAGGAATGCTAATAACAATATGGAGATAGGGAACTACTTGCCTTAAAGACGAACGTTGAGCCATCGACAAATAAAGAAGACACACACACACACAATTCTAACTTTTCGGCCGTGGGCTTCCTCAGACAGAGAACACTCATCCACACAATCACTCAGGCACACTCATCCACACACGTCGGCCATCTCTGGCCGCCCAGCACAGACTGTGTGGATGAGTGTTCTCTTTCTGAAGAAGACCGCGGCCGAAAATTTAGCATTGTGTGTGTGTGTTCTTTATTTGTGCCTATCGGCGGCTGAACGTTCGTCTTTACGGTGTGTTGTTCCCTATCTACATATAGGGGAATGTGGTTAACATTATAGTCGACATGGTCGATTTGAGAATGTTCGCAACTGCAATATGTTATTTTAAATGTGTTTATTTCAGTCAACAGTTGCAATAAAATTGTTTAATAACATGTTTCGAACTCTTGGATCATCTTCAGATCTAAAAAACAAAAGTAAAATAGCAATGTACAATTTGATAAATTTACTAAGGGTTAATTGACAATAGTTAATTTATACATAAATGGATAGATTTTTCTTTACCTTATAGTTGCGTCCGCAACTCCTCTGGCTGAGTACTAATTGGTACTGAATTTTACAGTTCTATGTAGGTATTTTTAATTTGGTTGCAGGTGGTGGTGGGGAGGGAAAGAGTAGGTGGGGATGGGGGGGGGGGGGGGTGGAGGGATAGTAATGGATAGGTTGAGCCCAGCATTTAGTGACAGAAAAGCACACGGTTGGAACAATTAATACCCATTTACAAGTGCTACATAGGGAACCAAAAGGACGCCTCCTAACGACGCTAGAAGAAATAGAAATTTTCACACACCGGCTTCAAGAACCTGGAAATACACTCAACCAACAAAATGGTTTTAATAACAGCGCATTTTTTAAAAACTTTGAAGGCCTCTTGCAACCTTCGTCCTGGACGCAGCACGCGTTGGAGCGGCGGCCCCACTTTCCGGTGGCTGGCGGCGGCAGCGCGTCGGCCCGGTCACCGCCCTAGCAGCAGGTCGGCGTGCAGACTGGCTTCCGAACGTACAAGGAAAACTGCGCGCCGCACAACGCCACCAAGTAGCGACAGAGGCAACTAACGCCCATACCATACTGTTTTATATAAGTTTTTTATATAAATTTTTATATTTTTTTATATTTGAAAATTTTAATGATATTTTAACAAACTGACGTTTAAAAATTTTAAAGTATGACATATGTAATTTTATACATCTCTTTTTTATACATTCAATGTTTTAAATATCGTATGCATTTTTTAATTGTCGTACCATATTTTTATACTTATATCACATACAGATTTATAATTTTTATGTCTGGATATATTCAAGAACCCCACGTTTAGAAATATTTATATAGCAAACAATTGTACGGTATATTAGGGCTCAACCTATCCATTACAATCCCTCCACCCCCCCCCACCTACTCTTTCCCTCCCCACCACCACCTGCAACCAAATTAAAAATACCTACATCGAACTGTAAAACTCAGTACCAATTAGTACTCAGCCAGACGAGTTGCGGACGCAACTATAAGGTAAAGAAAAATCTATCCATTTATGTATAAATTAACTGTTGTCAATTAACCCTTAGTAAATTTATCAAATTGTACATTGATATTTTACTTTTGTTTTTTAGATCTGAAGATGATCCAAGAGTTCGGAACAAGTTATTAAACAATTTTATTGCAACTGTTGACTGAAATAAACACATTTAAATTAAAAAAAGAAGGTGGTTAAGATGACGAGGAGTCCAAGATGACGAATCATTAATTTAATGCTATTGTCGAGACAGAGCAGCAAATGAAAGTGTTGCCTTGCTAGCGATTAGCACTCTCCGTATGATGCAATATGGACTGAAGCCCTCCGACATCATTTAGAGCTGATACACTATCATTTATGTTTACGCATTTGTTGGTTGTAATATTACAGTGCATCGAAATAGCATCTGGAACACGTGTGGTAATTTTTCCAAGCTGGTTTCAGATTTTCGTAAACTATAAACCATGCTGTTTCTTTAAAATGTTTATTAAACTCCAAAGAGAATTTAATGAAGTGTTGTTCTTAGGTTTAAATTATAAATGGTCATTTCGGGTAAGTTGATGAATTTACTCGGCAGACAAGATGATGATTCGTCATCGTTCCCAAAGAATTCATAAATCATTTTAATGAGCTTTTCCTACTTACTTGCAGTATCGATGGTTTGTAACAACTATAAATGAAGAGCTAACAGGCAGTGACGGCCACAGGAATCGATGACCATTGTGGACGAGATACAGAGGAGTGGTGCTTCGAAGACAAAGGAGAGGAAAAACTTGCCTTCATTACACATCACAAAGAGAAGCCAAACTGAAGAACAAGAAATATAAAAGAAAAAGACAGAAACGTTTAATAACACGTAGAGGTCCAAGGTGATAAGAAAAAACAAATGCCTATATGCACTCCTCAATTCCTCGATGTCAGTCAACTACACTCAAGACGAAGACGACGACGACGATCATGATTTCATAGAGAAGAACTTTGTGAAATCAACAATAGCTCTGGTAAATTAGGTACTTTGATTGTTCTTACTGCCGTAAATGGGCCCATGCTGCTTGTACCAAACTCACTATGGCAGTGACGAAGCTCAAAGCAAATGTATGCCACTTCTTTGCTTAAGATAAAATGATTTTTTTTTATGTTTGTCCAATCGTGTTGTCCTTAATATAGTTACCCGCCGATATTTGTCATCTTACGTCGATTGCGTTTGAAAATAAGTCAAAGTAATCGCCATAAATGTTACACGTAGAAAAACTACGAATTTTGTAGTTGGAAAGAAATCGCTAATGGTTTCATTGAAGTCTTCATGTAGGCGCCAGGTCTAAAAAAAGAAGATAAAAAAAATTCTGTAGCTTACTGTCTTCATCTTACCCTCTTTTCCCCTATTAAATAGGAAACTTTTACAGTCATGAGCCTCACTGTGAAGCAAACAGGCGAATTTGAAAGGCGCCAAATCATACCCTTCCAAATACTGGGATGCTACTTTCGGATAATTGCCACACAAATTCCACGTGCTGTCTCAGTTGTGAAACGATGTTGCTGCAACTTTCATGAGAACATTCTCATGAACGTAGGCCGAGTCGTTGTATTGTAAGGGCAGCATTTGCTGATTACACATGTACCACAGCACAGATGAAATACTTCACGAGCCTAGAAAACATCAACCGATTGCAACCGGTTTCTCGTAATGCGACTGCATGCATGCACAGCCAGTTTTACACTGACAGCGATATGTAACGCAATGCGCATCTAAGAACAGTCGCGGGAAAGGCGCCTGAGCGCATTGAGTCGCTATGCTTCAATGCGCGAGGCCGTTCCCCGTCGGAGGTTCGAATCCCCCCTCGGCCATGATGTTTGTGCTGTCTTTAGTGTAAGGTAGTTCATGAGTAGTTTGTAAGTTTAGCGATTGATGGACCCGCAGTAATGTCCCATAAGCTTTACAAACATTTGAACATTTTGAACATTTGCGGAAGGTTCGAATTTGGATTATTGGGAGAATTTTGGGGACGTTTGATTAATCAGTAAAGGACACCACATATAAAAACCTTGTGGGACCCCGTCGTGACTATTGCTCAAGTTTTTAAGATCCCCACCACATCGGTGTAAAAAAAACGAATTCAGCGGCTAGGTTTGTTACTGGTATGTTCGATCAATGGATGAGTGTTGCAGATGCTTTGGGAACTTAAGGGAGTTGCTGGAGGAAAGACGACGTTCTTTTCTAGAAACACTGCCGAAGATATGAAGATGCCCGGATATTGAAGCGGACTGCTAAACGATTCTACTGACGCCAACATACATTTCGCGTAAAAACGAAAAACGACAAAGTGTCAACCTATGAGACTTCAGTTAGTTAATAGTCCCTGGCTTACAAACTACTTAAACTAAGTCAAACTAACTTAAGAAAACCACAGCAAATGTAATAAGCAGCACTGGTCGATTATATATATATATATATATATATATATATATATATATATATATATATACAAGAGATCGATTCGATCACTTACTAATCATCTTCAATACATCTTCAAACAAGCATTATAAATAGAGTGAGTTTAAATTTACATATGATCTACAACTGTGTCGAAATAAGAATAGAGGTTCAGATGGATTTATTTCGACACAGCTTCAGATTATAAGTAAATTTACACTCACTGCATTCATAATGCTAGTTTGAAGATACATTTAAGATGATCACTATGTTATCGAAAACGACCTGCTGTTTTAAAAATAATAGAAATAAAAAATAAAATATCAACGACCAATGCAGCTAATTACACCTGTGGTTGTCGTTGAGCGCCATCCTGAAAATGGAATCAACTCTTAAGAAACACACACACACACACACACACACACACACACACACACACACACACACATGCCCGAGGGATGACTCTAAGCCTCTACAGCGGATGGCCGCGCGCATTGCAGGACGGCGCCTCATTGCGCACGGCTATTCCGGAGTGACCCACGAAGATGAGATCAGAGAGATTGGCGTTCGTACATATGCATGCAAAGAGCCGTTTTCCCCCTTTTCTGTATGGAACAGGAAAGCAAGTACAGGTACTCAGTGTCCTCCGCCGTGCACCTCTGGGTGGATTGTGGGGTATGTATGTATGCATGTATGCTGATGTAGATTTGCGCGGTTCCACTAGTGCCGCTAGAAGGTCACTCCGGTGGTGGAATGGTTGGCCGTGCTCTTCAGCGATGAAAGCAGATTCTGTCCACAAAGTGATGGTAGTTTGCGGTTACAGCGTAGATATGGCGAGCCTTGTTCCCTAGAGCGCTTTCCTCCAAGACACACTGGCCTCAACCCAGACTGTATGGTGTTGGAATGGATAAGCTGTAAGACTTGTTCACCCTGACCAGCAATTGGCTAGCGAAGCATGTCGTAAAGCCCGTTCATTTGCCATTCTTGCAACAGGAGGATGATGTGTTGTTCCAAAAAGATAATGATCCCCCACACGGGGTGTGCGTATAACTTAACGTGCCCTGAAAGACGTGCAGCAACTTCCCTTACCAGCACGAGCTCCGGCCATGTCCCCATTCGGGCACGTATGGAATGGGATGGGAAGACTACTGACACATGTAACTCACCGATTCACATGTCTTGCAGATCTAAGTGAATAGTTCGAGAAGGTGTAGATTAATGTACCCCAAGACAGTATTCGTATCCTGCATAATCGAATCAATGCCACATTTATCGCGAACATTTATCTCCGGGGAGGAGATGGTAAAAACGTGTGCAGAAGTTTGATAATCTTCGGAGGAAGAAAGGAAAGCTTCTGAGTACACTCGCCTTCCTGCTGCGTTGCAATGACGAAGATAGAAAACCTAATTTTTCTGGAATTATTCATTATATTAATAGCAGGACGGCCAATAAGATCAAGGCGTGCGACAGTCTAGCACTGATTAAAGAACGCATCCGTTTTACACGTAGAGAGCTGCATTATGTCTACAAAATTTGTTTCATCTGCATATGGACAATTCCTTCCAATCAGCAACAGCCGGCCGCGGTGACCAAGCGGTCTACTGCGCGCCAGTCACGGTCTGCACGGCCACTACGGTCGGGGGTTCGAATCCCCCATCGGTCATGGATGTTTGTGCCGTCCTTATTAGTAGCTAATTCATAAGTAGTTTGTAAGTTTAGGGACTGATGAGCCCGTAGTTGAGTCCCATAAGCTTTACAAACAATTGAATGGTCTGCACGGCCACTACGGTCGGGGTTTTGAATCCCCCATCGGGCATGGATATATGTGCCGTCCTTAGTAGTAGCTAGTTCATAAGTAGTTTTTAAGTTTAGGGACTGATAACCCCGTAGTTGAGTCCCATAAGCTCTACAAACATTTGAACGGTCTGCACGGTCACTAGGGTCGGGGGTTCGAATCCCCCCTCGGTCATGGCTGTTTGTGTCGTCTTTAGTGTAAGGTAGTTCATAAGTAGTTTTTAAGTAGTTATGTCCCATAAATTCTACAAACATTTAGACATATAAACATAAACAATCAGCAAGTAGCATCCTGGGGACGGTGTTTCCTGCTGCGAACGTTCATACCGCGCGTCAGTTCTACTGTGTCCGCTGTTCTGTTTACACTGCAGAGACTGGGTCAAGTGGAGCCTCTGGCTGGCGCACACACGTGGTCTGCTGGGCAGGGATTGCCGACAGCCACGTCGAAGGTGACTTGTAGCCGTCCTCCCTATTCATGTTGTTAGGTCGTTTAATTACTTCGATGGCTTCTCTTGTTTTGCGTTGTAGCATCCACAGTTCCCGGGCAGGCACGCGAGGTTCTCCGATGTTAACAGTACCGCCGCTTTACTTCTGGTGTTCTGCCACAGCTGACTTTTTGACTTGCCCCCAATCGTCTGTAACGATCACGTTCCGAAACGCAAGTAATGATGGGTCCCCCGGTTTCACAAAGGCCGTGGCGGAGAGGCCAAGCGCATTGACGCACTATTTTACGATGCCCTCGTCGGGGGTATGAACACCCCCCCCTCCCCTCGGGTATGGATGTTTGTGTCGTGTTTCGTATAACGTAGTTTATAGTAGTTTGTACGTTTAGGGACTATGACCGTGCAGTTAAGGCCCTTAAGCTTGACAAACATTTGAACATTTTTTTCATTAATATAAACTTCGTCGCATTCACAGTGAAGTTCATACACGCCTTCAGTGCGGAGGGAATTTATGGGGTTCTTCGTTGGCCTCAACAGCTGTTCCCTGCCTACTTCAAGAGAAAAGTGATTGTTTATTTATCGACCTCTGTAGCAGTAAAATTCCATTCTCACATAACCAAAACAGGCGCCCACTTTCAATGGTTTTTATATACCTTTTTCTTTAATTTCTGATTTATAACCTATATATTTTATCTGACAACATTTCCACAATATGAAATTTACAGAAATTAGTATATATGGTATATAGTAAAACATTATATATCTAAAACGACGCGCGTATACTATTACAATTTAAGTCATATATTCGTAGCAATCGTGTAAGCACTTTCACTGATATAAGATTTCGACCATAACACTACACAAGGTTCTAATTTACGTATGTAAGTGCAGGTAAGGGATGCGGAAGAAGCTGACATAAAGGGGAGGACGAGATAAAGAGGATGAGCATAATAAGGGTATAAACAGAGAGGGGGTGTAGAATTACAGAAAGAGATGTAAGCAGTATTCATGGGCATCGGATGGACACAGAGAGAGAGCAGAACATGGGAATGATTGAGAATGAGGCGGAGAGGGGGGATGAGGCAGTGTGACAGGAAGGAGGAGGATATGGACAGAGAGAGAGAGAGAGAGAGAGAGAGAGAGAGAGAGCAACCAGGAGAGGGGAACAGAGGGGGAGGGAGAAAGTGGAACTGGAAACTAGTATGTAATCCAATTCCCATTCACTAATCATTTGAAAAAAAAAAGTGCTATTTCTTATCTCTTCTAACCATTTAATCTGTAACTATCAACAGCTGTTTGAAACCATTTTATACTTTCATGACGTTTGATAAAGATATGTAACTGGATTGTTATTTCTATTTACATACAGGGTGAATCAGATAACATTTGGCCCGCAAATAACGGGGATACGGAAAGTGCGACTGATGTGCGGTTTTCACAGAATGGATTGGTAGATAAGGACTCGTATTTTTAGCCAACAAACAGATTGTAATATTACGTAGAAAGTGTATTTTTATGCAAACATACAGTTTTTTAAATGGAACACAATGGTTGTATCTATCAGGCACTGGAATTTTTGACACCAGCTGTGTACAAAGAATTTTGAATGACATTTTATCAGTGTGGCAGCTACAACCGTTAAAAATTCAGAGGCGGAGGCTGCGATAGCGTAGCTGACAGGTCGAGTGGCTAGACCGTGGGGCACGGCTCACTGTCTCATGAACACCAGCCAGTTAGCTACGCTATCGTAGCCTCCGCCTGCAAAATTTTGAACGGTTGTATCTGCCACACTAAAAGCGATAAAAATGTCATTCGAAATTCTTTGTACACAGCTGGTGTCAAAACTTCAAGTGCACGATAGAAACAACCATAGTTCCATTTGAAAAATTGTATGTTTGCGTAGAAAATACAGTTTCTAGGTATTTTTACTATCTGTTTATTGGCTAACAATAAGAGTCCTTGCCTACCAATCCATTCTGTGATAACCAAACATCAATCGCACTTCCAGTTTCCGCAGTATTTGTGGTGCAATTGTTAGGTGATTCACCCTGTATATTGTAAAACTTTCACTACTTGTAAGTCCCCAAATTTTTTTGAATTTGGGAAGAAAAAGTACGATTTTTCAGAAAGCAAATATTGCAAAAATCGGTCGTAAATTATATCACAAAGTCATATATCTGACTAATTTCGGAAACCGTTGTACGGCACAGGAAGTGTTCCAAAGCTACGTTGTTATGTCGGACTGATGTAACGATAGTCTTCAATTAACATGTCATCCGAAGATGAAGAAAAACTGCCAAATGATTTAGATAAGATACCTTTATCATGCGAAGTTATTAATCGACCCTAAATAATGAAATATGTAAGTCATCCTCGTAAGCATAAAAAGAAATCCACTGAACTTCTTATGAAATATAAATCAATTCAATCCGAAGCCGACAAATTCAACCAGATACCTAGGAATTACAGTTTTGACACTCTTAAACGTAGAAAAAATTTGTGGGGGAGGAGCGGAAAACATTGTGTCTTATTTCCAAAACAGTAATAGCATTTACTAAAGAGATGCGTACAATACGCTTATGCGTTATATTTTGTAGTAGTGTTTTGCAGTGCATGAGATGTATTAGGCAGATGGAGCACATAGAAAAGATTCAAAGAAGGGTAGTGCGTTTTGTACTATCCAGATACATGGGAGAGGGTGTAACAGCAATGCTACAGCAGTTGGGGTGTAAACGTTAAAACCTTGGCGTTATCGTTGCGGTGAAAAATTTCTATTGGCTACTTTCCGCGAATACGGAAATATTTTGTTCACTCACACTTACAAAAGGAGAAACGGTCGTCAATAGAAAATGAGAGATATCAGAGTTGGAATGGAGAGATTTAGGTATTACTTCTTCTCGTCTGCTTTTCGAAAATGGAATGGTAGATACTTAGTATGAAAGTTGCTACATGAAGCTTCTGCCAGAAACCAGAGTATGATTTGTAGATGTAGACCTGATTATTAGTGAAGGTCTTAGGTGTGGATATCGTTACAAAGTTCCTACGTCGTGTCGATATGCATGGTGTTCTACAGTACCATTGCGATAAAAAATAAATAAATTAATAAAAGCAAAAGTGTGATAGGAATATCAGAAACGTGTACGTGAACGATATTTAGTAACGACGTCCGCTTGCCATGCCGATACAGACGGTTCTCTAGTATTTCTATTCAGATATTGAGTCCTTCACTGTTCTTCTGATTTAGTAGGTGGGAAACATCGCTGCCCTCAAAAAAAAAAAAAAAAAAAAAAAAAAAAAAAAAAAAAAAAACAGAAATAGTGTTGAAAAACTAATATACGAGATAAACAATGCTTAGCCTTTCGGACAGTTATTTAGGAGGAGGTAACTGTGCGACGTAGCCCAGTTCTAAACGGATTGCCGCTCTGGTTGTGGCGGTTAATATCCCCTGTGGGGGAGAACAGAACAGGCGGCTTTCAACAGTGTGATACGCACGGCGAGGCTATACGCGACACTCACAATGGCCTACCTTGTCACACAAAACCCCCTATGTCTTTACACGGTCAAAAGCGCAGGGATTAAACACGACGTATGACAGTGCCACATAGTGGGAGATAAATTGCTGCTGATGTGAGCATGAGCCAAAGACCTTGCCACCTTCCGCCTAATCGGTTAACGCCAAATTATGACGTCGCTTATGAAACACAGAAACGAAATCTGACAAGGCAGTCGCTTCTCAAAAAAATTACACAGGGCGCCGCATGTGTAAAACGAATCATAAGGAACAACTTTCCACTTTCTTTTACCTCTATTCATATGAATTTAATTTTTACGATTATCACATGTCAGTTAGGAAACGATAAGGGGTGGATCGCAAGAGGAAAAATTCATAAGAAAGACAAAGGAAATTATTAAGAATTTATTAATACTGCCACAAACTGTCTGCTGTCTAAACGACATTCCGAACAGATATGAATGTCTATTTATTTGTCACCACGTACAGATCTGAACTTTGAGATATATACTAAATATTAGGACCTCATCTGTTTTATTAACTCTCCGCAGTTAATATGCATTGAATTATTCTACACTCCTCAACCTTTCTCACCATCTCATCCTTCATATTTTGTGCTTGCTTCTTCCCTTCTTGTATCTGCTCTTAGTATTCACTTTGTATTAGCCAGCTGGAAACACATCGTTGGTCGGGTATTTATTTATTCCCATATTGTGAAACCATGTATCCCTCCTTTATCCGTCCATTCCCTCCTGTCTCTGCCTATCTATTCCTCCAAGTTCTCCTCCGCCATCGCTTCCCTCTCTTCCGTCACATCTTCCTCCATTTTCTTCTCCAACACAAGCACCTGCTGATCATTTTCTTCTCTCCCCTTCTCTGTCCGCCCTTACATCCCTAACACAGCTCTCTACGAATCTCCTCCTCTTCCTACGCCCTCTCTATTCTCCTCGTGCATCTTCTGTAAAAGAAATCTACGTATTTATGTCAAAGATAATGCTGATTGGTTGAAGTCTGAATTTTAGAAAAGTGTAGGATGATGCAGATGAGTAGGAGAATCAATCTCGTAATGCTCAAATACAGCTGCTTGGCAGAGTCGAAGCAATTAAATATCTAGGTGTAAGGCTATACAGCGATATGAAATTGAATGAGTTTTGTGGAAGTCGGATCGTCGACTGCGGTTTATTGGGAGAATTTTGGGAAGATGTGATTCGTCTGTAGTGGAGTATATATATATATATATATATATATATATATATATATATATATATACGTAATACCCCGTCTTGAGTATTTCTCAAGGTTTGAGATCCCCACCATACCGGTTTAAAGGACGACATAGAAGCAATTCAAGAGTCCGGAGTCGCTGTAGGGACTGCGATGTTCTTTTCGAGAAACACTACTTAAGAAGACATATGACATAAAAGTTTTCTGGGTGTTGTACCGCTTCATGATGTAAGAAGGCTATTACTTTAACAACCGACGTTTCGGCCAACATTACAGTGGCCTTCGTCTGGTTTCACCAAGGTTATTAAAGTAATAGCCTTCTTACAACACCCAGAAAACTTTTAAGTCATCTGACTCTGGCCGCGGAATCCTACGTAACTAGTTAAGAAATTTAGAGCTCCGGAACTTGAAGCAGATTGCAGAACGATTCTACTGCTGCCACCTTACATTTCACGTAAAGACCACAAAGATAAGAGAATGGGTGTCAACCAGAGGCATAAAAATATCAGTTTTCCCATCGTTCTATATGGGAGTGGAACAGAAAACCAAGTAATTAGTAGTGGTATTAGGTACCCTCCGCCACACACCTTTCGATGGACTGGGAAGTATGTAGATATATATCATCCGCCAAACACCATGCGTAATTCTAGGCACATAGTGATGTTTCCTACGTTTTGAGGGTCATGTGTGCAAAATTTCACCAAGAAACTGCAGACTGCAGTCGCGGTCTTATGTAATAAGTAACTATACTACTGACTTGAAGATTAGGCATGAAAAATTTAATCAAGATGTTAGTAAAACTATTGTGTAGGAGTGTGCTGTTAAGTAACCTCTTGTTATATACCTTAAGAAATCTTTTGTAGACACTGACATTCCCCCCTGGAAGGTAATAAATGACAATCAAGATCGGACTACAACATTAGAGTGGTGTTGGAGAAGAGGAAGAAAGATTAGGGTTTAACACCCCGTCGACATTCTCATCAATAGAGACACAATGGCGTCGCAGTCAAATCCGAAGTATGTTACTGTAAGGTATGCTACGCTCTGCACAGTATGAATTATTGTGTAGACAATGCCGTTACGGTACTCTCGTTTTCAAGGTGATTAGTGCAAACCTTCTTCGCAGTAGGATGTATAATTCGTTTCTAGACATATAAATATGACAGCGATATAGTATTCCGTTTTTAATTTACAAAATTTGTTACACATGAGAATTGAGAATTTATAACTCAATATTGTACAACAATGTTCCGTAACTGATACTAATTACGAGTATACGTTATTCCAAAGTTAGTTGGCCTAGTCTAGCAATAGTGAATCCATATTTGAATTGAAAAGTACTCTCTGTTGCAATTTATAATATTTATTTCTTTTTAACGCATTTCGCTCTTTTGCCGCATCACCAGAAAACTGTAACAGGGAAAATATACAAATGTCAGTTTCATGCCGCGGACCTATCCACCACAATATTAGGAAACAATGAATTGGTGGCGTGAAACATATCCAACATAACGCTGCTGATGTGGTAAGTTATACACCTCCACACTCGCTCTGCTTACCACTGGCCATTCACGATTTTTTTTATTTTTATTTATTTATTTATTTATTTATTTTTTTTTAATTCTCTAACTTCCATTTTAGCAACTTTTGTTCCACCTCTTACAACTCTTGACGATGCTTTTGATTCAATCCTCAGATTTTATCCAGTCCTAAAATACTGAGCATCGTGTGCTTTTACACCAACTAATACCTTCCAGCTGTTTCTGAGGTATGTTCACGCCCCCAATTAATTGTTTCCTGACATTGTAGTGGATAGGTCCGCGGCATGAAACTGACATTCGTATATTTTCCCTGTTACAGTATTCTAATGATGCTCCAAAAGCGCGAAACGCGTTAAAAAGGAAAAAAAAAAATTAAAATATAATTTACAACAGACTCTACTATTCAATTCAAACTAATTACGAGCCTTAAGGTGCGTCACCACGTAAGAGTAACTAAAAATAAGACAATGTATGTATATTCCAAGGCCACCATTGTAGACCATTGGATCTTACACATTTAACAGTATCCTGTTAATTATTTTATCGTGTTACACTTATTTCCATTTCTTCAATTTTCTTTCATAGTTTTTACATGTTAGGTTAAGTGGTAATAGGTTGCACATAAAACTAGTTAGCCTATTATTCTTTAAAATGTCATAGTAGATACAAATAATGTTGTATACATATTGTTTTTAGGTTACCATCATCGCGTCCTATTTTATTTTTATTACTGTGACTGTTATTTTGCTGCTATATGAAATCCACAGCCTTCCATAGGATCCTGCAGAATATACGTAAACAGGACAAAACTGCACCAATTTGAAGAAATTCTATTGATACGGTACTGGATATCTTATGGTACTGAATATGTGCTTCTTTCTCTTGGTGTTTGTGGATACGTTGGATCACATATTCACAATCTATGTAGAATTCCTACTTAGTTCCGAATACATTCAAAGGTGTCAGCAATTAGAGTTGCGATGCTCTAAGTAACGTACTAAAAACACTGAAGAGTCGCAGAAAACAGTAAATAGCTAGCTGTCAACAAAGCGTTTTATTTTGTTTAGAGTAAAAAATATTTCCAAATGCAAGCTTTAGTCGTTACCGTGCCGAACTAATTGAGTGCGGCATAATGATCACTTCATTACAGGAGAAAACTGACAAGTGGCCAAAATGTTTAAAGTAATGCCAGTAAAATAAATTCATCAGAATAATACTGTTTATAAAATGTTGAATATTTGTTCCCGATATGCAAAATCTCACGCAAGAGGAAAAGCTTCCATTTACATCAACACACGTATTCACTGTCTCCGGACAGACAGAAGTAACATTGAAGTTTACAAAGAATTAATTAGCTTTCACGCTTCCGGGAACTGCTCAAAATTGAATTTAATTCGGAATGACATAAATAACCCGTAATATAATATAATATCACGAGGCGAGGATTCGTTTTAATCCCGGCCTGTTTCTGGCCTACAGCCAACCCGTGTTGTCATATTACATTAGTCAGGATAGAGTCTGAATGGAATAGAATTATAACGTATTTAGCGAAGAGATGTTTTAGTTTTGTCACGCGATATGGAACTATCGAAATCCTTTTCTCTTTTTTGCGTTAATACCCTTTCGTTTCATTGTAACTTACTTAGAAACTATAAGGTGCTTATTAAACTGTCGCGACGTGAGAGAAGTCTTATGAAAAACGAGTCAACGTGGGAAAATCGAACTTTGTGAAATCTTTTGTAGAGACATCCACAAGAGGAGTGACGAATAATCTATTGACAGAATCATATTTTTATTCCCAGATGAAAGGTAATTTATATCAACTAAAAACCATGTTTGTGTTCCAGGCTACTACAGTCGTTCTTTATAATGACCATATCCATCCATGCAGATTGTACGAAAACCAACGGCTAGCATCGCTTTTAGAACTGCGGGCAATTGTAAGTTCAGCTGTCCTGAAACAGATCTTGCACTGCTCATAGATCGTACATTCCGTCCGAAAGTCGCAGCCATGACGACAGTTGCTTCAACAATTGACGGTGCAATTGCCGTCGGCATCTTTCTGCGGAAATTCCCAAATCACCAGCCTATTCGAATTTCTTGATCGTATTCTTCAACCCCGTTACGATAAGAGCTCTAAATTCGTTTCAGCGTTCACAGCATCTACTTCCACATATTTATTGTGAAAAAGTGCCTAGCAGAGGAATGTAACTGAACTGCCGGGGTTGTTTTGATGAAACTACTTACAAAATAAAGGTCTGTTCACGAGGAAAAAATTCATCTTAACCGTCTATTGCACTAAGACGAAAAACAAACTTAATTTTGCCGCGCCAGATTTGACCATCACTACCTTACCGTTAAAAATAAACACTTTGACCATTAGCTTATATTTCTGCGAAAAGTTACTGAAAACAATCACTCCCTAGCATAATCGACACGGGCATCTATATCACTATGGACGTACAGCAGGGCACATCCATCTGGACCTGAGAAGTCAAATTTTGGTCTCCTTCAAAATTGTCCTCATTGCACAATAAACAGACAAAGGTACCCTCTAGATAAATACTTCCGATAAAGCATTCGTCGCACTTAGATGTAAAATCCATATTCACGGATTTATCTGTATCAGAGAAACCCTTCTTGCTACAGACACAATTTATTGCATGCGACATCACAACTTCCAATGCTGTCCAATTGTATTCATCCACTACCTAAAATGCCTCATTTATCATCGACGTAGTCCACTATAGACTTAATTAATTTCTTTACATTACAGTAAACTTATTTAATAGCCCCATTTATATTCATGTTAATTGGTCTTCACACACAAAGAAGTGAAGATTATAGTCTGATTTTAACATCTATTTTCACGAAATAACATTACCACATAAGAAAAGTCATGAAAGATTACATCCTGTATATTTAGTATAAATATGTCCTTAAGCCGACTTAAGAGTCACGTTCTCTACATTAGGAAATCGGAAAGAGTGTTTGAAGAAAATTGAAAGGGTCAAAGAGAACAGTGATGTTGAGCGATAGAAACAGCGAGGCAGGAGTATGGATTAGACTAACGGAATTAAAGAAGAGATAAACGATTTGGATTTATCTCAAAAGTTAGTCTCAGTTGCAAAATTTCTTCTTTATATCACTGACGCGTTTCGCCCTTTTGAGGCATCATCAAATTTTGACTAAAGCCGAAATTAAAAAAAAAAATTTAAACAACCATGACGATAGGTTTTCTTCCTAGATGGTTTATTTTATGATGATGAAAAATAGCTCACTATATATTTATATAATCTGATGATGCCTCAAAAGGGCGAAACGCGTCAGTGAAATAAAGAAAAAAATTTGCAACTGAGACTGACTTTTGAGATATATTCATAACCAGTTGCTGTACCAGCCACCAGTATGGAGTGGAACCAGTTTTACTCGATTAGGATTTTGTGATAGTTGGCGGTTTATAATTGCCGACAAGTGGTTCGTGAATCACAAACCAACACTATTTACACGGAAACCCCTGGTGATTTGAAACAGTATGAGGGTGTTTAAAACTTTCGCAGGAGCAGATGCCGAAACAGACCACAACATTCTACAAGCAGACATTAGAACTACGCTGCAACGTATTAAAAAAAATCCGCCTGTACAGAAGTGGACTCGATGAAAATAGAAAAATTGAAGATGCCAGGCCCTTTACATGTAGGCCCTACTATGAAAGGAGAACTGAGTGGGAAAAAAACGAGTTTAGTCATAACAGAAGAATCGGCGACCATGACAGATGTACTACTGGAGACGTTAGAGAAACAAGTTGGAGAAGTGAAAAAAAAGGAGGAATAAAAAGGCTTGGAATAAAAATGACAAATTTCCAGCTTTAGGGCACATGATGAAACATAACCGCTATCAACATAAGAAGTGTCACTGCCATCAGCGTACAGTGTTCCAGTGGTAGGAACACTGACAGCAAATAAATTAAATCCGTCCAAAATCCTATCACTCACCCCAGCGTCACTTCTTATTACCTCTTTACCGTCACTGCAAACCTCTCCCTGTCACACCCTACAACCTTCCACTTCCTCCACATCCTGAATGCCACCTCAATTTCCTCATCATTAATTCACCCTCCATCAGTATCTCAACCATCTCTTCCTTACATGGAGCTGGTCATCAAGCAGAAGCGACAACGTCACCTGCCATGGCCCGCAATATTCACGAATACCTTCCAAAAAACCTATTTTACGAAATGAACAACACCACAAAATTGGTAACTACAATATGTATGTAAACCATTTAAAATCTCCTGTCATCTTCTTAATATTGTTAGTTACAACAAGAGAAGCTCTGCTGCTGGTGTTAGGCTGTGTCCATAAGAGAGAAAGAAATGACAGAAAAAAACTTCAACGTCGACTTGCGCCTCACTGCGAGGTTATTTAAGGGCTGCCTATGTAGAATCTTTTATACAGTTAATACAATCAAGTTCACTGGCTCAATAAGTTCTGCTCTGTCTAGGGGACGATAAAAATTCGTCCACTGTCCCTACCTCCATATAGTTAATGAAACACAATTAAAAATGAGAAAAAGGGTACATTACACAGAAATAACTTTCACAATACTTTCGTTTAAACTTTTACTCATTATGTTTGTTAATGAGATGAAAGCAACGTTCACTGGTAATAGCACTGTACGTTGGCGTATCTAACATAGCTCGTGAGACCGCAGACAAAATTTACTTTGCCGAAAATATTCTAGTTGCAAAACACAAGCCGGCTGCAGAGGCCGAGCGGCCTGCGGCGCGCCAGTCACGCTCCGGTCTGCACGGTCGCTACGGTCGGGGGTTCGAATGCCCCCCCCCCACCCCTCGGACATGGATGTTTGTGCCGTCTTAAGTATGTGCTAGTTAAGAAGTAGTTTGTAAGTTTGGGGACTGATGACCCTGCAGTTAAATCACATTACACAAACATTTGAACATTTTTTTAGCAAAACACGAACAATATCCTCAGTACGCGACGGAAATAACGAACTTACTGATGATAGCACTACTAAAACAGAGTTACTAAACACAGCTTTTAGAAACTCATTTACCAAAGAAGACGACACCAATATTCAAGGTTTGGAATTACGAACAGATGCCAGAATGAGTAAAATACAAGTAGATATCATTGGAGTAGTGAAGCTACTGAAATCAATTAACAAAAAAGTCTTCTGGTCCCGAATGGTTACACGTCAGATTTCTATCTGATTATCCTGATGCGATAGCTCCTTACTTAACAGCCATACACAACCGCTCTCTCAACGAAGGATCTGTACCAAAAGACTGGAAAGTTGCCCAGGTCACACCAATATTAAAGAAAGGCAGTAGCTCGCTAAATTACAGGCCTATCAATCATGCTCCTGGACATTACAAACAGATTAAAATCGAGTTTCGAAATCCCTGTATTACCGTTGTTTTATCTATAAGACACATTTCTGAGTTCTGTCTCGCGTATAGCATATTTTCTCATAAACTGGTAAACTATCTCAAATTATACTTGATACTTTCCCCCTTCAATTATTTCCGTCGCTTTCACCTCTCTCTCCCATACACACACACACACACACACACACACAGAAACACATAAACAGTCTCTGCTTCACTACTGCTTACATTCTTCCACTTTGGTTTTCTTATTACCTGCCTGAAATATCTGAAAATCCGTTATTTATTACAGCGCCACAGATGGGACGTCAAATTGAACTCAATTATCATTCTTCTTTCTCAGCATTGTTTTTATTTGATCATATGTTCTTTTTTTTTCATTTAATCCGCTGTGGAAGCAGTGACTATATAACTTTGTAGATCTGAGTTGTGTGTTTAATCTGTATTTATGACGGCTTCATTAATGTGGTCGCTTTGTTATTTGTAATAGTTTAGCTACAGTCCTATTTCCTTAATATTAGACCCACTTCGTTTTGCCACTGTTTCGTTTATTAATCTAAATACGTACCTGGCCTGAGGACTTGTTGTTCTTGAATCCGCACGTCTTCAGTGCAAATTATATCTAACACATATCAATTATAGGCGATTAACGGATGTAAATTTCTTCTTCAGTCCAACAGAATGTCGGTTTCAGTTCTTCCTCATGATGAATCCGGATGACAAGAGAAAAATTTTGATTTTGAATTTTCGGTACCGCCAGAAACCAGGATTAGAAGAACACTCCGTCATAGAAAAAACAGTGACCATTGTCGTTTCTATAGGTAACGATGAAATGTGCTACAAATAACATTTCAATAGAGAAAAAAAAAGTAGAAAAGCATCATACCTGTAGAAGGGAAATTATACATTATGCAATTAGGTCAGTGTACCATTGCACTTTCAGTCTACAGTGCCAAAATCCCTCTGCTGAAATACACTACTGGCCAATAAAATTGCTACGCCAAGAAGAAATGCAGATGATAAACGGGTATTCATTGGACTACATTTTTACGCAATTAGATCCTGAGACATCAGTACCCAGAACAACCACCTTCGGCCGTAATAACGGCCTTCATACGCCTGGCCATTGAGTCAAACAGAGGTTGGATGGCGTGTACAGATACAGATGCCCATTCAGCTTCAACACGATACCACAGTTCGTCAAGAGTAGTGACTGGCGTATCGTGACAAGCCAGTTGCTCGGCCGCCATTTACCAGACGTTTTCAATTGGTGAGGGATCTGGAGAATGTGCTGGCCAGGGCAGCAGTCAAACATTTTCTGTATCCAGAAAGGCTCGTACAGGATCTGCAACATGCAGTTGTGCATTATCCTGCTGAAATGTAGGATTTCGCAGGGATCGAATGAAGGGTAGAGCCACGAGTCGTAACATATCTGAAATATAACGGCCACTGTTCAAAGTGCCGTCGATGCGAACAAGAGGTAACCGAGACCCCATACCATCATGCCGGGTGATACGCCAGTATGACGATGACGAATACATGCTTCCAAGGTGCGTTCACTGCGATGTCGCCAAACACGGATGCGACCATCATGATGCTCTAAACATAACCTGGATCCATCCGAAAAAATGACGTTTTGCCATTCGTGCACCCAGCTTCGTCGTTGCGTACACCATCGCAGGCGCTCCAGTCTGTGATGCAGCGTCGAGGGTAACCGCAGCCATGATCGCGACCAACGCGAGCAGCAATGTCGCGATACGATAAACCGCAATCGCGATAGATTACAAACCGACATTTATCAAAGTCGGAAACGTGATGGTTCGCATTTCTCCTCCTTACATGAAGCATCACAACAACGATTCACCAGGCTACGCCGGTCAACTGCTGTTTGTGTATGAGATATCGGTTGGAATCTTTCCTCGTGTCAGTACGTTGTAGGTGTCGCCACCGGCGACAGCCTTGTGTGAATGCTCTGAAAAGCTAATCATTTGCATATCACAGCATCTACTTCCTGTGGTTAAATTTCGCGTCTGTAGCACGTCATCTTCGTGCTGTAGCAATTTTAATGGCCAGGAGTGCAATACAAAACAAACTCACATCCATCACACTAGATACTGCTTGTATACAGACGCGGGATCTCTATTAAGTGATCGTAACGCAGTGGAAGAGGATGGTTAATCCCTCATTACAATCTATTCTTTACACTAATGTCTATGTTGCAATATAGTGGGCAAAAGGGAGGTAAGGACATTAACTAGAAGCCATAGCAATTAGCGAGTCTTTTGACATTGTTCTGATTGAATGGGAAAGTTACTTTGAAGTCAAAATGTGACTGGTTATCTGTGCGCATTTTGCTTGAACCGCGTAATCGAAATCTCCCATCTCCACTGAAGAGGATTAACGTTAGTTCTTTCAGTTGTGCAGGATTCATTATTTTGGTATAGTAGACTGAAAATGTAATACTGCACTGCCGTCAATGAATTACGTACAACTTGCCACTCTATGGCACTGATATCTTGTTCTTTGTTCCTGTGTTTTGTTAGAATGCAAAGATTTGCGTGGAACTCAGTCAGACCAAAGGATAATTTGTGATCATGTGTTATGCTAAGTATGGTTTCGTTCACTTTCTAGTGTTCGAGGTCAGGTGAAGCTTGTATTACACGCCTACGGATCAAAATGAGGAAATATTTTACACACATGTTTTTTTAGGCTAGGCGCTAACTCTGATGAGCACTCGCCTGTCAGCATTCAAACAGCGATTTCAGGCCTCGTTCGGAACAAAAATTCGAACATAAAATGTTATCCGCGAACTTACAGAGTATTAGAAACAAAGTTCCCGAATTTGCCGTACTGCATGGAAGTTATTGCGCTCAGATAGTTTTAGGCACCGAAATCTGGCTAAATTATGATGTGACAAGTTCAGAAATATTAGCGAAGCGTGGAATGTATATCGGAAAGATAGATCGGATACAACTGGAGGAGGAGTGTTCATCGCTGTGGATAAAGATATTGTTTCTACTGAGATCGATGTTGAAAGTAACTGTGAAGTTATCTGGGCACGTATAACAGGTCTAAAAGAAGTAAAGTTAATAATTAGGTGTTTCTACCGACCCCCCAGTGCTGCTGTAGAAGTTTTAGAATCATTCAAAGAAAGTCTACACCAGGTAGTGCATAGGTATCCGTGCCATGTAATATTAGTCGAAGGAGACTTCAACCTTAAGAGTATAGATTGAGACCTCGCTAGTTACAATGCAGGCGGTACAGACAAGCAGTCTTGCGAGCTACTTTTGGACACATTCTCCGAAAACTGTCTTGAGCAGTTAAACTGGCAACCATCGCTCAATGGAAATAGTCTAGACCTAATAGCCACAAACAGGCCTGACCTTATTAACGATGTCTTTGTAGAGACAGGCATTAGTGATCATGATATCGTCATAGCGTCGATGGTGACCAAAGTTCATAAACCAATCAAGAAGGCTAGGAGCGTGTTTTTGTTGGGAAGATCCGATAAGCAAATGTTACGATCGCACTTAGAAAATAAATGGGCATCGTTTAATTCCGGGACTATGGATGTAGAGGAATTTAAGTGCATTGTTAATAAAGGGTTAGAGAAATATGTGCCAGTAAAGACGATTAAGGATGGAAAAGATCCACCGTGGTGTAATAATAATGTTAGAAAGCTGCAGAGAAAGCAAAGGCTGTTGCACTCTCGATTGAAAAAGGAACACGCAAATGATGACAGGCAAAAGTTAGTAGAGATTCGTGCGTCTATAAAAAGATAGATGCGCGAAGCATACAATAATTATCACCTTAGCAAAAGATCTTTCCGAGAACCCGAAAAAATTCTGGTCCTATGTAAAATCGATAAGCGGGTCAAAGCCCACTGTCCAGTCACTCGTTGATCATTCCGGGGCAGTAATAGAAGAAAACAAACGGAGAGCTGATGTTCTAAATTTAACCTTTAAGAAATCTTCCACACGCAGGAGAACCGCACAAATGTATCATCATTTGATCAACGTACTAATTCAGAAATGGGGGACATAGCAATAGGTATTTCCGGTGTAGAGGAGCAGCTGAGAGAGCTAAATACGAAAAAGTCTGCTGGTCCGGATGGAATACCAGTTCGGTTTTACAAAGACTATTCTGCGGCGTTGGCCCCCTACTTAGCTTGCTTTTATAGCGAATCTTTAATTCAGCGCAAAGTTCCTAGTGACTGGAAAAAAGCGCAGGTGACTCCCGTGTATAAGAAAGGAAAGAGAACTGACCCATACAATTACAGGCCAATATCGTTGACATCAGTTTCATGTAGAATTTTGGAGCATATTCTAAGTTCGAATATAGTAAATTTCCTTGAAACAGAAAAGCTTCTTTCCATGAATCAGCACGGGTTTAGGAAACATCGTTCATGTGAAACTCAGCTTGCCCTTTTCTCACATGACATCTTGCGATCCATGGACGAAGGGCAACAGGCGGATAGTGTTTTTCTCGACTTAAAAAAGGCGTTCTACGCGGTGCCACACTGCAGACTGCTAACGGAGATACGAGCTTATGGAATAGGTTCACAGATTTGTGACTGGCTGGAAGACTTCCTAAGTAATAGAACGCAGTACGTCGTTATCGACGGCGAGTGTTCATCAGAGACGATTGTATCGTCAGGCGTGCCCCAGCGGAGTGTGATAGAACCGCTATTATATTCTATCTGTATAAATGATCTGATGGACAAACTAAGTTGTAATTTGCGACTGTTTGCTGATGATGCTGTGGTGTATGGGAGGGTATCGTCTTTAACTGACTGTAATAGCATACAGGATGATTCAGACAAAATTTCTAGTTGGTGCGAACAATGGCAGCTAGCTCTCAATGTAGAAAAATGTAAGTTGATGCGCATGAGTAGGAAAAACAATCCCCTAATGTTCGAATACAGCATTAGTAGTGATCTTCTTTATGCTGTCGCGTCGTTCAAATATCTACGCGTAACATTGCAGAGCGATATGAAATGGAACGAACATGTAAGGACAGTTGTGAGTAAGGCGGACAGCCGACTTTGGTTTATTGGGAGAATTTTGGGAAGATGTACTTCACCTCTAACGGAGACCGCGTATAAAACGCTTGTACGACCACGTCTTGAGTATTGCTCAAGTATTTGGGACCCGCAGCAGATCGGTTTGAAGGAAGACAGAGGCGGTTCAGAGGCGAGCAGCTAGATTTGTTACCGGTAGGTTCGACCAATGCGCGAGTGTCAAGGAAATGCTCCGGCAACTCAATTGGGGATCGCTGGAAGAAAGACGACGTTCTTTTCGTGAATTTCTGTTAAGTAAATTTAGAGGGCCGGAACTTGAAGCTGAGTGTAGTACGATCTTGCTGCCGCCTACTTACATTTCGCGTAAAGATCACAAAGACAAGATAAGAGAAATTAGGGCTCGTACGGAGTCATATAGGCATTCTTTTTTTCCTCGTTCAATTTGGGAGTGGAATAGGAAAGGAAATGCCTAATAGAGGTACAGTGTACCATCCGCCACGCACCTTACGGTAAATTGCGGAGTATGTATGTAGATGTACTCGAGAATATTTCATTCAAGAAAATATAACCTACATTAAGTAGAGCTATGGAAGATAACCTATGTAGTTTCTCCTTCGTTTCATATAAAACTAATTAAAATACGTGTGAGGGGGAACGGTATAACTGTGTTATGGAGAAATAAGTTTTACAAGAATCAATCTGTTAAAGTAGAATGAAATGTTCCATATGAGTGTATGACAGAATACGCATGCAGGAGTAAATATGTGGATTATATTATGTGAAAGATAATTCTTGTATATCGGGGATAAAAATGAGATCAAAATCTACTTTTGTAATTAAATTACTGTTTGTAATTGAGAGGTTTAATTAATTACAACAGAGAGGAATTGTTTAATAAATAGGAGGAGCAATGTGTGGTTAACGAGAGAGGTATTTAATTACGTTTTCGTAAAAAGTTGCAGCAGCAAAATGAACGATAAAATCTCTTTTGTGTAGCTCAATGAATGGCCTCGCGAACCCTCTGCTTTCCTACGGAAGATCTCATAGATAAATAAATAAATTTTCACCCACCTTTGTCGCCAGGAAATACCAATTTCAAATCCTGGTTAAACGAGACAAAACAATGTTAAAATTTTAAACATAGCTGCTATTGTCAGCGATCGTTACAACTTTAAAGGATAAAAAAGCAGCCCTCGGTCGGAAATTAAAAATTATTTGACCTGGTTTCGGTAATGGCTATTATTGCCTTCATCTGAAATTGTAAAATAAAACAAGTCACATAATAAAATGTATAACTCAGTAGTTAAGCTTACGTCACAAAATGTAAAAAGAAATTTTAGAGAAAACTAGCCACTATGGGCTGCACGCCTGCACGGAGGCATCTCTTTAAATTTCGTGACGTAAGCTTTACAGCTTAGTTGTATTTTTTATTATGTGCCTTGTTTTATTTTATAATTTCTGATGAAGGCAACCATAATAATTGCCGAAACTAGGTCTTATAATTTTTAATTTGCAATCAAGGGCTACTTTTTTATCCTTTGACACAACAATGTGTGGATTAAAAATGTGTAGTTCATATAATAGGTAGCTCGTTTTGTGTTTGTACGTACCACCGATATCTAAATCGGAACATCAATTTAATAAAAATTATAGGTCTCCCTAAAGTTAACAATGTGCACTGACGCGCTATAACTGAGGGTCATTGCGTATTTGTTTATTACCTGCGTAGACGTCGCGTATTTCTGGGTTGAGCAAAGTTATGAGTGTAGCAGAGCGTTATGAATTATCAAAATGTCAGTAACAAATTAATTATTAAGTTCTGGGCTTCCTTACAAATCAGAATAATATTTGTAGTTTAACACAGATAACGAACACAGTCGAATTATTAAAAAAAAAAAAATAAAAGAAAGAAATAGGCTCTCTATATATTCCTTCCACATTTCAGCTTTCCCCTCTTTGCTTTGTACTGGTCTTTCGTCTGACTTCTTGATATTCATACAGCTGTTCTTCTTGTCTCCAAATATCTCTCTTATTTTCTTGCAGGCAGTATCTATCATTCCCCTAGTTATACATTCTTCTACGATTCTGCATTTGTCGTCTAGCCACGCCTGCTTAGCCTGTCTGCACTTCCTGTCAATCTCATTTGTCAGACGTTTGTACACCCTTTTTCCTGTTTCACTTGCTGTATTTTTATATTTTCTCCTCCCATCAATTATGTTCAGTATATACTGTGTTATCCAGGGCTTTCTATTAGGCCTTGTCCTTCTGCCTATATGGTTCTCTGCAGCCTTCACTACCCTATCTCTAAGAGCTACCCATTATTCTTCTACTGTATTATTTTCCCCCGTTTCAGCCAATACTTGACTGTTATTCCCTCTGGAACTCTCAACCACCTGTGGTTCCTTCAATTTCTTCAGGTTCCATGTCCTAACCTTTCTACGTTTCTGCAGTCTCTTAAGTTTTAATCTGCAGTTAATAACCTGTGGTCTGAGTCTATATCTGCCCCTGGATATGTCTTACAGTGTAGGGCCTGGTTTGTAAAAGTATTCCTTACCATTATAAAGTCAATCTGGTACCTTTCAGTGTCTCCTGGTCTCTTCCACGTATACAGCCTTCTTTTATGATGATTAAACCAAGTCTTGGTGATCATTAAATTGTGCTCTGCGCAAAATTCTACCAAGCGATCTCCTTTTTCATTCCTTTTTCCCAGTCCATATTCACCTACTACATTTCATTCTCTTCCCTTTCCTATTACTGAGTTCCAGTCCCCCATCACAATCAAGTTTTCGTATCTCTTAATTTTCTGAATGATTTCTTTTATCTCTTCATACATTTTTTCGATATCCTCATCATCGTCTGTGCTAGTTGGCATATAAACTTGCACTACTGTGGTCGCTGTTGGCTTCGTGTCTATCTTTACTACGGTAATGCGTTCACTATGTTGTTCATAGTAACTTACCCGCATTCCTGTTTTCTTATTCATTATCAGACCTACTCCTGCGTTACCACCAACTGAGTTTGTATTGATAAACCTGCACTCATTTGACCAGAAATCCTGTTCATCCTGCCATCGAACTACACTAATCCCTACAATATCTAACTTTAACCTATCCATTTCTCTTTTCAAATTTTCTAGCTTACCTACGCGATTAAGGGTTAGAACATTCCACGCTCCGACCCGTAGAATGCCTGTTTTGTTTTTCTTGATGATCACATCCTCCTGAGTAGTCTCCGCCCGGAGATCCGAGTGGGGGACTATTTTACCTCCGGGATATCAGGGTACAATCTAATAACTTGTAAATGCTGAATTAGCACACCGCAACAGAGAAGATACCATTCATAATTACGAACAATGACCATGAATTACAATTGAGTCATTCGTGAGAAAGTGCATTACGCAGCAGTTTAATAATTGAACGAAAGGAAATAGCATCTTCTCTGTTGAACAACACCTGGGCCTCTTCTCTCTCAGCTGTAAAATAATGAACAGTTAATGCGCATTATTAAGGAATCAATAACTTCATTTCTTTGACATATTGTCTGATTCAGTTGATTAGATATAAAATCTAATCTCCTGATCGCATTTTATTATTCAAGATTTCTAGTTTCAGCTTTTTTCTGAGCCATCTTAGAGTCATATATGTTGGTCATTCCGTAAATATTTGCCAAATACATAATTAGGAGTTGTATGTACCAAAGAAAGATCAATGTAACATTTTCAGTGTGAACACTCATTGGCTGTTGCACACATTTGAATTTATCAGTGAGCGTGACATCGGCCATCGTGTCGCCCAGTTATCAGCAGTAACTTCTCTGATTTGAACAAAGTTATTTTATCAGGCGTTGAGTAATATAATACGGTGTTACGTATTATGTGGTTCGACTGTATGACACACTGAGCTGACGATTTTAATACTGACTGTGCACCACAAAACGGTTTTAACAAGAATGTGGCTCAAACGGGTGCAATAGGCAATGTGTACCCACCTCCAAAATGTTATACTGCTCTTTGTTGCTACATACAACTCCTAATGATCAAACTGCCTTTTACTGAACGAGCGAACCAATTATCTGAAGATGGCAGAGAATGAGCTGAAACTTGTATAATAAAATGCGATCAAGACTTTGGATTTTATATTTACTCACTTGAAATCCAAAATATAAGAAAAAGTTTTCTGCGAAATATTAAATATTTAAAAGATCTGTAAATGACGTCCAAGGACTTTATACACTCAGCCCTTTTTCTCCATATTTCTAATTCAGTGTATTGACACTGCCAAGTTACAGCCAAGGTCTATAATAATTAACAAAACGTTCATTTATTGAGTGTACGAAAGACGAATTATAAATGTTCATATACATTTATATCCCGACAATACTGCTCGCAATCTATCATTTTCCAATTATATTGTTTATCCTTCCGTCCTTTTACCTGAAAATCTCTAGTACAACGTGCTTCCGTTACAACCATGCTCCACAGAGAGCCATATACCTGTACACTTTACATATTCCAGACGCTAACAATATAGTTTTCTGCCCAAACGGCGCAATCAACGATTTTATCCCTGCGGACACCTAAATCTTTCCGTTTTCGATCTGAGTCCTCTTACTTTATTTTGATGATCATTTTCTCCTATGTTCGTGGGTGCTAACTAAATATGTTCGCATGCGGAAGAGAAAGTTAGTGAAAGAAATTTCGCAAATCGTTCTCGTCGCAACAAGTAACGTCTTTGTTTTAATGATTCCCACCCCAACTTGTGCATCATTCCCGTGACACTCTGCCTCTTATATCGCGATAATATAAAACGAGCTGCCCTTCTCTGAACATTCTCTAAATCGTCTCTCAGCCAACTTGATGGGGATCCCAAATGCTCAACCATACTCCAAAATAGAACGTACATGTGTAGAGTGGGTAGTTTCCTTTGTAGAACTGTTGGAGTGTTCTGCCAACGAAACGTAGTCTTTGTTTCGCTTTCCCTACAAAATTTCCTGTGTGTTCTTTCCATTTTACGTTGCTTATCATTGTTACTTCTAGGTACTTAGTAGAATTTACGGCCTTAGTTTTGACTGATTTATCGTGTAAATTCAGTTTAATGGGTTCTTTTAGTGGTCATTCGGATGATTTCACACTTCTCATTAATAAGGGTCAATTGCGATTTTTGTACCATGCAGATATCATCATTTCGCAGTTACTTTTGATCTTCTGGTGATTTATTAACTGATAAGTGACAGCATCATATGCGTAAAACCTAAGAGAGCTACTCATATTGTCTCCTAAATCCTTAATAAAAATAAGGAACGCTAGAGGCCCTACAACACTCCACCGCGTCGTGGCGAGCATCTCAGCAAGTGTAAACTCTCGGTGTTGCTATAGCAGACAAGTTTATAATTGATAGTGGGTAACGCCAGATATCACTTCAGTTCTATTCGATAACTTTCCGCTGCGGTGGAGTAGCCGAGCGGTCTAAAGCGTCTCGCTGCGGAGCGCGCGGTTGCTCGCCGTGGAGGTTCGAGTCCTCCCTGGGGCATGGGTGTGTGTGTTTGTCCATAGGTTAGTTTACCTAGGCTTAATTAGTTTGTAAGCTACGGACTGATGACCACGCAGTTTGGTCCGATAGATTTACAAACATTTGAACATTTTGATAACTTTTCGTCAATTACAACGTACTGTGTCCTCAACTACTTAAACCAACCGAAGGACAACACTCGCCCCTACCTGATGGAGGGCTCGAATCTCCGACGGGAAGCTACCACGCACTCTGAAGCAAGGCGCCTTAGAGAGCTCGGCCTTTCCACCGCTTCGTGGCAAACATCTCAGCAAGCGTAAACTCTCTGTGTTGCTTTATCAGACAAGTTTATAATTGAGAGTGTTACACCGTGCTGCTACTGAAAATACTGCGGATGTTACACACGGGTAGATGTGGCTTTCCGCAGATACGTCTTTATTGTAATTGCAGTTACCTATATTGTAGAAGCGACACGCCTCACAAACACTCTGGCGTCTTTAATTCGATAGAACGCCGCCTATTCTATATTCCACGCGCGTGCAGCGGAAGCTGCGCATCGCAACAACACGGAACGCTTTTTCGGCGCAGTGAATAGGAGATCGCTACGACGAAATTCTATCACAGCGACTCAAGCCCTTGGCGGATCTTGGCCGCCATCTCAGAAAGAAAACTCCAGATCGGCAAACCTGTCACGTCTGTGTCAGCGAGGCGTGGGCGAAAGTGAAGAGAGGCTGCATCCTCAGGAGCGATGTCGGGTTCTTATAGAACACACAGCGAATATACTGACTTCTGAAAACACACTCCCTGCGCAAAATATCACACCAGAAGCATAATGCATAAAATGCAAAATAAAAGTACAAGTTTCGCAAAGATTTGATATCTCATATAACATGAAGTAAGTTCCATAATGAAACTTCACTCTGCAGCGGAGTGTGCGCTGATATGAAACTTCCTGGCAGATTAAAATTGTGTGCCGGAACCGAGACTCGAACCTGGGACCTTTGCCTTTCGCGGGCAATCGAAAGTCGTGAGGCGGCATCGTGAGTCGTGTCGGGATAGCGCAGTCGGTAGTGCGCTTGCCCGCGAAAGGCAAAGGCCCCAGGTTCGAGTCCCGGTTCCGGCACACAACTAATCTGCCAGGAAATTTCATGAACTAAGTTATTTCAATTAGTATCCACTAGAGGAGTGTTCAGAAAAAATTTCAAATGTTTGTAAATATAACGGATTTAACTACGTTGGTCATCAGTCCCTAGGCTTACAAACTACTTACAGTAAGTTATAATAACTTATGCTAAGGACAATACGAACAGCAATGCTCGAGGGAGGACTAAAAATCCCAAAGACGAACGGCCGCGCGCACCGCAGCAAGGCTTCTTAGTGCGCACGGCTACTAGAGAAGTGATCAAACAACTTCCTGAAAAATTATCTAAGCTATCTGTAGACATCTTTATTTCTGTAATAAATATAACTATAGAGCCCGTGCGAATACTTCGCACCGTTAGTGGCAAGTCAAAAAGTTGGGAAAAAAGGGCAAGTAAAGTTGACTGTTCACGTATAGCTTTCTTCAGAATCAATCAATGCAAGTGTTTCAAAGCGCAAGTGAAAGAGCTTGACCCGCTCAGTGTTGGTAGGTCAAAAAGAACTGCATACCTTAATTAGAACCGAAGATATCGTGAAACAAACCAATTACAATATTCAATGCAAGGAAATAAGGCTACAGCGTTTGAATAAAAATAAAGGATGGAGAGACTTAAGTTAATTCTGGTACTTGATGACATATCTGTGGATGATTACCTTTCGTTTAAAACAAAAATGAAGGAAGGAATTCGGCCGTATAGTTTGGTCTTGTCGATTGACTTTAGTTTTCGTAGATTCTATTAATATGTAAGACAAGATGACTTGACAATCGGACGTCAACATCATCTGCTGTTGAAAATACTTTCTTCATACTTAATTATAGTTTGACAATATTACTACACAAGGAGTGTAACATATAATATGTAATGTACAATAGAGGCGTAAAATACCTCCATTACGTGATAGCAATGGTAATACTACCGATGACAGTATTGCTAAAGCAGAACTGCTAAACACAGCTTTCTGAAATTCGTTCACCAAAGAAGACGAAGTGAACACTCCACAATTCGAACGAAGAACAGCTGCCAGCATGCGAAATTTAGAAGTACATGTTCCTAGAGTAGTAAAACAACTTAAGTCACTAAACAATAACAAATCTTCCAGGCCAGATGGCGTACCAACTAGATTCATCTCAGAGTATGGTGATGCAATAGCTCCATACTTAGCTATCATTTACAACCGATCACTCAGCGAAAGACCCGTACCAAAAGACTGGAAATTTGCCCAAACCACTCCAATATTCAAGAAAGGCCCATCTCATTGACGTCGATTTGCGCTACGAATTTGGAACATAAACTTTGTTCGAACATTATGAACTACCTCGACGACCAATAGTCAACACGGAATCAGAAAGTATCGCTCTTGCAAAACAAAGAAACACAGCTTGTCCTTTAGTCCCATGAAGTGATAATTATCATCGACAAGGGATCTCAAATCGATTCCATATGTCTGGATTTCCGAAAGGCTTTTGACACTGTACCTCACAAACCTGAAGTGATATCTGGCGTTCCCCAGGAGAGCGTTATAGGTCCCCTACTCTTCCTTTTGTTTATAAACGATTTTGGAGACAATCGGAATAGCTCCCTTAGACTGTTCGCGGATGATGCTGTCGTTTATCGGTTAGTGAAGTCAACATAGGATCAAAAGGAACTGTAAAGCGATTTAGAAAAATGTTTCTACTTGGTGCGAAAGTTGACAATTAACACTAAATAATGAAAAGTGTGATGTAGTACACATGAGCACTAAAAGAAATCCGCTTAACTTCAATTACGCGATAAATCAGACACATCTAAAGGTCATAAATTCTAGCAAATATCTAGAAATTACAATTACCAACAACTTAGACTAGGAGAACACACAGAAAAATATCGTGGGCAAGGCGAACCAAAGGTTACGTTTCATTTGCAGAACGCTTAGAAGATGCAACAGCTCCACCAAAGACACTGCCTACATAACACTTGTGCGTCCTCTCCTGGAGTACTGTTGCCCAGTGTGGGACCCTCACCAGGTGGGACTGATGGAAGACATTGAGAAGGTTCAGAGAAGGGCAACTCGTTTTGTCCTATCACGTTCCCGGGGGGGGGGGTCGTCACGGAAATGTTGCACGATTTGAGGTAGAAATCATTAGAAGAAAGGCATTATTCGTTGCGGCGAGATTTGAGAAATTTGAATCACAGAATTTTACTTCTGAATGTGAAAATATTTTGCTAGCACCCACCTACATAGGGAGACATGACCATCCCAATAAAATAAGAGAAATCAGATCGAAAACGGAACAATTTATGTGTTCTTTCTTCCCGCGCGCTATTACAGAATAGAACGGTAGAGAAAAGGTATTAAAGTCGTGAATGAAACCCTCTGCCAAGCACTTAAATGTGATTTGCAGAATATCTATGTATATGTATATGTATGATAATGGCGAAGTACCCTCAGACTTTAAGAAAAATGTAATCATCCCCATTTGTTTTTGCATGACCATGCCTATAGAAGTTACTTTGACTCGTCAAGCTATTGAATTAATTTTGAAATTGCCAGATAAATCGAAATTTCTACTCTTCTCTTTTAAATATTTAATATTTGGCCAAGACATTCGGCTTCAGTTGCACTGTGGTAGGAGGTTCTTTTTCCATTCTGGTTGAATTGTTTTTAAAGGCTGATTTTTTAGCCAGTCTCTTATATCCTGCTCGTCAGCTAGATCAGAAATCTGTTATGTAGGAATCAACATGGGTTTCGAAAAAGGCGATCGTGTGAAACGCAGTTCGCGCTACTCGTCCACGAGACTCAGAGGGCAATAGACACGGGTTCACAGGTAGATGCCGTGTTTCTTGATTTCCTCAAGGCGTTTGATACAGTTCCCCACAGTCGTTAATGAACAAAGTAAGACCAATGGTGTAATTTGATTGAAGAGTTCCTAGATAACAGAACGCAGCAAGTCATTCTCAATCGAGAGAAGTCTTCCTAATAAGAGGGATGTCAGGTGTACCACAAGGACAAGAGAGTGTCGTGAGTCCGTTGCTATTCACAATATATATAAATGACCTTGAGGATAACATCGGAATTCACTGAGGCCTTTTTTTTCTTCTTTTTTTTGTGGATGATCCTGTAGTACGTAGAGAGGTAGTAACAATGAAAAATTGTATTGACAACGAATTGACGCATGGTGCAGGGAATGGCAATTAAAGTTCAATGTAGACAAGCGTAATGTGCTGCGAATACACAGAAAGAAAGGTCCTTTATCACTTAGCTACACTATAGCAGGTCAGCAACTAGAAGCAGTTCCATAAAGTATCTGGGAGTAGTCATTAGGAGGGATGTAAAACGGAACAACTATATAAAATCAGTCGTCGGTAAAGCAGATGCCAGACTTAGATTCATTGGAAGAATCCTAAGGAAATGCAGTTCGAAAACAAAGAAAGTAGGTTACAGTATACTTGTTCGCCCAGTGTGGAATCTGTACGAGGTGGGCTTGATAGAGGAAGTAGAAAAGATCCAACGGAGAGCAGCGCGCTTCGTTACAGGATCATTTGGTACTCGAAAAAGCGTTACGGAGATGATCGATAAACTCCAGTGGAAGACTCTGCAGGAGAGACGCTCTGTCGCATCAATACGGGCTTTTGTCGAAGTTTTGAGAACATGCCTTTACCAAGGAGTCTAGCAGTATTGTGGTGTCGCACAAGTCCAAAGTGCGCGCCACCTACTTTCGCCGCGCGCCGCCATGCACGCACGGCGCGGCGTTCTTACGACGACAGCCACGAGCGCCCTCTGCTGCAATTCCGCTCGTGGCCACCACTGAAAGACTTCGTTCACTCGGGACTGAGATAGCAACCAGTTAGGACCTTCGGAATCAGATAGGCACAAGTGAAGACTTGGCTATCGTACAGGCCCTAGGCAGGCCTCTAACAACTATGTATCAACATTCTGCAGTACTATGTAAAAGTTAAGTATTGTATAAATTCTGTGCAATATATATCTCGTTCTAATTTACTCTAGTGTTTATAGTTTCTGGCTGCTCCCCTCCGTACCGGCACCAGCGTGCTATCTTTATTCCTGTGTCGGTCTCATTCCACTCGGCCACCGACACCTACGCCGGAACGAGACACAAAAGCGGCGACGAGGCTGGGACACAAAAAGTATATCTTTCAAAGAGATCATGAGGATAAAATCGGAGCGATTAGAGCCCACACAGAGGCGTACCAACAATCTCTCTTTGCGCGAACCATACGTAAATGGAATAGGAGTGAGAACCGATAGTGGCACTCAAGGTACCCTATGCCACACACCGCCAGGTGGCTTTCGTAGTAATGAAGCAACTGAAATCACTTAAAAAGACCAAGTCATCTGCCACGGACTGTATACGCACTAGATTCCAATGAGATTATGTTGCTTGATAGCTCCTGACTTAACAGCCATGCACAACCGCTCGCCCAACGAAATATCTGCACTCAAAGACTGGAAAGTTGCACAGATCACATCTATATTCAAGAACGGCAGTAGGAGTAACCGACTAAACTACAGGCCTATTTCATTGACCTCTATCCTCTATTCAAATATTATGAATTATCTCGAACAGAATGATTTATTGACCCAAGGTCAACACGAATTTAGAAAATATCGTTCATGTGAAAGACAACTAGCACTTTACTCACACGAAGTTATGAGTGATATCGACAAACGGTTCTCAAATTGATTCCGTATTACTAGATTTCTAAAAGGCTTTCGATTTAAATAAAATATCAGTATGGTGTAAAAATTGGCAATTGACTCTAAATAATGAGAAGTGTGAAGTCAACCACATGAGTACGAAAAGAAATCCGTTAAACTTTGTTTACAAGATACATCAATCGAATTGGAAGGCCGTAAACTCCACTAAATACCTAAGAATTACTATTACTTCAGACTTAAACCGGAAAGAACACGTAGATAATGTCGTGGGAAAGGCGAACCAGAGACTGTGTTGAAAGATGCAACGGAACTACTAAAGAAACTGCATACACTACGCTTGACCGTCCATTTTTGGAGTATTGCTGCCCAGTGTGGGTTCCTTATCAGGTGGGTTTGACGGAGCATATCGAAAGAGTCCAGAGAAGGGCAGCTCGTTTTGTTCTGTGACGATACAAGGGAGACAGTCACGGAAATGATACAGGATCTGGGATGGGAATCATTACAACGGCGCTTATCGCTGTGGCGCGATCTACTTACGAAACTACAATCACCTACATTCTCCTCGGAATGCGAGGATATATTGTTAACTGCCACATAAATAGAAATGATCATTAGAATAAAATACCAGAAATCAGAGATAGAACGGAGAGATTCAGGTGTTCTTTCTTCCCGCACGCTATTCGAGAATGGTATAGGAGATGAACAGTATAAAGGTGGTTAGGTGAACCTTGTGCCAGGCACTTAAATGTGATTTTCAGAGTATGCCATGTAGATGTAGATGTAGAACAGGGCATTAGCGCTGCCTCTACGAACGTCAGTAGCTTCGAGAGAATTTTGTCTGGTCCAGACGCCTTCTCTCGACTTGGAACTGTGACATTCGTTTCCCAGTCCACCCTCCTCTCCTATAACAAAGATGACAGTTATTTTAGGTTTTCTTTCTTCGCCCAGCATTTGGTTTCCATGCACTGACTTTATTCGTGAGCAGCAGAGTAAATTCGCCGCAGCAGTTAAGTCAGACTGGCCGTGGTAATTTAATGCCACCGTCCCTGTGTGTGGTCGGCCGCCACTGTGCTATAAAGAAGGCGTCAGTGTTTGCCTTTCTGTTTTCGGCGGGCAGAGCCCGGAAACTGCGGCGCGGTGCCGGCGGAGCGCGGCTAGGCGGAAGTGACGTCAGTACAGCCAGGCAGCCATTACTGCCGCCGACGCAAACAGCGGCGCTCGTGGAACGGAGAGCCATCCACACCGCGACTCACAGTGGAGCCACCCGCTTACCCATGGCTTACACTGTCGCCGCAGTAACCGCTGGTTCTGTTAAACCAGTTCTTTTCGTCTACACATCTATCTACCCGTTAAGGGCAGTCGTTCCGCCCACAATGACAAAATTTAACATGTTTTTACATTTACGCAAAATATGACGATATTTATGCATAATTTCTTGTTGTTTTTATTTTAGTATTAAGATATTTATTATTTTGAATAAATATTTGAAAATAAACGAGATTTCTGAGAATTTCATTTTCCATCATTTCGCATATTGGTATTGGCCCACTTTAGGTTACGGTAGTTACACTAAAAGTGAGCCTTTGCGATCGTCTTTTGACAGCTCGAAATCTAAATGAAAATAACGGCTTAACTATCATCTGACACGAAAATTGAATAACCGAATTTGTAGTGGAGAAAATTCTGTAAAACATTGCTCTCTAATGTCTTTTTTTTTTTTTTTTCCCCTTGCAAAGGTGTTTGCAAAAATAACGGCTATTTTGGTATATATGTCTGTCCGTAACGTGTTCCAGGATAGTCTGGGAAACGAAAGTAACAGTTCCAAGTCCAGAGAAGACGCCTGGACCAGACAAAATTCTCTCTAAGCTACTAATGTTCGTAGAGGCAATGTTAAGGCCCTTGCTACATCTACATGGGATACTCTGAAAATCACATTTAAGTTCCTGGCACAAGGTTCACCGAACCACCTTTATACTGTTCATCTCCCATTCTCGAATAGCGCGCGGGAAGAAAGAACATCTGAATTTCTCAGTTCTACCTCTGATTTCCCGTATTTTATTCTGATGACCATTTCTACCGATGTGGGTGGGAGTCAGTAATATATTTTCGCATTGGGAGGAGACAAACCGTTCACCGATCAGCACCAAATTTTACAGACATGATTGTAGGCTGCCAGAGACCAGAACCTCCCTTTTCAAATTTTTCGGGCAAAAAAGACGGTAGTAATACTTAAAAAAAAGGCGCTTGTAATATTTGCAAACGAACCGTTCATTTGACACGAAAATTGAATAACCTAATTGTTAGAGGAGATAATTCTCTACAACTTAGCTCCCTTATGAAACTTCCTGGCAAATTAAAACTGTGTGCTGGAACCGGGACTCGAACCTGGGACCTTTGCCTTTCGCGGGCAAGCGCACTACAGACTGTGCTATCCCGACACGACTCACGATGCCGCCTCACAACTTAACTTCAGCCAGTACCTCCGAAGTTGTGAGGCGGCATCATGAGTCGTGTCGGGATAGCACAGTCGGCAGTGCGCTTGTCCGCGAAAGGCAAAGGTCCCGGTTCCGGCACACAATTTTAATCTGCCAGGAAGTTTCATATCAGCGCACACTCCGCTGCAGAATGAAGTTTCATTCTAGCGCCCCCATGTTTTTTTCATATCTCGTATCGTTTAAGACATATTTGCAAAAATAACGGAGATTTGACCCCTCCATTGAATTAACGAAAACCAGCCGTTCGAAGATGTCACGTGACATTCCTCGCCCAGAACTCTGACATACGCCATCTTGCGTTGCATATTTGATGATTTTCTTATTGTAACTTACACGTTGTTATTTCAAAGCAATGGCGCACCGAAGAATTAACAAAAACACATCGTTCTTCGTTCGATAAATGATAATCTAGTGTCTACAAATGCCATATTAGCATCAGTTAACAACGGCCATCAATAGTATGAAATTAAAGGACTCTTCTTTCGATTGGTAGCCGTAGCTTAGTGGTCAAGGCATTGGACTCCGACGTTACAGGTTAGTGGACCGGAACTCGCCACTACCTACTTTTTTTTTCGTAAAAGTGTTTGAGACACACTTATTAATTATTTTTTTATTATTTAGATTATTATTTTGGTCTAAAATGTTTGCAAAAACTTATAAAACTACAAATCTAAAGTGGGCCGTAAAACACGTCAGTGCGATTTTTTTCTCTGGAACTATGAGGCGTGGTGTTTTTTTTTTATTTTATTTTTTTATTTCAAAATGGTACTTACCTATATAAAAAAAGAAAAAACACGTGCTAAAATATCTCAATAATTTTATCTTTACTTGAAAGCCTGTGCCTTAATCTACTTTTCTACATAATTTCCGTCAGTACTGAGGCACTTGTCATAACGTTGTACCATTTTTTGAATACCCTCCTCATAGAAGTCTGCCGCCTGACTTGATAATCACTGCATCACAACTGTTTTGACTTCGTCATCGTCTTCAAGACGCTGACCCCCTCCCCTCCCCCCCCCCCCCCCAGGTGTTTCTTCAAGTGCAGGAACAGATGGTAGCTGTTTCCCGTCGCCTTATTTTCCACTTCCTGCACCAAACTTTCAGTAACGACCGAAGGACGCCCATACCGTAGTTCATCATGCACATTTGTGCGGCCATCTTTAAATGCTTGTCACCCACTTTCTTACCATTCCATCACTCATAATGTTACTACGTAAACTGCAAAGATCTCACGATGAATGTCGATCGCTTTTAGGCTTTTAGCACTAAGAAATCTTATACCAAGCTATACGTCAGAGTTCACAGTCGCCTGGACTATTATCGGAGGCATCTTAAACACTCGGTAAACAACGTAAACAAGGAAGAATAAGAGTGTAATGGCGTCAGTGCGTAGACAACAGATGTAGGTACCCAGTGCGCATGCGCAGAACGCCGATTGCAGTGCTGCGACCGCGGTATAGCAAAATAGTACTTAATTAAAAACACGCTTCGTATGTAGTCTAGAAGGCTGACTTTTCATGTGTTTTGTAGTACACTGTCCGTTTCGTAAGTTGCCTACACTAGCGGTACTTCACAGGGAACTCTTCGAACCGTAAATTTGTTTCTGTTTGACAACAGTTATCCACTAACCGTGTTTTACATTCTGTGTTGTTTGGAAGTTTAGTCTTCGAATTTGATGTTTTGTTGTCGTTCTTCTTAGTTTTAAAGTTTGTTTGTAAATCTATCGGACCATACTGCGTGGTCATTAGTCCGTAGCTTACAAACTACTTAAACCTAGGTAAACTAACCTAAGGACAACACACACACACCCATGCGCCAGGGAGGACTCGAACCTCCACGGCGAGCAACCGCGCGCTCCGCAGCGAGACGCTTTAGACCGCTCGGCTACTCCACCGCGGCTAGTTTTAATGATGGCTGTTCTGGAAAACTCCAGATTCTGGAGCATCTTGAAATTCACAAAGGTTTCTACACCACTAAAAGTGTGATGTACTTGGACCAACTGCGAATCATGAAGGCAGAGATTGCAACAAACAATAAGTCAGAAGAAGCCAGATGCAAGAGAAGGAGGGCAGCAACAGGTGAGGAAGGTGAAGGAGGAGATGAGGACTACCATACAGGAGGATTCTAACATATTTTTATGTGTCAATTGGCTGTATATTAATTTTCTTCTTTAAATTCAATTTTCTCAAAATGATATTCTTAAAAACTTCAGAAACTATTTCAGTGTAGATTTGAAACGGCAAAAATGTCCAGTTGTCATACTTGGCGTGGTGTGAGTTTTTCCACATTAATAGCATCTATAGCTAAACACATGCACTGATAATGGCCCGTTACTGGCCGAAATCGTGATTTTAAAAAAGATCGACTGATAGCTGAAAATTCTCGAAGTACTGGAGGAAGATAAAGAACAACCTACTGCTTTCATATATCTAGAAACTATAATTACCAATTTCATAAGCCCAATAATGGTGCAAAAATGACGCATTTAATGAGAAGAGCAGCCCGGAGTCGATGTATGAATAGAGACCTGAGGATGAAACTGCTAAATTATTTCAAATGGTGCATAGAATTTTACACAGGCAGGCATAGAGATTGGGGAAGGAATGAGAAAATAATTATCTGAGATGCGCATTTGGAAGAGACTGAAAAGAATAAAAGGGTAAATTAAGTGAGGAGTAAAGTGTTAAATAGATATAGTAAGAGAGAGAGAGAAATTTTAAATGTAATCAGACACACTTGTCTTACAAACTGGGTGAGAGGAAGTTGTGTATTGCTGAATGTAACGGAGTTAATTGCACTGTCAACCTGAAATTCCGCCTTCCATATAACTGTCCTTACTGCTCGTTAAAATCGATCTGACATTATTTTTCACCCAAACGGCACTACTAATTCTGTTTTGGAATTTAGGGAGTGTCTTTCCTGCTATCTTTTGTAGTAGTCTTCAAACCTACATGCAGTTATAGTACTGTATATAGCCACCATGACTTCACTAAGTTGATGGTTACAACAGACGTTTTCATACCTCCTAACATATACCTTCGGTCGACGTTTCATCATCTACAAACAGCCAAACGCCTCAACTATTCCTAACAGCGTCATAGAAACACATTTTTCCTGCTCAGTAACTAACTAAAATGTTTACACATTACAACGCTACACCCATACAAGTTGGCTAGTAAACTATTAATTAATTATCACTACAATAATATTCACTTTCAGCAGGGATTTTTAAGTAATTAGACGACTTAAATGATATTAGTGTGGGCACGTTATAACTTACATGCCAAGCGACAACGAAATATTATTTATATTGCGAACGAGTGGGGTAAAAACCGCAGAGGAAGACCAAGAGATGGATACAGTAAGCAGATCCAGACAGATGTAGGTTGCCGTTCTTATGTGGAGATGAAGAGGCTTGCTCAGGATAGGGTATTGTGGAGAGCTGCATCAAACCAGTCTCCGGACTGAAGACCACAACAACAACATTGCGAATGAATGGGCTCCAGGGTTTATTATAACAAATAATATGAGAGTTCCAGCGACAAAAACTAGATGTCGACATGACTTCTGTTCTATATTAAAGATACTACGGAACCGGTAAAGCGTCGCAATCCTTAATACTTCTTGGAACTGCATGTACATCCTAGTTTCCTTGTCCACTCTTCTGTCTCCTCCTCCTCTCTCCCTCTCTAGTTGTTCATCTGCTCCTGCCCCCTCTCTTTCTCAATATCTTCCCCCCTCCCTCTTATCTCTGTCAATCACTTTCACCACACTCCATGTACGTCTCTTATCCCACACACTATCCGTATCCTCTTATCTCACATCTTTGTCTACATCATCTCTCTGTCTTGGCCCCATTTAGGTTATGATAGTAACATTAAAAGTGGGCCTTGGCAATCGCCTTTTGACAGTTCGAAATTTAAATGAAAATAATGGCTTAACCGTTCTTTTGACACTAAAATTGAATAGACAAATTTTGCATAGGAGAAAATTCTCTACAACTTTCCTATCTTATATTTTTGTCGTTACTCGGACCTTTATAGAGATATTTACAAAAATAACGGCGACTTGAGACCGTTTCTTGAGTTTACGTAAAACAGGCGTTAGAAAATGTTACGTGACATTTATGCGTTTTAATTTCAAAACATTGGTACACTGAAGAATTGACAAAAGTGCACGTTCATTGTGCAATAAACTGTAATCTAGTGTCTAAATATAACATTTTAGCTGTTATCAACTGCCAACAACAGTACGAGAAAAAAAGGACAACGTCGTAGTCGTTAGGTGTGGTGTAGGGGGTAGTACGTTACGTTGAGACGCCTTTGGTCGGTAGTTCTACACCCGCCGATACCATTTTTTTTCTCCTTGGCTCCTAAAAGGGTATCCGGCACTCGAATATTCTAAACAACGTGCAGAAACTCTTAGTTTCATATATAAATAAAGTCCTAGATTTTTGTGGCAACTGTCGTTAATTAATGAAAAGGAAGAGAATGTATACATTCCAACAAATTACCTTGTTTATTTTTTTCTAAGCGTTTATTCAATTTTTGTGGAATATGTCAAAAGTAATTAATTTGAATCAACGCGTCTACTAAATGTTTGTCTTCGGCATAGCTGTTATGGATGCTTTTAACAAAACTTGTATTACCTTTCCTGTAGTTCAGATATGACTTTACTTTGTTACTTTGTTCTGCGCTAAAATAAAGAGCAAATATTCTGTTTCAAGTCGTAACTACATATTCTTTTACAGCTAAAATAACAAACGGAGTACTTGTGGTAATTCTGAATTCCACATTTTCATTATCACCTAAATTACTCATCTTAGGGAACGATAGGATAGTTGCTAGGATAGCAATTTTCATTTTATTTATTCAAGACGACCGGTTTCGACACTCTGTGGTGTCATCATCTGTTCTCATTGACATTCAGCTCCTTATTATACTACTCCTTATAAAATTTGGTAGTTTTACTGGATGAAAGTTATATAGAAAATCAGAAGTAATTAGCAGCATTTAGCCTCAAAGGTAATGTACAATATTTTTGGCATGTTTTTCAAACCATCCTGTCATTGTCACGAGCACGAAGGTTTGCGATTCTTGTAAAAGAGTCAATATGTTCAAGAATTGGGCCGTTTTTGATCGTAATTTTAACAATGATGTGTATAAAAATTTTATGTTATTAATTTAACTTGTGTGACTATCCAGTATGGTAACATATTTTGTAATTTGAGAAGATTTCCATTTCAACGTCGACTATGACACCTAGTATTATGAAGTGAGAGCGTCCAAAAAAAATTTCAGATGTTTGTTAAACTTATGGGACTTAACTGCGGGATCATCAGTCCCTAAACCTACAAACTACTTATGAACTACTTTATGCTAAAGACAAAACAAACATTTATGCCCGAGGGCGGGGGGGGGGGGATTCGAACCCCCAACGTGGAATGGCCCCGCGCATAGCGCCTCAACTCACTATCACTACGCCGCGACAGAGCATCCGAGAAAGGCAGCTAGTTGTGCTGAAACGCCCGACGCAAAAAATGGTTTCAACACAGGCGGTCTTGGGCGTTAATTTACGTAGTCATACGTCATACTCCACAGTGTAAGATGAAACTCATATTACTCTGACTGGTACCAATTCTTTCTCTTGACGCAAAGCAAGTACGCTGCATAAAACGGTATGCTATTCTAGTGCTATCGCGTGTACACAAGAAGTAATACTTTCTGAGCTTACCAATGGTCAACCATTTTTCTCTACAGCACACCTTCATTCACTGAATTACTTTTGATTTGTGGAATATATCCCGTAAAGTTGTTTGAACTGTTCTTAATTCTTGCTTCCATGTTCCACTAAACCGTCAGATCTACCGTTTACATACGTTCGCGTTTACTAAATCCATGCAAATGTTACTTTCCATTCTTCTCATTGCTGTTGTGATCAGACACATTGACACAGAAGTCACCGAGCAGGTTGCGCTTGCTGTCAAAGTACAAAACATATGCATAAAAACATTCACAGGCAGTTTAGTACGTTACACGAGTAATTTAACAGGATATTCGTAGCAAAAAACTCGTGCCGTTGTTTAAGGTATTTACATGTTTGTCCTGTGGTGGAGTGTTTATTTTGTGCCGGTGACGTACAAAAGCGGATAAATTTCTGTGTGGGTCGTTTTATAGCGGAGACACGTCCCGTCCAGGCGGAACAAAGCGTGTTTATAGCGCTTCGCAGACCGCAGACAATGGCTGAACTTGCTCGACGCTCTGGAACATCGCTCTATACCGAGGGACGAGGTGAACTCTAAACTAGACACGCTCGGGTGGTAAGCCTCTATTCAGATAACCCGAAGACAGAGCGGCACGTGGAAACATACAGTGTTGGACTATTGCTGGTCGTAACTCCGAAGAAAGGCATGACCCATTTGTCTACAGGAAGAGATCTGTGCTACCGACAAGGGATATCACATCTGTTCAATATTTTTAGATTTTTAGAAGTCTATCGACACTGTACCTCAGAAACGTCTTGTTTAGTTACGAAATAACGTGTCAGTTGTGCTATTGGTTGTGTCATTACCCGTCAGAAAGAACACAATACCTAGTAATTGACAGAAAGCCATCAAATCAAACAGAGCTGATTTCTGGACTTTTCCATGGAAGAGTTATAAAGCCGCTACTGTTCCCCACCTTGATAAACGAATTAAGAGACAACGTGAAGGTGAACCAAAGGCTGCATTGCGTTTGATAAATACTTAGAAGATGCAACAGTACCACTATCGTGGGTTTTCTGATAGTATAGCGTGTGAAATAGTGTATATTGTGGATGGTACCAATTTTTTCCTTGTAAGATTGGGAATGAGAAAAGTGATTGTTGACAGGTCATACTCGCGATGGAATGGAGGAGAGGGTAGAAATAATGATGACCCTTCTGTAGCTTCACCCCTTATGACGTCCCTCCTAATCATTCGATTTTAGTTTTTGTTTCTCTTTGTAAATATTATGTTACTAGCTCCTCTTGCGTAAATGCAGTCTTTTTGGAAAAAAAATCTGTAATAATAAGATTCGTCTAAAGAAACAGATAGCCTAATTAATTTAAGAAGGAAATCGTTGCAGATTGATAAGTTAAACTTTCAAATGAGCCTTAAATAGCTAAGCATTTATATTTTCCATATGGTTGTTATCTAAATCTCAGGAAAGGAACACGAGAAACAGTCAATATTATTAATAATAAGTCAGACACGGAGAACTCCCCCAGGGTGTTAAGGACACTGAGCAAATATTTGTGCGGCTCTTTCAGGACCCTTCGAATGTACGTGCGGCATTGGTGCACCTTTATGGGCAGATGACAGCACTTGCTTTATGCCAGCAGTGGCTGTTCTCTAGCAGCAGCTTGTACTAACGTCTGGCTTAAGGAATGCTATGGACGTTGAAACACGTCCACCGAATGTGTGGTCGTATTCCATTTTGAGTTTTCATCACTCTAAAGTGTTTCTCCGACATTAATATTGTCTCTTTGTATGTCAATTATTGTATTCTTTATTAATCATCACTGCCCCATGTTTATATATGTTTCCACCCGTGTGATTGAACTTGTGTGTTCATGTGACTGTGGAAGGTTGCTTTCAATATTTAGTGACTACCGCCTCAGGCTTTAGGCCTCGTTTACTTTAGTTAACAATGCATAGCTTCCTATATCGTGTGCACTGATGGATGGCCAGAGACAAGCTTACTTGGCAAGATGGCGAGGTGGTCTGTTCTTAGTGTAGTACCAACATAATCATGGTCTAAAGAGGTGACAAAATAGAGACCTTCCTGGAGCTGTAGAAGAGGGTATTATCTTACTCAGGCAGCGAGGGTTGGTAGACACTATGCTCTGAACGCTCTCTGCGTCGCGTTTAGCTCGCCCTACATCCGGTGGAAGGGAAGGCTTTTGGCGTGGCCTTAGAGCTTCACTCTTGCCACGACAACCGAAGTGAGTATATTGTGGAATCATGCTGAGGGGATGGCATGCTGTTAGAACGTTGCTTTCTTTGTGATCAGGCTGCCTTGGTTTCTCAGTGATAGTTTTCTTGAGTAATTATTTCGCCATGTGAGACGAAGTGTTTATTTACATAAATCGAGTAATTCAGTTTAAATTTAGTATTTGCATTCACATTCTGGTGATGACTTTGTGTCCGGTGTTTCTCAAGTTGGCAAACAGTGTGTGGCCTTCAGCTTTTGTGTAAACTTAATATGTTTGAATGTCCTTGCTGGTTTTTTTTTTCCTTTTTTTAAACTAAGTTTTTGTGTGTTGTTTGTATTTGGGAGTATGCTAAATATTTCTCAGATTTTCTGGTTTGATTCCATCTTTCCTGTCTTAGTATGACCGATTGCACCACATGCTTGTTTGTATCTGGGAGTCTGCTAAATATTTCTCAGATTTTCTGGTTTGATTCCATCTTTCCTGTCTTAGTATGACCGATTGCACCACATGCTTGTTTGTATCTGGGAGTTTGCTAAATATTTCTCAGATTTTCTGGTTTGATTCCATCTTTCCTGTCTTGGTATGACCGATTGCACCACATGCTTTTGTAACGGTGTTTACTGCATCCCTCAGCCATGCCTTTACTGATACTAGCTTTCTTCTATTAGAATTCTCACGTGTGCTTTACTTGCTTATTCTAAATTAATTTCTTTTTTAAATTATACGTAATTCACCACGGTCGCACACCACATGGTAGTTAAGGATAGCATGCCAGTGCCTCCCCGCACAAGAGTTCGTTTGGTGCATAGTTGATATTTAATTAGTGTCTGAAGGCATCCACCATCTCGTCAAAACGCCGTGGACCTTTCGTTTCGCCCCTGCTACCAAGTGTTGGCACATGAGAATGTGTCGCAAGCATTATGCGTGTGTCTGTGAATGAATGAACATGCTTTCCTTTAACCACTGTGTGTTTACAAATTCCTCCGAAGTTACCTTCATATTCATAAATGGCAGAAACAATCTTATTAAGGGCAGTAACTTGATGACTTAATTCACTTTGGTACAAAGTGTGTGCTTTATTGTGTTTAATATGGTCTCCCCACATTTATTTGCTTTTTCATTTTAATGAATAGATTATGATTAAAGTATCAAACCTCTGCTTAATAATTTCATGATCCCATCCCACGTTTAATTATATTTTCCTTTTCTTTTGGCATTAATTTTGTTTGTTAAAACGTTGGCTGCTCCTTTAAGGAGTGAGTAGTTAGCTAAATTTCCGTTACTGTTGCCACTCATAAAGTAATTTAGAGTAGCAGTGATCGTTTTAATTTCCATCTGCAGATCTCTACTGCCCAAGATCTTACATAGAAAACTTAACAAGCTACTTTCAACGTGCACAAATATTCATCCCCTATGTATACGTTTAAATCAGTAGAAGGAAGAAGATTATTCATCTGTTATAATTTTGATGTAACCTTCTCTATCACAAATTAACGTAAACATCAATGACTGAGGTGCTACAAACTTCTGACCAGTTGTTAACGGTGAATAGGCTTACAAAAATCGGAACATTTAAAGCGTAAAATACCAGAGATCGCTGTGGCTGAAAAAACATCCTGGAAGAACGGGGCCAATGGCGAATGAAGGGAATCGTTCAATGTGAAGGAAGTGCAACCGTCACGGAGGAGTAGCCGAGCGCATTGAGGCGCTATACTCCGACACGCGAAGTCGCTACCCGTCGGGGGTTTGAATCCTCCCTGGGCCACGGATGTTTGTGATGTGTTTAGTATAAGGTAGTTTATAAATAGCTTGTAAGTTTAGAGACTGATGACCCCGCAGTTAAGTCCCATAAGCTTAACAAACATTTGAACATTTGAAGTGCAAGCCTAACTACAGGCCTATTTCATTGACGTCAAATTGCAGCAGGGTTTTGGAACATATCCTGTATTCAAATATTATGAATTATCTCGAACAGAACGATCTATTGACCCAACGTCAACACGGATTTTGAAAGTATCGTTCATGCGAAACACAACTAGCTCTTTATTCACACGAAGTGATGGGTGCTATCGACAAAGGTTCGCAAATAGATTCCGTATTTCTTGATTTCCAGAAAGCTTTTGACACCGTAACTCACAAACGGCTTTTAATCAAATTGCATGATTATGGTATATCGCCCCAAATTTGCGATTGGATAGAGTATTTCTTGTAAGAGAGGACACAGTTCGTAGTAATCGATGGTAAGGCATCGACTAAAACAGAGGTGATATCGGGCGTTCCACAGGGTAGTTTTATTGGTCCTCTGTTGTTCCTTATTTACATAAACGATTTAGGGCAAAATCTAAGTAGCTCTCTTAGGTTGTTTGCAGATGACGCCGTCATTTACCGTCTAGTAAAATCATCTGAAGATCAAAACCAACTGCAGAACGAACTGAATAAGATGTCAGTATGGTGTAAAAATTGGCAATTGACTCTAAATAACGAGAAGGGTGAAGTCGTCCACATGAGTACGAAAAGAAATCCGTTAAACTTTGTTTACAACATACATCAATCAAATGTAAAGGCCGTAAACTCCACAAAATACCTAGGAATTACAATTACTTCTGACTTAAATTGGAAAGAACACGTAGATAGTGTCGTGGGAAAGGCGAACCAGAGACTGCGTTTTATTGGCAGAACTCTTAAAAGATGCAACTACTAAAGAAACTGCGTGCACTACTCTTGTCCGTCCTTTTATGGAATATTGCTGCCCAGTGTGGGATCCTTATCAGGTGGGTTTGACGGAGGACATCGAAAGAGTCCAAAGAAGGGCAGCTCGTTTCGTATTGTCACGATACAGGGGAGACAGCGTTACGGAAATGATACAGGATCTGGGGTGGGAATCATTACAACAACTGCGCTTATCGCTGCGGCGTGGGCTACTTGCAAAAATCCAATCGCCAACATTCTCCTCAGAATGCGAAAATATATTGTTGACTCCCACTTACATAGGTAGAAATGATCATCAAAATAAAATACCAGAAATCAGAGCTCGAACAGAGAGATTCAGGTGTTTCTTTTCTTTCCCGCGCTCTATTCGAGAATGGAATGTGAGATCAATAGTATAATTGTGCTTCGATGAACCCTCTGCCAGGCACTTAAATGTGATTTGCAGAGTATCCCAGGTAGCTGTAGATGGTAAACTACCACTAATTTCAGTGCAGAGACATCAAAAAGTGTCAGCGTGCGAACCTTTCAGAGAAACATCGATACGAGTTTTCGGATCTGTTGCTCCGCCCAGGCAACGTTGCTGAATGCTCGTCACAAAGCATTAAACCGACATTGCACTGTTGATGACTGGAAATATGTTGACTGGTCTGACGATTCTCGTTCCCAATTGTATCGAGTGGATGGGAGTCTACATGTTTTGTTGCAACCTCATGAGTCCGTGGACCTTGCATGAACACTTGAGGTCCTACATTATTAGTCACATTCTTAATGTCAATATTATCAATAGCCTTAAACACAGTAAACCGCAAACGCCCTATTCTCCGCCAACGAACCATAATGAACGCCTATACGATCCAGAAGGACCTAGAAACCGCTACTAAAAGCCCTTTTAAACCTCGTGCGCAAGCGATTACGTCACGCGACCACGCGTCAACTTGATTATATCTCGGCCAGTTTATTGTAATAGTAGAGAAGCTGGCCTGGTAGCAGCAGCCGGAACAGTGCCAACGTCAAGCAGAGCAGTTGATGCTAGAGGCTCGGGAAAGTTGTGGAGCGTGTGCATTAGGACTGATACGGGACTCCTGATACGTCTAGATACATTATAACGGGTAATGCGGACGTGTGCATCCAGACTACCTGCATCCACTCATGTCAATTTTGCATTCTGACGGACAGGGGAAATTCCAGAATTGGTACACAGTGGCTTCAGCAACACTGTTCTGAATTTAAACACATCCGCTGACCGCCAAACTGCAGAGACATGAACTGTGGTGTCGCAAAAGTCTAAAGTGCGCGCCACCTACTTTCGCCGCGCGCCGCCATGCACGCACGGCGTGGCGTTCTTACGACGTCAGCCACGAGCGCCCTCTGCTACAACTCCGCTCGTGGCCACCACTGAACGACATCGTTCACTTGGGACTGAGATAGGAACCAGCTAACACTTCGGAATCAAATAGGCACTAGTGAAGACTTGGCTATCGGACAGGCACTAGGCAGGCCTCTAGCTCAACTATGTATCAGCCTTCTGCAGTACTGAGCTATGTAAAAGTTAAGTATTACTAACTCTCTAAGAAATATATATCTCGTTCTAATTTACTCTAGTGATTCTAGTTTCTGCTGTCCCACTGGCTGCTCACCTTCGTACCTGCACAAGCGTGCATCCTTTATTAGTGTGTCGGTCTCATTCTACACAAAATGAACATTATTGAACACATCGCGAAGCCTTGAAACACGCTGTTGAGAAAAGATCACCACCCCGTTACACTCTTACCAATCAACCCTACAGGATGATTGGTACTAATTCTCTCCAGCACTTCTTCAGACATTATCCGGCACTTCTGATTCTTCCTGGTGGCACTAAACGATACTGAGCAGGAGTACCAGTTTCATTGGCTCTCCAGTGTAGAGAGTCGATGTTAAAATATATTTTATTTGCAGCAATAGATATATACCGAGCAGCTAAATCAATAATGTTGTCAGCAGGCTATAGCAAATATTCGTAGTAAATATCGGAAAACTGACAAAGAGGATCAGAAGGAGAAGGTCATGGGGTAAATAAAATAACCAGACAACCAAAAATTACTTTCATTCCACAGCGGCACATAATCACCAATTTACTGGGATGACTGACGTGTTTTCTCGGTGTTTGTATGTTTTGTAACACTGCTTCCGTTTATAGTGTGATTTAAAATTACTTTAGAGTTGACGCACCGATGCTGCTTTCCACCAATTAGAACTTTCAACACCACGACGGACCCGTTTGCTGCTGCTAACATTTGCCACAAAAAGTGGTCAATTCATTTCTGTTTCCTTACCCGGCTCACTTTCTAGATTTGCTTGATCGTCGACTAATAGGTTTGCCTTCGTCAATTCGCATTTCATCACCTAATGATATCCATACAAAAGTACAAGCCCCGGACAACGGTGTTAACGAAGTACCTTGTGATGCGCAGCACTAAGCACCATTGGAGGCTGGTGATAATGTGCTAATGTGCTGCAGCACACTGTAAATATATTACCAAAATTATGCCATTTCTCTTCGAGAGCAAGCGAGAAATCGCTGTAAAATTACATCCTTTCTCTTGGAATGCGGTCCAGATATCACAATAAAATTATGGCAATTCCCTTCCAATACGTATTAGAATGCTAGTAATAAGGATGAAAACGCATTCTGGAGCGATAGCTGGAAACCAGCTCCGTGTGCTGAAGTGGGATTCAGCCGCGCTGGTGCGTGCGAAGAGAGGCGGCGCAGTCGTCCGATCGCTAGTGCGCATGCGCAGACGTGACGTGAGCATTGCATTACATGTTCCTACATTTCTCCGCCGGCCGCGGTGGCCGAGTAGACTGAGGCGCTTCAGTCACGGTCTGCACGGCCACTACGGTCGGGGGTTCGAATCCCCCCTCGGGCATGGATATTTGTGCCGTCCTAGTTCGTAAGTAGTTCATAAGTTTAGGGACTGATGACCCCGTAGTTAAGTCCCATAGACTATACAAACATTTTTTTGTTTTTTGTTTTTGAAGAATATTGCGGCATACAGAGTCAAATAGCGCGCTGTCTCAGAAGTCTTGCGCGTTGTCTCTCAAACCTACTTGTGTGAGGATACCTCTGAGACCAAATTTTTAATTTCTGTAAATGAAACTTCAATCACAAACTACATTAGTAATTTATAGCCAACATGCGAGTGAAACTGTGCTTTTCAGCAAAGCAGTTTCATTGGTCACTTGTGTAGAACGCATGGTGGGGATATTGCTAAGCTCCGTTATTTCCATTGTCAGTCACGCTGTTTATTTTAGTACATTTTGTTTCCTGTTCATTTTTGTAATATTTTAGCACACTGATCAAATTTTGTACGAGCACATGCTAAGCACATGCTACTGTAGGCTGTTCAGCTTGCGCGCTCACCCGTGACCTACGGAGCGCTCACTTGCTCGCAAGTCACCGATTCTCGTCTGTGAGCTGCTGCCGCATGGAGCACACGGCCGCGGGAGTGTGTTTGCAAGTGAAGCAGACGAATGGGCTATAGCACCAGATATACCGAGCTGAACAATCCGCCATTTTGAATCCCAATGCGACGACAGTGTTGTGTTCTTTGTGTGCTACAGCGAAGTGAATAAGCGAATATTTTGTGCTTTTGTTATTTCACAGTGTGAAATGGTTGGTTGTGCAGCTGCCAAAAATAGCAGCCATGCTCGATATTAAGTTTTATCGGTTTCCTTCAAACATAGATCGCCGTGAAAGGAGGCATGTAAATTCCAGACGCCAAGTATGAACGCTAAAATCAAGCAAATAACTGTGTCATGTTGAGAACCTTTTTTCTATTATTTGTATTCGAAATAGTTAACGCTCACACAGACTTAGTAATGAAAGTATAGTCCTAAACATGTAAGGAATACAGAAAGGCAAAGGCAAAGATCCCAGGTTCGAGTCCCGATTCCGGCACACAATTTTTATCTGCCTGGAAGTTTCATCTAAGGAATAGTTTATTAAAAAAAATTTTCAAATATTTGTAAATCTATGGAACTTAACTACTATGGTTATCATTCAAATGTTCAAATGTTTGTATAGTCTATGGGACTTAACTACGGGGTCATCAGTCCCTAAACTTACAAACTACTTATGAACTACTTAGGAACTAGGACGGCACAAATATCCATGCCCGAGGGGGGATTCGAACCCCCGACCGTAGTGGCCGTGGAGACCGTGACTGGGGCGCCTTCGTCCCCTCGGCCACCGCGGCCGGCTGGTTATCATTTAAAACTTATTAAACTAACTTTAATTAACTTACACTAAGGACGACACACACACACACACACACACACACACACACACACACACACACAGACACACGCTCATGCCCGAAAGTGGATTTGACTTAGTGTGTTTAAAGTTGCTAAGGTCTATGTAGGCCTAAGCCAAGCAGTGTACAAGATGGCTAAACACTGAACTTCGCAAAGAACGGGAACAGGAAAGAAGTCGTACACGAAAGGCATTAAATTCAAAACTTATAATGCAACATTCACTTTATTTCAAAGTCCATCCTAACAGAGAGACTTTATGCAGTGGTTATCTAACGAAACCAGGCGTTCAATGGTATAAAACACATTTTTGACGTAAAATCTTCTCTCAAATGCTGTGTGTAAAATATGGGAGACATCAGAGGGGGGAATACGGAATGTATAGTATCATAATTTAACATTATTCCGTTATTGTTTTCGAATGCAACTCTTACTTACCCTAAACGTATGTGGACGCACCATTTATAAATCAGAAAATTCGATAATATTGAAACGTATTTTAAGTGTATGTGGTAAATATTTAGAACAGCAACATATTCCTTAATATGGACTGTGAGTGTATCATATCTCAATATCCCTCTAATAACTAACTTTTAAGTTGCTTGCTCTTACAGTCAAATGAATAAATTTACTATGCTGTAACATTTTCTGCGTTAGGAAAGTATATTTAACGGCCTAAGAGCATATTAGAAAACATAATGGTTCCATATTTTTAAATGCGCGCCTTCAACATGGGATTCAAAATGGCGGATTGTTCTGCTTGTACTGTACAGTGCTCTAGGCTGGGCTGTGACGTCACGAGAAACTGCAGCCGCACTCCGAAAAATGTTCAAATGTTTGTTAAGCTTATGGGACTTAACTACGGGGTCATCAGTCCCTAAACTTACAAACTTATGAACTACCTTATACTAAGGACGGCACAAATATCCATGCCCGATGGGGGATTCGAACCCCCGACCGTAGTTCAAATGGGATTCCCTTATGGGACTTAACTACGGGGTCATCAGTCCCTAAACTTACAAACAACATATGAACTACTTAATACTAAGGACGGCACAAATATCCATGCCCGAGGGGGATTCGAACCCCCGACCGTAGTGGCCGTGCAGACCGTGACTGGAGCGCCTCAGTCCCCGCGGCCACCGCGGCCGGCCCGACCGTAGTGGCCGTGCAGACCGTGACTGGAGCAGCCGCACTCCCCGCCATGGACACAACTGTTTCTCAAACAGCTACTAACGAGACTGCCATTTTTCTTTATGAAAATGCGGGACACGTGAGACATGGTTAATCCTCAGCGACGAAATTACGTCTTTCGTTATTATAATTTAAGTAAAAGCTCTGTAATGCTGGATATCAACAACGTGGTTTAACGACTAGAATTTAATTTAAAAAATGTTCAAATGTTTGTGAATCTATGGGACTAAACTGCTTGGTTATTTGTTTCTAGCTTACAAACTTCTTAGTAAACTAACCTAAGGACTCGAACCCGCGGCCTAGAATTTAATAAAAGATGTTAATGGCGGCATTGTTTTACATTTTAAATGCTTGTTTCATGGAACCAACGTAAGAAGTACGTCTTATGAACTGTATAACGAATTTCCCCGTTATTTTTAATGAAGAAGTCGTTGATTTTAAAGTTCTTGCTAGAGTATCAAAACAAGACAAATTATGACTGATTTATCACGCTGAATGGTTTCCCAGTTTCCACCATGTTAATCGTATATATTTGCAATACGAATTTTACATTTCCTAATTGAGCACCCATGTCAAGAATTCGACAGGACATCATTTTATTTGACAAGGGGAGGCCGCCAAATGTGAAATTCAGATTCGATTCATACGGCGAATAATGAAAGCTCATGGCGCTACCGCTACGCCACGCCTCTGTACAAAATTACTCATCGTAGAGATCGTAGAAAGTATTTCACCACAACGTAGTTTTTTTTTTTTTTTTTTTTTTTTTTTTTTAATTGTCGATTTTCTCGACAACGGCTGAAAAGTACATCTTGGTGCTTTGCCAAATTACACCTCTGGCCATGAGCTTTCATTATGCGCAGCATGAATCGAATCTGAATTTCACAATTGGCGGCCTCCCCTTGTGAGAGACAAACGCCTTCAAAAGCCGCTAATGGAGGAAGTATGCATTCTGCTACAGGTACTAAACGACCGCGTCTGTTTACTTATGCTCGCCGAGTACTAGCGTGCGTGGGCCGGGGTGTACGGGGTGCAGCCAAGACTGGAGGGCGTCATCTCTCTAGGGAAACTGGCCTCAGTATTCCAGGCCGAAATCACTGCCATCAGGGCGTGTGTGGAGGATAATTTTCGTAGGTGCTACAAAGATCGTAGCATCTATATCTATTCAGACATCCAGGCAGCCCTGAGATCACTGGCAGGTCCTGCAACAAGGTCTAAAATTGTTACAGAATGTCACAGGGTTCTGGTGGAACTAGGGGAAAGCAATAGAGTAAACCTATTGTGGGTCCCTCGCCACTCGGGGATCAGTGACAAATTAGCCAGGATGGGGGCAGAGACTCCATCTATTGGACCGGAACCTGTCCTGACAATCACCAAGGCAATGATCAAATTGGAGCTACGTAACTGGCTCAGAAGACAGCACGTAGAATATTGGACCAAAGTCCATGGCTCAGAAGACAGCACGTAGAATATTGAACCGAAGTCCATGGCAAGGCCATGTTTTAAAAGAAGCTCTGCAATCCTGGGTCTGAACAGTAGAGAGAGTAGACTCATGGTTGGATTGCTGACAGGCCATGGGAATTTCAAAAAACACCTACGTACAATGGGAATAACAGAAGAGGACCCTAAATGTAGGATCTGTGATGACGGTGATGAAACTGCTTCACATCTAATCTTCGAATGTATTGCATTGGAGAATAAAAGGCACAGAATATTTGGGACAACCAGACCCGAAGAAATATTGTCTAATAAAGAACTGGTAAAAGGACTCCTTGCACTGTTCAAGGGCATTGGTCGGCTTTACTAGATATCCAGGGAGCGATACCGCACAATAAACTTAGTTTCGGTGCGGGCAGTGGCGGGTTGGACCAAGACTGTTTTGGCTTCCCTGAGAAAATCAGTCAATCAATCACTAGCGTGCGTGATGTCAGCTTACCCGACCTCCGCAACACCGACCAACACCAACTAGATATAAGGTCTCACAACAAGTCCGTGTCACGTCACACCGTTTGGGCACATCCCACTATCTCGTAGCGCCATCCAGTGAGCTTGCGATGGCTGCCTATCGGTGTGATGTGACACGGACGTGTTGTGAGACCTTATATCTATATTCCGTTCACCGAAACGAGAGGTACTGTAAACACACTGAGGCGCTTGACCAGGGGTGGACAAAACAGGGACGCTCGCTCAATTTCGTTGCACCCGTTTTAGGTATAAGGTCGTCGTGTGTTTTGTTATATAGCAGTGATAATAGGTGTTCATCTTAAAGGACCAGGTGCTGAATAGTAACGAAAGTATTAGTATTTACAATAACATTCAGCATTCATAGTCTATGCGTCTCTTTTTCTCTCTCATTAGTGTCACGTAAGAGTAACCTTATTATTTATTCAATTTGAGTCCACCAAACAAGCGATCAAATATGAATAATGAAGTTCTTTAGAGAAACACATGGTTCCTAGCGTGTGTAAAACGCAGCTGTCGTGTCCAGAACAGTCAATGATATAATGTTCCAGTCTGGCTATTAATTTTGGAGATTAACAAATTTACAGAAGGAAGAGGTTTGAAGTTAGAAGCTATGAAATATCCCAATCAGAAAATTTCGAAAAAAAATTGGAAAAATTATTAAATGCATTTAAATGGAATGGCAAGCTAATTAACGGTGGAGTGTTGTGCAGGCAGAACATTACAAAAAGAATCGACGAGCAGTTACCTTTAACAAGAGATCCATCGGTGGCTGAAGTTTGGCTGTAAATGAAATTTTCATAATATGATAACCACTCGCCGAACAGTGGATGGCAGTTCGTTAATATCAAACTACGACTCCTGTAGCAAACCGTAAAGTAAGATAAGTGACATGATAAAAATCTGATAGGAATATTAAGTAGTCAAATACATCGGACTTCTAAAAATTTACAAGAAAATCGACTGCAGATTCTGTTGCCAGTAAATGATAATATTATGGAATAAATTTTGAAACAAGAATGCAAGGCTACACGAAATATCACCATTACATATTAACCAAAAAAACTGTACCATCCATTGTTGCGGTGATTCAACAAGACTGAAAAAGACGTTATGGGCGGAGGGAGGATAGGGCAAAATTATTAATAAAAATTCATAAGTGCGAATTTAAGTGAGAGGTGGGGTTTATTTATAAATTTAAGATACGCGCAAAGCACATATATTTACCTGAATGTACATAACAGCGGCCACATAAAAATAATAAAGTAGAGCTCCCGTCCGCAAGATGCTATCGCTACGAAGTACAAAGCAAGAGTACCTTCTGTCTTAAAAAATTGAAAGTGTTGTTATTAAATTATTACTCTGGTATTCAGAGATAATTATTTTTACATGCCGAAATAATATAAAAATACAAAATGTTCTCTGATAATATCGGGGGAAGGAAACCGTGTCATTATAATGACTGATATTGTCATGAAATCCAAGCACTCTTTGTAGCCTCCAAGGAAAAAAGAGAGAAAAAAGAATTACAACAAAGCTTTCAGAACGCCTTGATAACTTTGACTGAAATGCGATACGAAGAAAAGTTTTCCGTAAGAAATTTCCAACACTTGACAAAGTGCTTGTTGTGCTAAGCGAAGAGGCAGATTTGGTAAATTTTCGGAGAAAATCACGTTTCATAAAATATTAAAAGAAATTAATTTTAAATTTTTGTCTTCTAATAGCACTGCCGTATAACAAAACACACCTGAAACCGATGCAGCGAAACTGAGCAAGCGACCCTGTGTTGTCCACCCCTGGTGACGCGCCTCAGTGTGTTTACACTACGTCTCTCGTCTCGGTGAACGAAGTATAGACAGTGTTGGCCGAGCAGGGTTAGTAAGCCATCGTGTGTGCTCTTGTTCGTGGAGCAGCCTGTTGGAACAGACTGTGCTACTGGATCCTTTCGTACACGCCGTATTTTAACTTCACATATACAAGTATTATATCACAGAAATCATTTTACGTTTAGATAAGCTTCGTATTATTTACGTGTAAACGTGCTGGTTGATGTGTACTGTGGCCTCGACTTCAGTAAAACCATGGGCCGCGGCGGAGTGCCCGAGCGCAATGAGGCGCTATGCTCCGATGCGCGAGGCCTTTCCACGTCCGAGGTTCGAATCCCCCCTCGGGCATGGACGTTTGTGTTGTCTTTAGTATAAGGTAGTTCATAAGCAGTTTGTATCTTAGGGGCTGATGATCCCGAAGTTAAGTTCCATAAACAAACATTTAAACATTTGATTAGAAAAAACATGGCTGTGTATTGCAGCGAAGCCGGCCGCCGTGCCTCAGCGCGCCAGGTCAGAGTGCAGAACGTCCGAAATAAAAAAAATGCTGAGCCAAGAACACAACGTACAACAACGAACAAAGACGATCAACGACCGCAAGAAACAGAACTACCCATGAAAAAATAAATAAATAAATCTATACTAATAATAAACCTGTAAATGTAGGCCTGTTGCTGTTCCCTTCAATCTTCAAAACTACTGTACGAATCTTCATGCGATTTCCACGGGAAACTGAGAAAAGTTTGGGTCAACATATAGGCATAATTTTATCAAAATCGGATAGCGGGAAAAAAGATACTGTAATTTTAAGTGTTTTCAGTAACAGTCGTCTGTTTCTTCAACCATTAAAAACTTCTTATCTCCAAAACAATTTCACGAATTTGCATGGGGTTTTCACAGATAACTGAAGCGTGATTCTGGACACCATGTAAACTTAGTTTTATAAAAATCGGATCACGGAAAAAATAATATCGAAATTTGAAATATTTTATCAACTATCGTCATGTCTGTCTGTCTCTTTGAACACGTCTATCTCCTAAACTACTTGACGAATTTTCATGGGGCTTTCACGTGTAACCTGAGCATATCGTGCGGTTACATAAAGGCTTCAATAATTAAAATCGGATCACAGAAAGTAAAGATATCACAATTTAATTATTTGCTTAAAAGCCATCGTGTATGTCTATTTGTTGACGGTTATCTCCAAAAGTACTACACGAACATTCATGGGTTTCCACAGGTAAATTGAGAATAGTTTGGATAGTAACATAGGCTTAGTTTCATCAAAATCGGATCAAAGGAAGGAAAGATATCGTAATTTGAAATTTTATGTGTATTCTATGCTTATAAGTATGGGGTGAAACAGAAAATCTCCAAGAGTACGAAACGAACTTTCATGGGGTTTCATAGGTCAACTGAGAGTACCTTGGAGCAACATATAAGTTTCAGTTCATCAAAATCGGATCAGGGGAAGAAAAGATATCGTAATTTGTAGTTTCTGGTGTACGCTATGTTTGAAATGCAGCGAAGTATAGGAAAGACCCGATAGAGGCGCTGTTACTGACATAGTATACTAAATAACTAATAGATAGCGATGCTTCGTTGTTTATTCTCATACCGAAAGTGTAATACACTGAAACAAGGACTATGATTTTCCTTACGGCAGCGGTGTAGTGTATTGATGTTGGTAACGGCCGTTGTATCCTTTTTGGAAAAAAAAAAAAAAAAAAAAAAAAAAAAAAAAAAAAAAAAAAAAAAAAAAAAAACGGTCACCTACAATGACGGGAATAATTCTTAATGTTTATAATTTGAAATTAATAATTGCTGTTGTTCCGATCAGTAAATTAATGATTCTCATAAAGGGAATACTTCGTTGCCAACATTAACGTACTAAACAGCTGCCGCTGCAAGTAATTAGAGACCCTGTTAGTTACGTAGTGCACCCAAGAAATAATAGTTGGCGATGCTAAAATTTTTAATTTTTTTTTTTTATTTCTGTTCAATGGTTATGCCATAGAACAGCAACGAACCAGTAAATGTGCTGTTGGTTTTGTAGTTCTGCATAGAAACAATAGATGATCATGTTGTGCTTCTTCCCTCAGTAACAGAAGTATTTTGAATTAAGAGCCACAGCTGCAGTGGACCCTTTCATCAATAATGCATCATCTCGGCTGTGGATGTCCGTCTACAAAAGGTTTCATGAACAAAAAAAAAAAAAACCAAGGTAACGTCATCCCAATATCAGGTGATATTTCCACCTTAATGTTGAGGACATAAAATCTGTTCTGCGCATCTGAATGTTCACTCCAGAGATATTTCTGCTCTGTGCCTGCCACTAGATAACATACACACGCGAGTGACAAACTCATCAGAAACCTCCCTGCTTTCGGTACAATATTGTAATTAAATTTTGTAATTTCTTACTTTTGGTGCGGGCTACACTAAGATAGATAAACACGTCTTCTTTTGTAGAGACTATTGTACTTTGAGTTATAATCCGACTTCTGAATAGTTCTATTACACAATATCTATTTCAACTTCGTTCTTTACGAAGTAATCACTGCAGGATCTGGGGACATGTATTAGTGCCGGCCGCGGTGGCCGAGGAGACTGAGGCGCTCCAGTCACGGTCTACACGGCCACTACGGTCGGGGGTTCGAATCCCCCCGCGGGCATGGATATTTGTGCCGTCCTAGTTCGTAAGTAGTTCATAAGTAGTTTGTAAGTTTAGGGACTGATGACCGCGTAGTTAAGTCCCATAAACTATACAAACATTTGAACATGTATTAGCTGAAAGAGTGGTCCATTCTGCTAACACAGTCAAGACAATTCACTGGAAACACCATATTTAATGGAAAGTTCTAAACTGACGATCAGCTGACGCCATTCCTTCGGCGATTACCCAGACTTACTTTATCGCACATTGACACCACCATGACGTCTTATTTTAACAGACGTGAACTCTTTCAGTATTCGTCGCCTTTAAGATAATATGGAGCACGGCATACAGAATAACTACATCGTCCCCAGTGCAACACTGCAACATTCTAAAACTTCAGCATACACTTACTGTGAGAGATAAAGAGTTTAATACTACACCATAGAACCAATACATGGCGGTGTTATTATTATTGTTATTATTATTACTATTTCTCATCTTAACGATGGAAGTGTTTTCAGAAGTTTACGTCAAACAATTACACACTGCAGTTTTAACTTTATAAACACAACATTGATTGACATCGCTCCGGAGTACCGACTGAAATTAATTTCAATTTTTGCGTGAAAACCTTTATGAACATTCCTTCAAAAATGTTCAAATGTTTGTAAAGCTTATGGGACTTAACTACGGGGTCATCAGTCCCTAAACTTACAAACTACTTATGAACTACTTACGAACTAGGACGGCACAAATATCCATGCCCGAGGGGGGGTTCGAACCCCCGACCGTAGTGGCCGTGCTGACCGTGACTGGAGCGCCTCAGTCGAACATTCCTTGTTTTCGTCAATGACGTCTACTTAAATTTGACATCTTGGCTAGAAGAACGTAGTTTATTGACAGAGAAAACCAATAAGGATTCGGTTTTTACTGAACTACGTCCGGCACCCTAAAAAAACCATGATATACACAGGTCCCTGTTTAACAACCGTTGCGAAGCACGGGCATATAGGCTAGTAATAATTAAAAGTATCATCTAAGTTTCACGTCCTAAAGACCGTTTGTTCCAATTGGTTGCGATTATTTTAATTTCTAAATTAAAATTACTCCGTTGTTTTTATTAACTTAACTGAGGAGTTTATGTTCTTATACCTTTCCGTATGTTTCATAATAGTATTGACAGTTTTGTTTGCTCTTAATTTTCATCCTATGAACTTCTTTTTTAGACTGGAATCTGCTTGTCTGTAATTACGTTCCAAGGAGGACTGCTGATTTTTTCGTATCACGACATCTCTTTAAGGCTAGCCAGTGTGAGGTTATTTGCAGCTAGACTAACCAACGTTAGCGTGAAATTACAGTTTGCTTTTAGCACTGAATCTGAGATTTCCGTATTTGAGTTTGCTCATGGGGATAAGCTCTTTTTTTTTTGGCCTCGTGAACAAAGAAACGATTATTTTAGTTCTGCTGAAAATGGTCGAACGCAGTGTTTCCGCATACTTAATACATCATATGTCGCTTGGTTAGAACATGGGATTAAATCGAGAAATACAAGACGCGTCTTCTGCTACCGTTCAGTCACTGATTGCATAAAATTAGCTGTCGCATTGCGGCCTTTAAGTGTTAGCGGCCTCTACCACTACCGCCCCTCGTTATAAAGTACTAGCTTAAACCCGCGGCTCCGCTCACGTGTTGGTTGATAATGATATATAAGCTGTCTTTCAGTAGCGTGCTACGAGACTGGTTTTGAAGGATGAAATGAAATACAGTACCTTCTTTAGAAACAAACATTTTTGATCAACATTCAAATAAAAAATAAAATTGTTTGAAGTACTTAATGATTTAGACTACAATAAATAATACATACATTACTCCTTATAGCCTGTGTTGCAATATCTGAACATATATGGTGGGAGTAATGTCCAAATTCATTTTAATTTCATTTTAAGACATTCTGGTAAACTACGTTATTTGTAGTATTGTTTGGAGAGTAAATGTAGAGATTTTTTGAGTTTGCCCACCGTTGAGCAAGCGTCACGGCAAAAGCTAGACGAATTGGAAACTGAAGTCTTTTGAACTGTAACGGCATATTTGAAGGGATGTAATGCGCGAAACGTCAAATCGATTCTTTCTAAAGAAATGTATTAAATGAAATTTCATTTTTACAGCTTTATTTATTTATTCTTATATTTCGTTATTGGTATGCTTATCCTTACAGAGAAAGAGCTGTAAGCACGCATAGACCAAAGATATGGTCTCTGGCATCATGTTTCGCTGTATGTAAGCTCCTTGCTATAGAATCACAAACGTCATCGCTGGCCTTCAGCCTGCATTTTTTTTTCAATAGTTTGACGACTTTCAACCACCATATCTTCCACCCCTTATAGCTATCGCCATGGAACTGCTATGGTGTACAACGGGAGACTTCGGAAAACAATTACGTACAGACCATTCGCTTCCGTTCTGTAGTTTTCGCTGCAGAGCGAAATGTTAACACACACACATGTAGAATTTTATATACACCGATGCCTTTCCATCCCAATATACTCAACCCTTTTATCATTATCAACCTTCAAACAACAATACAACCAAAAAACCATTTTCAAAGAGCAATTATTGTTCCGTATTTAGCGTTATATTCTTCAAATTACTAAATATCTATCAGAGCGCTAAAACCGTGCTTAAAACCTTTTTCAGGTATAAATTAGTAATTGTAGAAATATTTAAGTCTCTGCGTCTTGTTTTTAGGACGTGATAAGCGTACACCGAACAGATATTCACATTAATATATGTAGATAAACAGCTATCCGATCGCTATAAAAACGTGCCTAAAGCCTTTCCCGGATAGACATTAGTAACTGTACAAATTTTTAGCTCTTACGTCTTGTGGTTCAGACGTGATAAACGTACACCGAACATACATTCACATTTATAGATACAGATTAAGATTATTAACAGTATTCCTGAAGTGACCTGCAGAGTTTGTGTCGCCTTTACAAGCCTCCACAGTGCAGTAAACGGCCGACTGCGAACAGCGGGCAACTTGGAGAGCGCCTCGGCGGCCATTATGGGGGCAAACTTCCGGGCAAACTTTAAATGTGCTTAAGACTCTTTTGATTAATATATTCTTTCGAGTTACGTAGCAAAACAGTATCTCATTAAAATATATAACTACAAAACGGCTTCAGACTCACTGAACATACAACATTCGGTTGTGTGTAAATTTATTACATATACGACGTAGAAATTGACCAACTGCGTTTCTTCTTCCTAACTAAACCGAATTATTCATTTTTTCAGGACTCTAACTGTTGTATATGAACGGAATTTACCGTCAGAGACGATTTTCGGCGAGTTTTCAGTACATTTTACGATGGTGAAACTTTAGTACAACAATTAACGTCTTTGCTTCAGTACCTGTTGTTTTATCTAAAGGTTGCATAAAAAAAAAGAAAAAAAACTTATCTCTTTTCATTCTCCACTCCGAGGAGTGGAGCGGGCTGTTTGAGATCCGGCCCATAAAGAGTCGCGGTTCTATTCAGCCAATATCAGACAAGCTGATAGTGGGGAAAAGGGGGATCCCAATTGGGAATAAGTGGGAGGGGCTTACCAGCTCCGGCATACGCCTTACAACCAAGGAAAACCTCCCGAAAACCAAGGTCGGAGACGGGGGATTGGGACTAATTTAATTTATCTCCGGGACTTGCCCCGGACAAAAATGGATTATCGAGAGAGCACGAATGCACTCACGACAATCAAGGATCGGACGCACTAGTTACTCTCGTAATCTCGTAGAGATCAGCTCGATCAACAGTGGACAAGCGTCTCCCTACAGGAACCGCACCCGTGGGCACGGTGTCCTGTGCGTCGCGAGTACCGTTTAGTGCGCGGAAAGGTTGCATATTTCATAGCATCAAAAATAAACAGGGCTGCATGAAAAATTGACTGTGAGATAGAACTGTAAAATAGCGTCTATCCTTCTGAATACAGCAATTAGCCACTACCAAATTATTTCAAGCTCAAAAAGTATGCCATAACGTTTTCGTAACTAAGTGCATCTAACTTTAGCATTAGGGTACCTAGCACGAATATTAGCATTTTAATGCTGTAAGCAAAATACTTTACAGAAGCGTGAACTGCTCATGATTCAGCAACTATCCTTTTTGTGTCCCTACTTCGTCGCCGCTTTTGTGTCCCAGCCTCGTCGTAGGTGTCGGTGGCCGAGTGGAATGAGCCCGACACAGGAACAAAAATAGCACGCTGGTGCAGGTACGAAGGGGAGCAGCCAGAAACTATAAACACTAGAGTAAATTAGAAAGAGATATATATTGCACAGAATGTAACAACACTTAACTTTTACATAGTACTGCAGAATGTTGATACATAGTTGTTAGAGGCCTGCCTAGTGCCTGTACGATAGCAAAGTCTTCACTGGTGCCTATCTGATTACGAAGGTCCTAACTGGTTGCTATCTCAGCCCCAAGTGACCGATGTCTTTCCGTGGTGGCCACGAGCGGGGTTGCAGCAGAGGGCGCTCGTGGCTGTCGTGAGAACGCCGCGCCGTGTGTGCATGGCGGCGCGCGGCGAAAGTAGGTGGCGCGCACTTTGTACTTGTGCGACACCACACCCCTCCCCCCCAAACCGCCGCGCCGTCGTGGCGTAGGGCTGAGGGCCACGGCGACGGCACTGGGAGGAGGGCCTGGGCGGGGGCGTTACTGGTGGGACGGGCGTCGTAGCTGAGGCTGGGATCGAGACGCCGTCCGCGCCCCGGCATCTGCCTTGAGATCCTCCAGGGAACCCGCCGAAACCTGGGCAAGGGCGCCCGCCCCCGCCCAGAGGGAGCAGGTCATCTTCTTCTGAGGTGCGTGGCCCAAGCTGGGGGGGCCCGCACGGTCCCGGAGTCCCTCTCGGTGACGCTGTCATCTGCGGCGGCGACAGCGGCGGCGACGACTGCGTCGGAGGTGTGTCGACGTCCATAGGGATCTCGTAGTCCGGGGACGAACGATGTGGTGGTGCTCCCTGGCGGTGAACTGGGTCTGGAATCAAGAAACCGGAGACAGGATCGCGCGGCCTGTGCAGGCGCAATTGGTGTGCGTGGCGCCGCAGCTCCGACCCTGTGGAAGAACGTACAACATACATATTGCGACCGAGCACGCGCTGAATGGTGCCCGGCATCCATCGGTTCTTCGTGTTTCCAGCAAACACCTTGTACAACACCGGCGTGGAAACCTGAAAACGCGTAGCGCCATACGAACCGACTCGGTGCGTGGGAGGCTGCAGCAGGTGAAGGAGAGTGCGGTGACGGCGGCCGTGTAGCAGCTCGGCAGGAGACGGGCCGTCACGTGGCATGCACCGATACGTAGACAGGAAAATTTGAAGAGCTTACTGCCTGGAGTGCTGACCTTTCATCTTTTCCATGTGAGACTTGAATGTTCGAACGAAACGTTCTGATTCACCCTTGGACTGAGGGTGAAAAGGTGCGGTGGTGATATGCTGAATGCTATTCACACGACGAAACTGTTGAAATTCCGCACTAACAAACTGAGGTCCATTGTCACTGACGATAGTTTCAGGCAAGCCTTCGATGCAAAACACTGATGTTAAGGCACTGATTGTACTAGAAGCTGTCGTTGAGTTCATGGCAATCACAAAAGGAAACTTGCTAAAAGCGTCTACAACGATTAACCAGCGCGTATTCCAGAAAGGTCCGGCAAAGTCAATATGTAAACGTTGCCATGGTCCCTTGGGGCGTGGCCAATCTGAGAAACGTTGCGGAGGAGCCGCCTGATGCTCCGCACAAACTGTACACTGTGACGTCATGTTCTCTATCTGAGCGTCCATACCAACCCAGGTACAATGACGTCTGGCCAGTTGCTTTGTCCTAACAATACCCCAATGTCCTTGATGCAGGAGGCGTAACACTTCTCGTTGCAGGGAACGAGGAACAATCACTCTTGCTTGGTCGTTGTCGGTATGCAACAACAGTACACCCTGACTTAAAGACAATGCATGACGTTGTGCAAAATAACGTCGAACCAGAGGCCGATCAATGTCTTTGGCTCTGGCAGGCCACCCTGAGCGAACAAAACGTGCTACCACACTTAGGTCTGCATCCGCAGCTGTTTCCTGTGCAACCCGACGAGAGTTCGAAGGAAAGTCTGCGACAGCGGATGCATCTCTGGAGTCTATCTGACAACATGCCATTTCCGAAGAATCAAATGATACATCCTGGCCAACCGGAAGTCGGGAAAGTGTGTCCGCGTTAGCATGTTTAGTGGTAGGTCGGTACAAAATCTCATACTGATAATTAGACAATATCAAGGACCATCTCTGAAGCTTTTGTGCCGTACGTGGCGGAATCGGCTTTGTGGGTGAGAACAACGACGTGAGAGGCTTGTGGTCTGTCAACAAATAGAATTTTCTGCCATAGAGATAATGATGAAACTTTGTGACGCCGTAAATGATTGCTAAGGCCTCCTTTTCTATCTGACTGTAATTCTGGTGCGTCGGCGTCAGTAGCTTGGATGCAAAGGCAATAGGACGATCGTGACATCCAATACGATGCGACAGAACGGCACCCAGACCGTACGACGAGGCGTCAACTGCTAACACTACAGGCTTCTGTGGGTCAAAGGGAATCAAACATGCATCACTGAGTAGAGCAGACTTTAGTTTGTCAAAGGCAACCTGACAATCTTTAGACCATACAAAAGGAACATTCTTCCTACGTAAGTGATGCAGTGGAGCTGCAATCTGAGAGGCATTGGGAATAAATCTGAAATAATAGTTAAGCTTTCCCATCCTCGTCGCCACTTTTGTGTCCCTACTTCGTCGCCGCTTTTGTGTCCCAGCCTCGTCGTAGGTGTCGGTGGCCGAGTGGAATGAGCCCGACACAGGAACAAAAATAGCACGCTGGTGCAGGTACGGAGGGGAGCAGCCAGAAACTATAAACACTAGAGTAAATTAGAAAGAGATATATATTGCACAGAATGTAACAATACATAACTTTTACATAGTACTGCAGAATGTTGATACATAGTTGTTAGAGGCCTGCCTAGTGCCTGTACGATAGCAAAGTCTTCACTGGTGCCTATCTGATTACGAAGGTCCTAACTGGTTGCTATCTCAGTCCCAATTGACCGATGTCTTTCCGTGGTGGCCACGAGCGGGGTTGCAGCAGAGGGCGCTCGTGGCTGTCGTGAGAACGCCGCGCCGTGTGTGCATGGCGGCGCGCGGCGAAAGTAGGTGGCGCGCACTTTGTACTTGTGCGACACCACAATCCTCATAGCGTTCAACTTCATAATGTGCATCCATTGTGGCTACCTTCGCTGTACGTAGACTGAAGCAGTCCGCCACCTTTCTTTGTTACAAGTTGCTAATATTAATTTGTAAAGAAAAAATTCGAATTGCAGTGAGGCAACTGGTCTTGTTCCCCCAATTCTTTGTAACACCATCATAAAATGAAATTTTTTGAACTTGCTGTGCGACAGTACTATCTAAAGTAGCTCACTTTTAAGAGCTAACTGCATTGTAAAATCCTGTTATTTATTCCATTCCTAATCCTATATTGTCTTGACTATTAAGCCAACTAACTACCTCTGAACACAAGTAGTAGGGCTATTTGTTCCTTTCTTGAATCGATTTACACATTTAAACACTGAATAGCTCTTCACCATTGTGCTTCACGTAAAAGCCTGTTATTTATTTCATTCCGAATCCTGTATTGTCTTGACTAAAAGCCTATTAACAAAACTACTACCTCTGAATCAAGTAGTAGGGCTACTTGTTCCTTCCTTAAATCGATTTATGCAGTTAAATGCTGAGTAGCTCTTCACCTTCGTGTTTCATGTACACTGCAGTAGTCAACTGAGTACATATGCCGCAGTAGCTACATAATACACGATTTATCTGCTAACAACACTCGTATTTATGTGACGCTTGCCACTCTCATGGCGGCCGGCTTAATGCTCTAATAATCCTGCAAAGACAGCGCCGTTAGGGAGTCTAGTTATTTTTACAAGGTCTTGGCGTCTGTAGCCGAGTCTTAGCGAGCTATCTACGTCCTGACAATGTAGCACGACGTAACAAAAGTCAACCAGCGAGTCATTTTAATCGCACTATACTTTCTCACTTTTTCCCTATAGGACCTAGGAGGTTAGAATAAGGGGAGATGTCCGAATGTATATTCATTGCATTCTGAGTTGAAACTGGTACTTACCCAATGTTACCTTCATTATCCATCGATGTTCAAACATAACAAATTAGTCATCTGATATTTTAAACATTTCTTTTTCATTTTGATAAATTATTCTTAATATTTGCTTAGGTATTTTTACCTCAGTGGCATCTAATTTTAATTTTTACAAGATATAGGTCCCACTTACATTTCAAAGACCTGGTGGTACAGAATTTTAGTATGAATATTTAATTACGCAGAACCTGTAGCCAGAAATTTTGCGTGTTCAACGTAAATAATCGTTCCTTCAGTATGGATCTTAGGAAAACGATGCTGCTTGATTTTGTCATTATTGGAAAAATCCTGTTCTGTATTTGCTGTGAAGAACTACAGCTGATAATTTCAGTTCTTGAGAGCATTTGGGTATTATCCTAATATGTAAGTCATTCTTACGGAATGAAATTTTTGCGTTAAATTACAAAAAGTCTACTATATCAAAAATGTAGTCAGAAATGAGAGCTATTTAACCGTATAAAAGTTAACAGGCAATAGCCACACAGTGCTTTAATCTTAAAACATTTCTGTAAGGTGGCGGACTGCTTCAGTCTACGTACAGCGAAGGTTTGCTTAGTAGCGCCAACTCCCCATTAATTTTACCTTCTTGTACAGGACTTAGCCACAGGGCCTCCAACTGGCTGTATCTAGTCGATATTAATGTACACAAGTGTACTTGTGTCAGCTTGGCTTCCGCGGAAGTTAAAGAAATTTTGTAATTTTCCAGTAAACACGGAAGAATACATGGCGTGATTTAAATAACGTTTTATGCCGAACACAGTACAGCCGTTTGGTAGAACTGAGCTTGAAAGTCAGGCATTTATCAACCGCATGCAGAAATACAGAATTTCGTAAATTCAGTCGATACCTGTGTCAATTTCAATTCGCAGAACTGTATAATGAGTCCCTCTCTTATTCGCTTAGAGAGAAATTGCGTTATAAATTTATGTTAATTAACGGTCTATCGAATTTATCAAATGACTCTCGCATGCATTGCAGGAATGGAAGCCTCGTTTTCGAGGAGATTCCTTTGATTGGTGTATTTTTTGCGCTTGCTGTTAGATACTGTAATATCATGTCAGATATTTTATAGAGCGTCTGCAAGCGATATCCTCTGTGAATGGCTAAAGCGGGTGGATTCGTGATTTTCGCGTCGCTTTTGTGGAACTAAGCCGCCATTTTCCTAAGCCGCTTACTGCTGAATTATCGGCGTTAATTCGTGTTCTGGTCACGACTCACGCCGGGCGCGTACGACAACACACAAACACACAAGGGCCACGACGTTAAAACAACGCTCCCCCCCCCCCCCAGCTTAACAAGGCACGCGCGCTGCCTGACAACGCGTGCACTTCTATAACAACAGCAAACAACTGGCGCTTTGTGGCATCGTGCTGGGTTACGGAGTACGTGCCTGGTGCACAGTGGATTTCAGACAGTTCCTCAGTGTTATTTATGTGCTGCAGAGTCCTAATTTGTGCTGCTGGTACACGTCAAAGTGCCTAATACAAGGAGTTTTAATAGCTTACTAATACGTCGTAAATTGTCCAACACACATTTGTATGGGAATGACGAACACAACAATAAAAATATTCTTAAACTCTCTGTGCAACGTGCACTTATCCAAAAACTTAGCACGATGCTACTACAAAACACCAGTTGTTTGCCGTTGTTATGACAAAGCATCTAGGAAGACCAAATTGTTGCAGAACTATTAAAAAATGGATCTGACCTTGTAAGAACCATCACAAGTCTCATAATAAAGGTCTGGCACAAATATCCATGCCCGAGGGGGGATTGGAACCCCCAACCGTAGTGACCGCGCAGACCTTGACTGGAGCTCCTCAGTCCCCTCAGCCACCGTGGCCGGCTATAGGGGAAAATCTCCGTTTGATGTCAGCTGTAACATACTATCAGAATGCTTTCTAAATAGGATACTACCACTTGCCGAAGAAGTTGTACGAGACAGGCTCATCAATTAATTAAAAATCCTAAAAACTTTATTGCGTCGTTAACCCTATTAAATTAATTGTCTTGGGTTCATAGACTTTACCAATTTATTGTCTATATACAGAAGTATCAGATCGAAGGGGCAAGAAAATTTTTGCAGTTCCCGTTTAAGACATATATAAAATGTCCATACCGTGTTGGAAGCACTCGTGTTGGTGAAGGAAGTCGAGTTGCCGGCGGTTTGGGAATTCGCTCCACTTCAAGACATCCAACCTGAAGACTTGCAGTCAGCCGCTGCCGGTGAACAGGAACAGCAGTAACGCCTACCCACCCGTTTCTCCGATAGGTTGGCTAAAGGAGTCCGTTGGCCGTGGCTTTAGCTGTAACCGATCTACAGTTGACCTCCTATTTACCCTACGACAAACAGCCGAGAAATGATGGGAGTATAATACAGTCATCCTCTTCAGTGACCTTAAAAAATACTATGACAGTATACCTAAAGATACAAAAACAGAGCATTAAAATAACTTCGATTCCCTTTTACAATAATCCGCTTGATGCCAATATGTCTAGAGCAAACATTTCGTTAAAAGCGGACAAGTACCAAACAAGCAGAACAGATTAAACTGATAACCGCCCCCTCCGATATATTATTCAATCTTCGTTTAGAAAAAAATTTGACGGGGAATTTATGTAGAATGACCCACTGGACTACCTCTAGACACCATGCGAATGACTCGACTGCCTTAAGCGGATGATATAATCCTAATTAGCGTGTCGCCTCTCGATGCTGATGAAAGTAAATGCATCTCCAGTCTCTCGTTTTACGTGAGATTAAGGTAATGAAAGATGGAAGAGTTAATTTTCAAAGAAGCACCGACCAACATTGTTTTCTAATGATTACTCTCTTGCAGATCTTCTGTCCCAGGCAATGTTTCTTCAGAAGTTGTTTCGTTAATGCTGTTTTAGGTAGCAGTCTACCGCTGCGATGTACTTTGATATAAACATACAACTCTGGTACAAGAATGATTTTTCAAAGTTGTTTCGTTGTCTAGTAGATGATTAATTAAAAGAAACGGGACAGTAAGAGAAGCTAAAGACAATATATTCGGAATAAGGCACAAACGTTAGAGGTAGCCCGGCCCAAATTTTTCATAAACAGAACAATTGCTAAATGAATATGGTTGCCTGCCGCAGTGGCCGAGCGGTCTGCGGCGCGCCAGTCACAGTCTGCACCGCCGTTACTGTCGGGGGTTCGAATGCACCGTCGGACATGAATGTTTGTGTTGTCTTTAGTATAAGGTACTTCATAGGTAGTTTGTAAGTTCAGGGACTAATGACCCCGTAGTTAAGTCTCTTAAGGTTAACAAACATTTTTTGAGAAATATGCTTGCTGTATGACAAGTCAGTAATACATTGATTTACTATTTACGAGAATGAACATCAGTCATAATATTCATCTCGGGTGTGCAGCCGGATACCGTCGTCAACTAAACAAGACTTTTCCGCAGACCAAGTGGCTGCCGTCTTCAGGTGAGAGGCTGATACACTTACTCGCCGGAAACTGAGGCAGACCAAGAAACAGCGGCCCCTTTATACACCGCTGACGACCCACCGCGCGTGCGCGAAACCAAAGTAGAGACCCTCTAGGCGCAAAAGAACCAGTAGCGCGCCGGTGGAGAAAATCGGCAAAAACGATGGGTCCTCCTTGGGTCAGTCAAAGATGATTTAGGACTGAGGAAACCAGGTGTTTATAGTATTCCATGTTATTGTGGTAAAACGTATATCGGCCAAACGATCCGCACAGTTCAGGTTCGGTGTGTGGAACACCACCGTCATACTTGTTTGCTTCAACCTGAAAAGTCAGCTGTTGCTGAACATTGTCTGAATGAGGGGCACAAGATGTTATATGATGAAACTAAACTGATGGCTCCTGCTTCCCGCTACTGGAATGTGTTCTTAAAGAATCCAAGGAAATTCGCATGGCCTAATAATATTATTAATAGGGACAAGGGCTTTCTTCTAAGTAAAACTTGGAACCCGGCCTTATCTGACATCAAGCAACAACGGTCTTCATTTCGACCTGCTGTTTCTTTTAACTATTTTTGTTTCGACTCATCGTTTTTGCCGATTTTCTCCATCGGCGCGCTACTAGTTCTATTGCGCCTAGAGGGCCTCTACTTTGGTTTCGCGCAAGCGCGGTGGGTCGTCAGCGGTGTATAAAGGGGCCGCTGTTTCTTCTTCTGCCACCATTCGTTCTTACTACGTTGCTTGTGCGATATTTGTTTTGTGCTTCGCAGTTATTACTTCTTCCGTTTGTGTGCTATCGTCTTCGACGTTGTCTGCCGCCGCGACGTGGCCGCTGTCGCCGTTAAGTGCCGCTGTCGCCGACTGCCGATCAGGGCCCCACCGCCGCCCAGCGCTCTCTGCCCGGCCGCCAGGCCGTCGGAGCGCGTCTCACCACCGCCGCCACCGCGCCGCGCCGCTCCCGCCCCCACCTGGGCCGCCGGGAGGCACGTCCGCCGCCGCCGCTGATCCCGGAGCAGTGTTCTACAGCTAAGGTGACTGTTCGACTCTGCCATGTCGACCCTGCCCCCTACTACTGTGTCCTCCACAACATTTTTACCTCGCCCTCCCATGCCCCCACTACCATCTCCTGGAGCACATCCTCCCCTCTTCTTCCTGCCACAATTCCCTCCCTCCTCACCCTCACTACTCCCTCCGCTGTCGCCCTCTCCTCTGCCCCCACACAAGCTGCTGCCCTCGTCCCACACACTCCTGCCTCTTCCTCCGTTCACCTCCCTGACTCCCGCGGTGACCGTGCCGCGGTTCGCACCCGGCAGACCGCAGTCGACTCCTGTCCTCTCCCACCCGACGACGACGCCGCCGCAGCCGCAGGGCCGGCTCCGCGCCACCTTCCAGTCTCCCCTGTCCCCACTCCTCACAGGCACTCCTCAAACCAAAGAAGACAAAACGAGCATCCACAGACGCCACCTCCTCGGTGACGTAAAAGCTGCCGACCCTCTCGCCACTGGCCCACCGGTCCCGATGGAAGCCACCCCTTATCCCCTACCCAGCATGCACCATCTTCCCCGCCACCCCTCTTCCCCTCCCAACCCCCTGCTCTCTACACTTTCGTCCTCAATAACCCTGACCCCCAACTCCTAGACTGCCGTGCCCTCACTCTCCTCTTTCGGCAGTATGCTCCTTCTGCCCCCATCTCCCAAATCATCCCACGGAGGGACTCTGTTCTCCTCAAATCACTTGACCCTGACCTCCACACACAGTTCCTCCACGAGATCCCCCGTGTCCACTTTGGACCCCGTGCCATGCTTGTTCCCCTCCCCCCTCCAGCCTCCAATCGCCAATCCCCTCCTCCCCGTCGTCCTCCCACGCTCACTGCTGTGATCTCCAAATTGAACCCTGGGATCACAGAGGAAGAGGTGCTGGAGGAACTCCGGTGGGATCCCCGCCTATCCATCCGCTCAGCTCGTCGCATTAACAATGCGATGGGCCCCACCTACCTCATGCGCGTCTTCACAGAAGACGTGCCATCCGTCAACCACCTCCTCCGCAATGGGGCCCTCATTTACAACCGCCTGCACCAGGTGGAACCTTCCCGAGCACCTCCCCAGTCATACCGCTCCCGATGCCTCACCTATAATGACCACCTTTCCGAAAATTGCCGTCTCCCCCCTGTTTGCCCCCACTGCAAAGGCCAACACTTCCAATCTTCCTGCCCTAACCTTGCCGCCACCCCCTCCTGTAACACCTGTGGTGGGGCACATCCCACATACTCTTACAAATGTAAGTTCTGCCCCCCTCCCACCAAAGAAGAATCACCGTCCCTGTCCGTCCCACTGATCCCCAAATCCCCGCCAATAACTCCTTATGCCCTCCCCCCACAGCAGAGGACATCATCCGGTTCCTGACTATTGTCCTCCAAAATATCCACCCTTTCCAGCGCCCTCACACCCTCCACCAAGTCTCCCTGGCCACTCGCTCCCTCTTCAACCTTGATTCTAAGGCTACAACCTCCCAAAATCACATCCACTTCACCTTCTCCCGAACCGACCGCCCTCACACCCTAGTTTAATCCCCACACCCGCTCCCTTTTCCTCTCCCTCTCCCCACCTTTCAACCTCATTATGGCGCAGCAACGATTTACCATCCTGTACTCCAATACTCGCTCCCTTCCCACCAATAAGCTCCTCCTGATGAACACCTTAAACCAACACCGCGTGGAAGCCTTTCTCCTCAACGAAACCTTCCTCCTCCCTCACATACATGTCAGTACCACACGCTATATCCTACACCGTCACGACTCTCCCCATCCCCCTGCACGAGGTGGAGTAGCTTTTGGCCATCTCCGACACCACCCGGTTCGGCCACATCCCCTCCTCAACATCCCTTATGAACATCTCATCCACACCCTCTTCCTCCCTTCCCTCACTGTCACTGTGCTAGTATTAATGTCCGCTCCCATGTTTCCATCCTTTATGACTTCCTTGCTCACATTGATAGCACCTTCACGACCTACGTGGTCGCCGCTGACCTCAATATCCACTCCCGCACTCCTGCCGAATTCTGTCGGTGGCATCAGTTCATTCCTGCCATCAATGGCGACATTGTCCTGCTCCCACGCCACACCCGACCCTGTAGCAACACCACCCTGATGTCGTCATTGTCTCTTCCAATCTCCTTGGGCGCATCACTGCCGACGTTCTTGATCCCATAGGCAGTGATCACGACCCTGTTCTCCTTATCCTCACACACAATGTCCATCGTCCACAGAATCCTCGCCCGCCTCCACCTCCTAAACTCGTCCATGACTACTCCCGAGCAGACTGGGATGCCTTTCGCCTCTGCATCACCCATCAGGTCGAAAGCCACCCTCTCCCCCTCTACTCTCCTGATCGACCAAGCTGCCTCCTTCCTTCAGCAGACCTTGTCTGATGCTATCCATTCCCACATCCCTACCAAAGCTGTCCAGCCACACCGACCCACACTCCCTCCACGGACTGTCCTTCTTCTGTATGAATCCCGCCGCCTGTACCGCTCCTTCCTGCGAACCCGTGACCGGGATACACTCCTCCGCCACCGGCAACTGCAGCGACATGTGTGCAGCTTCCTGACTGCCAAAAAACGCCGGGACTGGCATCAGACAATGACACGGCTTAATGCCCACCTCCCAATCAACTCGTCCCGGTATTGGAACGCCTTCCACCGCCTCACTGGATCGAAACCTATGCCCACGTACCCTCTCCTCCACCTTGACCAGCCCCTTCCTGATAATGCCAGTAAAGATAACCATTTTGCCTCTTTCCTCTCTGATGTCTTCTCCATCCGTGACAATCCTAACTTTGATTATTCCTTGTTCCCAGATGTCCATGAAAAAACCGATGTCTCCATCCCACCCCTGGCTCCCGGCTTCTATTACATGGACCACATCCCCCCATCAGACATTAACACCCCTATCACTGCACACGACATACAATTGATACTGCGCACCAAACGCAACACGGCTCCCGGCCACGATCGCATCACATACCGCCACCTTAAAGAATGTCCCCTCCCTTTCCTCACCACTCTTGCTTCCCTCTATACCACCGTCCTCTATACTGGCTGCTACCCCCGCCTGTGGAAAATCTCCCGAGTCCTCATGTTCCTCAAACCCAACAAACCCCCCTCTGATGCCTCCTCCTACCGCCCGATTTGCCTCACCCCAGTGTTAAGCAAGGTCTTCGAATCCATTCTGTCCCGTAGCATCCATCACCACCACCTCCACCTCCACCACCTTCTCCCAGACACCCAATGTGGCTTTCGTCCTTCCTTCTCTACTGACGACCAACTCCTTCGACTTACGCAACTCCTTTCCCTCCAACTAAATTCCTGTCGTGCCGCCATATTTGTGTCCTTAGACCTCGAACGGGACTGGCACTCTGGCCTGCTCTTCAAACTCCAACCTATGCTCTTCCCATCAACCTCGTCCGGGTCATTGCCTCCTTCCTCTCCAACCGCCCCACCTATGTTACCATCCACAACACCGACTCCCGTCTTTTTTATCCCTCTGCTGGTGTGCCCCAAGGCTCTGTCCTTTCTCCCATCCTGTACCTCCTGTATACCTCGGATATGCCTAAGCCTGCCCCTCCTGTACACCTTTTCCAATATGCTGACGACACCGCTTTCCTTGCCTCAGCTCCCACCCTTGCCCGTTCCAACCGCCTGTTCCAAGAACACCTTGACCTCTTTGCCGCTTGGTGCAACCAGTGGCTCCTGTCTATTAATCCTACCAAAACCCAGGCGATCATCGTAGGTCGTACAACCCGTTCCTTCCGTCCCCGAGATTTTTATCTGACCCTCCATAACCGTCCCATTCGTCTCACCCCTACCCTAAAGTACCTGGGCCTCACTATTGATCGCACCCTCTCCTGGACTCCCCATCTACGTGCTATCCAAGAAAAAGCCCGCTCCGGCCTCCGCCTCCTCAAACTCCTTGTTGGCCGAACATGGGGCCTCAATCCTTCTACCATCCTCTATACCTACAAATCCCGCATCTGCCCTGTCCTCTGTGTCGCCCATCCCACCTGGATCTCCGGTCCCCCATCCTTCTACAAATCTCTGGAGATACTGGAACGCCATGCCCTCCGCCTCGCCTTCCGAATCCCCCTTTATCCCCCCTCCCCCACGCGGATCCTCTATGATCTCATTCCTTTCCCCAGACTCGTTCTCTTTATCGAAAATCTCCGACTCCGTTACATATCCCGCAAATCAGATGCACCTAATCCTCTAGTCGATCCCCTCCTCTCTGCACCTGGAACATTGGCGCACCTCCACCACTGTATTCCCCCTGCTCTCCACTTGTCCACCCTCCGGATCCTTTCTCGTGGCAATTTCCGTACCTTCCCCCTCCCGGATGATGCCCTCGGACCTGACATCTACCCTTCATACCAGCTGTGATCCTTCTCCTTGCTCCCTCTCCCCCTTCTCTCCCTGAGGGCCCTGACTATCCCTCCCTTCCTGTCCCTTCTCCCCTCCTCCGTCCCCCGTCCCTCCGGATCCTCCTCTTACTGCCCTCCCCTATCCTTCTTCCCCATGGCTTCCTGGGACATCATCCCCCCGTCCCTTCCCTATCGGCTCTGTGGCCCCTCCCCACCCTCTCCCTATCCTTTCATTTTTTTCCCCCCACACCACATCTTAAATGCTCTCAGTGCCCCACCTCCTTTGTGCTTCGACAAGTGTGGTGTGTTTTAGTTACATTGTTTTATTTTACAACAGTGGACGGCCGACACCGTCAGTTTTAATTTGTATATCTCTCTTTTAGGGTATGTTGTGTTTCTTGTTTTAACTCCAAATAGCGGACGATCTCACCATGGCCGCCGCCCTATGCTAATTTTAATTGTGTGTGTGCCACTGACATTCGAGCAACTGTTTTTATTCACCACTTTCGTCGTTCCAAATGTTTTATGTCACCATGTACTTTGTTTTATCTCCATTTTAAATCTCCGTTTTATGTCTGTATTATCTCCAAAATTTTATCTCCTTTGTGTTTTTATGTTCTCCGCTGTCATTTTTTTATTTCTGTAGGCTAAAGAGCGCCAGTGAGCGCTGCCGGCCCGCCCCTTTCTTAGGGGAATTGAAATCACAATAAAGGAAAAAAAAAAAGAAAAACTTCTTTTGCCTCAGTTTCCGGTAAGTGTATCAGTTATCTCACCTGAAGACGGCAGCCAGTTGGTCTGCGGAAATATCGTGTTTAGTTGACGACGGTATCCGGCTGCACACCCGAGATGAATATTGTCAGTTATTACGCCGGGAAACTCTTCGCAACTACATGAATATCAATCTTCAGAGAGAGCTCTTAGATGAAAGAGAACTAGTCATGGGTTACGCAATCGATAACAGAAATTGGTTGTGTTCAAATGTTTGTAGAGCTTATGGGACGTAACTACAGGGTCATCAGTCACTAAACATACAAACTACGTATGAACTAGATTATACCAAAGACGGCACAAACATCCATGCCCGTGGGGGGCGGGGGGGGGGGGGATTCACACCTCCGACAGGGAACCGCCTCATGCATAGCGCCTCAATGCGCTCGGCCGCTCCATCGCAACAACAGAAATATGGATCGGATCAAGTTAACTATAACGCTACATAACGTTGTGCAGCACCCGAATCTAGAGGTGTATTTGTAGCGATAGCGCTATACAGAAGAAAGCAAGTGCAGAAAAATTTGAAAATTACACAACTATGTGTTCAATAAGACATCGTTACAAAATACTATTACGAATTATTTTAGACGAATGGAAAAACTGGTGGAATGCGACCATAGGGAAGATTTGTATTTAGGAGAAATGTAGGAACATGTAATGCAATACTCACATTAAGACTCATCCTAGAAGGCAGATTAAGGAAAGAAAAACCTACTTTTTTAGCATTTGTGTATCTGGAGAAAGCTTTTGATAATATTGACTGGAATATACTTTTTCAGATACTGAAGCTAGCAGGGGTAAAATATAGGGAGCGAGGAGCTATATCTAACTTGTAAAAAAACTAGACAGCAATTATTAGATTCGCAGGGCATGAAAGAATTGCAGTGATTGAGAACCGAGTAAGACAGTGTTGTAGTCTTTCCCCAATGTTGTTCAATCTGTACATTGAGCAAGCCGTGAAGAAATGTGAGGAGAAATTTGGAGAGTGAGCTGAAGTCCAGGGAGAAGGAATAAATACTTTGTGGTTTGCTGACAATATAGTAATTATGTCATCAAAGGACGTGAAAGAGCAATTAATCGGAATCGACAGTGACTTGAAAAGGAGGTATGACCATTAAAAAGGGTAAACGGGAATGTAGTGTAAGAAAATACGGTGTTTCTGAAGATATTAGATTAGGTAATGAAACAATAAAAGTTGTAGATGAGTTTTGTGATTTGGGCAGCAAAACAACGTCTGACTGCCGTTTTGTCTGGACTGTAGCGTTTTATGGGAGTGAAACGTGAACCGTAATGAGTTCAGACAAAAATATGATAGAAGCGTTCGAAATGTGGTGCTATAGACGAATGCTCAAGATTAGGTGGGTGAATCACGTAACTGCTGAGGTGGTCGTCAACAGTGTTGGGGAGAAAAGGAGTTTCCGGCATATCCTAAGAGATAGGATATGTTGGTGGGACATTCTGAGACATCAAGTAATTACAAGCAAATGTGTGGGGTAAAAATGGTAGAGGGAGGCCGAGAAACAAATACAGTAAGCAGATTCAAAAGGATGTAGGTTGCCGAACTTATTCTCAGATGAAGAGACTTGGACAGGACAGGGTTACGTATAGAACTGCATCAAATCAGTCTGTGGACTGAACACCACAATAATAACAACAGGGCTATTACTACCGTCCGTCGCAATAGCGGAGTACATCGAAGCCCGATACATCACTAGTCCGTCGCGGCTTGTTAAGACAAACTGCACCAAAGGTAATGAGAAGTAGTGGAATAAAGGAATGGGTCTGGAGATCTGCTCCTGAGAATACTAAAAGCCACGGCCAACGGACTCCTTTAGCCAACCTATCGGAGAAACGGATGGGTAGGCGTTACTGCTGTTCATGTTCACCGGCAGCGGCTGACTTCAAGTCTTCAGGTTGGATGTCTTGAAGTGTAGCGAATTCCCAAACCGCCGGCAACTCGACTTCCTTCACCAACACGCGTGCTTCCAACACGGTATGGACATTTTCTATATGTATTAAACGGGAACTGCAAAAATTTTCTTGCCCCTTCGAACTGATACTTCTGTATATAGACAATAAATTGGTAAAGTCTATGAACCCAAGACAATTAATTTAATAAGGTTAACGACGCAATAAAGTTTTTAGGATTTTTAATTAATTGATCAGCCTGTATTTTATATCGATTTGCTGGGAATTTAAATTTGGAATTAGAATCTGTGATCATATATAAACTATTATTTACATATCTCTTTTTCTTTGTCTGAGGACTGGTCTAGACGGATACTGCGGCGTCACGTGTCTTTCATGCCTCTCCAAGTTATAGCATTACAAGCTTTAGTCGAAAAGAGCTCACAAAAGTGTCAAGCGAATACCGCAAAACGCGAGGAGGACAGACCTACAAGACGGAATACACGGTTTTGAGGAAGTCATCTCAGGGAGGAAAGTCTCCGTTTCAAAGGAGCAAGTACTTTTAAATACCTTCCCAGTCTCTTCAATATTCAGAAGAAAGATCTTGCGAAAAATCTATGACCTTGACGTAGACACATAAAATAAAAATAAGTCATTTAAAAAAAAAGTATTGAAAGTGCTTTACGAAGAAGACTCAAATGTGCCTGACATGTAGCGAGGATGAGCGAAGGGAGAACACCCGATGATATGTTCTGGGAGTTGTCCCTGCAAGGAGGGGTCGTACACGACTGCGGACATGGCGAGACACACAAGGCATCAGTAGGCAATGGAGGAAGTCATAACACCAATATAATACCTATTGGTAGCCAGCGCACAGGTCTATTAATCTACGTAGCGCTGATTACACTGATGTGTCCACACATGAAAATCTTTCTCCTCCTGTCTGTATGGCCCTTTCATACTCCTACATATATAAACATATTCTGCCCAGTTAGACAAAAACAAACACCAGTAAAGATTCCACTACAATCCACTACAGATATCTACGTTTAAATACTTAGCGGCCAACGATGACGGTCATATATGAATGACTTGTGTGGATGTAGGAATGTTCTGCTTACTATGGAATCTATGACAGCTAATGTCTTGTCTGTCAGAGCCTCAGAGATTGCCATTGCGATGAGTTGACACCTATCCTGCATGTTGTTGTTGTTGTTTTAGTTGTGGCCTTCACTCCGGAGACTGGTTTCATGCAGCTCATCTCCTACTCTATCTTGAGCAAGCCTCTTCATCTCCTCATAAGATCACCACCCAATTATCTATTTGAATCTGCTTCTGTATTCGTCTCTTGGTCTCCCTTGCGGTTTTTATACGACACACTTCCCTCCAATACTAAATTCACGATTCCTTGATGTCTAAGAATGTGTCCTACCAATCGATCCCTTCTTTTAGTCAAGGTATGCCAAAAATTCCTTATTTCACCAATTCTTTTCAGCACATTCTAAAGCCTCTCTTCTTTTCCTGTTCGTACTATTTATCGTCCATGTTTCACTCCCGTACAAGGCAACACTCCATACAAATTCCTTCAGAAAAGATTTCCTTACACGTAAATTAATATTCGAATTTAACAAATTTTCTTCCCATGGCGTTTCTGCATTTTATACCCTCTGTACTGCTATCATAGTGTGTTATTTTACTGCCCAAGTCACAAAACTCATCTAACACATTTATTGTTTCGTTACCACATCTAATTGATTCATCATCGCCTGATTCCCATAGACTGCACTGCATTACCGTATTTTGCTCTTGTTAATGTTTATCTTATACGCTTCTTTCAACACACTGTCAATTCTGTTCAATTGTTCTTCCAGGACCTTTGTTGTCTCTGACAGAATTACAATGTCATCAGCAAAACACAATGTTTTTATTTCTTCACTCGGAACTTTAATTTCTTCTCCAAATTCCTTCTTGCTTTTATTTATAGCTTACTATGTGTACAAGTTTTATTACATTGGAGAAAAGGTCTGTCTTACTCCTTCCCCAACCTCTGCATCCCTTTCATACCATTTAACTCTGATAACCGTTGGCTGGATTTTGTACAAGTTGCTTATAACCTTCCGTTTTCTACCGTCCAATTAATCTACTATTTCATTCAACGCATAGGAAGCTCAGTAATAGAGCGATTGCCAATGGAAGTCAAAATGGTGGGTTAGAATTCCGGTATGGCACACAGTTTTTATATGCCTTGAAGTTTAATAACAGCACACAGTCTGTTTCAGAGTGAAATCGTACCCCAGTGGAGTGGCAGAGAGTATTGAGGCGCTATGCTCCCATGTGCAAGGCCGATCTCCGTCGGGAGTTCGAATCCCCCTCGGGCATGGATGTTTGTGCTGTACTTAATGTAAGGTAGTTCATAAGTAGTTTGTAGGTTTATGTGAAAACTTCTTTAGGAAAACCATTTGCTGTTCTACTACTGTGTCAGATCTCTGGCTGAAAACGCTGTGGTTCTCCTTCAAAGACCGCCGTTTATTCTAAAATTAATTCTAGCTGAAAGGAGCCAGTTAAAAGCTTACTTTAAACACATAACTCTGGTCGTAAAACCAGCTAAAGGATTCGCGTGAACTACTGACTACTTCCTGCAACAGAATGTTGTTCCATGGCCCATAATTTAGAACTGACTCAAACTTTACTTTAGCAGCAGGAAGACAAAGAGACAGTGGCCAACATACGTCGTAGATCACGAGAATTACAAACAATCATTAATAAACAAGTCACCCCAAACTAAACCATTTCATGAATATGGCTGTGAGAACATTTATGGCGCAACGGAATTAAAACACGATAATTTGCATCTGAGTTTGTTCTCAGCACTGGTAAAAAACAACATTAAATAAAAAAATGGAGGGTATTCATAAGCTAACATTCATGAGAAGGATCAATTGTTGTCAAATTTCACTGACAACAAATATTTATTCACTTGAAACATGAGCTAACGAGGGACCCAATTTAGTTAAATAATAAACGTGCATTCCATTTCAAACAAAATTAAAGTAATCTGAACTGAACATCGTGGGAGGAAGGATTTACAATCAACAAGCATTCAGCCACCCACACGTGCGAAGCAAAGCCAAACTCACTCAGCGTGCTAATACGAAGCAGAAGCAGGCGCCGCTATTGTAGCCGAAATTCAGCGAACCAGGATGTACCACACAACACAAGGGAAATAAACTTCGTAGGTGACTCTGGTCTCTGTCTTTCTTTACTTGAGATGGTACGCGATAACAGCGAGATTAATTTCCATTCAAATCAAACCGTCAGCATGCAGACTTACTGAGTCACATGGCACGTGTCTGCTACATTACTCATTCGCACACCACTGAAGGCGAAGTACTTAAAGGTCGTATTCCTTTCAACAAAAATCAACGGAATCATAGATTACGAAGCAAGAATACACAATAGTAAGGCACTGGTATGTGAGCAGTGGCGAGAACTCAAGTGAAGTCAGAGTTCGAAGCTACAGGGTTTCGAAAACCAGTGAAAAATACAAAACTTCAATTTTCGAAAATAAAGAAAAATAGATACGACATGCAACCCTTAGAAATGCGTAGGATATCGTAAGGAACCTAAAGAAATAGAGTTAGACGCGATTGGGAAGGTTTCACACGGATGGACGAAGTCCAGTCTTCAAAAATCAGAAAAGTGGAATTAAGTCAAGTTTGGAGTAAATCAATTAAGAAACACGGCATGCAGTCGCTAGAAATACGTAGTATTTCATAAGCAAGCTAATAAAGTGGTTATACAAGGGTAGAAGAGAATTTACTGGGGGAGTCTGAATGCAAAGTACAAGTTGGGAAACGAAACAACAATTTAAAATAGACGGAGAGGAGATCTCGAGGTACTAAATGAAATTAGAAAGATACATGCATAATTTCTTGCCTGAAGGGCATAGAAACAGACACTGGGGTTACTGAAGGATTTGTTCTAAGAATACACCACATGGAGTACATACCACTCGTGGAAGGAGAGAACGGAAAAGAATATTTCACATGCACTACACAGAATAAAAATATTCCCGCACATTAGTTGCAACCGACAAAGCTTGAAAGGAATTAAACCGAGTTCCTACACCACCATCTAGTCTCACAAAGGTTACCGATTCTCAGCCGTTATCAAAACAAATTAGTCACATATACACTGTGCTTACCTACGAAAAAGCACCAAAATGAAATTGAATACACTTCCGTACATGATCGAAGAAACTTATTCCGAAAAATGAACCAAGTTCTGAGGTCTAACTCATCACCAGACAAAGAATCGCTACCATCTCAAGGGAGGAAAGAAAATCAGAACGTCTTACCAGGTCGAAGCGCAGCTACAGATTGTCCTATTGGACCGCGAGAACCATGCCACCCATCGGAAATCCGTAAAATCCCAAGAAAAACGAGGTGGTGGAGAGAGCTTAGGCTTGCGCGTCCTACTGTGACTCGTTAGCGGGCATTGCCAACCCAACTTGTAACGAAATGGTGGAGGAACATCTTTGGTCACATCAGAAGCAGAGGTTGGTAACGACTATCGATCGAAACGAAGCCAGAGATGCAAAGCGTGCATCCAGCAGCCGACGACGAAAATTCTCATACATACACTCATGCTGCCATGCTAGAAGATGCTCAAACATGCACATACAGAATAAAGCAAGTACGTATTCTTTACAGGGACAGTGGCGTCATGAAGAAACCGTTCATCTTGCCACATTCATAGACACAATGATAAATTATTAACATAATAAAATCCCAGCAATATTAACACAGTATTACAGAAAGGAACATTTAAAAACATGAAATGAAATGCTATTCCTCATGCCTCTGAACGGAAGTAGTTCTCGTTTAGCACAAAAGCCCATCTAGTGAACTTAGATAAACTACAAAGATAAAAACTTAGGGAAGACAGCAGACGGCCGTCTTTCATCGTGTTCTATGAGAATAAAAATCGGAAATTAATCGCAAGTATTTGTTATTGCATGTCTAGAATGCTTAAAAATCGTGATTTAAAACTTATACGGCTTTCAGATATTAATGTGAAGAGCACGTTCTCGTGTAAGCTATATGTCAGATTGAGCCATCATCCTTGGTGAATAGAGCACTGCTTGAACATTCACAGTGCGTGTCTTCAGGAATATGAGATGAGTGAGATAAACGAGCAATCCCCGAGTAGTCGGCGAGCGTAACTCAGTGACGTCATCACGGCCCGGGGCAGCAATTGGCGGGGCCCGCCTCTGGATGCGGGACACGTCGCGTGCGGACGAGAGGCGGCAGACGGCCGGGCTAACAACGCGCTGCCCGTCGCATGGCAACCAGTGGGGTAGCAGCGTGGCGAGGCCGACGCGGGAGGCCGTGGCACAGGCAGAGCGTACTGAGGCACAGACAAATATATACAGACGGGAAATGTCCGGAAGGGCTCGCTCCTACGCTCAGGGGTGCGGGGAGGGAGGGTTTCCAGCAGTTCCGTAAGATGTCCCATGATGGCGCTGCGGTCAGAAGCAGCCCTTTAAAACTGGCCAGAGCAGGCGGCAGGTAACGGCTGTCCCCACCACCACCTCCCCTCAAACGCCAGCAAGCCGAACACAGCCGTGGCCTCGTGGCAGGCACGAGCTCTCCCCTCAGACTCCCCTCCACGCTAACCTTTGACGTGCTAGATGCACCCTAAGCCAGGGAACCGCCTGACACCTGCTAGTATCTTACGGAACTACGCAAGGAGCGTAGGACAGTGGTTTATGGGGGGGCGGCTTCTCCTCTGTTTATGTTACGCTGTGACTGAGTCCAACCATTCTAATCGTGCCATCTTAGGCCCGTTGCACACACACCTATTTTGGGTGCCCGGTGAATATCGGCCGATATTTTCCCCATGGAGCGCTGCTTGCACACACGCCGGCAGTTTACCGGTCAAACGAGCAGTCGCTTGGCTGTCGTGGTCGAGTGAAGTTGATTCCTAACACAAATTAACGAATGCCAAACGATTTTGAACAGTATTACGACAAACTGTCTGCAAATACCCGGCTTTGCCCGGGTTTAAAATCAGGTTTTTTGTTGTAATTTTGTGTATGTTTACCAAATAACACGTTATTGGATCTTAAGTTATAAGGAAACAGACAAACAACAAATGCGTCTTATTTGTATACAGGCTGCATTCAAAAAAATGTTCAAATGTTTGTTAAGCTTATGGGACTTAACTACGGGGTCATCAGTCCCTAAACTTACAAACCACTTATGAACTACTTACGAACTAGGACGGCACAAATATCCATGCCCGAGGGGGATTCGAACCCCCGACCGTGGTGGCTGTGCAGAACGTGACTGGAGCGCCTCAGTCCCCTCAGCCACCGCGGCCGGCCTGCATTCGAACTCTGTAAGTTGTAAGAGGTGGCCTTGTTGGAGATCGTCAAAAAATGTCAAAAATCAGCGTAATGCGTAATGATATACTCTAGTAATAATAATATCGTTATTGAATGTTGCAGCAAATCACAACTGATTGGTTGCAACAACTCTTTTGCAGTGAAAGTAAAAAATCTGAATAAATAAAAATATGATATTAATTAAACTGAAACAGTCACTGTGGTAATTAATTAATTTTGGCCCTGTCTGACTTAGCATTGACTACAGCCTCCAACCAGCACCTCTTACGATTCACGAACAGCACAACTTCACTATTAAATGTGTCAGAATTCATGTAGTGGTGATGGCGTGTTCGTGTCATAATCAAAATCGTAATAGCTGATAGACTCTGATTGCAATGATAATAGCTCAATACTGTAAAACTGTGTGGTGCAATGAGCTTCACAGAAACTACAATCAAAGTTCCCAATAATAATATTGTTTAAAGCATTCAACTTCCTTATAAAACAATACACAAACTATTTTTTGATTCGTTGGTTCCAGGGCCTGGGTAGCGTACGCGTGTAACTGGCTGAGCAGGATAGGGCATTTAACGTATTTAATAAAAACTACTTTTGTCAAATCTAGTTAATCAACTATAATACTTTGACTGCTGTTAGCCTGTGTGAGATTACCGCCCAATAGAAATATTGGTGATCAATAGCATTTGATAATTAAACAGTATGAAGTTCACTGCAGACATTGACCATGCCAATGCACCAAATGTTACACAATTTTAATCTTGATAATTATGGTAGCAATGTATGTACACAGTTGGGTGACAACATTTATAGTTAGGCCATAGGTAGAAATTCTCCACGTTGAGATTTGCTGTGTGCTTGTAGCTGATGGGAGGCCAGCGAGCAGGCCGACGTTGATGGCTTGTTCCAGCTTAGGATTTTCCAGGTTCGTTTCCGGTGAGGGGAGAAAGGGACAATGGCATGTGCCAGGTGCAGTGCAGTGCACAGCGTGAAATAAAATGTTCTGATACTACTTGCATTTGAATTAATACGTTGCAGTTAGGAACCTTCAAGGCCCTTATTACAAAATAGCCTGTTGACAAATAAACAATACATTAGCTGATATAGTCACATCTGGCGTAATATGTTTAATTGACAATGAAAAGTAATAAATTACCAATGAATACAAGACAGTTAGACAACTAGCATGGTAATGTTTGTTTATAAAAGTAATATATTTACTATTTCTCATTTTATTTTCAATCAATCTTGTGTATTTTATCTCGAAATATTCAGTTAAATCACTTACCTGTGATATAAGAAATTGCACGATTGTAATAAATAGTGCAAAGGATGTGTATACCAATATAAAAACATAAGAAATTTGTTTAATGTGAAGTGTAATTATTTTGATTTTAAGTAAAGTTTTAGAAATATATTGGCTGAGCGCTGTACGTTGCGGTTAGAACAGCTCACACGTGGAAGTTGATGACGTAGGGGAAAAAAACCCAACAGTTGAGCTTTTGGCACGTGCACGTGCGCGAGTGCAGGAAGTGACGAGTCCGGAGCAAGTGGGGTAGCTGGCCAGGTGGCGTCCCTCTACGACATTCAGCATGTGGATCTCCAGGTGGAGACTATAGATTTTTGTGTGGCAATTGCCAAGTGTGGTTGCTCGTGGTAGACTGCACCAAGTTGTATCGAGTGCTACTGTGTGTTGTGAATATTTACCCGGTGGACCAAGGTGTGCATCGCACTAAATTAAAGTGACTTTGTTTTGTTACTGTAACACGTGTCATCGCATAGGCATGAACATAAACGGTGTTTGAGACAGGCACATGGTGTGAAAACAATTTGCGACAAATATTCATTTTGTCTAGGGGCTCACGAGCTATAACATTATTTGATAAATGTGTCAATGTACAGACGTATCAGCCACAGGGTTTTAATATGGTGTAATAAACAACATAAAGTGAACTTTCACGTGTTTTCAAAAATAGTAGTTAGTACACCCTTTTCTCTCATGAACTTACTTTATTATGAATTCTTCTGTTAATAATATGCAGGGAAGGAAAGCTGCAAACGTGAGATATCATACCCTAGAAAACGAGTCAAACAGTGGCAATCACAGTTCCAGGAGTTTAGGAATTTGGTTCGCAGCTGGCGGTTGTGAGTTTTAAAAATTAGACTCTCACCCCGATCTTCACCCTCGCATTTGGAGGCTCGTGACGGGATAAGTTAATGTTGGACTTGCTCGGACGGAGAGATTAGGGTGTGTATAAGACAGTGAACAATTACGAACGGTTGCAAGCAGGTTCGCGGACGCGACGGACAGTTTCAAGTGTGTGTGGCGGCTGGCAGCAGAGAGCGGGATAAATTGACACTAGTCTTGCTCGGACAGAGAGGTAGGGTGTGCTTAGGACAGTGATAGTGGACAAAACAGTTAGGATAATCGTGGACGATACGCGAACGCGTCGCGCGGTTAACGACGGTTGGTGGCTGGCAGAGTTCGGACGCAGGAATCCGTAACCGGCGATCGACGGCACATCGGCCCGGCAGCAGTGAGCAGCGGCGCGCAGGATCCACGCACTCAAATTTCATCTTCTGCAACGGACGGCAGTAATCGTGGGGACTTCGCAAGTCGCCAACGGAGCGTCGGGGCGTAGCAGCTTCGATTCTACAAAGGATAAGGGATGCAGTGAGGACATATTCCAGCCACAGCTTCTACGACAGACGGCAGCGAGCGTTGGGGACGTCGCAGCTCGTTGCAACAACTTCTGGCTTAAAATATAAGTAAAGCAGCTGGCGCTATAAATTCTTGTGTGTTAATCAAGCTTTCTTGTGGTACACAAATGGAGCAGGTTTTTAAAAGGTCGCCAAGTGACGTAGATTCAGAGAGTAGCATACCAGAAAGTCCAGAGAGGGTAAATACTGGGGGAATGTTGTTGACACCGGAGATGTTCTCAGCCATGTTAGCGAGTTTTAGCTCAAATTTTGAATCAAAAATAGAAAATTCAAACTCAAATTTAGAATCAAAAATAGAAAATTCAAACTCAAATTTAGAATCAAAAGTAGAAAATTCAAACTCAAATTTAGAATCAAATTTAAGATCAGAAATAGGAATTGTAAAATCAGAATTGAAATCAGACATTGGGGCACTACAAAATTCAATGCTTGGATTAAAGGCAGAAATAATCACAGACATTGACAAAAAGATAGTAAGTATAACAGAACTGTTTGAGAATATGGAAAAGGAGATACATGCCAGAATTGGTGCTATTGAGGCTGAGGTAGGAGGCAAGTTAGATGCTGTGAAACAAATATGTGATCACAGGAATGAGGGCACTATGCAGGCATTGGCTGAGGTCGACTAGAGGATGGTGGCAGGTATTGAGGAAACAAAAACTATGTTGTCAGGAAAATTAGAGAATACAGAATGTAACTTTAGGAAAAAGATAGAACAAGTAGTGACAGTAAACAATACTGAGATTGAGAAGGTGAACACTAGAATAAATAATCTAGAATTGTGTACTGCATCAGGAAACACTAATTGGTCCATGGTGCAGACACCTAATGGCAAAAAGTTTTCAGGAGTGGGTACTTATCATCCAGTAGATTTTATGGCTGCATGCAAGGACTAGTTTGTGCCTGGTATGTCAGACCAGGGTAAAGTGAAGTTAGCAAAGAGAATGCTTGACTGTTCTGCTCAAACTTGGGCAAATCAGTGTGCTGATAAATTTGTTACTTTTGAGGCGTTTGAAAAACTGTTTTTAAATAAGTATTGGGGGGAGGCCAAGCAAGCTAAGATACAAAATTAATTATTGAATGGGCCAAACTATGTGAAAGGGAAACAGAGCACGAAGGAATTTTATCAGGAGAAACTTGAGAAACTAGTGCATTTAGATACACCTTTGAGTCTTTTAGCAGTAGTTTCCACTTTATGTAGGAGGTTACCTGCAGATTTGCATTGTCAGTTAATTCACCATCCCACAGATTCAGCTGAGAATTTCATTGAATTTGTAGAAAAAATAGACCAGGGTTTAGTTATGGAACAACAGCTCAGGGGGACACAGCATGTGAACCACAATGAAAACAGAGGCAGTAGAAATGGGGGTTACAACCAGGGAAACCACAATAGAGAGAGGAATTTAAATGAAAATTGGAGAGGTAACAATAACAGAGTAGACAACTGGCAGAATAGAAGCCACAGGGAAACATAGGAAATTAATAGGAGAAATCAAAGGCAGGAAGGTAGAAATAGGAATGGGGATAACAATAGGAGAGAAAATCAGAGACAGAATCAGGGAAACTAAGATTTGTTCCAAATGAGGTCCGTTTTGGAACAAGGAACTATTCTAATAATAGCACCAGAAGATGGGATAACAGGGGATCTAATGACCATAATTACAGTAGGAATAGAGATGGGGAGAGAAGGGAGGAAAAACTATGTCACATGGATAGAGATGATGATAGGAAAGAGGAAGTAGGAGTTCACAAAGGCAAGGATAAAGAAAAGAGGGAAGAAAACAAATATAGTAAACAAGGAAAGGGAGAAAAGAGAGGAAAGTATGTCTAGATGGATGCTGTTATAGGTAGTGAGGAAATTTTTGGGGATTGGTTTTTGCAACATGACAAGAGAAATGCAAACAGGAGGAAGAATGCTAGAAACAAGGACAATAAAGGAGAGTATGATGTGGGAAGTTTATTTGATAATAGCATTAAAGAGGATAAAAACAGTGTTGGGTTAGCCTTAGGTTTGAATAGGTGAGAGGCACAAGTGTTGACTGAATGTGAAAATATGAATGTAAATATTGATGGTACTGGAGCCAGCATAGATGTTGTGGAATATATGAATGACAGTGATTGTTTTTTCTAAATTAAATGTAAATAAATGTGGTCCAGTAGAGACAATAAATGACTGTGGACCTACTGTAAAGGTTAATATAAATGTGAAGATCTCTGAGGAAGGCCAAGTTGACAGTGTAGATGCACAAACCAGAAATTTAATTGGGAACATAAACTGGATTAGGAAGTGGGCACCAGATGATTGGCTATTGCACAAATATGATTACTTGGACAGACTAGGCAAACAATATAATAGGGACCAGACATATTACAATGTTTTGAAAGAATTTGTGAATGGGGACAATGAATATGATCAATTAAGGGGATTAGGCATGTGTACCTTAGATCATGATGAGATAAGTGAGGTACATGAACTTATACTGGAGGGATCAGGTGATAAGGAGAATAAAATACAATTTTTTATGATTCATAATAATGAAGTGTCATGAAATGGATATTGATGGGTTAAAGTCAGGTTGGGTTAATAAAGAGGTACATGAGTATGGGCAAGATGATTGGATCCAATTCCTCAAATTTTTAAAAACAGTAGAGCCAGTGACATGGAAAAAAGAAAATTATGCTTTTGCAAGAAAAATAGGGGTGTTAAATGCAGGGAACTCCGAATTAGAAGTAATCATTGAGGTGGACCTGATTATTCAAGATTTATTGGTGATGAAAGGTCTATGTTTAAATCTAGTGTTAGGAAGTGATTTTCTGTGCAAATATGAAGCTCAGATGGAGTATAAAGATAAAGTGTTAGAATTAAGTCTGGAGGGATGCAAGAAGAGGGTGAAATTCAAAAATGTTGTAAATGATAAAGATTTAATGGCATGTTTACACAAGCAATTGCCATAATCCACTATAAATCATGAGGTATGAGATTCAATGCATTGTAGATAGTAGGTTAAGAATTTGTGTATATTTATTCTGTGGTCTGTATTAGTATCTACTTGTGTGTTTAGATTTAAGCAGTGGGGTCAAGTTTACAAGAGTTCTTTGTAAATGTTTTTCTTTTGTTGTTTGTGTTAAAACATGTGTTTGTATCAGATTTGCAGTTCAACAGTGGTACATGAGGTAAATATGTATGTATGTATGGCAACACTAAAGGATAGAGGAAGTGGGAGTGTACTGTTTATGTGTGTGTATATGTGAGCAGGGCTGGCTATGATGTGTGAGTTGTGGGGTGACTCGGAGAATGAGAAAGTGGTGGTCATTGATGCAGGCAGTGGGGTCTGTGGCTTAGATAAACTGTGATAAAGATGTCAGCTGATGGTGTTGCATATGTGGGTGTGACTGACCATATAGGTCAGAAGTGAGGAATGTGTTTGTTGTGGCTGTTTTGGCTAAAGGTGGGTTGGATTGAGAAATGTTTTAATGAGAGAAAGTGTTTGCTCTTTAATGTCTGTCTCTTTAAGTGTTTGGTAGGTAACGTGTCTAATAGGAAATGCTCTGTATTGTTATATTAAACTGATTCTGATAACACATTTTGGTTTCTTCAATGGTGCTCAACTGTTGACTGAACAATTTCTGCAACAGCAGTTGACGAGAACTATTTTTTCTGTCTAGCCTGAGTATCAATAGGGTTTGGTGATATTTTATTTAAAAAATGTAGATGTTTTGTGATAAACTAATTTTGAAATTAGACTTTAACCTTAGATATTTTATTGTGGGGAGTACTTGTGGAAAGCAAATGAGGCTGATGATGAGGATGCAAATTTAATCTCACACCAAAAAAAAATGTATAAATTTTTTTTTTTTGGTGCGAGGGGGTAGGATTTGTATTTATGCTTGTAGGTGTCGTTTTGATAGAAGAGAAAATTCTCTATGATAACATTCTTTTGGTAATATTATTTGAGCTTTAAGATATATTTTTGGCACAGGCAGGTTGTTGATGTTTTATTTGATGGAGTAATACACCAAGTGGGCCACATATTCTCTTGTCTTTTTCATCTGAAGTTATGGCTGATGAGAGTGCAGGCATGTGGTTTTGGGTTAATGTGATCATGACTAACACAAGCCACTGTGAGTTCTTAATTCTGTTAATTTTCACGTTACTATACATGTCTCAATGCTTAGTTTCAATTGCACCAAGCCTGGATGGCAGAGGGGTGGGATGCAAATCCAACCAGTGTCCAGACAAACTTTTGTCTATGTTGACTCATGGGTGCCTTCTGCTCTTCCTCTTCCATGTAGGGTGCATATGACGTGTGTGATCAAGAACACTTGTTCCATTGCCTTGAATCTAAGCTGCAACAGCATTTTGGTTGAAATGACGGACACATAGGACCATACACCATAGGCAAGAGTTTCTGCAATGATGTCTCTGGGGTTTTCAGTGTCAAAGTGGCGAGAGATTTTCTTTCAACAAGTGGAGTGTACACCGTCAAAAGTTTTTATAGTGATAATTTTAGTTTTTCCATGTAGGACAATATCTTCTAAAGACTAAAGGTTAATAATATTATAAATTAGGTGCCAATTCTGTATATAAACAACAGGCACACTTAAATTGCATGGATGTAATTAGTTATAAGGATTCTTTTCTTAAAAATATGCACACACAATGGTCTTAATGGAACAAATATTGGAAAATTTTCTCACTGTCCTGTTTATATATATATATATATATATATATATATATATATATATATATATATATATATATATATATATATTGCATTAGTTGAGGTCATAATTGATATAGTGTTTCAGTCAATCCCATTCAATAATTTTCTAATTTTAAATTTTGCTCATTTGAAAGTATTAATTTTGGTGCTATTTGCGCCATCCTGCACATGGTTTTGATGCCGCAAGTGGGGGTATTGTGAGATTAATGCCCAATGGAAATATTGGTGATTAATAGCATTTCATAATTAAACAGTATGAAGGTCACTGCAGACATTGACCATGCCAATGCACCAAATGTTACACAATTTTAATCTTAATAATTATGGTAGCAATGTATGTACGCAGTTGGGTGACAACATTTATAGTTAGGCCAAAGGTAGAAATTTTCCACGTTGAGATTTGCTGTGTGCTTGTAGCTGACGGGAGGCCAGCGAGCAGGCCGACGTTGGTGGCTTGTTCCAGCTTAGGATTTTCCAGGTTCGTTTCCGGTGGGGAGAGAGGGACAATGGCGAGTGCCAGGTGCAGTGCAGTGCACAGCGTGAAATAAAATGTTCTAATACTACTTGCATTTGAAGTAATACGTTGCAGTTAGGAACCTTTAAGGCCCTCATTACAAAATAGCCTGTTGACAAATAAACACTACATTTGCTGATATAGTCACATCTGGCGTAATATGTTTAATTGACAATGGAAAGTAATAAATTACCAATGAATACAAGACAGTTACACAACTAGAATGGCAATGTTTGTTTATAAAAGTAATATATTTACTATTTCTCATTTTATTTTCAATTAATCTTGTGTATTTTATCTTGCAATAGTCAGTTAAATCACTTACCTGTGATATAAGAAATTGCATGATTGTAATAAATAGTGCAAAGGATGTGTATACCAATATAAAAACATTAGAAATTTGTTTAATGTGTAGTGTAATTATTTTGATTTCAAGTAAAGTTTTAGAAATATATTGCCCGAGCGCTGTACGTTGGAAGTCGGTTAGAACAGCTTACATGGGGAAGTTGATGACGTAGGGGAAAAAATCCGGGCAGTTGAGCTTTTGGAGTGTGCGCGCACGAAGGCAGGAAGTGACGAGTCGAGAGCAAGTGGGGTAGCTGGCCGGGCGGCGTTGCTCTGCATCAGTCGGCATGTGGATCTCCAGGTGGAGACTATAGATTTTTGTGTGGCAATTGTGGTTGCTCGTCGTAGACTGCAACAAGTTGTATTGAGTGCTACTGTGTGTTGAGAATATTTAGCCTGTGGAACAAGGTGTGCATCGCACTAAATTAAAGTGACTGTGTTTTGTTAATGTAGCACGTGTCGTCACATAGGCATGAACATACACGGTGTTTGAGACAGGCACATGGTGTGAAAAACAAATATTCATTAAGTCTGGGGGCTCACGAGCTATAACTTTATTTGATAAATGTGTCAACGTACAGACGTATCAGCAACAGGTTTCTAATATTGTGAAATATACAACATAAAGTTAACTTTCACGTGTTTTCAAAAATAGTAGTTAGTACACCCTTTTCTCTCATGAATTTGACTTGTTTATGAACTTTTTTGTTTTCATATGCAGGTAAGGAAAGCTGCGAACGTGTGAAATCATCACCTAGAAAACGAGTCAAATAGTAGCAATCACAGTTACAGTGTTTTGCATGTTTAGGAATTTGGTTCGCAGTTGGTGGTTGTGAGTTTTAAAAATTAAACTCTCACCCCGATCTTCACTCTCGCACCTGGTTACTTTCTGTATAAATGAAACCAACCTTACTTTATGTGCAAACTCTCTTGCAAGTTAAAAGCTTTGGCATAATAATTGATCGCAAAACTTAGAACAGCACTGCACTTTATTTACTAGTCTCTGTAGTTGTAACACGTTTGACAATTTTTTAACTCTTCTAGCAATTTCTTTAAAACTGATCGTAATTACTCTGAAAAATGATTGAACTTGTTAGTCAATGTACAGGCTTGCACAATCAACATAATCTAATAACGGTGATAATGGGGTGACTACAACTACTTACAAAATTAAAACTGGTTTCAAAATAAGTCACATATAATTTAACCAAAATTGTGATTCGGTTAACACTACAATTAGAGACATACAAAATAAAATGTTACAAAAGTACTTATATGTTTTCGTCGTCTTCGTCGTGAAGTCCATACAAGACAGATATGATTACAATAGGTACTATTACTGCTGGTTCAAAAATATTTTTATCGACAACTCTTTGTTCAGCTCATTTGGCTGAAATCTCGATGCATGGATATCACCTCGATACACCTTCTAATCTCCGTAATTACTGCAACGACCACTCTCGGTGACAATAGTCTTGATAACCAAACAATTACTTTTCTTGTACACATGAAAAAACATTACACTGATCACTTTTGAGTATAAATAAACTTGTTTCGCACTTCCTTCAATACATTAAACAGTACGCCTCTCAGGCTTATTGCAACTTTGCTACTTCATTTAACTCGCGCCACACTGCGCCTACCGTGCCTCTGCACCATCAACAAAACATTTATGTGTTTACTTCGGCGAGTCCGCTCCGCGACTGCTTCAGCAGCGCGATACTCACAGCTACTACGTCTGTACCAAAGGCAGTCTTTACAACAGGTTCAACATTTTCTCTGGCGCATTACCAACTTACAGCATAAGAATGTTCGTGCTTTTATGCGGGTTTACACACACAGTACATGTTTACACTAAATGATTCAATACAGGAAATGACGTTATATGAGAAATATACCTTGCATACAAGAAATGAAAATACGTGAAATGAACAAATTTAAGACAATATATACATTACGTTAAATCAAACTGTAAGATACAGCGACAGGTGTACTCTTACAAAGTAAAGTACTCTCCCCCATGCATCGAACGAAATTTTATGTAGACAGTAACCTTCATCCTGTTTTTCAATGTGAAGTGTACAAAATTTCTTCAAGATGGGAGCAAAACTGCGGATTTTGGCGAAATCCATAAGTACCCTACACCATGCACTGAACGAAAGTTTATGTAGACAGTGCCCTTGCTCTTGTTTTGAAGGTCAATTGTGCAAAATTTCAACAAGATGAGTGCGAAGATATAGATTTACACGGGCACATTGTAAAAGCACTTTCACTTAATCTCAAATTTTCCAGTTGGTTTTCAAAAAAATAAAATTGTACGAAACCTGTTTAGGTACCTTCCCCATGTAACTTTTTGTATGTGTACCAAATTTCACGTTATTTGGTTGTCTGGATGTTGAGTTATAAGAGAACAGACAGGCAGACAACAAATGCGTCTTATAAGTATAGAGATAATGCTGACATGATACAAATAACTAATGAAGTACGTATCGTCAAACATTAGTATACCATTAACAGTACCCGATTTCGCTTTACTTTGAGACACTCTGGCCTGTTTAATGGACATCAGTCGCTGTTAGTTTCGTGTTTGTTGCTGCCATCTGCCACTAGATTGGCGTGCTACAGTGAAAAACAGTGAACACAGTGGACCCCTTGCGGAGTGCGTCGGATTTGATATCTATTTTCTATTGTTCAAATGTTTGTGCAGCTTAAGGGACTTAACTTCGGGGTCATCAGTCCCTAAACTTACAAACTACTTATGAACTAGCTTATACTAAAGACGGCACATTATTTTTTTTCTTTCCTCTCTATTTCCCCAAAACTCTCAGTACGCAGGAAAGTTTTCTCATTGTATCTCTAGTCGCATTTCTATCTTCAAACGGGTCCAATGTTTTGTTCCTCAAAACTGTTCGTGCTCCCCACTACCGAATCTCTTAATCATTTAATCCAATGCAAACGCATGCCTCAAACACGCAAACGACCATTTCCTTGTGGGTGTAGAAAAGAGTTCGATCCCTTGCGGGAATGTAGATAAAGCTGAGAGAAAATAGGAGCCGTGGCAGAGCGGCCGAACGCATTGAGGCGCTATGCTACGAAGCGCGAGGCCGTTCCCCGTTGGGAGCTCAAATCCCCCCTCGGGCACGGATGTTTGTGCCGTCTTTAGTATAAGCTAGTTCATAAGTAGTTTGTACGTTTAGGGACTGATGACCCCGCAGTTAAGTCCCTTAAGCTGCACAAACATTTGAACATTAGAAAATAGATATCAAATCCGACGCACTCCGCAAGGGGCCCACTGTGTTCACTGTTTTTCACTGTAGCACGCCAATCAGGTGGCAGATGGCAGCAACAAACACGAAACTAACAGCGACTGATGTCCATTAAACAGGCCAGAGTGTCTCAAAGTAAAGCGAAATCGGGTACTGTTCAAAAATTAATAAATATTCAGTGTCCAATATATTGGACGCCAGGTCTGAAAGGGTTAAGGCGAGAATTTAAAAGAAATATATGAATGATATCTATGGAATTAATAAGTACGTGTTTTGCACTATATATACCTATTATGTACCTAAACAGAGAATACAAGTAATAATACTGACATAATTGAGGGCATGGTAACAAAACTTCAGTGTCGTTTATTATATTTGCGTACAAATACTCATATTTCAAATACGTAATAATAATAATAATAATATGGTTTTCTGTTCCGCAGGACCTAATTGAGGAGTAAGCTCCATGGTCATGGAACAAGTCAATATATGAAGTTTAACACAAGAATGGTAATAGGAAGTTTTTAAGTAGTCCTATGCACACGACACTCTTAAGACTAAGTGAAAAGAATCAAACAGAAAAAGGATTAGCTTAATTACTTACTTTTTCTAGGAGTTCCTCGACAGAGTAAAAGGAGTGAGCCATGAGGTAACTCTTCAATTTAGATTTGAAAGCGTGTCGGTTAGTGCTAAGATTCTTTATTTCTTGTGGCAGCTTACTGAAAATGGATGCTGCAGAATACTGTACACCTCTATGCACAAGTGTCAAGGTAGTGTGATGCAAATGTAGATTCGACTTCTGTCTAGTATTCATCGAGTGAAAGCTACTAACTCGTGGGAATAAGCTGATATTATTCACAACAAACGCCATTAAAGAAAAAAAAAACGTATTGTCACCAGTGTCAAAATTCCCAGACTACTGGAAAGGGGTCGACATGAACATTGTGAACATATTTCTCGAACCGCCCGTTTCTAAGCCAAAAATATTCTTTCTGTTTTAGTCGAGTTACCCCAAAAAACATCGCCGTACGTCAAAAGTGAGTGAAAGTAAGCGTAGTAGACTACTTTTCGTGTTGACAAATCACTTATTTCAGATATTGTTCTAATGTTAAATAAAACAGAATTATGTTTTGAACAAGCTCCTGAACATGGGCTTCCCACGACAGCTTACTGTCTATCTGACATAATCTCGCATTTAATTTTACAGATTCATAGATCTAATAAAATCTTTTCATGTCGAGAATTGCAAGAGATGTCATCAGAGGACTTCCAAAGTTTGATAGACGAAGTAGGCGACGATCAAACTGCAGATTCTGAGTGTGGAGGTGTTTCAAATGTCGACGGCAGATTGGCAAACTCTAATCCCATAAATACAAGCAGGATAGATAACTCACTCCATGGCTCTTATGGTGATATCACTCCTGTATCACCTCAACAATCATGGTGTAATCTCGGAATGTGATTAGGGGCAAAAATGTTTCAAACGTGGATCTACATATAGTTATGAATGTAGGGACACATATGCCACAGAAGGGTACAAGCAGAATTTGTGCTCATTGCAGCACAAAAAAGCAACCCAAAAGATGTAATACTTCATGCAAGGAATGCAAAGTTGGTCTTCGCCTTCCTTGTTTTCACCAATTTCATTCTAAATAACAAGTTTACCACTAGAATTTGTAATATGTTATTATGTTTTGTTGTTTGAATATTGTAATGTGTTCAATATTTGTAATTCACTAAATTGGTTAATAAATTGTATCTTCTTTGTAATCCAAATTTTTGGCCCACTTTAGGTTACGGTAGTAATACTAAAAGTGGGCCTTTGCGATCGTCTTTTGACAGCTCGAAATTTAAATGATAATAACGGCTTAACCATGCATCTGACACGAAAATTGAATAACCGAATTTGTAGAGAAGAAAATTGTCTACGACTATCGTATCGTTTCAGAGATATTTGCAAAAGTAACGGCGATTATGGAATGTATGCCTGTCTGTCTGTCCGTCTGTCTGTCCGTAAGGTGTTCCCTATTTTTAGGTCGAACCGTTCAACCTATCGGCACCAAATTTTACAGACATAATTGTTGGCTACTAGAGACCAGAACTTCGCTTTTTAAAAAATTTCAGACAAGAAATACGTTAGTATTCCCAAAACAGCCGTTTGTAATGTAATTTTAATTGCAAATTAACCGTTCATCTGAAGCGAAAATTTAATAAACGAATTTGTAGAGGAGAAAATTCTCTAAAACTTTGTTCCCTTATGTTTGCTTTTTTTTTTTTTTTTTTTTTTTTTTTTTTTTTTTTTTTTTTTTTTTTTTTTTTTTTTTTTTTTTATTCTCGTATCGTTTGAGAGATATTTACAAAAATTACGGAGTTTTGACACCCTCCATTAAATTAACGAAAACCAGCCGTTCGCAGATGTCACGTGACATTCCTCGCCCAGAACTGTCTCTGGCATACGCCATCTTGCGGTGCATATTTGATGATTTTCTTACTGTAACTTACACGTTGTCATTTCAAAGCAATGGCGCACTGAAGAATTAACAAAAAGACGTCGTTCTTCGTAAGATAAATGATAATCTAGTGTCTACAAATGCCATATTAGCATCAGTTAAGAACGACCATCAATAGTATGAGATTAAAGAACGAATTCCTAACTGTTAGCCTTAGCGTAGTCCGGGCGCCGTGGCTCAGCGTGCCCGGTCTGAGGGCCGAATGCTCTCTGTAATAAAAAAAAAACTGAGCCGAAGAACACATAGAACCGAAACGAACGAACACGATGAGCGTTCGCAAGGAAAAGAACTACCCACAGAGCAAAACATAAAAAAAGCATAGTGGGCAATGTGTTGCAATGTGACGCTGAAGGTCAGTGGTTCGGAACCCACCAGTACCTAATTTTGTTTACCTACAAGGGTTTCAGACACCGTTAGTAATTAATTTATTATTATTTAGATTATTATTTTGGTCCAAAATGTTTGCAAAAACGTATAAAACTACAAATCTAAAGTGGGCCGTAAAACACGTCAGTGCGAGTTTTATTTATGTATTCCACATATGAGAAGGTGCTCTTTTAATTGACCACCATCCAAAACAGTCTAAGCTCCACCCAACATGAATAGTGGTCTGTACACCAACCAGCTGTGTCTTACTTTCCCTTCCAAGTTAAATGAACATTAAATAAACCTGAGTATTATATGCCCATATAAGTGAAATGGGATGCAATAAAAATGCATTTCAAATTAAAAAAGAAAAAAAAAAATACATGTAGCTTCTGTTCCGAAATAACAGACGTTACTTCTCATCCTACAGTTGTTATTCTTTCATATTGACAGAATATATGACCAACGGCGATTGGGAAAAGCTTAAAATGTGTACCCAGTCGGGATCCGAACCCGGGTCTCCTGCTTTCTACGCAGTTGCGCTGACCACTACACACCTGGGGGCACAGTAATCATCGCACCTGCAAGGACTACCTAAGTACGCCTCCCGTAAGATACAAATTCCCAGCTTTACCCTGCCCACAGTACTCAAACTCGCACTTTAAACGGACACAAAATCCCGTGTGAGTGAGGACCCCAAACTTGCCCACCCCTCCCCATTAACGAAAGGATTATATTTCCTGTCAACAGGAATATATATATATATATATATCTGTGTGTGTGTGTGTGTGTGTGTGTGCAAACCCAACACAATCAATAGGTCGCTAATTTTGTTTTGGGATATCTAATTCCACGTGTTGTGTCAGTTTTTGTTTATGTGTATGTAGACGAGCTGAACACCTCAGCGTCACCTAGAAAATGGTTGAGTATGGCAGCTGCTGGGATAAGCCATTAGTAGCTATGGATATAACTTTCCAAAAACAGTGCCGTAGCTCTTCACAAACTGAACAATCAAAGACTACTGTCTTCAACTAATTGTGAAGCCAATACTATAAGAAATGTAATGTTTTTTGACTGAAAGCATCATTATTAACATCTTTCTATAAAATATAGAAAATTACGCACAAAACAAACAAACGTGCACTTTTTGTAAAAATTACCATTAGATGTTAAATTTTTGTACGTATTCGAGCAGAAAGACAAGGGGAAAAAAGAAAAAAGAAAAGGAAATTTGTCCGGACAAGATTCGAACCACTGACCCTTCAGGTGTAAACCCAGAACGCTATCGACTCAGCTACACCGTCAGTTGCTGCAACTGTTATGATTAATAGTACTTGCGTTTACTTTGCAAAACTTCAAAGTCGATTTTATCGACAATTTTTGAGAGTTGTGTCGAATGGCTTTGGCTGATTGTTATTTTAGTTCCGAACTTCATGTACAATAAATATCAAGAAATCCTAAAATCCGATACTCATGTGGTCTCCTTGTAAGCGACTGCCTCAGATGTGGCCCTATATCTCTTTCCTGGGGAACACCACATATCATTTCTGTTTTACGTGATTACTTTGAGTTTGTTACTATGTAGGCCTACTGTGTCCTTTCTGACAGAAAATCACTGTGCCGATACTCCATAAGCACGCAAGTTGATTAGAAACCGCATGCGAGATACAGTGTCAAATTCTTTTCTGATATCTACAATCGGAACCGAGACCTATTGTTGAGTGATTTAAGTAGCTAATACTCCAGGGATATCTACCTCTAAATTACACGTACGCTGACAGCTGTTCTTGTTTGGAATTTTGGAGTAGTTGCTTTGTCTTCTTTGCTAAAGTAATTTCAGAAACAGCGATTAACAATTCTGCTTTATCAGAAGTGTCGTCAGTAACATCACCGTTGCTATTGCGTAATGAAGGTACTGACCGTGTTTTGCCGCTAGTATACTTTGCATACGACTAGAATATTTTAGGATACTCTATCAAATTACGTGAGAGGGTTAGATTGTGGAAACTATATAGACTTCTCACAATGAATTTCGATTTTATGTGAAGGATTGTAGGTCGCGGGTGTTTTGTATCATTTTAAATTTTGCATTCTTTATTCTTTGCCTTTGCAAGTGTCCTAACGTGTTTTATGTACCATGACGCTTCGTCCCCCTCTTTAGTTAATTAATCTAGACTGGCTTTTAGGTAAAATATGTTTGTGTTCCGAAAACTCTGACCAAAATTTGAGGAAATATCTCCTCCGTGTTCTTGTCCACCTTCCGCACTCTTTTCCACCTTCCGCACTCTTTTCACATAGATCACGGTAAATCCTCTTACCCAGTCTATCATCTAATGACGTTCCATACAAAGTATCCCCATTTAACTGCCATTACCAACACATGTACCTCTCTCTCTTCTTTTTCTCCCTTTGGCACTTCCTCCTTTCTCTGCGTTCTCTCCCTCAGTGTCACAGTTTTCATCACTTTCTCTAGGTCTTCCTTACTACTTTCTCCTTCTGTACCATTTTCACTGACTACAATAGTTTTGTACTGGTCAATTACGACCTCATCTTGCAGTCAGGAACCTTACAATAATAAAGGCAGACACATTCACGATCCTCGATATAACTTCAAAGCAACGAAATTACATTGCAGAGGATAGCGTTACAAGAATTCGAACCAGGAGAGAGGGGTCCTACACAACTTCATAAAACCTAAGTTACTTCCCAAACAGGCAAAAAGTAGGTTATATCACTCCATCAAGAAATTAATAGTATGCCACGCAAATGCATCATAGAGCCTGATATTGAAAAAGGAGGGAAAACTACTCACTTTTGAAATTAAATTACTGAAAAGAACATTTGTACCAGTGAAAGAAAATGAAGAGTGCAGAATACGGTGACACAGAGTACTGAAACTATTATGCGCACTGACAAGGGAAACTCCGCATCGCACTCCCCCATATTTAGTGGTTGAAAAGCGCTTGGGAAGCCCGTCAAAAACTGATCACGGACCAAGCATGAAAAAAGAAGAAAATGCCAAAACAAAGAAAAAAAGAAGCAAAGGAGAAACAGTGAACATCCCTAGCAGAACATATAAAACGATACAGTGAGAGCTTCGTGGTGCTGCGGTTATGATGGTTGTGAAGCTGCAAGTTGCTGGTTCAAACCTTCCGCATATAACGCCATTGCCCAATTTTGACCATTTTTTGATAATAATATTTAATTTTATGCTACGTAAGATACGAAATTTTATTAAAGTTACAATCGATTCCACTATTGTATGGTATGTGATGTCTGTACTTTATGTGATTTGTATGTTTTATGAATATCTATATCATGTTTATTTTTGCATATTATTTTTTGTAATTTTAATTGGCTTCGATAATGTCAATTTTAGTTTTGAATCTTTTATGTATGTGAATATTATGTAAATTTGTAATATCTCAAGACCGGCATGATTAGTAAAAGGTGTAGTGATTCGAATGTGAACGGAATTCCGTTGTAAATGAAAAGGCGGTGTTGGCGCGCAGCTAACGGAGACAGAGTAGTCAGTCGAAGGTTGGCATTCACAGCAGTCAGTCTGTGGTGGGAGCTCACAGTAGTAGTGAACCTGAGGGCACAGCAGCAAGACGTAGTGGCAGACTTGTGCTACTGTATTCTGCCCAAATATTTGTTTCACTTGAGGCAGAAGACCAATCTACGTACAATGGCCTCGGTGAAGGTGCATATGCAATGGTAACACTTTTACTGTCTGCATATGGAGCTAGATAGAAGCTACTGGATACCGCTGTTATGATGTCGGTTCACAAACTGCATAAAGATGTATATGCTGAGCTGTATACGCTGCGCCGCCACCTCGCCACTACTCCGCATTAATAACAGGTCACAATATTTATTGTTACTGTTTATAAACTGGTCGTTGAGACATTTAACTTGTGTTTTGAATATTTTTGAATATAGGTTACATTTCTGTTAAAAGTAGTATGAACGTAACCCTAAGTTATCCCAAGTCACATAACCTAATAGGGACCCTCGCCAGTAAAGAATTATTATTTGGAGAATGTTCTTAGTACAATATGAAGTGCTGCAACTATAAATTTCATTACTCTTGTACAATAGTATTGGTAGGAATAAGTTACTGTTTTGCCACATAACTAATTTAAATCATTTCATATAATTGAAATAGTTCAGACACGAACTTCTATGTTCCTATAAATTGCCAGTACAGAATGAGTGACCTCATTGTAGATTCCAGGCTAGCAGATTTAATTGATGAACCTATTCAGCAAAGTGTTAATTAAATAATAGTTAACTGTAACAGAATCACTGATTTCATGGTAGGGAGGAACATTTCATTATTTTCAACAAAGTGGTACATGTTGTTGTTTTGGTCTTCAGTCCGGAGACTGGTTTGATGCAGCTCTCCACCCTACTCTATCCTGAGCAAGCCTTTTCATCTCCTCATAAGAACGGCAACCCACATCCAATTGAATCTGCTTACTATACGCGTCTCTTGGTCTCCCTCTGCGATTTTTACCCCACACACTTCCCTCCAATGCTAAATTTACGATTCCACGATGTCTAAGAATGTGTCCTACCAAGCGATCCCTTCTTTTAGTAAGGGTATGCCAAAAATTCCTTTTCTCGCCAATTCTGTTCAGTACCTCTTCATTAGTTATGTGATCTACCCACTTAATCTTCAGCATTCTTCTGTAGCACCACATTTCAAAAGCCTCTATTCTCTTCCTGTCCGCACTGCTTATCGTCCATGTTTCACTCCCGTACAAGGCAACACTCCACACAAATGCCTTCAGAAAAGACTTCCTTACCCTTAAATTAATATTCGATGTTAGCAAATTTCTCTTTTTCAAAAATGCTTTTCTTCCCATTGCCATTCTGAATTTTATATCCTCTGTACTGCGACCATTGCATGTTATTTTACTACCCAAGTAACAAAACTCATCTACCACCTTAATTGTCTCATTACCTAATCTAATTCCTTCGGCATCGCCTGATTTTCTAAGACTACATTCCATTATTTTTGTTTTGCTCTTGTTAATGTTCATTTTATACGCTCTCTTCAACACACTGTCCATTCCATTCAACTGCTCTTCTAGGTCGTTCGCTGTCATTGACAGAATTACAATGTCATCAGCAAAACGCAATGTTTTTATTTCTTCCCCCTGAACTTTAATGCCTATTCCAAAATTTTCCTTGCTTTCCATCACCGCCTGCTCAATGTACAAATTGAATAACATCGGAGAAAGGCTACAACCCTGTCTTACTCCCTTCCCAACTGATGCTTCTCTTTCATGCCCTTCGAGTCTAATAACCGCGATCTGGCTTTTGTACAAGTTGTAAATAACTCTCCTTTCCCTGTATTTTACCCCTACTGACTTCAGAATTTGAAAGAGTGTAGTCCAGTCAACATTGTCAAATGCTTTCTCCAAATCTACAAAAGCTAAAAATGTAGGTTTGCCTTTCCTTAATCTATCTTCTAAGATAAGACGTAAGGTAAGTATTGCCTCCCGGGTTCCTACGTTCCTCCTGAATCCAAACTGATCTTCCCCGAGGTCAGCTTCTACCAGCTTTTCCATTCTCCTGTTGATAATTCTTGTTAAAATTTTGCAACTATGACTTATCAAACTGATGGTTCTGTAATTTTCACACCTGTCTGCGCCTGATTTCTTTGGAATGGGGATTATTACATTTTTCTTAAAGTCTGAGGGTATTTCGCCTGTCTCATACATCCTACACACCAGTTCAAGTGGTACATACTAGTCAGTATTCTTTTAGTACATTTTTGATTATATGTCATAATCATAACCAATTTCTCACTTATTTACACAGATGATTAGGAACAGCACTGACCATAACATCAGTAGATTTTTTTATAATTTTTTTCCTACTAATTATAAGCCTTTCAGTAACTTTGTTTCTGAGTGCCACTTGCACTGCAATACTGCATTCCACGCTATGTTCCATAGTAACAGAAAGTAACTGATGAGGATAGGCTTACCTTTACAATAATTTAAATAATTACTGCTTTCATTTAAATCTTTATTATTTGTTTTTTTTTCTCTTATGAAGGTGGTAACAAAGTTTCTTCCACCCTTTATTTATTCTGCACCAAGCTTCTAAATTTAACTGCATTCTTAATTTATCACTGCTTGGTATTCTTATGACTCATTAGGCTGGCGATCGTGTATAAATTGTTATTAATGAAACTTTTGTTAATAATTTTAACTAACCCAACAATAGTATTGCAAGATTACCTAAGTTAATTTTTGTTTCATAGTAATCAGACTTCTTTTACTGCTATCAGTTACACCTATTTCAAACATAGTTATCGCTTTCCATAATTTATTTCGTGTTTGGATAAATCTTTGGGGAGTTTCGGTCCAAGTCTTGTCCTTAGGCTAGCACGGGTGACACACTTCGTGGCCCATGACTGTTCGATTAGTCGCGGTTGTGTCACACGCAGTTAAAATGTTTTTTATTTATTTTTTTTTTTTTATTTTTTTTTTTTTTATTTTTTACATAGTTATGTACTGACAGTCCGTTACTCGCCCTCGTTTTCGCTGTAACCAGTTTATTTCTATGTTGTTCTATATCAGCTGGTTTTACGTTACCACTAAATACAACTCACGTGTTTACAACACTTTCGTCCAGAGTCACGAACAGCTCGCACCATGCAAGGAGCCTCGTTGCAGGAATCCTCTCTCCGCCGCGCCCACTAGTCCACTGACGCCGTAGATGTTTATTTAGGCGTAGCGTCCTCATACTACGGCGCATTAACTCGCATCGGACCTAATGCTCCAAGTGGGGTCCGAACAACTTGCAGATTTGTATCCGTTTTTTACGTTTTTACTCGATGGGCTGTAAAGATTACACGTTCTGTTAGACATGAACACTAGAGAGACAGTTTGAATAGAGGTAGGAGTCAGGATAGGAGGTACTTTGGTCGGCGGGCCTGCAGAACGTTTCGGAAACTCCTGCAACAAGGTCTAAAATTTTTGCAGAATATCACAGGGTTCTGGGGAAATCAATAGAGTAAACCTATTGTGGGTCCCTGGCCACTCGGGGATCAGTGGCAACGAACATGCCGACAGATTAGCCAGGATGGGGGCAGAGACTCCATTTATTGGACCGGAACCTGTCCTGACAATCACGAAGGCAATGATCAAATTGGATCTACGTAACTGGCTCAGAAGACAGCACGTAGAATATTGGATCAAAGTCTACCAACAAAAACATGGCAAGGTAGTGATGCCAAAGCCATGTTTTCAAATCAAATGTTCAAATGTTTGTATAGTTTATGGGACTTAACTAAGGGGTCATCAGTCCCTAAACTTACAAACTACTTATGAACTAATACTAAGGACGGCACAAATATCCATGCCCGAGGGGGGATTCGAACCCCCGACCGTAGTGGCCCTGCAGACCGTGACTGGAGAGCCTCAGTCCCCTCGGCCACCGCGGCCGGCTATTAATATAATATGATACATTAACTGTATCTTCAGATGACTGAAGTCTTAAAATATGAGTTGCAGATACATCCACAGACTAGCGGGTTAGTAAAACCATTAGTGCTGTCAATGTTAAACAAGCAATCTCTTTATGATATACATTAAGTGTGGTGTCTAAGTAAATTTCTCAGCCGTGGTGGAATAGCCGAGCGGTCTAAAGCACCTCGCTGCGGAGCGCGCGGTTGCTTGCCGTGCAGGTTCGAGTCCTCCCTGGGGCATGGGTGTGTGTGTGTTTGTCCGTAGGTTAATTTACCTAGGTTTAAGTAGTTTGTAAGCTACGGACCACGCAGTTTGGTCCGATAGATTAACAGACATTTGAACATTTTGAACATTAAATTTCTCAGTCGAGACATCATAATACTTGTTAGAGGCGATAATCTGCCCTTATGGCAAGCTCATTTTCTTGAGTTATTTGTTGGGACGAGATGTGATTTAATCACTACCTCACCTTCTTTCGTCATAATTAAAGCCTAATCGATTGCTGGGAGACTAATAAGGACACTTTCAGCGTCCTAAGGTTTTTGTCTCCTTTACAACTGCAGCTTTCCTTAGGGAAAGGAGACGACTGTACATTGCAGATACATCTGAGAAGCACATGTAAACGTTTGCATATATATATATGTGTGTGTGTGTGTGTGTGTGTGTGTGTGTGTGTGTGTGTGTGTGTGTGTGTGTATTGTGGTATCATGTTTGCATTCGATGATGGTGTGTAATGGGTCATCACTGCGTGGTATCACGTTTGCATTGATTGGGGAAGGGAGAGAGCCGAACCCAACACCGCTACACGGCATACGCCTCTCGAATAACCGCAAGGGCTCGACCGAGCTCAGTGTCACATCCAATAGACGGATCACCTTCAACTGTCTCTGATGCTATCTCTCCACGACACTCTGCGGACGGATTTGAAACTGAAGCCATTTAATACATGGGTAGAATCTGATGTGGTTATGGTATATCGCCCAAAAATTTGGGTAGGGGATTTCTTTTCAGAGAGGACACAGTTTGTAGTAATCAATGGTAAAGCATCGACTAAAGCAGAGGTGATACCGGGCGTTCCACAGGGTATTGTTATTGGTTCTCTGCTGTAACTTATTTACATAAAAGATTTGGGAGAAAATCTAAGTAGCTCTCTTATGTAGTTTGTCATTTACCATCTAGTAAAATCATCTGAAGATCAAAACCAACTGCAAAAGCATCTGAAAAAATATCACTATGGTTTAAACATTGGCTATTGACTAAATAATGAGGAGTGTGAAGTCGTCCACATGAGTACGAAAAGTAATCCCTTAAACTTTCTTTGCCAGATAAACCAATCAAAAATGAAGGCCGTAAACTCCACAAAATATCTAGGAATTACTATTACTTCATACTTAAACTGGAAAGAACACCCAGATAATGTCGTGGAAAAGGCGAACGAGAGAGTACGTTTTATTTGTAGAGTCCTTAAAAGATGCAACAGAACTACTAAAGAAACAGCATACACTACGCTTGTCCGTCCGTCTTTGGAGTATTGCTGCCCAGTGTGGGATCCTTATCAGGTTGGTTTGACGGAGGACATCGAAAGAGTCCAAAGAAGGACAGCTTGTTTCTTATTGTCACGATACATGGAGACAGCGTTACGGAAATGATACAGGATCTGGAGTGGGAATCATTACAACAACGGCGCTTATCGCTGCGGCGTGGGCTACTTACAAAACTCCAATCGCCAACATTCTCCTCCGAATGCGAAAATATATTGTTGACTCCCGCTACATAGGTAGAAATGATCATCAGAATAAAATACGAGAAATCAGAGCTAAAGCGGAGAGATTCAGGTGTTCTTTCTTCCCGCGCGCTATCCGAGAATGGAATGGGAGATAAATAGTATGAAGGTGGTTCGATGAACCCTCTGCCAGGCACTTAAATGTGATTTGCAGAGTATCCCATGTAGATGTAGACTATATCTTGTCTTCACCCCTTTCCTGTAAAGACAAAGAGAAATTCAGCAAATGCACTTGGAGTATCCGGCTGCCATCCTTCAGGGTGCTGGCTATGACAGAAGTCTTTTGCCTTTACAAATTTACCTTGGGGAATCAGAGCTCTCACGGCAATTTTATACATAAAAACAGAATATGGCACAAACTTCGTCCTAGTGTCGATCCATGTCTGGATCATATACGTATACATGTTTCACATTTACAGTATTTCAAAATAATCATTTTTAAAAACAGTAAATGAAAAAGAGAAGAGAATAGATTGATGTTATACTCAGAGATGGTAGATGGTGCGCAGGGAAGCAGAAGCTCAGAGTTCCTCCAGGCGCTGTCACTGCTGAAGCGAGCGAGATGTGGTTTGGTGCATTTAAGTAGAGCCGTCTCCATTCGTCAATAACTTTACATCTGCTAATTTGCACAGAGAAATCAGGAGAAGGAATTAGAGTTCACGGTGAAGACATAAAGGAAATTGCGCTTTGCCGATGACATTGAAATTCTGTCAGAGGCAGCGGAGGACCAGGATAAGCAATTGAACGGAAAGAAACGTACGAGATGAACATTAACGAGCGCAAAACAAGGATAAATGGAATGCGGTCCTACAAATCAGGCGATGCTGAAAGAATAAGCTTAGGTAGCGAAACAACAATCAGCTGTTTATGGGCAGCATACGCGCTGAGGACAGGAAGAGGATAGATTTTTTATTTTTATTTTTATGTGGTGCTACAGAAGAACGCTAAAGATTTAGGTAGGTGGATCGCGTAACTAATGAGGAGGTACTAAACAGAATTAGAGAGAAAAGGAATTTCTGGCATAACTTGACTAAAAGAAGGGATCGATTAGTGGGACACATTCTTAGACATCAAGGAATTGTGAATTTAGCATTGGAGCGAAGTTTTTGGGGTAAAAACCGTAGAGGAAGACCAAGAGATTGATACAGTAAGCAGAGAGAGACAGATGTGGGTTGCCGTTCTTATTTTTAGTTGAAGAGGCTAGCGCAGGATAGGTTATTGTGGAGAGCTGCATCAAACCAGTCTCTGGACTGAAGAGCACAACAACAACACGTGCCGCTTCCAGCATTGATATCAATTTTTTTTTTTTTTTTTGTCTGAAGTCCTTATAGTCTACGTTGCACCCCCTACAATGCTGCACTCCAGACAAATGCTTTCAGAATGCACTTCCTAACATTTACACTAATATTGGATGTCAAAAAATTTAGCCTTTACAAACGCTTTCCTTCCCATAGCCATTCTGCATTTCATATCTTCTTTACTTCAACGATCACAAGTTAACTTGCTACCCAAATAACAAAATTCTTCCACTACTTTTACTGTACCATTAGAAGAAAAGGTGGTTTTATGGGCTACCACTTTATTTTTGATCCATAAATTTGAAAATTGTCAGTCAAATTTGCTGAAAACCTCAAAACATAATCTTTATGATGTTATAAAAAAGCCCAACACATATGTTTTAGTTTAAATCATTATGCAACTTTAATATGGAAAATTGTTTACAAAATTGACATATTGTGAAAAAATGTAAATTTGGTGGTAATATGGGCTACTTTATAAACACACAAAAAAGTCAGTATTATTTTCTGTAGACTTTTAGAGTAATTGGAAAATAGCAAACCCTTTATAGTGGGACATGTTTATCATAAGATGTTCATTTAGGGTTGGCAGAAATCACAAATGTAATGGTCCGTTTCACATCCAGCACACTCATTGTGCGCCCACATCTCGCTCATTTGGCACTGGATCCATAGCTCTCCTTCAGTGTCTTGGGAATGTAACCCCTCACAAAAAAGGCAGGTAGCGTCGTCATCTCCACCAACACTGGGCTCTAGAACTGACTCCCCGGAATCTATCGATCCCTCCTCTGAACTCTCGGATGATAATTGTAGGTCGATGGTCAATTTTCGCTTCACTGATGGAGTTTTCCTTTTTATTCCTTGTTCCTTTCTTTTGTCAACACCTGGCTCACATCTAACATTCTTCGTAATCCCTGTTACATCGTCACTTTCGATCTTCCTTTTTTTATCCACTTCTTTCCCCCCTTTCTTTTTATTTTCCTTTTTTTATCAGCTTCCTTTTCTTCGTGCTTTTTTGAGCTTCTTCCAAATATATTTTGTAGGGTGATTCTGTAATTACAGTTGACTTTCCTGGCTTAGGTCCTTTGTTAGTTGTCTTTTTCTTATTTTTTGGCACAGGCAAAATGTCCTTTGGTGAAGTCTCAATGTTTCCTATTGGAACGTGGGACGCACTGCTTGGGCCAGCTTCTGCTACGTCTTTGGCACATGGTGTGGACCAGTAGAGGACTGGGGCAAGCCATCTGTGTTATCAGTCTGAATCAGAAAACCACACAGAATTTGTAGGGGTTGTAATATGGGCTACTGTAGTGGGTAGCCCATATAACCACCACAGCGATTGTCCATATTACCACCCTAGACCTCTTGGAGGATTGAGGCTTTTGAAATATGGTGCTACAGATGAATGCTGAAGATTAGATGGGTGGATCGCGTAACTAATGAGGAGGTACTGAACAGAATTGGTGAGAAAAGGAATTTCTGGCATACCTTGACTAAAAGAAGGGATAGATTGGTAGGACACATTATTAGACATCAAGGAATTGTGAATTTTGCGTTGGAGGGAAGTGTATGGGGAAAAAATCGCAGGGGAAGACCAAGAGATGGATACAGTAAGCAGATTCAGACAGATGTAGGTTGTCGTTCTTATGTAAAGATGAAGAGGCTTGCTCAGGATAGGGTATTGTGGAGATCTGCATCAAACCAGTCTCCGGACTGAAGACCACAACAACAACGACCTCTTGGAAAGTAAAACGTCGCTATCCGTTATAAACAAACTTTAATAAAGTAACTTCATGAGCATTAGAGAGCTAAATATTCATATAATATGTAGTTAAGAAGTTAACAGCTAACTACGCACTGGCAGTACGTCTAATATAACTGTAATTTCTTACCTTTCAAAGTTTTTAAATGAGAAAAATCACGAAACAACTCACCACTAACATTACACGTAACTGACTGCGGCAGCGCATTCTGTGGCGTTTGTACGAACTAGCTACTACTATTTACTGAGGTTGCCGCTAGTATGCGCGGCCATATTGCAACCACTGGCCCATAATACCACCTTCGCCTCTACACTAAAACTCCATCCGAACGGCCTCAGAAGGCCCACTGGGTACTGACCGACCGCCGTGTCATCCTCTGTCTGAAGGCGGTACGGAGGGGGGCGTGGTCAGCGCCCTGCCTATAACTCCCGGCCGCTGTGACCGGAGCCGCTGCTTCTCCATCAAGCAGCTCCTCAGTCAGCCTCACAAGGCTGAGTGGAGCCCGCTTGCCAACAGCACTCGGCAGCCCCCGGCGGTAACCCATCCAAGTGCTAGTCAGTCCCGACATTTGCTTTATATGTAAGGTCCGCCTTGAGCAAACACAAATGTCTTTTGATTTCTCCCATACATGTTTCGCTGGCGTTGTAGCATCATTAGTGGGATGTTTAATTCATATTGTCTGTCAAATTAACAATGGAATGATTGTTACTTTTGTACATTAACAGTGAAAACTACAAATAATTGTGAGACTACTATACATCGTTTCTTATTTTTATAGGTATGCTAGGCCTACCTTAATACCACATGTATTGGTTATGTTTGTGATTCTTCCACTCACAAAACGTCACTGATATTTTTTGACAGTTTGTTATCTCAAACCAAAACGTGTGTTTCATTTCATTTGGGCCTGCAGCATTGTGTATGTCTTTTAAGGACATATTGTTAATCTATGAAAAGCCAAAATGCTGCTTCACTTTATAGATGTTAAAAAACTGTTTATTATCGCAATAGGCCTATTTCGGCTCTGTGGCCATCATCAGGCTATTTCCATATAGCATCGTGGATGTATAATTGATTATAATGACTGCAATGATTGCAGTATACATGTCCTTCAGATGGTATATATATTACGTAAATCAGGTCTTAATTCTTAACAGCTAATCTGTCAGTTTGACGTATCCTCCAGCGATGTTCTATGGTTACAGTTTGTTTATGACCGCTCATAAACAGTCATAGCAGTCATAAACAAACTGTAACCATAGAACATCGCTGGAGGATACGTCAAACTGACAGATTAGCTGTTAAGAATTAAGACCTGATTTACGTAATATATATACCATCTGAAGGACATGTATACTGCAATCATTGCAGTCATTATAATCAATTATACCTCCACGATGCTATATGGAAATAGCCTGATGATGGCCACAGAGCCGAAATAGGCCTATTGCGATAATAAACAGTTTTTTAACATCTATAAAGTGAAGCAGCATTTTGGCTTTTCATAGATTAACAAAACGTGTGTATTTAATGTGTTGAATGGTTAGCTTGTAAATATCGGGATTCTTACGAAAATACAGGACGTAGTTTTTGTGTTTTGGTTTGATTTTATTGTAGCTACTGCTTCTATAACAAAATGTCTAAGTGTTTATAGCAAGTTTTTGTCACCTACTTTGGTGGATATGTGCTGTTTTTCGTGTTGTGTCACTTTCACTTTCACTCAATGTCTATGTTATGAAAACAAGATGGTGGTAGTTGAATTCTGGGAGTAGTGTTGGGAACAGCTGACTGTGGTGGGGGCAGGAGTTTTGAATCATGTTGTTTTCGTTTTAGTGTGTGTGTGTGTGTGTGTGTGTGTGTGTGTGTGTTATGGGTTTTCTGTAAGTTTTATGAGGGCAGAGAATATGGTTCCGTTGCAGGGGACTGTGTATTCATTTATTACTTCTTTTCTTTCTATTATGGCTTTCTGTATATGGTAGTTCTCTTCGATTGTTAATTTTTGTGGGAGGCTTTTGCTGTGTTTCAGAATCTTTAGATCAGTATTTATGTCAGTTGGTTTGTGGTTCATGTTTATGAGGTGTTCTGCAAATGTGGAATGACTATTGCTTTTTAGTGATCTTCTGTGTTCTGTGTATCTGGTATTGAAATTTCTGCAAGTCTGTCCAATGTAAACTGAGTTACAATCCTGGCATGTCAGCTGGTAGATGCCAGAAGTGTTATGTTTGTCTGTGTTAGTGTTGGTTGTCTTTAGTTTTCTTTGTATTGAGTTATCAGTTCTGTATGTTACTTTCAAACCTTGTTTTTTGAGAATGTTTCCTATTCTGTGTGTTGCTTTGTTGTCATATGTGAGACTGCAGAGCTTTTCAAACCTCAAGATGAATACAGTCCCGACATCGTTTAAATTCTGTGACCTAACAGGAACCGCTGTATGCACTGCTGCTTGGCCCTTGGCTTATTGTCTCATAACCTATTCTAATCCCTTCAGCATCGCTCCATTTTCTAACACTGCATTCCATTACTTTAGTTTTACTTTTGCTAATGTCCATCTTATATCTTCCTTTCAAGACACTGTCCATTATATTTAGTTGCTCTTCCAGATCCTTTGCTGTCTCTGACAGAATTACTATGCTGTCAGCAAATCGCAAGGTTTTTGTTCCCTCTCCTGCACTTTAAATCCCACTCCAAATTTCTCCTTGCAGTCCTTCAGCCGGCCGCGGTGGCCGAGGGGACTGAGGCGCTTCAGTCACGGTCTGCACGGCCACTACGGCCGGGGGTTCGAATCCCCCCTCGGGCATGAATATTTGTGCCGTCCTTAGGATTAGCTATTTCGTAAGTAGTTTGTAAGTTTAGGGACTGATGACCCCGTAGTTAAGTCCCATAAGCTTTACAAACATTTGAACATTGAGCAGTCCTTCACTGCTTGTTCAATGTGCAGATTGAACAATACTGAGGAAAAGATACAACCCTGTCTTACTCGCTTCCCAACCAAGGTGACCCTTTCAAGTCCTTTAATAATTGCTGTCTGGTTTTTGTACAAGTTGAATATAGCTCTACGCTCCTTGTATTTTACACTTGCTGAATCTGAAAAAGTGTATTCCAGTCAGCATTGTCAAAAGCTTTCTCTACATCCACAAAGGCTAAAAACGTAGGCAAGTAACTAAGCGGGTATCCTTCTGATTTCCACTAATTTTTCGCGATCTTCCCTCCACGCCTATTGTAATTCTGCCGTTTCTTCTCCGACTTATAGTACAAACTCTGTCTGTGTCAGTAATTCTCTCTGAGCCTTGTACGACCTCCTTCAATAGCTTCCTTATATAGTCCTAAGCATTTCTATGGGTTGCAATCTGTAAGTCTTAATTTTACTTTTCCGCCTTTTTAATTACTTCACTTTTACGAGTTTTGGAGACTGAACGTCAACCGTCTCTATAAGCGCTCCCTATCGCATGTAGCTGCATTTATTTCACTTCTACATGTAATTCTAAACATTTCTATGGGTTGCATGCCGTAATTATTATTTTTATTTTTCCAATTTTGTAATTATTTGATGTTTGTGGTTTTCCTGTGACAGATCCTCATCCGTCTCTGTAATCGCCCCCAATCGCGTGTTGCTGTATTTCTTTCGCTTCCTTGTATAATTCTAATGGGTTGCATAATAGGTTCATAATTTCTATGGGTTGCATGCAGTAGTTAATTTCCTTTATTTTTCAGAAACTGAATTTATTCAATTTCATCGATTTTCGGACCACTTGGATTCGAGTTCCGACTTCCGGGATATGCAGCTAGTCGCCTGAGTTCTCGCCACTTTTCTTATAAAACCAGTACCTAGCTCGATTTCTAACAGACTGCAACTTAAGAATCAATCGTGATTTTGTATAACGAATCCGATTTTCAACCACTTCACCTTCAGTGGAGTACGTTCATGTAACGTAGCCGTGTGTCACCGTTAGCGTATTTGTTCGCGGTCTATTACAGATGTAATTTACCTTGCTGTACACACGCACCATCTGAAAACAGGCACGACAGACCAGAGCCAGCTTCAAAGTGTTTGTATATTGTGTTTTGTGCTACCTCCGGTTTGCTGAATTTAGTCTACGATAGCGACGCCTGCTTCCGCCTCGTCTCAGCACGCTGTTTTGGTGAGTTTCGCTGTGGCATTGCGTGTGTGTGAGAGAATGAGTGTCGTTTTTTAATCCTTCCCCCCAGTAGCGTCAAATCATGTACAATTTAGGCTGGGCACCGTCCGCATTAATTAATGTAAGAGATGCATCATTATTATATTAACAAAATTGGTTCCCCAATTTGCTTGTTTTACCTGAAAAGTTTAGCATAAGCCGTAAGTTGCCTATAAATTGTAGTTTTAGAGCATCTTCCTTCTTCTATTTAATATTGTTCTTCACAAGTGTTGAGAACAAGCTCAGATGCAAATTATATCTAAATTCCGTTGCAACATAAATGTTTTCTTAGCCGCCTTTCTAAGATAACGTTAATTGTGGTGACTTGCTTATTAATGTCTGAGTGTAATAACGTGTTAGCTGTTATGCATATTGACCACCGTAGTATTAACTTCCTGTTATCGAAGTAATTGAAACGAGTTAGTTCTCAGTTTGGGCCAGGTAACAAGGCTTTGTAGCTGGGAGTAACCAGTAGTTCACACGGACCTTATTTGCTAATTTTAGTGACAAAGCAAGGCTCTTGTTAGGTACAATGGTCAACTTTTAAACGTCATATACGCTGATTTCTGTGTTCTACAAAATCCTTACAATGACGGCGACCTTCATCATGCTTCGAGACTGGAACAAAACTATAGATTAGTATGCAACACAGTCACTGGGACACTGCTTTATATACGAGGTATGTCCACAAAGTAAGTTTCGTTTCGTTATATAAAACAAACGTGTACAGATACAGAAAAGTATATTTCTTGTGCAAAAATCTGCAACTGTTAAACAACTTTTCTACATAGCTTCCAAAATTTTGTAAGCACGTGACATAGCGTGGCACAAGTTTTTCTATGCCTTCTTCATAGAAATATGCCGCCTGTGTATTCAACAATATGGTAAAATGTTCTTTCAGCTCGTCATAGTTGAAGCGTTGACCATCAAGGACAGATTAAAGGCGAAGAAGAGATGTAAGTCGCTAGGAGCGAGGTCCGGGCTATACGGAGGATGATCACAAGCGTCCCAATGAAATTTCTCATTTTCGCCGTGTGAGGTCGGGCATTATAGTGAAAAAACACACCTCTTGATAGTAATCCACGGCTTTTGTTCTGTATTGTGCGGCGCAATGTGCATTGATTGTTTTTCCTCGTCGTAGGAAATCCATCAGCAAATTACCTTTTATGTCCCTAAAATGGTACACATGACTTTTACAGGTGTCAAGATCTGCTTACGATTAACCTTCGTGGCCGCTTAGTTTCAGGGGTGTCGTACGATACACAAGTTGCATACCCCGTGATTATTAGAGAAATAAAACCATCGCCTTCTTACTTGTAGCATGTCAAAACTGATATGCACTCCCCATCCGATTTGTTTATTTTTATTTACTTTTTTATGCTTATTTTTTTGTTTTTTATTTATTTTTTTATTATTTATTTATTTATTTTGTGTTTCTCAGTCAGGTTATTTGGGTACCCAACCTGAGCAAAGTTTTCAAAATTTCAGTTTTTCAGTATCAATTTAATGAATTAGTAACCGTGAGATTTGAGGAACTTCCATAAGAAGGGCACTAATTGTAAGCTTACGATTGTGCATAATTTCCTCTTCAATTGTGTGAACAAGTTCGTCAATAACCACAGACGGGCGTCCACTTCGTTCTTCATCTTTCACTCGATCATGTCATTCATTCAACAGTCTGACCCATCTTCTAACCATTGAATCACTCATAGAATTTGGTCAGTAAACCTCGCACATTTGCCGATGGATTTCCGTCTTTTTAAGTTTCTTTCCACCACGAAATAGAATCTCAGATTTGAATTCACACTCGGCGGCGTTGTAAATTACTGCTTACATTATAAAGAAGCACAACAAAGCACACGTCGGCAGCAGCGATCTGAAAATGGCGAACATGTCCTTGATTCAGAGTAACTGTCGCGCATGCTCGGTACAGCGATCGTAGCGCTGCCGCGGATAGAAACAGAAAGAAACAGTACTTACCATGTTGACGTCCCTCGCATAATGAAGACCTATGAAGCCTATCTCGCCATGATTTGCAGTTCCTCATTACAGACGTGCTTGTAAATTTCGTTGAAATACGCTTTACTGATAACATATGTACCACTAAGGATGTCACTGGTTTAGCCTGAAGATGACACTACTGGAGAGTCAAAAACGATATCAAAATAACTTTCAGTCAAATCTTACTGTTGCTGGTATAAAAGCTGTCTGAATCACAATCAGGTACAATCAAATCCCACCTTTCAAGATGGTATGGAGGTACGAGCTGTAGGTGGTTCCTAAGGGTGTGGGCTGTTCTTTCATGACATGCACTGGTTTTTGTGGTCAAACGGAACAGATAATTGTACCTCAGATGACTGTAAATCATTAGCAGACATTCGTGGACTTTCCAAAGTAGGCTACATATTTGGGTTCGAAAAGAATTGTATCTAGTTCCAGCGGATGATTTGGCCATCCAGAAAGCAAAACACAGATAACATCGAACACGTGTATAACGTATTCGGGAAACCTATTGATGCACAAAATCCTGCATCAGCCGCTCTTTCGCAATCAATGATAGCTGTAGACACAGCATGGCTCAACATTCCTCCTGTAGGAGACTTATAGCGACTCTTGTTGTATAACTGGGTGTGATTATTTAATTTTACAACTACTTATATATGGATACTCTGCAAGTCCCATTTCTCTATAGTTCCATTCTCTAATAGGAAAAAGGAACACTTATATCTTTCCCGTTTTCAATCGCATTTCTCTTATTTCATTATGATGATAATGGTCTCCCTATGTACGTGGAGCCTAACAAATAATATTCGCATTCTGAAGAGAAAGTTGGTGAAATATATTTCGCAAATAGATCTCGACGCAACAAACAACGCATTTTTTCAATGATTTCCACCCCAACTGGTGCATCATTTCCATGACACTCTCTCCCCTATATCGCGATAATACAAAGCGATCTACGCTTCTCTGAATTTTCTCTAAATCGTCCGTCAGTGCCACCAGGTAAGGATCCCAGAATATGCAGCATTACCCCGAAATAGGACGCACAAGTGTATTGTAAGCACCTCCTTTAGTAGAACTGTTGCGTCTTCTAAGTATTCTGCCAAGTGTTCTTTGGTTCGCCTTCTCTACAATATTTTCTGTGTCTTCTTTCCAATGTAAGGTATTTAGAAGAACTGATGTCCTGTAGGCTTTACTGATTTATCGTGTATCTTAAGTTTAACGGATTTCTTTTAGTGGTCACATGGATGACTTCACATTTATCATTATTAAGGATCAATTACCAAATTTTGCACCCTGCAGATATATTATCTAAATCATTTTGACCTTATTGTGTCTTAACTAACCGATAAATGACTGTATTATCCACGAACAGTCTAAGAGAGGTACTCAGATAGTGTCTTAAATCGTTTATGAAAATAAGGAACAGTAGGGGCCATATAACACTTCCCTGGGGAACGCCAGATATCACTTCTTCACTTCTGATTTACTCGATTCCTTACCGTTAATTACAATGTACTGTGTCCTTTTTGACTAAGTATCACGAATCCAGTCGCACAACTGTGACAATATTCCGTAAACACGTAATTGGATTAGAAGACGCTTGTGAGATACAGTGTCAAATGCCTTTCGGAAATATAGAAGTACGGAATCTATTTGACATTTATTGACATTTATTGTCGATAACACTCATCACATTATGAGAATAATGTATGTTTCAGAAGAACTGTGCCGGCCGCGGTGGCCGAGAGGACTGAGGCGCTTCAGTCACGGTCTGCACGGTGTGAGATTAACGCCTAATAGAAATACCGGTAATCAATAGCATTTGATAATTAAACAGTATGAAGTTCACTGCAAACATTGACCATGCCAATGCACTAAATGTTACACAATTTTAATCTTATTAATTATGGTAGCAATTTATGTACACAGTTGGGTGACAACATTTATAGTTAGGCCATAGGTAGAAATTCTCCACGTTGAGATTTGCTGTGTGCTTGTAGCTGACGGGAGGCCAGCGAGCAGGCCGACGTTGGTGGCTTGTTCCAACTTAGGATTTTCCAGTTCGTTTCCGGTGAGGGGAGAGAGGGACAATAGCGAGTGCCAGGCACAGTGCAATGCACAAATATTGTAATACTACTGGCATTTGAAGTAATACGATGCAGTTAGGAACCTTTAAGGCCCTCATTACAAAATAGCCTGTTGATAAATAAACAATACATTAGCTGATATAGTCACATCTGGCTTAATATGTTTAATTGACAATGAAAAGTAATAAATTATCAATGAATACAAGACAGTTACACAACTAGCATGGCAATATTTGTTTATAAAAATAATATATTAACTATTTTTCATTTTTTTTCAATCAATCTTTTGTATTTTAACTTGAAGTATTCAGTTAAAGCACTTATCTGTGATATAAGAAATTGCACGATTATGATAAATAGCAGAAAGTATGTTTATACCAATATAAAAACCTAAGAAAATATTTGTTTAATTTGTAGTGTAATTATTTTGATTTTAAGTAAAGTTTTAGAAATGTATTGGCTGAGCACTGTACGTTGGCAAATCGGTTACAAAAGCTCACATGCGGAAGTTGATGACGTAGGGGAAAAACCCCAAAAGTTGAGCTTTGCGCGCGAGGGCAGGAAGTGAGGACTCCGGAGCACGTGGTGAGCTGGCCGGGCGGCGTCGCTCTGCATCAGTCGGCATGTGGATCTCGAGGTGGTGACTTGAGATTTGTCTGTGGCAATCGCCACGTGTGGTTGCTTGTCGTAGACTGTACCAAGTTAAATCGAGTGCTACTGTGTGTTTGTTAATATTTAGCCGGTGGAACAAGGTGTGCATCGCGTTGAATTAAAGTGACTGTGATTTGTTAATGTAAAACGTGTCGTCGCATAGGCATGAACATAAACGGTGTTTGAGACAGCCATGTGGTGTGAAAACAATTCGCGACAAATATTCATTTTGTCTGGGGGCTCACGAGCTGTAACTTTATTTGGTGAATGTGTCAACGTACAGACGTATCAGCCACAGGGTTCAAATATTGTGAAATAAACAACATAAAGTGAACTTTCACGTGTTTTCAAAATTAGTAGTTAGTACACCCTTTTCTCTCATGAACTTGATTTTATTATGAATTTGTTTTGTTAATCATATTCAGGGAAGGAAAGCTGCGAACGTGTGATATCATCCCCTAGAAAACGAGTCAAACAGTCGCAATCACGGTTCCAGTGTTCTTGCATGTTTAGGAATTTGGTTCGCAGCTGGTAGTTGTGAGATTTAAAAATTAAACTTTCTCTATTTTAAACTCTCACCCCGACCTTCACGCTCGCAACAGCCACTACGGTCAGGGTTCGAATACCCCTCGGGCATGGATATTTGTGCCGTCCTAGTTTGTAAGTAGTTCATAAGTAGTGTGTACGTTTAGGGACTGATGACCCCGTAGTTAAGTCCCATAAGATTAACAAACATTTGAACATTTCAGAAGAACTGTACTTTCTGAACCTGTTTGACTATGGGACAAGTATATTTTTTAAAAGCCTCCTGCAAATCGAAATCAAATATAGGCCTGTAATTTTGCGGATCACTCATATTGCATTTCTTGAATACTGGAGTTACCTGTGCAACTTTTCAGTCTTTTGGTACGGAACGTTATCTAAGCGAGCGGTTGTATACGATAGTGAGGTATGGGGCTATTGCATCAGCATACTCTGAAAGGAACCTAATTGGTATACGGTCAGAAGCGGAAGACCTACTTTTGTAAAGTGATTTAAGTTGTTTTAATACTCCAGGGATATTTATGTCTAAATTACACATTTTGCAAACTGTTCTTGATCCGAAATCTGGAGTATTTGCTTCGTTTCCTCTCGTGATGGAATTTCGGAAACACTGAGCAATTCTGCTTTCGGAGAACTGTCAACAGCAGCATCACCATTTCTATCGTGTAATGCAGGTATTGATTATGTTTTACCTCTAGTATACATACAACCAAATTACGATACAGGGTTTCGTTGTGGTGACTACTGTAAGCTTCTCGTTTTGCAGTTAGAGCTGAATTTCTAGTTTGATTGCCAGTCTTGGGAATTTTTTTGTGTGTTTGAATTTGGCATGATATTTTCTTTGCTTTTATTACAGTGATCTAACCTGTTTTGTGTACCATGGCGGGTCAACCTCCTCTTTTTTTAATTTGTTTGGTATGAATCCGTCAATGGTTGTCGATATTATTTATTTGAATGTAAGGCACATCTGATGTACACTCACATTCTTAGTATCGGAAGACTGTAAATTTTAATTCAGGAAAGTGTTAATCGTTTTTTAATCTGCTTGTTTGAATAAATATAATTTTCTTTTAATTTTGGTGGATTTGGAAAGTCCGATATTCAGTATCGCTACGACAACTTTGTGTTCACTAACCCTGTGTCTGTTTTAATGCTTTTTATTAGGTCCGCATTGCTTGTTGCTAGTAGGTCAAGTATGTTCTCACAACAATTTACGATGCTAGTGGGTTCATGAACTAATTGCTCTAGATAATTTTCGGAGAATGCGTTCAGCACGATTTCGGATCATGTTTTATGCTTTTCTCCGGTTTTAAACGTATTTTGGCAATATATCGATGGTAAGTTAAATTCACAACCGCCGCGGTGGAGTAGCCGAGCGGTCTAAAGCGCCTCGCTGCGGAGCGCGCGGTTGCTCGCCGTGGAGGTTCCAGTCCTCCCTGGGGCATGGGTGTGTGTGTTGTCCTTAGGTTAATTTACCTAGGTTTAAGTAGTTTGTAGGCTACGGCCTGATGACCTGATAGAATTACAAACATTTGAAAATTTAAAAAAAAAAGAACCAATTACAATTGTATACTTTGGATACGTTTTTGAAAATTGATTACGGTTCTCGTTGTTCGAAAAACTGATCCTTTTCCGGTGGACTCCATCTGGCATGACACAGGGACAAATTTTTACGTAGATGTGAGTTAACAACTGTAATATATTTTTTTTTAAATGCACAGTCAACCATCAGCGGTGTATTGTCATTTTCAGAAATTTACCGGTTTAGGATATTATCCATCATCGGAAGAGTAAAATTAGACAGACTGATCGAGAAGTACACTGTTGATCTGATAAACGTAGCAGTTATCGATGTATTCATGTTGTGAAAATAATATATCTCTGACCGCCATCACAGAATATCATATCCTGTGATGGTGGTGCTAGAGATATTATTTCCACAACATGAATACTTCCCTTCTCGGTCCCGAGCCTATGTATCACGACGCCTTGCCCCCAGCATCACCGCATCTGACGACCCATCCTCCACTGTTCGTCGTGAGTCAACCAACATCCGCCATCTCAGGCTCACCGACACGCGTTAGGGACCGAGCACAGATTCGAACACCGTAGTACTGCATGAGAATGCTGAGTGAGATCCAACTGTAAGCTTTCCCTTTTTTCCACATAGTATAGCCACCAAAGCGTTGTTTCTAAGTGCACCAGAAACATTCATTTGTATTTTCGTTTGCTGTAATAATCGTTAAATTCATGCTGTGTCATATATTTGGACGAAATAAAACTTTTTTCTGTGCTTTTACTCCTATAATCGTGAAATTCAAGGTGTTTCAACAGTTTGTAATAAAATTCGTCTTTTTAAGCCGTACTTTTGACTGTAACTGTCGCAGGCTAGCCTTGTATCGAAATAATATACAGGGTGTTTCATTAAGTGTGTTTGTAACTTATAAAATAATAGGTGACGGAAAATTTTAATGCGGTAGTCAACACAAGAAATGTTACACTTTCTGCGGAGCTATGAACATAGTTTATTGTATCATTTTCCAAAGAGTTACAGCACAAAGATATAATTTTTTAAATGGAACAATAGTTTTTCCTATCGTGCATTGGATTCGTTGAAACCAGTTGCGTCCAAATCAATTTAAACTACATTCCTATCACTGTTTGTTTGGGAGCTACAACCCTTCAAAGTTTAGGGAGTGGAGGCTACGACAGCGTAGCTGACTGGCTGGTGGTCATGAGACAGTGTGCCGAGTGCCAGGGGATAGCCACTCGGCCAGTCAGCTACGCTATCGCTGCCTCCACCCCCGGATCTTTGAAGGGTTGTAGCTCCCAAATTAACAGTGATAGAAAAGTAGTTTAAATTGATTTGGACGCAGCTGGTTTAAACGAATCCAATACACAATAGAAAAAACTATTGTTCCATTAAAAATTATGTCTTTGTGGTGTCCCTCTTTGGAAAATGATACAATAAACTATGTTCATAGCTCCGCAGAAAGTGTAACATTTCTTGTGTTGACCTACCGCATTAAAATTTCCCGTCACTTGTTATTTTATAAGTTACAGAGGCAAACACACTTAGTGTAACACCCTATATATATAATGAATGTTTTTTATGTATGTCATCTATGTGTTCATAAACCATTCATTCGATTGCAATATAATTTTGGTGAACTGTTCACGAAAGTTCCTGATCCAAACATAGAAGAGCACGACACATAGCTCAGGGTATATGACGTCATAAATAATGAGAAGCCACCGCGAGAGAATATCCAGATTTATGCGTCAATTATTAGATAATAATAGTAGAGACCTGCAACAAAGTTTGCACGTAATTTCGGACGTTTATGACGCGTTTTCTAACTGACCCTCCCACCACAAAATGATGAAACGAAAATAAGTCTACCGCTCACAACAGTTTTGCTGTAGATGCCGTAAAACTGTCGCATCAAGCATGACCTTGTATCAAATAAAGTTATTATTACAGATTTGCATGTTACTATTTATTTTCGCCTTCAAGTCTTCCTTAATTGTCTTGCATCCTAAGTTAAGCAATGTCTTTCTTTAATCTTTTTCTATATAAAACCGATAGGACAGACACGCATTCACTGAGTAAACACGAAATCTCGAAAACTGCTTCACCTATGAAGCTGAAATTTGGCAGGAATGTAGTTTATAGGTAGAAAACGTCAGCTAAGAAAGTATTTTGTGATAAGTGAAAGGCGGAGCATACTTCTCCTACAGACTCACGAAATCTACAGTTTCATTCCGATTTTCACGAAATTTTGCACGCTTGATCTTCAAAACAAGAGGAACGTCACCGTCTACCTTGAGTTTCATACGGTGCATGGGGGAGGGTACTTTGCAACATAAAAATGGATCCATAAATACGTTGGTCCCGCCATAACTTGAGAACGGCTCGACCGATTTTTCAGATACTTTTTTTTTTATCTTTTCGTTATTCTCAGAACTATAGTTGTAAGAAATAAAACTGGCATATCTGAGAATAACAAAGTGCGTTTTTCAATGTGAGCCTGCGTTTCTGTTGCATAGAAGTCTATATTTTTGTTCCGATATTGATGAAATTTTGCATACTCTGCCTTAAAACTAGAGGAAAGACATTGTCTGTATAAAATTTTGTTCGCTGCGTGGTGGTGGGTCCTTAACTTACGGAATTTTACAAAATGCATATTTTCTCTTCAATCTTTATGAATTTTTGCACCGATGATCTTTAAACCAAGAGGACGATCACTGGGTACATATATGTTTGTATGGTACATGACAGAGGGTACCTTGTAGAAAATTTTTCTGAGGGAGGGAAAGGTGGAAACGAACAGAGAGATGGGAGAAGAAGAGATGGATGCAGAGAGGGGACGTGTGGGGATGTGTACTACGAGAGTGTAGGATAAATAAACACCCCGGAAACGCCGGGATTACAGCTAGTCATTGATAAAATATAAATTAGGTAATCATAGTGTTTGCTCTCCTGTTTCGCATGAACATGGAAGGCGGTTACCAATGCGTTACTAGAGCGTTGGCTTTCTGTGCCTGTCTTTATTATGAGTTGCGAATTCTAATGCTAGTAGTCGTGTTCAATCTGTACATTGAGCACGCAGTGAAAGAATGGAAGGATAAATTTGGAGAGGGAATTAAAATTCAGGGAGAAGAAATAAAAACATTGCGGTTTGCCCATGACATAGTAATTTTGTCAGAGACTGCAAAGGATCTGGAAGATCAATTGACTGGAATGGACAGTGTCTTGAAAGGAAGATATAAGATGAACATTAACCAGAATAAAAAGAAGGTAATGGAAGTGCTGCTGAAGGAATTAAATTAGGTAATCGGACAATAAAAGTAGTAGATGATTTTTTTTTTTTTATTTGGGTAGCAAGATAACTTCTGATGGCCGAAGTAAATAAGATAGAAAATGCAGAATGTCTATGAGAAGAAAAGCGTTTCTAAAGAATCGAAACTTGTTAACATCCAATATTAATTTAAATGTTAGGAAGCCCTTTCTGAAAGCATTTGTGTGGAGTGTAGCATTGTATGGAAGTGAAAGGTGGACGATAAGGCGTTCAAACAAAAAGATGATAGAAGCTTTTGAAATGTGGTGCTACAGGCGAATGATGAAGAGTAGATGGGTAGATCACGTGACTAATGAGGAGGTGCTTAACCGAATTGGAGAGAAAAAGAGTTTCTGGCATATCCTGACTAAGAGAAGGGATAGATTCGTAGAACACATTCTGAGACATCAAGGAATTGTCAACTTAGCATTAGAAGGAAGTGTGTTGGCTACAAATCGTAGAGGGAGACCGAGGGACGAATGTAGTAAGCAGATTCAAAAGGATGTAGGTTGCCGAACGTATTCTCAGATGACGAGATTTGCACAAGACAGGGTAGCGTGGAGAGCTGCATCAAACCAGACTTCGGACTGAAGATCATAACAACAACAGTATTGGTGTGGGCCTAAGACTCAAAGAACATACGTCAGTGCAACCATATACTCGCACTTATCCTCAGCAGACACCTATGTCAAATGATATTAATCATTTGTACGCCTTTTGTTGATTGTAGAGGAGATTTGTAGCGTAAAAAAGATCTTTTCCTTTGTCATCTATACCTATAAATGTGAGTGTCTGTTCGGTGTACGTTTATCACGTCTGAACCACAAGACATAAACAGCTAAAAATTTGTACAGTTACTAATGTCCACCCGGGGAAGGCTTTAGGCACGGTTTTATGGCGATCGGGAATGTCTGTTCGGTGTACGCTTATCACATCCGAACGATAAGACGCAGAGACTTAAATATTTGTACAGTTTATACCTGAGAAAGGTTTTAGGCACGGTTTTATAGCGATCTGATTGATATTTAGTGATTTGAATAATATAACGAGAAATGCGAATCAATAATTATTCTTTGAAAATTATGTTTACTCCTTGAAAATTGTTTTATTGGTTGTATTGTTGCCTGAGGGTTGATAATGATAAAAGGGTGGGGTATATTGGGAAGGAAAGTTATTGGTGTATATAAAATTCTACATGTGTGTGTGTGTGTGTGTGTGTGTGTTTTAATATTTCGCTCTACAGCGAAAACTACAGAACGCAAACGTATGGTGTAATTGTTGTCCGAACTCTCCTGTTGTACACGATATCAGTTCCATGCCGACAACTATAAGGGGGTGCAACATATGGTGGTTGATAGTCGTCAAATTATAAAAAAAATCGGACTGAAGGCCAGCGTTAACGTTTGCGACTCTATAGCAAGGAGGTTACATACAGCGAAACGTGATGCCACAAACCATATCTTTGGTCTATGCGTGCTACAATGTCTTCAGCTCTTTCTCTGTAAGGACAACCATTCGGATAAGGAAATATAAGAATAAATAAATAAATCACTAAAAACGAAATTTCTTGTAATACATCTCTTTTTAAAAAAATCGATTTGACGTTTCGCGCATTACATCAAGTGATCCATCTGTGATGCTATTACAATAATTATTGTTAAATTTCGTGATTGGATTCTTCGAAAAGAGTGCATTTTTACCTATGATTTCTTATATGTTCTCTGATAAATGTAACATGTTTTTAGAAAAAAAGAGATGGATAGAGAGTGGATAGGAAAAGTACTAACTCAAGGTTCGAAAAAATAAATACCCGGGCTACGCCGGATTTTCATATAGTACCAGATAGAGTACACTGGAGTAATATCCGATTTTTGAACAACGACAGTAATTAATCATATCCAATTAACACAAAAAGAGAATGAGAACGGTAACCGTGCAACTTGAGTCCATGTAGTTCCAGCGCTTTGTCGGGAGAAAGGTCAGACACGATATTAGAATGTATGGCGCGCTTTTGTCAACTCGGAATAGACATGGCCCCGGTCCGTTGAATTGTGATTCAGAGCTGGGAGGCGGCGTGTCCCACTTAATTAAGAGCTGCCGCCTGCTGCGCGGGCAGTATAAACAGCAGGGGCGGCCGGCACCTGCAAGGGTAATTAGCTGCCAGGATTTATAAGGCAGGGCGAGGGCGCTACAGCCACGGGCTCAGACTGGATCTCCTCTGCGTCTACTGCAGGGTGGGTAGTGTAACGCATTACTTAAAACAAATCACTGTTTAAAACAATTGTGAATTATCACTTTATTTCATGCGATTTAGGTCATAATGTTCTGACAAATATATATGTTTCAGTAAAAATGGTTATATTCTATATTGAAAAATTTAGGTTCTCCAAGATCGCTTTAAAGTAACTTTAATATTTTACCTGATTAGGCAATTCTGGGCTGGCGTCATATCTGTAAAAGATGCATACATTCCTTATGAAAGTGTCTAATATTTATCACAAAACATTGTGTTATGTAGAATGAAACATTCACTCTGCAGTGCAGTGTGCGCTAATATGAAACTTCCTGGCATATTAAAATTGTGTGCCGGAACCGAGACTAGAACCTGGGACCTTTGCCTTTCGCGGGCAAGCGTTCTACGGACTGAGCTACCCCGACACGGCTCACGATGCCGCTTCACAAATTTACTTCCGCCAGTACCTCGCCTCCTACTTTCCAAACTTCACAGAAGCTCTCCTGCAAACACGCAAGACTAGCACTCCTGGAAGAAAGGATATGATGGAGACTTGGCTTAGCCACAGCCTAAGGGATGTTTCCAGAATGATATATTCACTCTGCAGCGGAGTGTGCGCTGATATGAAACTTCCTGGCAGATTAAAATTGTGTGCTGGCGGAAGTAAAGTTGTGAGGCGGCATTGTGAGTCGTGTCGGGTAGCTCAGTCGGTAGAGCGCTTGTCCGCGGGAGGCAAAGGTCCAAGGTTCGAGTCCCGGTTCCGGCACACAATGCAAGGAAGTTTCATTGTGTTACATGTTTCGGATGCAGCGTCGTCAGGAGATAGACCATGATTACCGAGGATGTGGACATGGGTCTGTAAATAAAAGAATTGATTTGGAATAAATGATTAACTTTGGTGGGCTTGTGGTGGCACAAAATTTTCCCTAAACATTACACAGTTAAGCAATAGTATACTGTTTCGGCTTTGCTAGAAGAAGACTGTTGGCTCTCGGTGATGGACCTCCACTGTTAAGCTCTTGGATCGAACTGTCGTGTTTCTATGGCTCACCAGCACATGTAGGCGAACTCCCATCTTCTTGTTGGCCATCGAGTGAAGCAAGCTAAGAGATACAGAGTCTGAGGGTGCCCCCGGCCCTCGATGTAGTACAGAATACATAAGATTAGATTACTATTTCGTTTTCACAGAATATATGACTTCTACTGCGAATGGGAAAAGCTGAAAATGTGTACCCACCCGGGAATCGAAACAGGGTCTCCAGCTTTCTAGGCAATTGCGCTCACCCCTACACCACTAGGGACACAGTGATCACAGCACCTGCAAGGACTAATTAAGCATGCCTCCCGACAGACACAAACTGCCAAGAAAGCAGGAGACCCGGGTTCGAATCCCAGCTGGGTACACATTTTCAGCTTTGCCCATTCGCAGTTGAAGCCAAATATTCTGTGAATATGAAAACAATAACAACTGCAGGCTCAGAAGTGACGTCTGTGCTTTCGGAATAGACGCCACATGTACATACATTACTATTTGTTCCATAGATCATGAATGCGACACTTCTTAATGATGTGGAACATGTCAGGTTAATGAACGGTGTCTTTACAAATTATTACTTTGTACTAAATATGGCATGACACAATTTTTTTAATTTTAATTTTATTATTATTATTATTTAAAATTCTTTTCAGATTTACTAATGTAGATTTAAAAATTCAACTATAGTGTAGACGGTGTTGCCGTTCAGAAAATCTATTAATTTATTTTTAAATGGTACTTGGCTATCTGTTAGGCTTTCGATGCTGTTTGGTAGGTGACCAAAGACTTTTGTGGCAGCATAATGGACCCCTTTCTGTGCCAAAGCTAGATTTAACCTTGAATAGTGAAAATCATTCTTTCTCCTAGTGGTGTAGTTAATGTATACTGCTATTGCTTTTGAATTCGGTTGGATTAGTCATAAAAAATTTCATAAGTAAATATATATATACTGTGAAGCTACTGTGAAGATCCCTAGCTCTTCAAATAAGTGTCTGCAGGATGATCTTGGATGGGCTCCAGCAATTATTTTAATTACACGCTTTTGTGCAGTGAATACTTTCTTACTCAATGTTGAATTAAAATACTAAAATTTTTGAATATTGTACCTTCGTTACAGATTACTGATCAACCGTGCTGGACTAAAATCACGTTTTCGACAGTCAAATTTCTCGTTACTATAGCGTGGCCTTTTACGGATCTATTCATCTTCAGTTTCAGAATCTGAAGAACTGTCCAGGGGAGCTCTGCTAGGTGAAGTACGTGGAGGTGTATTACTACGAGATTCTTCTGATGAATCATCATCATAACTACATTCACAGAGGATGCCACCCTCACTGTCACTCCTTGTCAGTATCTATTCTTCAGTGTGACGACGCCGATGTGCCGTTTCTCTGTCGAACTCTAAAAATCCTAAAGATGCGGCAGAAAGCTAAACGACACCACAGAAGCAGAACGCAGGTAGTCACACGAACCAGACAGCACGAAAGTCAAACAGCAACTGTGAAATCCGTAGCAGAGTGTTACCCAGTACAGGGGCAGCAGCACAGAAAGATAAATAAGGAACATTCATCCGGTGCAGTGGAAGGGACAAAAGAGCTCGGGACAGGTCGGTACCACAGAGTAACATATACAGAGGAGAAGCCCCCCCCCCTAAACCACTGTCCTACGCTCCCCTCGTACTTCCGTAAGATGCTAGCAGGTGTCAGGCAGTTCCCTGGCTTAGGGTGGCTCCCGCACGTCTTAGTGTAGTGTGGAGGGGAGGCTGAGGGGAGAGCTCGTGCCGCCTTCCACGAGGCCATGGCTGTGTCCGGCTTGCTGGCGTTTGAGGGGAGGTGGTGGTGGGGACAGCCGCTACCTGCCGCCTGCTCTGGCCAGTTTAAAGAGCTGCTTGTGACCGCAGCGCCATCATGGGACATCTTACGGAACTGCTGGAAACCCTCCTCCCCGCACCCCTGAGCGTGGGACCGGGCCCTTACGGAGGTTTCCAGACTGTATATATTTGTCTGTTCACGTCTGCGGCAGTCCACGTCTGCAGACCCGCAGGCAAAGGGACCGGCCGCGGTGTAAGCCGGCATTAGCACCCAGGTACCTGCCAGGCTGCACGTTGAATGCCGCCTGCAGGACCCGCCTGCAGGGCCCTGCCGCGGCTAACCACGTACGTCAGCCCCACGGCCTGGTGGAGCTCTGCGGGATATCCCGTCTGCAGTGCTCAAAGGGCTAATGAGTGATAATTTGGAACTTTTACTCATTAGTGCGTGTGATACTTATTGTGTCTCTCATGAACAATAGTTGGAGATATTTTCAGTTATTTACCGATGTATGAGGTAGGACCACCTCCGCATTTTCATGTCCAAACAGAGTAATAAACTCCATTTATAAAGTATTACTTTGTGAGTTAACTTATTTATCTTACAATCCATTTTGTTGGTTTTTGAGAGGTTTCATTTATGTTTGATTAAATTTATTTTGGCGTCAACATATGCAGTTTAATACACTGGCTAAACTACAAATTAATTATTGATCTTGTGTAAACAGATTGCGTAGCTGTGACTTTTCAAGCTTTCACGACGGATCTGTTGCAAATACACTTCGCGGGTTTGCCGCCGGATGACATTGTGAATATCCCACAACATTTCGTCGACCCAACTGTTCGACATCTTCAGGTGGTGGTAGCTGCCAGTACTTCAAGGAGCGACTGATGGTAATTACACAGCAGCGGCGGTATTTATCAGGGCGTGAGCAGAGAATACGCATGCGCGAGAGACCGTTCGGTGTTGGTTGGTGGTGGTGCTTATGGTGCCCCCTGTTGGGAGCCGAGGAGGCGTCTTCTGCGCGTGCGCCGTGGGCAATGACTGTGCTGCCGGACGCTCCTGTGTGGTATCTGCGTTTGGGTAGCTGTTTAGGGCATATAAGCTGATATACACAACTCACCCCTATGTACAGAGACAACGAGCCATAAACCTTTTACTACCCCGAGTTATGTACTGCCCACTTCTCATTGGTGAGTAACGATGGGAGGATCGCACATGTAAACTGATCATCTTGCATGTTTTGTGATATGATCTGTTATGTAAAAGATTTTGAAGCATATTAGTTGACTAAGTCAATTTATTTGGATTAATACTGATTTAATTAATTTCTTTTAAACTGATGATATTTATAGAGTATTTGAACCTTATGTTATTTTTCAGAAAGAACCACAGAAGCAAAATTAGAAGTTGTCATGAATTATTAAAACACACCTTTTAAATTGTCATGTTCACTTCTTTGTTTCGTTATAAATATAACTGTCATTGGTAGTCTGTTTTAATGGTTTTGAAGGTCTGTGCCTTGATTGCACAGTGGTAGAGTGCCAGGATACAAATCTAAAGGACGCGGGTTCGATCCTCGCCAAGTACCAGAACTTTTATCTGTCACATTCCGCTTCTTTCCGCTCTGGCACTATTGCTCACGTGAAAAATATTGAGTAGCACCGTGGTTCGGAACCCACGTTAAACTGTAGGTGCCCCTATAACTCGTTGGGTAAGTCAGTACGACGGTCGGAGGAAGGCAATGGCATACCACCTCCAAACAGGACCATGCCTAGTAAAGCACTGTGGTGTTCAAAGCAATCTTCAGATTGTTACCTGCGTTACCTTTTAAAGGTCATATCTGTTAATAACATATAAAAGTATGTAAACCAATGATAAAATTTACGATTTTACCGTTTCTATAAAACCATGTTGCATTTAGACTCTTAGTGATCTGACATCTAGACGAGGTGGATTTTTTTTTTTTTTTGGGGGGGGGGGGGGAATGAAATAAGTCATAATTCGTAACTATTACTGAACTTCATTTGTCTGCTTCAAATCTGGACCTCGGCCTTTCTGGGAAACATATTCAAAGACGAGACCAACTGTACTTAGAAGTTTTCATCGATATACTATGGAGATATTGTACATTCTGCTACCATATGTACTCATTGTGCCATCTTTGTTGTATTATGAGAAACACGAGCACAAAATTCGTCGATCTCAAATACTATGGGTAGCTGGGATACTACATGTTAGAACAGGCATCACATATATAACTTGTATAAGGAAGTGAAGACAGCCTACAACCCTTTATTCAGTGCGGTTGCAGACAATGCTCCAAATCTTATCGAAACAGATCGATGTGAGCGAGAACTAACGGGTAGAGCAACTACATGTTTGGATATGCTGAGAATTTGTTTCGAACATGTTGAGAGCCATATCAGCATGCATAGATGTGGTGATTGCTGTGTATCCATTCATATAGTGGTCATGCATAAGCAGAAAATCCTCGGCTCAGTTTTCTTCTTTTTCATAGAATGACATAAATTCCTGGTGTATAGTATCTTTCAGATCAGACCCATGTATTGAAGTAATTAAAAAAAACTGTTAAACTATGACATTGTAGAAAAATATTAAAATTCACAATACGTTGTTTAGAATCCCTGAACTGGTGGTATCTCATCCAATAAGAATTTTATAATACATTCAGGTAATGAAGAGTTACTGGTTTCAGTAGATCGGTGCTCTTAACTTTCAAACTACTATAGCCGATATATTTAAGTGTAGCATTTCTATGCGTGGAGCACAGTGAGTGTGTGCTAGCCTGGGAGGGCCGGAGCACTAATGACCCACCTCGTTGGCGGTGTAGGCGCCGGAGTATGGCGCAGGTGGGGTGGGAGGGAGGCGTTCCCAGGTAAGTGAGACAAATGCCTGCCGTCTGTAACCAAATTACGTCGTCAGGGCGCGCAGCAGCAATGGAAGTGGAAGCGGGCGCCAACTCAGCAAGTGGCGGCTGCCGCGTCAGCAGTCTGGCCACGCCTGCCCCCCACCACCCTCCACCACACCGCTCACAAACACATCAGGGGCCTGCGTTCTGCTGACGCGGCTCTCACTCGCCACACGGGAGTAATAACCTGCTGTGCTGGCCAGCGGGGTCAGCATCAGTATTCATATCTCACGCCGTGGGGACGTGAGGGTGTTGTTCTGTGCTCCAACATCTTGTTACATAGCTCTGCTGTGCCTCCAGTTCTCTTCTCTAACAAACGCAGTTTGTTTATACAGGACGTTTCTGTAAGAGTGTGCAAAACTGTAACAGTGCACAAAGAATACACCAGTGAACAACTGGACTTAGGGAACCTGGGTACTAAAAAGCAGCCTTTAGGAGAATCGGAAGTAAGTTTGTCTACCTCTTTCTCTGGCATTACTCTAAATTATGTACAAATTTATATGTATTGTTATTTTTATCAATAAAATTCTTCCGGGTATGACACCACGTCATGATTCTATAATCTGTACCGACGTTTCGGCCACTGTTGCAGGCGGCCTTCGTCAGGGTCTGTGTCTGACTGCTGAATGTACGATCGCTTGGGGTTTATATATCAGCGGATGAGGGAGAGGAAGGGGGGCGTTGGTTATCCTTTATTGATAGTTATATGATTAAACACCATTGGTGGAAAGGAGCTTTGAATATTGCTGTTTTAATGGCTTGAAGGTTGCATTCTTCTCCCTTATTGGTCAAAATGGACGTTTCCTATTGGCTTCTGCATTCGGAGTTGCTATTGGCGGAATGGACCTGAGAGAATGGACCGCGATTGTGGCGTGCCGCTGTTGACGTCGCCTGGCGCAGACGGCGGCGGGCCGGTGCTCTGCGTGTTCGCGGCGCTGTGGTCTCCGTACCAGGGCAGTCTGAGCGAGTCATTCCGTCACGTAGTGTTGCAACTGCTGGCAGCCAAGACGCCGGCAGCCTGTAGCCATCCTCCCTGTTCATATTGGCGGGACGCTTCGCTATTTCTATAGCCTCTCTGATCTTCCTCCTCGTGGAGAATGATTGTTTCGCCAGCACGCGGGCCTCGCTGAAAGATAACTGTTTTCCGCACTGATTGTGATGCTCAGAGACCGCTGACTTTGTGTGCTGTCCAAGCCGTATGTACCTTTCATGTTCCGAAAGCCTCTACACGAGGCCGCACAAGCGTACGTTTGTATTGTTATTTTTATTTACATGTATACTTTTTATTTTCTCAAGGAAAAAAAGGAGAATGAACCTGATTACTGGGAAGTCAATATTCAGATTTCCTGCTTGGTGAAGTGGAACATGAGGCCATGGGGTCGGGCCAGCTGAGCAGACTGCCCTTGATTATTTCTAATAGGGATGTCTGAAGTCAGTTGTGTATAAGGGCCCAGTGGAGAATTGTTAGAAACGTCAAATTCGACATTTAAAGGTAAAAATGTATATGCTTTGAATTTTACATTAAGCAGTCAACAATCCGAAGACTAGTTTGAACACCACACTGCTTTACTGGGCAAGGTCCTGTTTGGAGGTTGTATGCCATTGCCTTCCTCCGTCCTTCAAACTGACTTACCCAGCCTGTTATAGGGGGACCTACAGTTTAACGTGGGTTCCAATCCACGGTGCTACTCGCTTGTTTTCACATCAGCACTGACACAGGTGAAAGAAGGGGAAAGTGAGAGACAAAAATCATAGCACTTGGCGGGGATCGAACGCGCGACCTTAGGGTTTGCAGTCTGGGACGCTACCATTGTGCTATAGACCTGCACTAATTTTATATTAAAAACTTTAAAAGAAGTATATGAACGTGTCTGTAGAATCTTTTAATATAAAGCAGAGTGTGTGTGTGTGTGTTTCCTTATGTGCAGGTATTGCATACAAATCTACCGTTTTGTTTAAAAAATTATGAAAGTTTTGCACACGTAAGCTTCAATCCAGAGGACGGTTGCCATAAGTGTAACAATCATGTACAACAAATAGTCCAAAATCAAATACAAATGTTTGTAGAGCTTATGGACTCAACTATGGGGTCATTAGTCCCTAAACTTACAAACTACTTGTGAACTAACTAATACTAAAGACGGTACAGATATCCATGCCCGAGGGGGGGGGGGGATTCGAACTCCCGACACAGTAGTGGCCGTGCAGACCGTGACTGGAGCGCCGCAGTCAGCTCGGCCACCGCGACCGGCCACAGTTCACGAGAGATGACGTCATAAACAATGACATGCGACAAAACATGTTACTTGACCCGAAAATGTAGCACATTTCCTCCTAAACCACTGGACCGATTTTAACGAAATTTGGTACACATTTAGCGTAACGTTTTCTGCAGGGTTAAGAATCGCAAACGACACATGGTGCAGAAGATATGAAGTCATGAACAATAGGAACCGCAATAAACTGCCCCATAATGCGACAAGATTTTATTCATACACTGTTTGAGAACGAAAGTACTTAGCGACTTGCAAAAAACTTGAATGATAATTTAGAACCTTTATTACAATTTTCTCCCTGAAAAACACAGTTAAATGATGAAAGGGAAAACGTTTCTCGCTTACTACTTTTCCGCTGTTCAGGGTCTAAAACCTTGGAACTCGGTATGATGCTGCAATTTATAATTTCTACGCTAGAAATTGTAGCCGCAGGAAATTTAACAGACTGTAAACACACTAATAGTTGAATGTACCTACGAAATTGTATCACACTATGACATATAGTTCACGAGATATGAGCACATAACCAGTACATGCAAAACCGCCCCATCACACACCAAGTTTTAATCTATTACTTCTTTACTACTAATTGTATTTGAAACACATTTTACAGACATGGAACACTTATAAAAAGGATTGCATGCCTGAAAAATTATACAACTGTACAACATATAATTCAATAAATATAGGATTTGATTACTATCTCTCTTTCTTTGGATACTACACTTACAATTTTGTACATATTTTATACAAGACTGTCTTATTCTTTATATATTATCCGATAAATATGACGTGTTTTTAGAAGAAAGGAAATGGTCAGAGAGACAATGAATAGCAGAAGTATTTATTCAAGACAAGAATAAATAAGTAAACATCATGGCAACGCCGGGATTTCATCTAGTTTTTTACATATGTGACTTGCCGTTATTTTAAGTACTAAATTATGTTCTCTTTATTCATGATTTATTCATATGGGCTGGATTATTCACCAGTGTTAAGTTCTAATTCCAGAATTGTAGGTGCTTGTGATGTGATTCGAAACATTAAAGGGACGGTACGGTACATCAGAAGCTTGTTTTGTTTACCGATGTCAAGCTTGGTTACAACCATGGTTGTAAGTTTCAGCACGAGTTTTAAGACAGAGTGCAAATCACGTCACTAATTGTACTTTGAGTTAACTGAAACTAATGCACCTAAAAAAAATACATAGTAACATGATTTTCCTATTATCTCCTTGAATTCGCTTCTCAGAACCTAGGTTAGCTACTTCAAACTGTTTCACCGCTCCATCTTCCTCGTTCTGTTAAATGTTTGAAAACTCTGATGAAATCACCCTGTAAGTTATACGAGGGGTGTACATGTCCGGTATTTCTAAGAACAGCACTCGTCCAACTCATGAAATCTTATGAGTTACCATACGGTTAATAAATCGTACTGTGAACAACCAACCAAAAGATCTACCCACATTAAAAAACGTGTTTCTATATTTTCAAACGTTCCATTGTCCATAATAATGTGGGTGACGCAATCATAATGTCAACGCCTTGTACAAAGTGCCTGAAAAGCCGCAGAACACACTTGTTTTACAATCTTTGCATGAATTGGGAAACTTGAATAATCTACTAAAGTATGATGAGATGGACTAACTTTAACGAATGTAATGAAGACAGCAGCGATAAAATACAGGGAATTAGTTATTTACTACTTTTACAGAAGCTAGACTGCAATTATTAGAGTCGAAGGGCATGAAAGGGAATCACTGATTGGGAAGGAAGTAAGACAAGGGTTATAGCCAATGTTATTCAATTTATACATCAAGCAAGCTGTCAAGGAAACAAAGGAAAAGTTTGGGGAAGGAACTAGAGTTCAGGGTGAGCAAATAAAAGTATTGGGTTTTGCTTGTGACATTGTAATTCTATGAGAGACAGCAAAGGACCTGGAAGAGCAACTGAATGGAAGCGTGTTGAAGACAGCGTATAAGATGAACATTAACAAAAGAACAAGAAGGGTAATGGAATGCAATCTAAGAAAATCAGGCGACGCTGAAGAAATTACATTAGGTAACGAAACAATAAACGTGGTAGATGAGTTTTGTTTCTTGGGTAGTAACATAACATACAACGGACACATTATAGAGGATAAAAAACAGCAGAATAGCAATGGGAAGAAACTTGTTTTTGAAAAAGAGGAATTTACTAATACCAAACTTTAATTTAACTATAAGCGAAAGCTTTCGCGGCTGTTGTCATTGTTTATAAAACTCTTCTGGGTTTAATTTAACAGTAAGGAAGTCTTTTCTGAAGGCATTTGCGTGGTGTGTTGCCTTGTACGGGAGTGAAAAACGGACGATAAATACTTCAGACAGGAAGAGAATAGAGGCATCTGAAATGTGTTGCTACAGAAGTATGCTGAAGGTTAGGTGGATAGATTGCGTAACTAATGAAGAAGTACTGAACAGAATTGGGGAGAATAGGAACTTTTGCGATACCTTGAAGATTAGGTGGGTAGATCGCGTAACTAATGAGGAGGTACTTAACAGAATTCGGAAAAAAAGGAATTTTTGGCATACCTTGACTGAAAGAAGAAATCGATTGGTATGCCAAGACATAAAGGAATTGTGACTTTAGCATCTGAGTTTAGTGTTGGGGTACAAATGGCGGAGGGAGACCTAGAGACGAATACAGTAAACAGATTCAAATGGGCGTGAATTGACATTCTTAAGAGGAGATGAAGAGCTTTGCTTAGGATAGAGTAGGCGGGAGAGTTGCATCAAACCAGCCTCCAGACTAAAGATCACAACAACAACAACCGAAAATTATTGACATCTTGAATTTATGTCAGTTTATTAAATGGAAAGCGGGTCGTGTGATGTATGAAATAACGTAAATGTTTTCGGACAAGTTCACTCCTGTCGGGACAGTTATACTTTAAACGATACAACTAATTTTATTTAGAGATTCTGATTGTACTGTTCTCTACAGATAACTTCTCACTTAATATGTTCAACAAGCTCTCCTTCTCTGTCAGAGCCTATTTGAAGGCTCTGAATCCAATCGTCGTGCACTCACACTATGTTTCCGTAGAAATGCTACCACACATTTATTCAAACCATTGCTCGAGATGGTGTGTGTACGTTATTTCCTCGGTGAATAAGATTTCCTTTAAAAGGTCTCACAGTCAAGTGCTAATGAGATCCAGTGATCCGGTAGACCATTCAACGGAACCATCTTGACCAATCCAGTAACAAGGCCTTAGACCATCTAACCACTGACAAATAACTGCTCGGTACGATGGTGTATTCCAATCCCTCTGAAAAAATAGACAAAACTCCAATTTTCAATCAAAAATCAGGGAAAAACCACTTCTTTCATCATTTTCTTATACCTTTCAGCATTTAGGACCTAGTCAATGACATGGGGTCATATTACCTCGTATTCCACACAACACCTACACGTCACCTTTGAAGGTCCCATCCAATGTGGACTGTTCACTTCACCACTGACAACAATGTTTGCCTCATCACTGAAAAAGATACCTTGTGGAAACAATGTCTGTTGTTCAACTTGCCCTGCGACTCATGTGTAAAACTTCGTACGTCCGTCTGGATCCTTTTTTGCTCGGTGTTGGAGCACCTGCATCTGAAATGGGTGCCATCGACGAACTTGCAGGATTGGTACGATCGTTGAATCGCTTACTGCATATTTTGATGACAAACATCGTGTGCTGCAGTGTCGTCTCTTCACGAACGACACCAGAACGATTGTTGAGGTAGAATACAGCGCCTTCAAATGAGTCTTGACCAAGAAGGACTGCAAGTTGAACACAATTAATAACTATTCTTTGGAGACAACAGTCAGGTATGTACGTCCAAACGTACGACAGTACTCAAAATGTGTTTCAGTGCTAGTCTTGCATGGTTCGAAGGAGAGCTTCTATGAAGTTTGGAAAGTAGGAGGCGAGGTACTGGCGGAAGTAGAGTTGTGAAGCGGCATCGTGAGTCGTGTCGGGATAGCACAGTCGGTAGTGCGCTTGCCCGCGAATGTTAAAGGTCTCAGGTTCGAGTCCCGGTTCCGGCACACAATTTTAATCTGCCAGGAAGTTTCAAAGTCAAATTAAATACTAAAATATTGACTATTTTAAAAAGTAAAAATTTAATGTCAGAATGAGTTATAATGTACTAAAAGTATTAAAATATTGTATAATTTAACTGTTAAAGTTTATTAGCGATCTCTGAACAGAAGTGGAATGTTTAAACCAGAAGTCATTGATAAAATGTTTTTCCGATTAATATTGTTGTCTGGAACAGTGGCTGCCATGCTACAATCACTTTTTATCCGTGTGTCCCTGTACAGACATACATTTAAGTCGTCTGTGAGAAAATGTCTGTAAATTTATATGAAACCAAAGAAGGATTATCACTAAATGAGGTACGAAATATGTTGAAGCGTCTGACTTGTCATTTAAAAGGATCTGCCGCTGAAATCTTCACAAGTTGGTTTATTTATTTGTCGTTCCCACCAAATAAACCAAAGAATTTTTTAGCTGTCTTATGGAATAGAAATAACTAATAATGCAGCCTAGTTGGTAATAAAGAGGTGGAAGTTACAACCTGAATAAAATGCTGAATGTTTCAGTTGTAAATGTAAACGGTAGTATGAGAGTGATGATTAGAATACATCCTCAAATAATTGTTGCCTTGATGTACAACAAAGAATCCTGGTAGACGGAAGTAAGGAAAGACGGCACAGCAGGAGAGCACTGCTCATGTTAGTTCGCAGAAGAGTTTATTGCTGACGCCCATGAAGCAGCGAGAAAAAATGTTTGTAAAGTCTATGGGACTTAACTACGGGGCTATCAGTCCCTAAACTTACAAACTACTTATGAACTACTTACGAACTAGGACGGCACAAATATCCATGCCCGAGGGGGGATTCGAACCCCCGACCGTAGTGGCCGTGTGGACCGTGACTGGAGCGCCTTAGTCCCCTCGGCCACCGCGGCCGGCGAAGCAGCGAGAAAAACAAAAAACTGACATTGCATTTGTAGCTATTATCTTTTGTTATTTTACAGTTTGAAAACCTAGCGGATTTCTGGCAGTGCAAGATTCACTTATTTATTCGTCGAAACCGGTTACCCGAAATCGTATTTTCCTCATAAAAAGGTCAGCCGAACTGTTAGCGAGACAAAGTGCCTGTGCTGTAGGTCTGTTCATTCGGAGGCAGTCAGATGCCTTTACGATCCAATTGCTGTCAAAAACGTTTCGCTGTCCATCTCTAAATATTGACTGATCCGTGGGTGTCGCCGTGTTTCAGTTGTTATTCCGGCCCGTGTGTGACCGCAAGTCCTAGCCCTCCAGCCTTTGGCCGTTCGCCCACGTGGAAAGCACGTGGAAATGCTGCCTCACAGGTGGATGGAGCGGCCGCAAATTGGAAGCGGTGGAACACCCACTTTCCGCGTGACATTTGCTCTCCACTTACTGCCAGCTGTCGTTCTGGGAACATCAAACGGAACGCTGTCTCCGCTCGTGAAACACAAACAGAAAAACTGGAACTCTTCCACCAGCATTTTACGCCAGGAAGCTCCAGAAAGATCCGGAGCAAAGGAAAGAGCAAAACTGCACACTACACGGAGGTATGCGAGATTTCAAATTAAGGTGACCTCAACGTGAACGGGCTGCATTTTCATACCTTACTATCCGTACACATTACTCCTGATCTGCAACGCTGAGGAAGTTGAGATTTTGTAGCAACACCGAATGACATTAACTCAAGCTGCAATAGGAAAGTTATTGAAATATTTTGCTAATAGGTTATTTGGCACAAATACATAACAATGATCTCGGAAAGGTACCAGTTGGTTGAATGTAATGATTTGCAGTCACTGGAAGTGGAATGGTCAAGGTACAGGGACACACTACTGGAAACAGCTAGAGAATGTCTTGGAACAGTAGTGTTTAAAGGTAGGAAGAAGCAGACAGCCTGGTGGAATGATACAGTCAAGGCAGCCTGTAAAAAGAAAAAGAAGGCATTTCAAAAATGGCTACATACTAGAAATCAGGCAGGCAGAGAAAGTTATGTTGAAGAAAGAAACAAAGCCAAACGGATAATTGCAGAATCCAAGCAGAAATCATGGGAAGACTTCGGAAACAAGCTAGAATCTCTGGGCCAAGCCGCGGGAAAACCATTTTGGAGCGTAATTAGCAATCTTCGAAAGGGAGGGAAGAAGGAATTAACAAGTGTTTTGGACAGGTCAGGAAAGCTGCTAGTCAATCCTGTGGATGCCTTGGGCAGATGGAGGGAATATTTTGAATAATTGCTCAATGAAGGTGAAACGTTAATGATGTATCAGATTTTCAGGTAGAATGGGATAGGAACGACGATGGAAACAGGATCTCATTTGAGGAAGTGGAGAAAATGGTCAGTAGATTACAGTGCAATAAAGCGGCTGGGGTGGACGAAATTAAGCCGGAACTCGTCAAATACAGTGGAATATCAGGTCTCAAATGGTTACACAGGATAATTGAAAAGGCGTGGGAATCGGGACAGGTTCCGTCTGACTGGACGAAAGCGGTATTCACGCCAATTTTCAAACATGGAAACAGAAAAGATTGCAACAACTATCGAGGTATCTCTTTAATTAGCGTCGTAGTCAAAATATTCTCAGGTATTGTTGAAAGGAGTGTGCGAGTATTAATTGAGGACAAATTAGATGAAAATCAGTGTGGGTTTAGGCCTCGTAGAGGCTGTCAGGACCATATCTTTAGCTTACGTCAGGTAATGGAAAAGTGCTATGAGTGGAACAGGGAATTGTATCTATGTTTCATAGATCTGGAAAAGTGGAAAAGGCTTATGACCGTGTTCCTAGGAGGAAGCTTCTGTCAGTTCTTCAAGATTATGGTATAGGAGGCAAACTTCTGCAGGCAATTAAATGGCTTTACGTAGACTGTCAGGCAGCAGTTAGAGTAGATGGCTCATGGTTCAGGGTAGTTTCAGGGGTAAGACAAGGCTGTAACCTGTCACTACTGTTGTTTACATTATTCATGGACCATATGTTGAAAACAGTAGACTCGCAGGGCGGGATTAAAGTAGGTGAAAATAACATAAGCAGTCTCGCATATGCAGACGACTTAGTTGTAATGGCCGATTCGATTGAAAGGTTGCAAACTAATATTTCAGTCCTCGATCAGATGTGCAAGGATTATGATATGAAGATCAGTATCTCTAAAACGAAAGTAATGTCTGTGGGAAAGAGATTTAAACAGATTGAGTGCTAAATAGGAGGAACAAAGTTAGAACAGGTAGACAGTTTCAAGTACCTGGGATGTATTTTCTCACAGGATGGCAACATAGCGAAAGAACTGGAATCGAGGTGCAGCAAAGCTAATGCAGTGAGTGCTCAGCTAAGATCTACTCTCTTCTGCAAGAAGTAAATAAGTACCAGGACTAAGTTAGCAGTGCACCGCTCTATCTTTCGACCAACTTTGTTGTATGGGAGTGAAAGTTGGGTGGATACAGGTTACCTTATTCATAAGGTAGAGGTTACAGATATGAAAGTGGCAAGAATGATTGCAGGTACCAATAGATGGGAACAATGGCAGGAGGGTGTCCATAATGAGGAAATCAAGGAAAAACTGGGAATGAACACCATAGATGAAGCAGTTAGAGCGAACAGACTGAGATGGTGGGGTCATGTTGCACGCATGGGAGAAGCAAGGTTACCTAAGAGACTCATGAGTGCGTCAGTGAAGGGTAAACGAAGTCGAGGTAGACCAAGAAGAAAGTACTTAGATTCGATGCAGAATGATTTTGAAGTGAAAGGCATAACTTCAGACGAGGCATCAATGTTAACATTGAATAGGGGATCATGGAGGAATTTTATTAGAGGTACTTTGCTCCAGACTGAACGTTGAAAGGCATAATCAGTCTCTAATGATGATGATGATGATGATGGTTATTTTATAATGCACGTCCGCATTCTGGAACCATTATGTGGCGCATAGACAGTGTAATAGCATTTAGACTGTGGCGGGGTTCTCTCAACATTCGTTGGAAAACATTGTGCCTCTTGCTTTGTAGTTTGGAGTTTATCTGAGAAAATGGAAAACCCTTATTACCCTTCATTACTATTTTGTTTAAAAATTACGGTTAAAATTATATAGAGAATGACAAACATAGATCATTACTGCAATGTATTAGGCATAATAGAAAGTTACTGTCCCATTCTTCAATTGGGAGAAATTTGGTAAACATTATGAAGATATACCGGGTGATCAAAAAGTCAGTATAAATTTGAAAACTTAATAAATCACGGAATAATGTTGACAGAAAGGTAAAAATTGACACACGTTATTGGAATGACATGGGATTTTATTAGAAAGAAATAAATAAAAAGAAAAGAAAATGAAAAATAAAAAAGTTCAAAAAATGACCGACAGATGGCGCTGGACAGCAAAATGTCAGTGACTGAGCATGAAAAGTTGGGCTACCGAAAAATTGTCGTGGACTCCATTGCACGACGAGAAAGTCACGGTATGGGTTGGATTTACCACATCCACTGTTATCGGGCCTTTTCTCTTCGAGGAACTGCGTGATTCTGATTTTGTAACTGCTACCGTAACGGGTGAGAGGCACGCCGATATGTTACAGAATCGCATCATCCCCAGCATGGCTGATAAATACCTGCTGAAACGTGCGACCTTTATGCAGGATAGTGCTCCACGCCATACTGCTAGACGCGTGAAATATCTCTTGCGCGCGTCGTTTGGTGATAATCCCGTACTCAGCCGCCACTTTCGTCATGCTTGGCCTCCCAGGTCCCAAGACCTCAGTCCGTGCGATTATTGGCTTTGGGGTTACCTGAAGTCGCAAGTGTATCGTGATAGACCGACATCTCTAGGGATGTTGAAAGACACATCCGACGCCAATGCCTCACCATAAACCGGGCATGCTTTACAGTGCGGTTCATAATATTATTCCTCGACTACAGCTAGTGTTGAGGAATGATGGTGAACATATTGAGCATTTCCTGTAATGAACATCATCTATGCCTTGTCTTAATTTGTTATGCTAATTATTGCTTTTCTGATCAGATGAAACACCATCTGTCGGACACTTTTTACACTCTTTTTTTTTCTTCTTTCTTTTCTTTTCTTTTTTTTTTTCTTTTTAACAAAACCCAATGTTATTACAAGCATTTGTGTCAATTTTTACCTCTCTGTCTACTTTATTCCGTGATGTATTAAGTTTTCAAATTTATACTGACTCTTTGCTGGTAGCTAACTAATATTCTGAAAATGTATTTTCTAGAAAAAGATGAATGTTCACAGTGTTTTTGACTCACCGTATGCGTCTTCCAGAACATTCCAGTGGCGTAATCTTGCTGGTCAGCAGCTTCTTTATGCTTTGGAGACTTTTACAGGACTTTTTCCTTACTCTGGACTCTTTAGTGGTAGCTTCCACAGCCCTTTCAGCTTCAACTAGTCGCTGACGATCTATGGCAGTCAGAGCAGCTGTCATATTATTTCTTGGTCGGTTTCCTAATTTGTCCATTACTTTTGTACTGCTAATTACACCATCACTGAAACATATAACAGCTTCCGTCATACCTATTTTCAGTACTGTCCATCCAACAAACACTGTTTTCGGTACTCGTTGCCACACGCAGCTGTTGAAACTGTAATTAGGATTTTGTGTACGTCCATGTAGACATTTGCAAAGTAATTTTCAATCTGCAAGGTTCCTGTATATGGCCTTTATTGTTTCTGTGATTGTGGCAGGTATGGAATGTTTATGGTGATATTCCTTCCCTGAAGCATCAGCATGGCCAGTGTGCGGACATTTGTTCAAAAAGCGTTTACGACTACGATAACTATTAAAAATTAAATACACCATACATTTATCGAAACGGGAGAGAATTATCTTTCAGATGTCGCAAAAACGACTTCAGATTATTAACTTTTTCACGTTCTGGTCCCCTTAAAATGTGCATCGCTACAATGGGCTCACTTGATTATTTAACGTATACCTACTTGTGCAGTGTCACAAGATGGGCACTTAAGTTCGTGCGAAGGCGTCTTCTGGCCTTGCGCACTATAAAGGGATGATGTGGAAGTCAGCTTCACTGACACTTTTCTGGACGCAGAAAAGTTTTCTTGAGACGGAAAAGCCTTTGTCCATGCAGCAGCAGCCTGGCCTTAGGATTTACCGATCGTGCGAAACTAAACTTGCCCTTTTCTCTCATGACTTCTTTCTTGCTATGAATGAAGGGCAACAGGGACTGCATATTTCTCGATTTTAGAAAGGCATTTGGCACGGTGAAGCACTGCAGACGAACGTACCAGCATGCGGAAGTACCCAAATATGTGAGTGCCTCGAAGACTACTTAAGTAATAAACCCAGTACATTGTAGTGGATTGCGAGTGTTCATCAGAGACTACGGAATCGTTAGAAGTGCCCCAGGGAAGTGAGGTAGGATCGTTTTAATTTTCTATCTATATAAATTATCCGACGGACAGAGTGAGTTGCAATCTGTGGATTTTTTGCTGATGATGCTGTGCTGTAGAGGAAGGTGTCGTCATTTAACGACTGTAGCAAGATGACAGATCAAATTTCTGGGTGGTGTGAGGTATGGCAAAATGTAGAAATATGTAAAATGATGGTGATGAATACGAGAAACAATCCCGTAACGTTAGAATACAGCATTAGGAGTGTCCAGATTGACAGAGTAGCGTCTATTAAATATCCTGACGTTTGAAATGGCACGAGCATGTAACGGCTGTTGTAGGGAAGCTGAATGTTCGACTTCGGTTTATTAGGAGAAGAAGATATGATTCAAAATACGACCGGGTCTTGATTATTGCTCTGAAGATGGGGTTACACTAGGCATAGCCTACACCTCAGCACGAAAGGGAAAGAAAAACTGAATTTATTGCCAAGAACTTACGGGGCAGTCGTACACGTGTCAGATGGATCCTTTTTTGGATAGGGAAGGTGAAAAGAAATCCAGTTTTAAGAAAGCTTTGAAGATACCCTCAGCTTGAGAAAACAGATGAAAAAAAGGTAGATTTTTGCAAACAATTTTGAAGAGAAAGAAACTGCCAGTTAACCTTTGTCCATCCAATTATAATCCCATTACAATGCAAATATCATTTTTTTCTGAAACGAAGCAAGATATGAAAAAAAGCCGTTATTTTCATTTAAATTTCGAGCTGCCAAAAGGCGATCGCAAAGGCGAACTCTTAGTGTTACTACCGTAACCTAATGTGGGCCAATAGAAAAGCTTTGATACTTTACTTACTTTCAATCCATAATGTCATTTGGTATAACTCCTTAAATCAAGGAAAAGATTTTACATTCAAAAAGCGTGTAATACGTATTATTTTTGGAGATAATTCCAGTACACTCTCTTCGAGAAACTGGCCATACTATCTAATGAGTACCAGTGCATATATTCCTTAACCAAATTCGTCATAAATAATATATCCTTTTTTCCAACGAACATTTCGGCTCATACACACAATAGAAAAAAACACGCTCTACACAAGGCCTTAAAAACACTTACTACACTTTTCATTGATTTATCTTGTAAACAAAGTTTAACTTCACACTTCTCGTTATTTAGAGTGAATTGCCAATTTTTACACAATAGTGATATTTCATTCAGATCGTTCTGCAGTTGGTTTAATCTTCAGATGATTTTACTAGACGGTAACTGACGGCGTCATCTGCAAACAACCTAAGAGAGCTACTTAGATTTTCCCCTAAATCGTTTATATAAATAAGGAACAGCAGAGACCAACAACGCTACCCTGTGGAACGTCCGATATCACCGCTGTTTTAGTTGATGCCTTACCGTCGATTACTACGAACTGTGTCGTATCTGAAAGGAAATCCCCCATGCAGTCGCAAATTTGGGGCGATATAACATAACCACGCAATTTGAATAAAAGCCGTTTGTGAGGTACGGTGTCAAAAGCCTTCTGGAAATCAAGACATATAAAATCAATTTGCGAACCCTTCTTGTCCATAACACTCATCACTTCGTGTGAGTAAAGAGCTAGTTGTGTTTCGCATGAACGATATTTTCTAAATCCATGTTGACTTTCGGTCAATAGATCATTTTGTTCGAGATAATTCGTAATATTTGAAAACAAGATAATTTCCAAACCCCTGCTGCAAATTGAGGTCAATGAGATAAGCCTGTAGTTTAATGGGTTACTCCTACTGCCTTTCTTGAATATAGGTGTGACCTGTGCAACTTTCCAATCTTTTGGTACAGATCCTTGTTTGAGAGAGCAGTTGTATATGGCTGTTAAGTAAGGAGCTATCGATTCAGCAAAGTCAGATAGAAAGCTAATGGGTGAACAGTCCGGACCAGAAGACTTGTTCTTGTTAAGTGATTTTAGTTGCTTCACTACTCCGATGATATCTACTTCTACTTTACTCATTATGGCCTCTGTTCGTAATTCGAAATCATAAATATTGGTTTCGTCTTCTTTGGTGAATGAGTTTCTAAAAGCTATGTATAGTAACCCTGCTTTAGTAGCGCTTTCATCGGCAGGATCGCCATTACCATAGTGTAGTGAGGGTATTGTTTGTATTTTACATAGTACATTTAACATATGACGAAAATTTCTTAGGGTTTATAGTCAAGAGTGAGGAGTGCAAGGAGTAATAGAAGAATGACTTTGGGGGGTTGTCGAAAACATTGTGATTGTGTTAGAGACGGTTAATAACCAGGAAGAGAAATTTTCCCACGCACACTTTTCGTTGTCATACTCTTTATTTTCTAGTGTGAAAACGAAATGTATGAGTGAAAAAAGTGAAATAAATATGGAAAATGTGTGGCATACAATCAACCTATATATAGTTGCTACATTTATGTGTAAGGAAAACAGTATTTTTGTACATGTTATCTTGCCACCTCTAGTTGTTTCCTCTGCATTTAAAGCCACATAATTCATTTTCTTACAGTGAACTTCAGCAACAAACTGCACATACTTCTGAATGCATAAGTACCTGATAATGAGCATAAGCCTGAAGGCGGTCATGTTATAAATAAAACATAAAATCTGTAATGTGACTGGTACCGGTATTCATGCTCAACCGTATAATGGGAACATTAAATGAATTCAACTGCTTCCATCACGGATAAAATACACTCGAATAAATACGGCTCATTTGCATTAATTTTCAGCTAATGTCGTGGGAAATACTGTACTGTTTTGCTGTTTATTTGTCAGGAAGTGAATTATAAACCAATAACACACCATGGGCCATAATTTAGCCATCTGTCACACATACAGTGCCACAGAGGTTTAGCACTGTGAAACTATCTGAAATAACTATGAAGCATTATATTTGCAAAGGAGCTGTATCACATTAAATATTACATTTAACAGCGATTATGCAGCTAAGATATGTCGAAAGTGCTTGAAAGCTGCATAACACGTCCAGCTAAAAGCAAAAATACGATAAAGTTGGTCTTGAAAAACAAACTGTAGTCATAGATCAATGATGGAATTTCTCACAGAGATGATAAATTACTTTTGAAAAGAGATAGATTGACTGGCCAGTACTTACCTCTTTGCTCTACCGCCGATAGTTACAGACAGAAAGCAAAAAGGACGAAAATAAAACAAGGTTTCGTAACGTGTTCCTTCTTCAGGTAGGAGAGAAGAGAATGTTTCAAAGGCAGGGGCAAGGCGAGAAAGACTGACAGAGGCGGAGGAGGACGTGGACAGAGAGAATAGGACGATATGGATAGATAGAAGGAGATTGACTGAAGGGGGTGTGTGGAGAGCATGGACAGATGAAGTGAGATGATTTGGACTAACAAACGAATGGTAATAAGGAATTACTAGAGCAACACCGGCTTTTCAGCTAGTTCTTGTATAATAATCAATTTTTCCCCAATAGTACTGTATTAAATAAATACTGTAACGAGCCACAAGATTTCTATAAATCAACTAGCTGAAAACCCAGCGTTGCCCGAGTATTTATTCCTACCCTTCTTCAGGTGTATATTCATTTGTATAAGGGCTGTATGTCTGTAACATCTCTTGGGAATACAATTACCAGTAAAGAAGTAATTAAAACTTCGTGCGTGATGGGGCGGTTTTAAATGAACGTTACTGTTTATATGCTCATATATCATGAATGTGATACAATTTAGAAGTTACATTCAACTATTACGTGTACACTGTCTGTAAAATTTTCTGCAGCTGCAATTTGTAGTGTACAAAATATAAAGTATGACGTCGTGGCAAATGCCGAAGTTTTACTCCATAAACAGCGAAAAAGTAGTAAGCGAGAAATTTCTTTCCTTTCATCATTTTGGTATGGTAGTCAGCGAGAAAAAGTTTAATAAAGGATTGAAATTATGTTTGAAGTTTGTTGCAAGTTGCTAAGTATCCTCATTCTCATATAGCGTATTTTTAAAGTCTTGCCGCATTATGTGGCCTTCTTGTTGCGATTCCTGTTGTTTATGACGTCATATCTTCTGAACTATGTGTCGTATTTGGTTCTTAGCCCCGAAACAATTGTTATCTATTTTAACCAAATTTGGCTGAAATCGGTCCACTGGTTTGGGATAAAATCAGCAGCATTGTCGCTAAATGCGGCAGTTTTCCGCGCATCTCACTGTTTATGACGTCATATTTCGTGAACTGTATATCGTACGTGATTCGTACAATTACGGCGACCGTTCTCATGAATTGGAGCATACGTGTACAAAATTTCATAAAGATTGGAACAAGACTGTAGATTAGCATGCAATACATACAGACAAACAAACAAACATACGGACACCTTGCTTTATATATTAGATTCATTTCATCGTTACTAGTTTTGGGCCTTAGCCCATCGTCAGATGGTAGTGATGATTTTAGGTTTACATTTGTATCCAAGGATAACAGAGTTATTCTAATCCATTGTATTACAAGGTTAAATATTTATATCGTGAATATAACAAAGTTTTCTTTCTTGTTTTGCTGACAGTTTGCTTGTACACTGAACTTACTCCACAAAAATGTCCTGTTTATCCATTATTATAGGAGAGAGGTATGTATATTTGTATCGCTCTTTGTTGATCTGATAGATACACTAAATTCACGATGGCGGCGTTTGTTTCATCGGCTGATTTGATGCACCAAAGAACATGACACATTTACTGATAAGGCATACCGTAGTGCAGGTGATACATATGCTCGTTGCTAAAAAATAAATTTAACATTTGATTTAAATTATAAAAGCCGTGAAACTGTGAGGGTTCTTTTTTTTTTTTTTGCTTCGGGCTGATCACACAGAATACAGTCAGTTTTATTGTGAATGTTACTACATATTTCATTAAAAAAAATTATTTTGTTTGTCGCAGTTGCACAATTTTGAAGTCAGTGACAGTGAAGTCCCACTACTAGCCTTTTTCAATCCGTGATTACCCATTGCATGTTACAATGCCTCCTAAAATCTTGTACGTTATCTTCTGTTAATATATATCACTAGTTACATTACAATTTAGCTAGTGGTGTGTATTAACAGAGTATAATGTACAAGATTTTAGCAACCATGTGTAACGTGCATTGGATTATCACGGGGTGAAAATGGCTAACGGTTCGATACTGGATGGTAGAGTCCCAAACTAGTGAAAATTGTGAAACTGTGACGTACTAAATAAATTGTTTTATGAAATATTCCCATTTTCTGATCATAAATTATCATTACGATGACTTTTCATAACTATATATTTCAGTTTCTATATGGAAATTAATTTATTTACAAATACAGTGTTATTACGATTACAGCTGCCTTGTTCTCTACCCAATAACAATAGATAAAATAATATTTTTCAATACATTCTAAGAGGTCGCTGGTGTTGTCCAACAACATATATTTGTCCGACAATGATCTCAAACACATCAATGAATTACGTGGCATAGTTGCATGCCGATTGCCGCGTTGACAATAGTATGGTGTTAATTAATTTCAAACAAATAAATAAAAAAGATGAGAAAAAACACACATAAATTCAGACGGCATATATTATGCGTTATTAATTAATAAAATAGCTGCAAAAATTCTATGACAGTGTTGTCATAAGTTCTATGGCAATAAGAAATATAACTATTTAGATTATATTTTACTGTACCTACTCTTATACGGTTCAACTTTCAGAGTCAAGGATTTTCTTTATTATGAATGACCAAGTGCACGTTGTAACTGATATGTCTTTCGTCGGACTGAGATTTGAACTATGATTACTTAGTTAGGGATTTTGCTATCACTTTCGTAACGCAATTGAAGCATCTATTCAGCTAATTTTATAATGTTTATTTCTATTTATTACTATAAATGATCAATACATGTGTTTCAATAAACATTATGCAACTGAGTGTCCTCTCCTTGACTGGATCATTTGCCAATGTTAGAATAAAACATTTCTTCTTCTTCTTTCGAGTGGGCCTAGTTTGGACCGCTCTTGTTCAACTGTTGGGCTTTGACCTTTGACCTTATCCTCTCCGGTATACCTCCTTCCTTTCTTCTGTCCAGGAGATCCCTTTCCTTTGCTCTTTTTCTGAAATCCTCGGACTTTCTGGAGAACACGTCTCACAGATTGTCTCTTCTGGAGATCAGTGATTTCCATTTCTTTACTATCCTTCTCGGTTTCTGTCAGCCAAGTCGTACGAACCTTCTTGTTTTGCAAGAACGTGAATAAACGGTTAGTCAATCTGTTTGGAGACAGTCTTGAAACATGGCTATAGAAAGCAACCCTTCTCTCTCTAGCACAATCTGAGATCGTTTCGGTATTTTCATAGAGCGCCGAGTTATGTCGCCTTCTTAATTCTCCAACTTTTTCTATTGGGCCTACGATCTTCGTGAGGATGTTCCTCTTTCTCACCTCAAATTTCTACACATTCCATGGCGTACAGGACTTCTGGCCGTATGACTGGTATGGCTTAAATTTCAGGCTTCGTGAGAGGCATTCTATGTTGTAAGTATTCATAGTCAGTCGATAGGGTAGTTCCAACGTGTTGACTCTCATGGATAATTGTGTTTTTTTCTGATAGGTTAGGTTCAATCTATTAGCCGACATACGTAAATTTCTAAATACTTTTGATGTAACCTCTCTGTTAGCTTCTCTAATGTTTGGGAAGAATTTTGTTTAATGTAACGACACTTGAAGACCCACTTTGGTTACCTATTTTGTGAGTCAGTTTACCTGTATTGTTTCCATTTCGAGAGAATAACCAATCAATGGCAATGGCAATGTACAATCAGTCCTTCGTTCTTAGGGCCCAGTCAGACACCACTCTGAACACGTAAATTGGTCAGTTCCTTGCGCCAACCTTTCATAAGCTTTTCATGGATACAGTTAAAGAGAAGCGAGGAGACTCCATCGTCTTGTCTTACTCCAGTTATTATCACGAAACTTCGTGAGGTCTCATCTATAAATTTTAACTTGGAACGGGTGCTGCTGAAGGGTTTTAGAAAGAGTCAGGGTTGTGTTCTCCAGTCCAAATTCATGGAGTATTTCGTTAAGAGTATCTCGTCAATGGAGTCGTAGGCCTTCTTGAAATCAACAAAGGCGATGACCACTTTGCGGTATCTCATCTTGAAGTGTGTCACAACATTTTTAGGTTGAGGATCTATTCAGCACAGGATCGGATCTTGCTTTAAGAAAACCTCTTTTATTAATTAATCTTGTGTCTTTATTTTCATTATTGTTTCGCAAATGATAATCTTTGAGTAGAGTGCTTCAATTGTTGGTTATAGGTGAAACGTTCTTTTTCTAGCTAATGTTTTTATGGGTGTTAAAGCAGACGTTTAAGGTTCGACATGGAGACTATAGAGAGCCACATCCCTATACAGGGTCGTGCTTAGGTTTGGCTAATACAGCAGAGGGACACGGTACATTATATCTAATGAAAACGGTGTGATGATGCAAATGAATGGATTTCATGTTCAGCAGGAAAGACTTCTTACCGGCCGCGGTGGCCGTGGAGACTGAGGCGCGCCAGTCACGGTCTGCACGGCCACTACGGTTGGGGGTTCGAATCCCTCCTCGGGCATGGATATTTGTGCCATCCTTAGTATAAGTTAGTTCATAAGTAGTTTGTAAGTTTAGGGACTGATGATCCCGTAGTTAAGTCCCATAAACTCTACAAACATTTGAACACTTTTAAAGATTTCTTTTCAGCTGCACATCCATCATAGCTCGAGTTTCGTGGACTTTTCATTATATTTGCCGTATTGACTACGGTACAGTAGTAAGGAGCTGCATTAAAAAGTGCTCAGATTTATATTATAGGTAAAAATAGCATTTTTTCGTCTACATGTAGGAATAGCAAAGGAAGATTTCTAGCATGGTCCTATGGTTCAGGTTGTTCGCAGAAATACTGATCTGAGATCATGCTGCGACATTTCACTTCATTTAGTATACGGCAAAGTATATCATCAAGAGGATTAGTAAAGAAGTTCATCACGAAAATTTATACCGCTTGTGGCATTACAGATACAGGGGCAACTGATTGTTTCCATGTGAAAGGCGGGTTTTGTCAGGTTCCCCAGCCGACCGACTAACAATTCGGACCTAGTGAATCGAATAGAGGTAGTTAGGATTTTCCTAATCTGCTCCGAAACCGGAAACGACGGTCTTGGCCGAGCGAGGGCGACTATCCCAGATTGCAAATGAAATACAATATAGCCACACAAATTACTCTAAAAATCCATATAAAATCAGGGAATGATCATACGGCAAATAAAATTATATGACTGGATTTAGGAGACTTGAGAGCATCAAACGCCATAAATACAATTTAAATATCCCTTACAGATAAAAAGTCGCCAAATTTCAGTACTATAATAATAGTGTTATAAGACTTATATTTACAATTATTGATAGGTAGTGTTTATCAGTAACAGTTTCAGAAGCAAATGGGCAGCATTGTACCACTCTACCTCTCTTAAAAGACTACCACGTTATTTCCGTATTCCTTCAATAAACATCATTTGTATGGAGGTGGTCAAAGCATTTAAATCTGTGATATAAAAATGTATAATATTTTGGAAAGAAAATTGTGTTTTAAAGATGAGGCGTTAGGATGCGCGGAAGGATACAGTTTTGGGAGCAGGGAGAGAATGCTTTCGAACGTTTGGGAAGGGACTCGTAACTTGGACGTGGTGGTGAAAAGTTGTGACTCTCTTGTTCTGCTTTTAGTTGACGCAGTAATATTCTTGTGTCAGAACATAGATTCCACCACAGAAACACAAAACATGAACACAGCAAAGCGCATTACATTTATATATGTATTTTATTACATTTAATATTATTCATAGTAACGTTCGTTTTTTATGTTGTAGACTGCCACTTAAATATTTCATGGGCGACTAAAAATAGTAGATGTGCAGCAGATAATTTATATGTAAACAATTACATGTATTTGTGGACAAGAACTGAATATATTTGCATAAAAAGCCATGATAAATTATATACTAATTGTGTAACTATATTTTGAGGGCGGCACTATACAGTGAGACGCCACGCTTAATAGCTACCTGAGCAAAGAGCTTCAGTCTCAACTGTTTTCGTATTGTTAAATATGTATTTGTTTGTTAAAAGTTAGCATCATTTGTATGGAGGTGGTCCAATATGTAGGTGGACTAGGACCATGCTCAGTGGAAGAAAGGTAGAAGCTACCATGATGAATGAAAAAATGGTAGTCAACACCACTAGGGGTTGCCCGCAAGGAGGAGTTCTTTCCCCTTTATTGTGGAATCTAGTGGTGAATGATCTCATTGGAGAATTAAACTCTAGGCAGTACTTTTGCCGAGGATACGCAGATGATCTTGTCATAGTAATACTTGGCACATTTGCTGACACAGTAAAGAATATGGCACAAGGTGCGTTGGACATTGTGCAAGACTGGTGCAGAAAACAGGATCTGGGGGTTAGTCCTATGAAGACTGTTGTTGTACCATTCACAAAGAAGCATATATAACATCAAGTTGGAATAGAAATCTTTTCAATGAAGCGCTACCTGTGAAGGGGACAGTGAAGTATCTAGGGGTTACCCTAGATGAGAAACTGACATGGACCCCTCACATCTGGAATATTTGCTCCAAGGCAAAAGGTACTCTTGTGAGTACCAGGAGAGCTTGTGGCAAAAATTGGGGACTGAGCCCCAAGGGTATGCACTGGAAAGACCCAGGATCACCTACGGGGCGGTCGTGTGGTGGAAGAAGGTAGAAAAGCAGGTTGCTGCTAAGGAGCTTGGTAAGGTGCAGAGATTAGCCTGCTTAGCCATAACAGGCGGAATTAGCAGCACACCAACTGCTGGGATGGAAACCATGCTGGATATGCTCACATTACACCTTTGGGTCAAGATGGAGGCAGCGGCCGGTGCATACAGACTCAAATCTGGCAACAACTGGAACTCTTTGGGATATCCAGAATAACACACTAAAATAGTGAGTGAGGTAAATATAGGAAAGGTTGGGGAAATGCCAGCGGTCTATATTATAACCCCATACTGCTTCAACAAGCCTTTCAATATAACAATTGGAAGTAGGGAGCAGTGGGAGAAAATAGCTAGACACCGTACGGGGGATATTGTCTGGTTCACTGACGGGTCAAAATCAGAGCAAGGTGTTGGGGCCGGGGTATATGGGGTGCAGCCAAGACTGGAGGGCGTCATCTCTCTAGGAAAACTGGCCTCAGTATTCCAGGCCGAAATCACTGCCATCAGGGCGGGTGAGGAGGAGAATTTGCATAGGTGCTACAAAGATCGTAGCATCTATATCTATTCAGACAGCCAGGCAGCCCTGAGATCATTGGCAGCTCCTGCAACAAGGTCTAAAATTGTTGCAGAATGTCACAGGGTTCTGGTGGAGCTAGGGGAAAGCAATAGAGTAAACCTATTGTGTGTCCCTGGCCACTCGGTGATCAGTGGCAACGAACATGCCGACAGATTAGCCAGGATGGGGGCAGAGACTCCATTTATTGGACCGGAACCTGTCCTGACAATCACCAAGGCAATGATAAAATTGGAGCTACGTAAATGGCTCAGAATACAGCACGTCGAATATTGGACCAACGTCCATCAACAAAAACATGGCAAGGTAATGATGCCAAAGCCACGTTTTAAAAGAAGCTCTGCAATCCTGAGTCTGAACAGGAGAGATTAGACTCATAGTTGGATTGCTGACAGGTCATGGGAATTTCAAAAAACACCTACGTACAATGGGAATAACAGAAGAGGACCCTAAATGTAGTATCTGTGATGACGGTGATGAAACTGCATCACATCTAATCTTCGAATGCATTGCATTGGAGAATAAAAGGCACAGAATATTTGAGACAACCAGACCCGAAGAAATTGTGTCTAATAAAGAACTGGTAAAGGGACTCCTTGCTCTGTTCAAGGGCATTGGTTGGCTTTACTAGATATACTGGGAGCGATACCGCACAATAAACTTAGTTTCGGTGCGGGCAGTGGCGGGTTGGACCAGGACTGTTTTGGCTTCCCTGGAAAAAAATCAATAAATCAATCAATCAATGGAGATGGTCAAAACACATTTAATTCTATGATATAAAAATTTATAATATTTTGGATAGGAAATTGTGTTTTAAAGATGAGGCGTTAGGATGCGCGGAAGGATACAGTTTTGGGAGCAGGGAGAGAATGCCTTCGAACGTTTGGGAAGGGACTCGTAACTTGGACGTGATGGTGAAAGGTTGTGACGCTGGGCGGTCTGAAGCAGCGTTAGGAATTTGTGCTTTGAATACATAGGCATGTGTGGCCTTAGAAAATTTACGGGACTGTCACTGCAGAACTTAGTCTCTGGTTGAAAGGTAATAAACTATGGACGGTAGAAGGACTGTGGAACTGTGATAAATCAGCAATCATGTACTCGTGTGTTGACAAACTGTGTTTTATAACAAATACTGTAATCGTGGATAAATTAGGAACTGCAGTGTTCGACTGACTTCACTAATTTACGAGTCTTAATTTGGAACTTTTACTCTCGAGTGCGTGTGATACTTATTGTGCCTCTAATGAACAATAGTTGGGGAAATATTGTTACTTACCGATGTATAAAGTAGGACCACCTCCGCATTTTATGGCCGAAAAAGAGTAATGAATTCCAGATATAAAGAATTACTTCGTGTGTGAATCAGTTCTTTATCTTACAATCCATTCTGATGGTTATTTAGAGGATTAATTTATGTTTGTTTATATATATATATTCGTGTTATCATATGCAGATTGATAGACTGGCTAAACTACAGATCAATTTTTGATCTCGTTTCAACAGATTGGGTAGCTGTTTAGGGCATAGAAGCTTGAAAGACGACCGTCTGTCGTCTTCCATATATTTTTTGTATATTCCTGTAAAGTTATAATTTATTTTATATAAGGAACTCATACTTCGATGGGGCGATCTATACTTGTTTAATAATGATTTTGCAGCCAAGATCGCATTTTTAATTTATTATGTTACCGGTTTCGGCGTGCTCGACGCCATCTTCAGACCTGTCGTAATTTACGTAACTTCACGATATTTTGAATACTAAAAGAGTACATCCAGGTTGAGGCATCACCAAACATTATCATATTTGGTGATGCCTCAACCTGGATGTACTCTTTTAGTATTAAAAATATCGTGAAGTTATGTAAATTATGACAGGTCTGAAGATGGCGTCGAGCACGCCGAAACCGGTAACATAATAAATGAAAAATGCGATCTTGGCTGCAAAATCATTATTATATAATTTATTTAATGTCGCTAGATTACCACTTTGTTAAAACTTGAACCCCACTCTTTTCAAAGCTTGGGGAACAGCATTGCTTATTTCATATATTAAAATATTAGTTAATATTGCTGTGTTTTTCTTATTTTGTTATGTTAATAATTTATTACTATATTAATTAATGTGGCATAAGTACGGGTCTCTGCTACGCCACTGTCCCTGTGAGAATGTGCAGTTGTTTTACTTTTAAGTGGGTGCGAGAATCTATGGCTGTCTGAATATGGGGAGTGATAGCTCGCTTTGCATAGTTCTCTGAGGCTACCAAAGAGGTTTCTACACCCTTTGGTTTCAGTCCAGTCAGCGAGCCTTCTTTGGGGCGAGTCTAGCTGTTCGACCCTACCACCGCTGTTTCTTGGATTTTTCAGCTCCCTGTCGCTTCCCGCGTCTTGTGGTCGCTCGGTCTGATCATTCTGGGTTCGTTGTCTGGTGAAATTGGGTTGGTTCTTCTCTTGTCTTTGGAGATGGTAGCGTTTCATTGAGTAGCACGTTTAACTTAGATTCGTGAGCTTAGAATCATTATTTTGGAATATTTTCTCCTATCGTGTGCGGAAATGTGTTCTCGTTTTTCAATTCAGTGATTTACAATAGATAAACGTGGTGTCTGTGATTCTAGTTGCAGTTTGATAACGGCCTGATACGTTAAAACCTTTTGTGATCATGTGGCGGTGTATGAACTCTGTGTAAATACTTTCTACTTTGTGGGGCCCGATTTGTAGTAGGTGATATGTTCATTTTTTACAGTGCATGTAAAAATTTTCTCATCGTATCCTTCCGTGAGTGATATGTGTTTCACGTGGTTAGTACATAGAACAAGGCCTTCAGCTTCCACTCTTGTTTGTTCCATGCCCATCAAGCAAGTAAGTATGCGGGTATCCTTCTGATTTCCACTAATATTTCGCGATCTTCTCTCCCCGCCTATTTTAATTTTTCCGTTTCCTCTCCGACTTGTAGAACGAACTCTGTGTGTCACTAATTCTCTCTGAGCCTTTTACAAGCTCCTTCAATAGCTTACTTATGTAATTCTAAACATTTCTGTGGTTTTCATGCTGGAATTAAAATTCTTATTTTTCCGACTTTGTAATTATTTCACTTTTACGAGTTTTTTGAGACTGGACTTCATCCGTCTCTGTAATCGCTCCCTATGGCGTGAAGCTGTATTTCGTTCGCTTCTTCATGTAATTCTAAACATTTCTATGGGTTGCATGCCGTAATTCTTTTTTCTATTATTCCGATTTTGTAGTTATTTTATGTTTGTGGTTTTCTTGAGACAGGACCTCATCGGTCTCTGTAATCGCCCCCTATCTCGTGTAGCTGTATTTCATTCGCTTCCTTATATAATTCTAACCATTTCTATGGGTTGCATGCTGTAGCTAATTTTCTTTATTTTTCGGAATCACGTGGGTTCGAGTTCCGACTTCTGGGGTTTGCAGCTAGTCGCCTGAACTCACGCCATTTCTCATAAAAGCAGTACCTAGATCGATTTCTAACAGACTACAACTTATTACTATGTATAGTGAATCCGATTTTCAGCCACTTCACCTTCAGTGGAGTGCGTTCATGTAACGTAGCCGTGTGTCGCCGTTAGCGTGTTTGCTCGCAGTCCAATTCAGATGTAATTTAACTTGGCTGTACATGCGCACCATCTCAAAACAGGCACGACAGATCAGAACCAGCTTCAAAATGTTTTTGTATATTGTGTTTTGTGCTACCTTCGACTTGCTGAATTTCGCCTACGATAGCGACGCCTGCTTCCGCCAAGTCTCAGCACGCTGATTTTGGTGAGTTTCGGTGTGGCATTGGGTGTGTGTGAGAGAATGAGTGTTGTTTGTGAATCCTTCCCCCCAGTAGCGTTAAATCATGTATAATTTAGGCTGGGCACCGTCCGCATTAATTCATGTAAGAGATGCATTTTATTGTATTAAGAAAATTGGTTCGCCATTTTGCTTGTTTTCTATCTGAATAAAAAAGTTTAAATTCAGCATAATTCGGAAGTTGCCTGTAAATTGTAGTTTTAGAGCACCTTCCCTCAGATGCCATTTTCGGTAGGAATGTTAACGCGAGTCGGAGCAATATTATTACATCTTCTTTTGTGCTAGCGGTCTCTGAGACCGTACCGAGGCCTTTGTGTTACGGATTCAGCATCGAGATCTTCCTCTACTGTACCCTCATTTTGAGGATGCTGTTTTGAAATGGTCTCAAGACCCTTTAGGAAGTTATGTGGAATCAGGCAGTGACTATGAGATTGCAAGTGAACGTAAGTAGGAGTCAGAATAGTGTGAAAGTGAAGAAGAAATTGTATTGGCACCTGTGAAACGTAGAACATGCTCCACCTGTGACCTAGAAAAGAAGAGAAAGACGTGTTATGTTTGCCATTGTTGCAAGACGCCCACCTGCCTTGAGTTTTCTACCAACATTTGCATCGGGTGCAGATAAAACATTTGAAAACACAAAAAGTTACCAACAAAGCAGTAGTGAAATTTTTATTTTTGTGTTTTTTTTAGATTAAATTGAATTAGTTCACTTTGATAACAATAAGAAATATTTATGAATATTGAAAAATTACAGTCTGTCAGACCGCACCTAGGACAGAGTGTGACAGAAAAATGATCTGGTAAGCTAAAGATTAAATTCTGTTGGGCCATAAATGTTTTCTTAGCCACCTTTCTAAGATAACTTTAATTATGTTGACTTGCTTATTAATGTCTTTGTGTAATAACATGTGAGCTGCTTTGTATATTGACCACTGTAGTATTAACTTCCTGTTACTGAAGTAATTTGAAACGAGTCCGTTCTCAATTTGGGCCAGAGAGCAAGACTTTATGGCGGGGAGTAACCAGTAGTTCGCATGGACCTCATTTGCTAATTTTAGTGATAAAACAAGGCTCTTGTTACGTACAGTGGTCGACTTTTAAGCTGACAACAACTCATAAACTTTTAATATCCTGAGTTTTGTATTGCCCAATGCTTATTGGTGAGTACCGATAGCATGGTCGCGCGCTCAACAATGTTTGTGGGATGAAGCTGAAATGTGTCAACTGCAGTGACTGCTAACAACATGTGAAATAAATTCAGCGCTTCACAGCTGCTGTACCCCGTGCTTCTCTTGGCACCCCTACAGTAGTATCATGGCCTCAGACGGCAGTAGGTTTGGCCCTCCCCAGCAGCCGGGGCTCTGTGCCGTTCTCCAGGCCTCGCCACTGGGCAGCCAAGCACAAGCCCCACGGCCGCCACTACATCTGCCGCTACCCTCGCAGTTACAGGGGAAACTCCCAGGAACGGCTTAAGGAGGATGGCACTGCACACAACACGGAGAAACAACAACTGTATACAAAACATACTAACGATAATCCCAAACAAATCACTTCACGTCCTAGTTAATGGAACGTACATGAGGAACCAAACGGCGTAAAGCCCTAATGTTGGAAGCAAACGTGGAACAAGGGTAATCCAGGGTCTAAGAGAAGCAAAGTTAGTGGTTGGGTAGTTTTACCGACTTTCCCCCACAATGCTGCTGTAGCTGTATTTGAGTAATTTAAAGAAAGTCTACGCCAGGTAGTACCTAGGAATCCGGGCCATGCAATATTAGACGAGGGAGACTTCAACCTTTATAGACTGGGACTCTTCTGTAGCTTTATTTTTTTTCAAACGGTATAGACAAGCAGTCCTGCGAACTACTATTGGACACGTTTACCGAGGACTGTCTTGAGCAGTTAAACCGACAGCCCACGCGCCACGGAAATATTCTAGACCTTATATCTACAAACAGGTACGCTGTCACAGTAAAGCAGGAGTTAGGGATCATGATATCGTCATAGCGTCAATGGTGATCAAATAAACCAATCAAGAAGTCTAGGAGATCAGCAATTGTTAGCATCACATTTGAAAATGAATGAACATCGTTTACTTCCGGTAAAACGGATGTTGAGGAATTGTGGAATAAATTTAAATGCATTCAAAGGAAAGGATTAGAGAAATATGTGCCTTTAATGTCGCTCAACGATGGAATACATCCACCGTGGTATAATAATAATGTTAGAAAGCTACTGAGAACGCAAAGGCTGTTGCACACCAGGTTCAAAAACGAATACGCAAATCAAATCAGGCAAAAGTTAATAGAGTTTATCCAGTCTATAGATATATAGTTGGGCGAAGCAAGAATGATTACCTCAATCATACACGAGCCAAAGATCTTTCCGAGAACCCGAAAAAATTCTGGTCCTATGTAAAATCGATAAGCGGGTCAAAGCCCACTATACAGTCACTCGTTGATCATTCCAGGGCAGTAATAGAGGAAAGCAAACGCAAACCTGAAATTCTAAATTTAAGCTTTAAAAAATCTAACACACAAGAGGATTTTATAAAGGACATAGTAATACGTATTTCCGGTGTAGAAAAGGAGATAAGAAACTGAAATTAAAAATATTTCGTGGTCCGGATGGAATACCAGTTCGGTATTACAATGGGTATTCTGCGCCATTGGCCCCTTACTTATTTTGCATTTATTGCGAACTTTTAATTTAGTGCAAAGTTCCTAATGTTTGGAAAAAAGTGCAGGTGACTCCCGTTTGTAAGAAACTTTGGAGGTGGAAGGAAGTACCATCGGCGGTATATAAATTATTTATTTAATTACGCTACAGGTTTCGGTGATTCAATTACACCATCTACACAACGTGGGGCTGAAGATGGTGTAATTGAAGCACCGAAAGCTGTCGTTCAAAATTAAATAAATAATTTCTATACCGCCGATGGTACTTCCTTCTACCTACAAAATCTAATCAGCTGTGTCCCATGTGGAGAGAATTACACCCGTTTATAAGAAAGAAAACAGAACTGACCAACATAATTACAGGCCAATATCGTTGACATTAGTTTCCTGTAGAATTTTGGAGCATATACTCAGCTTGAATACAGTAAATTTCCTTGAGACGGATAATCTTCTTTCTATAAACAGCACAGGTTTAAGAACCATCGTTCGTGTGCCCTTTTCTAACATCAGATTTTGCGAGTCATGGATGAAGGGCAAAAGGCAAATTGTCTTTTCGTCCATTTCAAACATGTATTTGACGTATTGATACAATGCACACTGCTAACGAAGATACGAGCATATGGAATAGGTTCATAGATTTGTTACTGGCTGGAAGACTTCCTGAGTAACAGAAAGCAGTATATATACCTGTATATAGTAGCTTAACGCCCGTTGCTTCGTATGCGTAGGCTGGTTGTTCTGCACCAGTTGTTTCTCCCTCTTAATATAAATTTTCATAGATATAGCTTAAGTACTATCACAATGAAATGTTGTGATACTACTTGTAGCCGCTTCAGAATGGCCGTGCGTATTGAGGCGCCATGCTGCGGTGGGCGCTGCTGTTCGCCGTCGGGGGTTCGATTCGCCTCTCCGGAATGGGTGTTTGTGTTGTCCTTAGCACTAGTTAGTCTAATTTAGTTTAAGTTATTTTAATTTATTTTGAGCCTTAGGGACTGATGACCGAGTAGTTAAGTATCTTAAGATGTACAAACATTTGAACATTTTTTGTAATCTTCTCGTGTTTGCAGCCGGATAGTAAAGTCAACTTGACTCAAAATTTCAGCGGCTCAACTGCCCTCCATCGTCAGGTGAGCTTGCTGATACACAATCTCGCCGGCGAGATTGTCTATCAGCACGCTCACCTGAAGATGGCGTGCAGTTGCGCCGCTGAAATTTTGTGTCAAGTTGACTTTACTATCCGACTGCAAACACGAGAAGATTACAAACAGTTATTACGCCGGGAAAACCTTTGTGGTCACATTTGAACATTTGATTTTATTACTTGTAACCCCCTATGGCACCTCTTAATAACTGAATTTCTAAAAATACCCCAATATGTGTCTCAAGTATGCAAATACCATTTTTTGTTATTCTGGGTTCAAAATTGGGTCAGTAGCAACGTATGTTAAAAAAAATGTTTCATCCCCTATTTAACCCCCTAAGTGATTAATTTGCTTAAAATACCGAACACGTGTCTTTTTAATTCTGACCAAGAAAAGATATACCAATTTATGTGGTTGTAACTTCAAAATACCTTAATAGCAAAAGATTTTCGAAAAACATGCTCTCTCCAATTTAACCCCCATGATGATTGCATTTCCAAAAAAACGGCAACACGTATTTTTTAAATTCTAACGAACAATACAAAAACCAATTTTTGCAGGTCTATCTTCAAAATTGTCCGAATAGGAACGTGTTTGCAAAAAGAATTTTTCATCCTCTATTTTGCCCTCTTATTTGTTGAATTTCCAAAAATACTGAAACTCGCGGTTTTTTATTTATTTACTTATTTTATCCTGACCAAGATTCCATATCCGAAGTTTCGTAGTTGTAGCTTAAAATTTAGGTTAACAGCGACTTATTTTAGAAAATAATTTTTTTTTTTTTTTTGTGTCCACTATTTTACCCCCTTGTTAGTTGAATTTCAAGAAATGCCGAAGCACTTTTAAATTCGAACCCTGAATTACAATCCTAAATTTTGTAGTTCTAGCTTCAAAATTGCCTAAATAGCAACGCATTTTTAAAGAACGTTTCATTTAGTATTTCACCCCCTTAAGGACGAAATATCGAAAAATCGCGTTTTAAATGACGCCTACAGAGTAAGATCAACATGTCAAACGTAATGCGGTACCTGTTTACGGATGTCACATTCCTGAAGTATGTGTCCAACGAAAAAATTATTTACCTGGTTCGTAGAGTGGAATATTAGGAAACTGCCTGCGAAATGTGTTGTAAATGGAGTTGGTAGTAAAGAAGTAGTAAATTACAGCCTCATTTTATTACTGTGAAGTTTCACGCATTTCATTGTTCAAAAATGTTCAAATGTTTGTACAACTTATGGGACTTAACTACGGGGTCATCAGTCCCTAAGTTTACAAACTACTTATGAACTAGCTAAGACTAAAGACGGCACAAATATCCATGCCCGAGGGGGGATTCGAACCCCCGACCGTAGTAGCCGTGCTGACCGTGACTGAAGCGCCTCAGTCACCTCGGCCACCGCGGCCGGCCATTTCATTGTCTTTAACGTCATAGCTTCATACAATACTGTTTCGAAGGTACATCCAGTGGTGTATATGTACCGGGTGACCAAAAGTCAGTATAAATTTGAAAACTTAATAAATCACGGAATAGATATAGAGGTAAAAATTGACACAAATGCTTGGAATGACATAGGGTTTTATTAGAACCCAAAAAATTATTGCTAGAAGCGTGAAAAATCTCTTGCGCGCGTCGTTTGGTGATGATCGAGTGCTCAGCCGCCACTTTCATCGTGCTTGGCCTCCCAGGTCCCCAGACCTCAGTCCGCGCGATTATTGGATTTGGGGTTACCTGAAGTCGCAAGTGTATCTTGTATTTCCAGGGATGCTGAAAGACAACATCCTACGCCAATGCCTCACCATAACTCCGGACATGCTTTACAGTGCTGTTCACAACATTATTCCTCGACTACAGCTATTGTTGAGGAATGATGGTGAACTTATTGAGCCTTTGTTGTAAATTACATCATCTTTGCTTTGTCTTAATTTGTTACGCAAATTACTGCTTTTCTGATCAGATGAAGCGCCATCTGTCGGACATTTATTGAACTACTTTTTTTCTGGTTCTAATAAAACCGTATTTCAATCCAAACAAGTGTGTCTATTTTTACGTCTCTATCTACATTATACCGTGATTTATTTAGTTTTCAAATTTATACTGACTTTTTGAACACCCGGTAAATTGCCTGCAAACTACGTCGCGAATAGAGGTAGGAAATACATAATAAATCAAGACGTCATGCGTGATGAGGCACTTTTTCATGAACATAATTGTTTACGTCTCCATATCTCATGAACTGTGTGTCCCACTATGATAAAATTTCGAACGTACGTTCAGTTGTATGTATGCATACTATCTAACGTTTCTCGCGAATACAATTCATAGTGTACGAGTAATAAAGTGTAACGTCATGCCAAATGCCGTGTTAAGTTTGTTGCAAGTCGCCAAATGCTTGCCTTCTCAAATAGTGGACTTATAAACTCACACTATCACGTGCCGAGAAACTTATTTCTCATTGTTTTTGACGTCATATCTCCTGAACTGTAGGTCCTATCCCAAAATTCTTCATAGCCGACGTTTCGGCCACTGTTGCCAAACCATCGGTAGATTTTATAAAAATGGCGACGCGGTCTCATACTCTAAGGAATTTTATTGACAGTGACAACAGCCGCGAAAGCCTACGCTTGAATGTGATGTTATTTTATCTTTCACTAAACTGTCACGTTTTACATCATTCACGAAATCTCATATTCATGATGTATGGATGATAAAGATAGTAAAGGAGAATATGAATGAAATAAACTGCAGAATTAGAATGGGGAGGAAAGCATTTCCGATAATGATAAACTTGGTAACTTTCAATATTAATTTAAGTTTTAGGAAGTCTGTTCTGAGGCATTTGTCTGAACTGGAGCCTTGAACGGCATTGAAAGTTTGCCGATAAACAGTTCACATGAGAAAAGGCAGAATCCTTTCAAATTTGGTTTATGGTAGGTAAAGCGCATAACTACTGCAGAGGTACTGAACAGAACATTTTAAAACACGGAGGATTCGTCAATTTTGTAACGTAGGGCGCTATTTATTTTCAGAGAAGGAGAGACTTGCACGGGATAGGGTAGCTCCAAGAGCTGTATCGAATCAGTCTTCGAACTGCAGACCACAGAGAGTACAGTGTCAACGACAAAGAATGACAAACGACAAGAATACCGTAACGTTCCCAGACCAAGACGTGGACAGAAGAGGCGACACTTCTTACAAAGTGAATAACCTACTCTGTGCACACTTGCATACCGAACAAATATAGGCATAACACTAAAATAAAGCAGCGGTGAAGAAGAAAACGAAACACCCGACGGCACAGCTCGAGCAGTAAATGAAGCAGACGCAACGTATTCCGATGTCTGCTCCCTCGACAAGCCCTACTAAACTACAGAAACCAATAGCATTACGAAGTTGTCTTTAAAACGTGATTGCTTCTTTACAGTAACCGTCTGCTGAATCATAAAGTACTTCTCAATGTACAAATTATATTTGAAGTCTTAATTAAGACATATCCTTGAACTAATTTAAACTTTGCAAGTCAGTATTATTTACAATAAATTTTCTGTTTTCATATGTGAATGGCAGAACATGAACGGCAGGATGAGTATATCTTTTTTAAATATTTTATTATTATTACCTTGACCCTTTTACGATGGACTATTTCCTTTCACAGGCCTACGCTATACATTAACCCCTTCAGTCCTAAATTATCTTAAAAATACAATAAAACAAATTCTTGCACTTTTTTATGTCTATAAAATCCCATCTATTGTGTATTTGAGCAAGATTACAACTTTAGATTCTTGGTTTCCAAAATAAAAAAAATGTCAAAATCGACATCGGGTCTAGAAGGCATTTAAGGATGTGAAATAAGAAGTCAACAGTTATACATGTCACTCCATTCTTATTGGAAATTAAATCGCAAAGTGTTATTTGTGCAAAATTCGTAAATTAATACATGAAATAATTTCAACTACTGAGATCATGTCTGACGCACTTCGCAATGGGTCAGCCATGTTCACTGATTTTCACTTTAACACGCCTTTCTGTACACTGCAGCAAGAAGAACGAAACTAAAAGTGACAGATGTTCAGTAAACAGGACACTGGTTGTCAAAGTAAAGGGAAATAGTAAAGTGTTCTAAAATTACTAAAACGTTGGTGTCCAGTATATTGGACGCCAGTTCTGAAAGGGTTAAAATTAATTTTTCCATATGTTTGTGGAAGGTTAGTGAGAGAATTTTCTTGGTTCAACTGAATTTCTCATCAGGATATCTGTACATCAAGACAGATCACAACGAACTGTACAAGGGAGGCAGTATGAGAAAGAAAATTCAAACAGACCACATTTCTGCAAAGTTATTCCAGATCAAGAAAGCTTCATGTGTATTACAAAACAAAATTAAGCAACATCCAAATCAAGAAGACTTTAATACAAAAATTTGTTTCACGTAGTTCTGTTGCTACTCCTGGCAAATCGTTGCAGAAAGCGATAAGCTTAAATCTATGAGAGGCAATAGTTTTACAACCGTGCAATGTGTGACCCCAATAGGTTATCTTCAGGCTGTGTCTGTGTGTATACAGCCTCGTGTTGACGGGAGGAACATCATGCGAAGGAGAATCCTGTTTGCATACGCTTTGTGACTGTCAGACGTGGAACTTGGGGCGTATATTGCGACAGAGAGACTGAATTCTGCCCCGTTTCTCTCAAAGGGCCGCGAATAGCAGACGGCGAGGCAATAACTGAGGCGACGTGGGGGTACGACAGCACCCCGCTTTGTGTGTCTCGACACGATGGAGCCAAATAAATTCGTGAAGACTATTTCATCACCGGACAGCTGTTTAACGCTTTTCTCTTACAAATGAAACTTTAAATTTCTCGTAACAAGAGCACCATTTTAATCAATGACAGTTTTTACTCTGGAGCGAGCACTGGTGATCATTTTCAACGGTTAACAGTATTTCCACTGGTTTATTGCCGTTATCTTTCTCTGTATATTTCCGATCCTTTGATTCTTACGTATCTATCGTCATCTGTAAACTACGTTCCACATATTCTTTATGTGGCCCACCTGTTTTTCCCCTTTTTGATGCCTTCAAGTCTAGTATATCTTGGGCCTACATAAAATAGGTAACCAGGTCAAAAACAGTTCTCCAGGTACTTTGTGATCGTAATGGTGAAAGGAAGAAGTATTAAATGTCTTATACCAAAGCTGTTTCAAGGGGAAGATTTTGTGTCCCTGCCTTGTCACCGCTTTTGTGTCTCGTTTCCGTCGTAGGCGTCGGTGGCCGAGTAGAATAAGACCGACACAGGAATAAAGGATGCACGCTTGTGCAGGTACGAAGGTGAGCAGTGGGACAGCAGAAACTAGAAACACTAGAGTAAATTAGAACGAGGTATATATTTCACAGAAACGTTCTAATACTTAACTTTTACAAAGTTCATTACTGCAGAATGCTGATACATAGTTTATATAGAGGCCTGGCTACTGATAGTTCCTAGTGGCTATCCGATGGTCAAGACTTAACTGGTGCCTATCTGAATCCGAAGTGTTAACTGGTTCCTATCTCAGTCCCAAGTGAACGATGTTCAGTGGTGGCCACGAGCGGAGTTGCAGCAGAGGGCGCTCGTGGCTGACGTCGTAAGAACGCCGCGCCGTGCGTGCATGGCGGCGCGCGGCGAAAGTAGGTGGCGCGCACTTTGGACTTTTGCGACACCACAGAAGATTGCCTAGTGCCTTCATTACGCCGTCGCATAGAGGACAAAGTATGAGATATCGAAATAAATGACAGGGAGATAGGAAACAATTGAAGTCGCTCAATTGAGGAAAGGCCGCTGACCACGATGGGATACCAAATCGATTTTTCACTATCTGAAGGAACTTTCCCTGCTTCTAGAAGCATTGTACGGACGGTCACTGGAGGATCGATGCGTTCGTAATGTTTGGTAAAAAGTACAGGTAATTATATTTTACTGGAAGAGTCAAAGATTAGATTCGCAAATGTACACCCAATTTCGATCAGTTGTAGAATTTTGAATACGTTTTTTTTTTCGAGTATTATGACATTTCTGAAGACCAGAAATGTTCTTTTTAGGAATCAGCATTATTCCCGAAAAAAAACGATAGTCTGAAATGCACCTAATGTCACTCATCCACGAGACTCTGTAGATACAGGATCTCAAGTAGATGTCATGTTTCGTGACATCAGAAAGTCATTCGATACGGCTCCGCAGCGTCGCCTGATGATCAGAGTGAGGGCAAATAGAATAACAGACCAATTCTGAAACTGGATTGAAGTGCTTGAAACTAAAAGTACGAAGCACATCATTATCTACGAAGACTTCAGACACGATTTCTGAAATAATCTTCGCTATAAATATAAATGATTAACTAGATAACATGAGTTAATTCTAGTTTCTTGCGTATAATGCTGTAGTATGTCGAGAAGTCGCAACAATGGAAGAGTGTAACTAATTATGGGGAAATCTCAGGGTACCACTGAATGCAGCAGGTTATAGTAATTGGGACTCAACATAGACAGGTGTAAAGTGTGTATCTTGAAATTATCCTCTGTAATGATTGGTCCATCGTATTTTGGGTATGCACCCGTATCACGTTTTGCCACGATATTTTAGCTGACAAACATGTAGCCAACTTCAGGTGAGCTACAGCAACAAGAAGAATCGCTTCTCGGCTTTTGGCAAGATCATATAAATGTGAATGTGAATGTCAGTTCGGTGTACGTTTATCTCGTCTGAACCACAAGACATAAAGAGCTAAAAGTTTGTACAGTTATTAATGTCTACCAGGGCAAGGCTTTAGGCACAGTTTTATGGCGATGGGAATGTCTGTTCGGTGCACGCTTATCACGTCAGAACGAGAAGACCCAGAGACTTAAATATTTGTTCAGTTACTAATGTATACCTGCGGAAGGTTTTACGCACGGTTTTACTGCGATCTGATAAGATATTTAGTAATTTGAAGAACATAACGCGAAATGCTGAACAATAATTACTCTATGTAATTGGTTTTATTGGTTGCATTGTTGCTTGAGGGTTGACAATGATAAAAGGGTGGAGTATATTGGGATAGAAAGTTATCGATGTATATAAAATTCTACGTGTGTGTGTTATTATTTCGCTCTGCAGCGAAAAGTACAGAACGCAAACGAATGGTCTGTGTGTAAATGTTGTCCGAAGTCTCCCGTTGTACACCTTAGCAGTTCCATGCTATAAAGGGGTGGAAGATATGTTGGTTGAAAGTCGTCAAATTATATTTAAAAAAAAAAATAAAAAATAAAGTCGGACTGAAGGGCAGCGATGATGTTTGCGACTCTATAGCATGGAGGTTACATACAGCGAAACGTGATGCCACAGACCATATCTTTGGTCTATGCGTGCTACAATGTCTTCAGCTGTTTCTCTGTAAGAATAATCATACCAATAAGGAAATATAAGAATAAATAAATAATACAGTAAAAAAGAAATTTCTTTTAATACATCTCTTTAAAAAAATCGATTTCACGTTTCGCGAATTGCATCAAGTGATCGATCGGTGATATTATTACAATCATTATTGTTAAATTTCGTGATTGGACTTTTCGAAACGAGTACGTTATTACGTGTGATTTGATCTACACTACTTACTTTCCTGATAAATGGTAAGAGCGTAGACTCCTGAAATATGATAAGAATAGTTTTCAGTTTGTTTCTAAAGAAGATATTTATTTCATTTCATCCTTCAAAACCAGTCTCATAGCACAGTACTGAAAGATAGCTTATCTACCACAATCAACCAATACGCGAGCGGAGCCGCGGGTTTAAGCTAGTATACATATATATATTGAAGCTACCTGTGATGGAAAGCTGTCAGCAGCTTCAGTACTTTTCAGCCGATCGACTTTACAAAGTTGTACAATTTCTTACAAAAAATTTAATGGTGAAAAAATGTAGAATGAAACAATTTTAAAGGAGATTTAAAAAATGGAGACTGATACATATAACAAAGAATTATAAAACACATAATCAGAATTAAAATAGACATGACGGTTAAAATCATATATATGCAGAAGTTTAAAATCCAGGGTGGTTAAAAACACTAGGGCAGAGCTTACAGTAGGACGATGGATGCACTGCTTTTAATCACACGGCAACACGAATATTCTTCCTATGCGGCGGTCACTTACAGTTTTGTAGACACTAAACACGGGCACTGGCGAAACACTAACGGTGCACTGTTATATAGTGCCTCTTTCATTCTTCTTCTTATAATTACGCATTATACCTGTAGATAAACATAATTGCTTACATTAAGGGAAACAAAAACTCTTCGGGGCAAGTCGTTACACCGTAACAACTTTGTAAGAACTGACCTCATGCTACGCCATTTTCTCTTATTGTCGAAAACAAGAACATAAAACTTTTGTTTGGAAGTTTAACGTATACTACTACGTACCTGAATGTTGGACACTGAAATGTTGCAAAATTTAAAAAGAAATCAGCAATTTCCTGTGAACTACGAAAAAATTCACACAGAGTAAAAGAATTACACCAGCACACGAAAAACACTTTTCCTGTCACTAGCGCCTTATTACCAACTGAAGGCTGATACAGTTAGGATGGGAGGAGGGAGTCTTAGTGCTACTATTCACGCGGAGCAACGAGTAAACTGCTCTTGCGCAGAAATTTTTACTGTCAAGTAACAACTTGCCTCGTGTAACAACTAGCCGCAGTCTCCCTTACGGGCTCATTTAATAAGCAAGAAGCATGACAGAGGTGATCAGGAGACCACAGTGGCAGACGCTGCAAGAGAGAGCTTGTGTACCGCGGTACGGGCTTCTATTGACAATATGAGACGTAGTTAACCTCTTGACATACAACTGATGCTCCGCACCCGGTCACGACGGCCTATCCAACCTCCACCTCTTAGCCCATCCCCCATCTTCTACGCTACCCTCACCTGCCTTTATATTCTCTTTACTGGCGTCTTCCTCCCTCATAATGATGTTCCCTAAATCTAACAAGCCCCTTCCAAAACCTCATCTTATCGTCCCTTCAGTTTTCAGAAAGGTCGTGGAAACAAGTTCAAAAATTTAACACATAAAATGCTGACTCCTCCCTACTCCCGTCCAATGAAAAAAATTAACATAAAACTAAAGGTAGGCATGGCCGCATGAACGTGAAAAACTGGGTGAGTTCTTGGACCACATAAACAACATCGATTACAAAATCAATTTCACGACGGAGGTAAAGAGAGATGGTGCCATGCCGTTCCTTGACGTACTTGTCAGGCGCAAAACAAATGGATGCCTTCACCGGAAACCCACCCTCACGACCCTATATCTGCACGCCACGAGCCACCACCACCCATCGCAAAAACGACCTGCTCTAAGGGCGCTGGTGCACAGAGCAGAAGTAGTGTCGGACAATGAACCTTTGCAGATGGAACTGAGATGGAAGAGAAATGGCTACAGCAACCGCCGGATAACACAAGCCCTCCATTCCAAGACACGCAAGCAGGAGACCGTCGAGAAGGAGACAAAGAAGCTTGCACTTTTGCCATCTTGTGGCTGGCTAACGGGAAAGATTAGTCGGCTTCTTAAGACACACGAGATCGACACGGTCTTCAGGCCTCCAGAGAAATCAGCAATTGCGAAGTACGCAGAAAAGAAACATCGCATTGCGTTCGAGGATACATCAGTCATTACCAGAACAAATAGCGTTATAGAAGAGACTATCAAAAACAATCTGAAAAATCTCTTAATAAAGATGGCGGCTTGCAGCTGAGCACAGTATTGGACCTGACCATCGGACGGTTGAAGTGGACGTGGCAGGCACGCGGCCAAAACATTGCCATATATGGCGATACGGCTGAGCACCAGTGACGTCACGGTAAGCCACGCAGGTATATAAAGACGGCGGCAGCAATGATAAGACAGTCACCACTTGGCAATGGCCGACGAGATATCGGCCGAAAGTTCGTGGATATCAAACCTCTTGACGCGACTGGAAGCCCGAGAGAATTGTACCAGCATGAGTCGCCGCGAAACTATGCATTCTTCCATTCATACGGAGGCAGGACAAATAGAAGAAGTTAAAATTCATATTGTATCAGCAGGAGGCTTGGCAGCGGCATAGCTTTCAAAGATCAGTGGCCGTTAACACCGTCGCTGGAACATTCAGTTGAACAGTTCAATATATTCATGGAATAAAGAAAGCAACAAGAGCTGGCTAAATACACAGAAAGTCATTAGAACTTACACTATACGAATTTGTTGATGTCCAACGGCAATGGTTTCAAAACCTAGGTGACCGTTGATACCACTACTAGGAATAACGCTACTAGGACATTCAGTTCAGATTCTATAGCATGACTGATAACATGAACAATGGCATTGATTGCGTCGCACAATTACATGCAGAGAAATTGCGAAGCGAAGTTGACTCTTGAAATACGCGAAACGGGCGTCTAACCAACGCCACCTAGGAGCATAGCCTCATCGCCCAAGTTCAGCTCTGCGGTTCAGTTCAGAAACTAGCACTGGAGGAGCTCAAAGAAATAAGTCAGTTATTATAGTAAGTCACATACCTGTAAGACAAATCAGAATGTGTGAGTAACGCTACACACTGCCATACTTGACAGTTAACAAATAATCTGTCACATCACAAGCAAGTTGGCAGGGACACTTGGATTTCTTATTTCCATTATATTCAAATCCGCATGCCTTAAATTTGTACATGAGCAACTTTAGCTATAATAGGTCAGAACACATCTGTGAACAAACATAAAATATTAGTTACACGGATTCAGACATATAAACGTGCCACTCAGAATAAAACTTAAACAACTGCTTGGTATGAACGCATTACCGACTGAAGACTCCCCACGTTTCGCACCTAACAGCTAACTCGCCCAGATCGTGAACATGGTCAAACGACCTCACTGTCTCACACATGTTCACCAACTGAATCCAACTCGTACCCAAAACACCATCAGCTCGGACTAGCCCAGAAACTGCACATCGAGGTATCGAATCCACAGGTACTCTATGGCGAGGTGAGGTTAAAGATTTTGAACCTCAACGGTTCAATATCTGTATACATATCCTGCAACATGGGGTCCTGTCACCCACTGGTATCTCCTACTCTCATCAAACCTGCGACTTTGCCACACCTACACCATTGTATCCATCTTCACCTCCACACTCTCTACATATGTGTTCAAGGAAAAAGATTTGAAGAAGTAAAAATGTCTTAAAATCAATGACTGCGTACTGTAATCAAAATTCATTAAGACCCAACACTTCAAAGACTCAAGTCTGTGATTTCCATCTTCGCACGAAAGAAGCCAAACGGAAACTCCAAATTACATGGAACGGGAACACCTTAGAGCACACAGACCACCCTAAATATCTTGGCATGATTCTGGATCGGTCTTTAACTTATAAACAGCACTGCATCAAAACGAGACAGAAAATAGCGACGAGAAATAATATACTTAGAAAGCTAACGGATAGCCAATGGGGTGCATGTCCTGGTGTGCTACGAACAACGGCACAGGCGCTCTGTTTCTCAACGGCTGAGTACGCGTGCCCTGTATGGCATAGATGAGCTCACACGAAACAAGTAGATGTGGCCCTCAATGAGACATGCAGAATAGTGACAGGTTGCATGAAACCAACGCCGGTCAGACTATTGTACAAGGCAGCTGGTTTTGCACATCCCATAGCTCGCAGAAACGCTTTAGAACATGTAGAGAAAATAAAACAACTCGCAGATGAGCGGCATGTCCTCTACAGAGCTCGACCACCAGAGACATGACTGAAGTCTAGGAGAAGTTTCCTTGTAACCGTCCAGGACGAACCGCCTGAAAATTTCCCTCCCCAGGTTCAGTGGACCGGCCAAAACCTAAATTTTAAAACCTGGAGAACTCTGAATAGGCTCAGAACGTGGGTCGCCCCAGTAAAAGTAAATATGCTTCAGTGGGGTATAGTCGACCAAACTGATATAAACTGCGACTGTGGAGAGAGTCAAGACATGGAACAGCTTTTTACATGTGAAAAATTTCCACACCGGTGTACCTTCGAAAATTTGTGGCTCGCGAATACTAATGGAATAGACATAGCCCAGTACTGGTCCGATACCCTTTAAATAGTCCGGACACGATAAAGTAAAGTAAGTCTACATCCTTTCCCAGGGTATCATATGCTACCTTCCCTCTATCAAAAGCTCTCTTTCGTGCAGAAATGTATCCCTCCTACCAGCTCTAATCCCCTTCCTGTAGAAATAGCGCTCCAGCTCCCAAACACATCTCCCCTTATCGTACGCCACGCTTCCTTACCCCTACCCCCCCCCCCCCCCCCGCCCCTCCCCGTCACCCGTCTCTCCCAACACTTCCATTTTATTCCGTGCATTCCCCCTCTGACCTTCCACATGCCCTGCGGGGTCGCTACACTAATTTTTGAACAATGTCATTTGCGTTAGTGACAGTGCAGTGTCCTCTCGCTTTTAACGTATAGCTACCACCGCCATCTTTATGGTTTTGTGTCAACTTCAAAAATTTTGGGACTCTGAATACGTTTCTTTAATTCAATTAGACATTTTAAAGTATCGGTAAATTGTCTCTCATTTTATGCTGTCTTATCATATACGAGGCGCGTCCAGAAAGTAAGTTCCGTTTCATAATAAAATGAAATTGTACACAGATACAGAAGAAACTTTTATTGCACAAAGTTCTACAACTCTTAAACTACTTTTCCACATAACTGCCGAAATTTTGCAGGCATTTGTCATAGCGTGGCACCAGGTTTTGTATACCTTCTTCATAGAAATCTGCCGCCTATGTCTTCACCCAGTTGGAAACAGTTTCTTTCAGCTCGTCGTCATTGGTGAAGGGATGACCGCCAAGGAAAGATGTGTGTTTTATGTTTGTAGAGCTTATGGGACAACTACGGTGTCATCAGTCTCTAAACGTACAAATTACTTATGAACTAGCTAATAATAAAGACGGCACACATATCCATGCCTGAGGGGGGATTCGCCGGCCGCGGTGGCCGAGGGGACTGAGGCACTTCAGTCACGGTCTGCACGGCCACTACGGTCGGGGGTTCGAATCCCCCCTCGGGCATGGATATTTGTGCCGTCCTAGTTCGTAAGTAGTTCATAAGTAGTTTGTAAGTTTAGGGACTGATGACCCCGTAGTTAAGTCCCATAAGCTTAACAAACATTTGAACATTTTGAGGGGGGATTCGAACCCCCGACCGTAGTGGCCGTGCAAACCGTGACTGAGCGCCTCAGTCCCCTCGGCCACCGCGGCCAGCGCCAAGGAAAGACTTGAGATGTAAGAACAGAAGAAAGTCGCTAGGAGCGAAGTCATCAATCGCGTGAACCAGTTCTTCTGTAACCAAAGGTGGACGCACACTTCGCTCTTCATCTCCTCACCATAGAATCACTCATCGCATTTGGTCCGTAAACATCGCAAATTTTCAGATTAATTTCACTTGGTTTCACTTTCCTCGCATTCAGAAACCGAATCACCGACCTAATTTCACAGGCGGCGGGATTTTCAATCAACGCCGACATTTCAAACAAGCACAACAAAGCCTACGTAACTGACAGCGATCTCCAAATGGCGCACGCTCTTCTCCTTGATACACATCGTCTACAGCGAATGCGCGGAACTGCAATCGCAGCACTGCAGCGGAGGTAAATTGAAGCGGAACTTGCTTCCTGGACGCGCCTCGTAAAAGATGCAAGATAACTATTAAAGAAACTGCATACACTACGCTTGTCCGTCCTTTTATGGAATATTACTGTCCATTGTGGGATCCTTATCAGGTGGGTTTGACGGAGGACATAGAAAGAGTCCAAAGAAGGGCAGCTCGTTTCGTATTGTCACGATACACGGGAGACAGCGTAACGGAAAATATACAGGATCTGCGATGGGAATCATTACAACAACGGCGCTTATCGCTGCAGCGTGGGATACTTGCGAAACTTCAATCGCCAACATTCTCTCCGCATGCTAAAATATATTGTTGACTCCCACTTACACAGGTAGAAATCATCATCAGAATGAAATATGAGAAATCAGAGCCCGAACGGAGAGATTCAGGTGTTCATTCTTCCCACGAATGGAATGGGAGATAAAATGGTATAACGGTGGTTCGATGACCCTTCTGCCAGGCACTTAAATGTGATTTGCAGAGTATCCGATGTAGATGTAGATGTATATAAAGTGCATCAAGTTCCTCTAGGCTGTAACCGAGCGAGGTGGCGCAGTGGTAACGCACTGGACTCGCATTCGGGAGGATGGTGGTTCAAATACACCTACGGCCATCCAGATTTAGGTTTTCCGTGATTTTCCTAAATCACTCCAGGAATATGCTAGGATGGTTCCTTTCAAAGGGCACGGCCAATTTCCTTCATCATCCTAACCCAAAAACTCCGAGCGTTAGCTCCGTCTCTAATGGCCAAGCCGTCGACGGGACGTTAAACTCTAAGCATCCATCCATACACCCATCCATCCTCTAGGCTGTAGAGCAGCGAACGAGGCTGCTGGCAGTCTTCCCTATTACGGGCTTGAAAACCAGATAAAACAAGAATAAATATAAGTTTCTTTACGTGAATACACTTTCTAATACCAAGCCTGTCTTCTAAGATAACTCATAATGTGAGTATTGCCTCCCGTGTACCTACATTTCTCCTAAATCCAAACTCATGTTCCCCGAGATCGGATTCTACAAGTTTTTCCATTCCATTGCATTCCACTTACATAATGAACAACAGTGCACCATCTATTGATTTTCAATAATTAACGTTCAGTTGTAAGTCCATAGCAATTGCGTGCTCTGTGTGTACTAGGAACTAAGTTTGTAGTTTCACTTACGTAATTTTTGTTATCGACAGCGGTCCTTGTTAAGAGCTGCAATTACTACAACGTTTTCTAATGAACAGCAGGTAGTTAAGAACCGTCAGTGCAGCAGAATCCTACTCAAACCGCTACAAAAGGCAGTATTGGAATGAGAGAAGTTCCTCTTTGCATACGATTTAACTAATGAATATGACTAGCTATACAAAACTTTCAGAGCATCGAGAACCTATCTAAAATCATTTTTACATTCGTTAATTTTCACCTTAAGGGCCATGCACGTGTTTTTTCCCCGTTATTGTCTTTTCATAACCGTGCCTTTGTTTACGTAATTAGGGCTTCAAGTGCGTAATTATAAATTACAAACCTTTTGTGCACTTTTGACCTTTCGGCCGTTAATAACTGATCTACAGTTAAAATTCAATCACTGATAATTATTTTTCCAAAATGCCTGTTAACTAATTTAAAACTTGATATACATTTAACCTTCCTACGTTGTTGTATGAGATCGGAAACCGAGTTTTAGCGTTTGGTTATGACAGCTACTTCATTCCGCCAGTAATTATGCAGACTGGATGCCTTTCTGATTTAGCTGAAAACAGTAGGAACACGGGTCAGTAACATTAATTAATGGTCTATGTGGGAACATTATAAGATAGCAGTTTTTTCAAGTAGTTACAAAAATTTCTTAGTTTAAATGAGATCTGGTTATCCCTATAATGTTTTTGGAATCCGCTCCCCTATGATTCTAAGTACACAAATCTCAGATTTTCTAAAGATTGGAAAAAAAATTTGCCCATATCATTGTTATGCCATCTAACAAAATGTTGGTCGACTACTTTCTGATACATGAAAACTAATTTTCGTATGAAGGAAGGTATGAGCATAGCGGGTTCGTAAATGGATGAGTGACCCGAAGTTAGTTTCAGTAATAGAACTTAGTACATTGTTCTCGAGGGCGGGAGGAAATGGTATCGTCAAGAATATCCCCAGGGAAGTGTGATTGGACTGTTATTTTTTTCAGGTTCCATGTCGCAATGATGTGCGCTTCACGGAAGTATATAGTTTCAAAAATTGGGAGTTGGCAGCATTCAATCGTGGATTAATTTAAATATTTATTTATCAAGATATAGATTTCAACAAGTAAATAGTAATAGTGTTTCATAATGATGAATTTTGTCCTTTGGGTAGCGAAATAAATTCTGATGGTCGACGTAGATATAAAATGCGGAATGAGTATAGGAAGGAAAACATTTGTGAATATTCGGAATTTGTTGACATCGAAAATTTATTCTAGTGTTAGAAATTCCTCTCTGAAATCATTCGTCTTCATTGTACCATTGTACGGAAGTGAAACATGAACGATAAAGAGTTCAGGCAGAAAGATGATCCGTACTCCAGAAAACTATTTTGAATGAAACAATTGGCTTACATTTGAATTTATACAGCTAAACGATTTTTAATGAACGATAATTACTGATTTATTACAGTTGTTTCAGTATGGGCGGATTACGTGGAATAATCTCTGCCTGTGTAGTAACAAAGTTCAAAGGTTATGAAACAATGCGATTGGCAAGTCATTACATTTATTATGGATTTAAAGATGTCTAATATTGGATTTTCGCTATGAAATTTACGACGGATTTGTTGAAGAGGTACTTTCTCGGATGTTAGATGAAATAAATGACTTGGTTTTACATTAGATATCACAACTTTTTGCAGTGGAAAAAAATGCATTGTGAGAGTTTTACTCTTGCATATCTTCTGGTTTTGATTATATTCACGCTACTTGCTTTACGCGTGCGTATGTTTTATCTTCGACAGTCAGGGTGTAACAGTGCAGAAGCACTTATGACGCAGTTCTTGTGGTTCGTGAAATAATCATAAGCAGATTTTGTTTCCTGTTTATTTGTGAAATAAATTGCTATGTTGTAGGTACTTATTATAATGAAACGTTATGTTCGCGAGATAACTCAAAGGAATATATCTTATAACGATTGTCTGCCTTTCAAATTGTTCGCTGTTTGCAGTTGACCGCAAACCTGGTTACAGAGTCCGATGTTAGGGAGTTCAGCCTACAGGGTTCGCAAACCCTTAGGCACAACAGCTTAGCGGGTTGCCAGCTGCGAGCATGAACGTCGGGGTGAGAGTTTAAAATAGAGAAAGTTTAATTTTTAAAACTCACAACCACCAGCTGCGAACCATTTCCTAAACATGCAAAAACACTGGAACTGTGATTGCGACTGTTTGACTCGTTTTCTAGGGGATGATATCAAACGTTCACAGCTTTCCTTCCCTGCATGTGATTAACAAAACAAATTCATAATAAAATCAAGTTCATGAGGAAAGGGGTGTATTAACTACTATTTATGAAACAAGTGAAAGTTCACTTTATGTTGTTTATTTCACAATATTAGATCCCTGTGGCTCATGCGTATGTACGTCGACACATTTATCAAATAAAGATATAGCTCGTGAGCCCCCAGACAAAATGAATATTTGTCGCAAATTGTTTTCACACCATGTGCCTGTCTCAAACACCGTTTATGTTCATGCCTACGCGACGACACGTGTTACATTAACAAAACACAGTCACTTATAGTGCGATGCACACCTTGTTCCACCGGCTAAATATTCACAACACACAGTAGCACTCGATTCAACATGGTGCAGTCTACGACGAGCAACCACACGTGGCGATTGCCACACTCAAATCTATAACCTCCACCTGGAGATCCACATGCCGACTCACTAGAGCGACGCCGCCTGGCCAGCTCCCCACGTGCTCCGGAGTCGTCACTTCCTGCACTCGCGCTTGCGTGCACGCGCACCAAAAGTTCAACTGCCAGGATTTTTTCCCCTACGTCATCAACTTCCCCATGTGAGCAGGCGGACGTTGGTGGCTTGTTCCAGCCAACGTAGAGCGCTCAGCCAATACATTTCTAAAACTTTACTTAAAATCAAAATAATTACACTACACATTAAACAAATATTTTCTTACGTTTTTATATTGGTATAAACATACTTTCTACTATTTATCATAATAGTGCAATTTCTTATGTCACAGATAAGTGATTTAACTGAATACTTCAAGATAAAATACACAAAATTAATTGAAAATAAAATGAGAAATAGTTAATATATTACTTTTATAAACAAATATTGCCATGCTAGTTGTGTAACTGTCTTGTATTCATTGATAATTTATTACTTTTCATTGTCAATTAAACATATTACGTCAGATGTGACTATATCAGCTAATACATTGTTTATTTATCAACAGGCTATTTTTGTAATGAGGGCCTTAAAGGTTCCTAACTGCATCGTATTACTTCAAATGCCACTAGTATTAGAATATTTTATTTCACGCTGTGTACTGCACTCCACCTGGCACTCGCCATTGTCCCTCTCTACCCTCACCGAAAACGAACTGGAAAATCCTAAGCTGGAACAAGCCACCAACGTCCGCCTGCTCGCTGGCCTCCCGTCAGCTACAATCACACAGCAAATCTCAACGTGGAGAATTTCTACCTATGGCCTAACTATAAATGTTGTCACCCAACTGTGTACATACATTGCTACCATAATTAATAAGATTAAAATTGTGTAACATTTAGTGACTATGACTATGGACAGAGTAAGGTGTAATTTGCGGCTGTTTGCTGATGATGCTGTGGTGTATGGGAGGGTGTCGTCTGTAACTGACTGTAATAGCATACAGGTTGACTTAGAAAAAATTTCTAGTTGGTGCGAAGAATGGCAGCTAGCTCTCAATGTAGAAAAATGTAAGGTGATGTGCATGAGTAGAAAAAACAATCCTATAATGTTTGAATAAAACATTGGTAGTAAGCTTCTTGATGCTGTCGCGTCGTTCAAATATCTAGGCGTAACATTGCAGAGCGGTATGAAATGGAACGAACATGTAAGGACAGTTGTGAGTAAGGCGGACAGCTGACTTTGGTTTATTGGGAATTTTGGGAAGATGTACTTCACCTGTAAAGGAGACCACGTATCAGTTTAAAGGAAGACATAGAGGCGGTTCAGAGGCGAGCAGCTAGGTTCGTTACTGGTAGGTTCAACCAATGCGCGAGTGTCACGGAAATGCTCCGGCAACTCAATTGGGGTTCGCTGGAGGAACTACGACGTTCTTTTCGTGAATTTCTGTTAAGTAAATTTAGAGGGCCGGAATTTGAAGCTGAGTGTAGTACGATCTTGCTGCCGCCTACTTACATTTCGCGTAAAGATCACAAAGACAAGATAAGAGAAATTAGGGCTCGTACGGAGGCATATAGGCATTCTTTTTTTCCTCGTTCAATTTGGAAGTGGAATAGGAAAGGAAATGCCTAGTAGTGGTGCAGTGTACCCTCCGCCACGCACCTTACGGTGAATTGCGGAGTATGTATGTAGATGTAGTGCATTGCCATGGTCAATGTTTGCAGTGAACTTCATACTGTTTAATTATCAAATGCTATTAATTTACCAGTATTTCTATTGGGCGGTAATCTTACACAGCATACCACGCAACCCGACGAGACCACAATACACGTGGACTCCAAGAACACTGGACATGCCCAATTTCAGAAGTGCCATTGTTTACAGGTCTAGCGGTCCGTGGAGGTTCAGATTGACTTCTACATCGGCAAATAGGGGAAATATAATTGTTAGCATGTAGTCTATGTCGAAATTCATTGCAGTTTAACTCATCCTATAATCTATTTTGAAAACTATTATTCGAGGAGATGGGTACATTTGAAGTATAAGAATTCCACATCCGTAAAATTACTAAAACGACAAGCGTTTCACATAATTTTTAGTGGCTGCCTGGATAGACTGTCGGTTTCAGATCGGAAAGGAGGCGCGTTCGACTACAACTGGAGTCAATTTTTTCTAAAATTTACAACTGTACAGGTAATATTTTACACCTTAATTCACTACAAATTGTTCAGTTATAGTCTTTTCTAGGTCCAACGTTTCAAAATATTATATTTTACAATAGTGTAATTCTGAAACAAGAAAGCCGACTATCAAGGACAATTGAAAGTGGATGTATTTAATTATAATTACGTTGACAACCATCTAGTGTGTGTATAGTTTAGAGAAACGAGAAATGTATCAGATGATTGACATACTTTTAGTAGTCCTCACTCGTGCTTTACACGAGCTAGTGGATATGTTTTGCAGTAATTGTCGTTTCCATTTTAAAAGTAGTTTTCGAACTCCAGTAGAGCTATCCAACAATCACGCTAGAAAGAAGAAATAGGTGGTTACGTAGAAAGATATCAACTTACTATAGTGATCCTATGTTATTAGTCGGATCGAATCTCTCTGTATCCGATTATTTTGTGTTTTTGTACCTTTGTTCTAATATCGCATTGTTTATGGCTCGTGCTTAATTATAGCGTAATGGTAGAATAGCCATACCGTAGTTGAAGAAACAACTTTAAACCGGAAACAACAGATACTGAAAAGCTCCTATAAACCGCGAGTAAATATGCCAATCAGCTGATACGTCTCTCTTACCTAGAACCTATGCACACACGAGGTGGTAATCGAAGTAATTATAAATATATTAGCTGTAAACCCGGAGTTGCCCGGGTGTTTATCTATGCTACACTTTCGTACTCCACATCCCCTTCCACCCTCTCTCTGCATCCATTTCTTTGTCCCCCATCTCTCTATTCCGTTACACCTTTCCCTCTCTCGGCAAACTTTTCTGAAAGGTACCCTCTGTCATGTACCATACAAACATTTATATACCCAGTGGTGTACTTCTTGATCTAAAGGTCAATGTGTGCAAAAATTTATGAAGACTGGAGCAAAACTATGTATTTTTAAAATTCCTTAATTTAATTACTCTCCATTATGCACCGAACGAAATTTTATACAGACAGTGACATTCATTTTGCTTTTAAGGTTGAGTGTGCAAAATTTCACTAATATCGGAACAAAACTATGGATTTCTAGGCAGGGTAACATTGAAAAACGCACTTCGTTGTTCTAAAATACACCAGTTTTATTTCATACAGCCGTTGTTCTGAGAATAACGACAACAACAAATAAAGGATCTGTGAAATGGGTCGAGCCGTAACCAAGTAATGGTGCGACCAAGGTATTTAGAGATCCATTTTTATATTGCAAAGTACCCTGTCCCATGCACCGATTGAAACTTAAGGTAGACGGTGACTTTTCTCTTGTTTTCAAGGTCAAGAGTGTGAAATTTCGTGAAGATCGGAATGAAGCTGTAGATTTAGTGAGTCTGCAGAAGAAGTATGCTTCGCCATGCACCTATCGCAAAATCCTTTCTTAGCTGACGTTTTATACCTATAAACTACATTCCTGCCAAACTTCAGCTTCACAGGTGAAGTACTTTTCGAGATTTCGTGTTTAGTCCGTGAGTGAGTTAGTGTCCTTTCACTTTTATATAGTTAGAGATTAGGGAAAGAGACTGCTTAATTTTGGATGCAAGAGAATTAATGGAGACTTGCAGACAAAAATAAATAGTAACATGCAAATCTGTAATGCTAACTTTGATACAAATCATGCCCGATGGGACAGTTTACGGTATTTACAGCGAAACTGTTGTGAGCGGTAGACTTCTTTTCGTTTCATCATTTTTTGTGTGTCGGGGGGGGGGGTCAGGTACAAAACGCTTCATAAACTCTGAAATTACTTGCATAATTTGTTGCAGGACCATAATTACTCTCATTTTCCAATTATTGACGCATAAATTTGAATATTCTCACGCAGTAGTCTCTCATTATTTATGCGTCATATCTCCTGAGCTATATGTCGTGCTCTTTTGTTTTTGGGTCAGGAACCTATGTGGGCGTACGGTGAACAGTTCTCGAAAGTTTCATTGCAATCGAATGAATGGTATATAAATTTCGAATACATTTACTGTGACTGTTTCTGTATATTTTATGATTTAGGTTATTATAAAGTGGAAGCAATTGAAACTGTGGAACCCTTTCATTTCATCATTCTCTTAATGAACCAAATAGCACTTTAATCGTTATTTCAATCTTTAGATTTCAGAAAAATTCTTTGTGAAAAAGAAGTAGAAATTGCAGTTAACCCTGTGTCAATATCTGTGTCGAACATATTACAACACAGTTACGTGGCATCACTAACAATTGAGTTCAAAAATGTTCATTGGTTCATCCTCTTCCGAAAACGTTCATATTATTGAAGTCTCGTTAAAATAAATATATTTATTTCATTTTCTGTTTAGTCTCTTTCCGGTACTTCGTATAAAATTATAACCGATCACTGAAATGTGGTTTATTCTGCGCTTTGCATAGTCACTGTTTCTTGGAAACACCTGAACTGCCCATTCTCCGCCACTTAAATGGCCGAACTGATACTGTCTCAATTTAAAGAGGAGAACATCGCGTCCAGTAACGCAGCATCTCTGAGTGCGCACACATCTCAAAGCAGCGCAGTTGTTTCCTCCCCTTAAATCATGGAGTAAGTCCCATTTTAACCAATTAATGTTAGCTTTGAAAGTGATGAAAGTTGTGTTCACAATTTTGACTGCAAAAACAAGAAAGGATCAATGAATTTTTCCGGCAAAGCCTCATCGACAGTGAAAACGTTAAAGTCTGTTCCATTAGCGTGTAGAAATTTAATTATTGGACATCGTTCCTAACGCAAAATATTATTTGCACTAGACGCTACAATTTGTAGTTCATTAGCTGCAATATTGCATAAACATAGTTGGTAAACCGTATAAAACCCACCTTAGTAGTTCTTTAGCAATAGTGTTGCATAAACAAATGTTGAGTTGGTAAACTTTTATAGTTTACCTTAGACGACACGAAATGTACAAAAGTAACCGATTTCCTCAATTTCTCTGGATTGCAAGCAGTGTATTGTCTTCTAAGCTGGCCGCTGTACTACATTGCGATAGTTATCCTGACCGGTAAACACATGGCGTATCCAAATCATTTCCACAGCCACCAATATAACTAATATAATGGGGCCCTGATGGAATTCTTCTAGATAAGCTTAACTACTGTGGTATGGGTGGAAAAGTGCACAAATGGTTTAAATCATACCTAACTGGAAGAGTTCAGAAAGTTGATATAAGTAATTCACATAATATACAAAAAACTGCCAAGTCCTCAAACTGGGGAACTATCAAGCATGGGGTGCCACAGGGTTCGGTACTGGGACCTTTGCTGTTCTTAATATATATTAATGATTTGCCTTTCTATATTCATAAAGATGCCAAGCTAGTTCTCATTGCTGATGATACAAGTATCGCTATCACACCCGAATCACAGGAATTAACTGATGAAATTGTCAATGAAGTATTTCAGAGAATTATTAGATGGTTCTCTGTAAATGGACTCTCTTTAAATTTTGAAAAAACACAGTATATTCAGTTTCACACAATAAATGGCATCACACCATTAATTAATATTGACTTCAACCAGAAATCTATTGCTAAGGTAGAATATTCAAAATTTTTAGGTTTATGCATTGATGAGGGGTTGAATTGGAAGAAACACATTGAAGATCTGCTGAAACGTTTGAGCTCAGCTACTTATGCTATTAGGGTGATTGCAAATTTTGGTGATATACAACTCAGTAAACTAGCATACTATGCCTATTTTCATTCTCTGCTTTCTTATGGCATCATATTCTGGGGCAATTCATCATTTAGTAAGAAAGTATTCATTGCCCAAAAGCGGGTCATCAGAATAATTGCTGGAGCCCACCCAAGATCATCCTGCAGACATTTGTTTAAGGATCTAGGAATCTTCACAGTAGCTTCACAATATATATATATTCACTTATGAAATTTGTTATTAACAATCCAACTGAATTCAAATGTAACAGCAGTGTGCATAGCTACAACACTAGGAGAAAGGGTGACATACACTATTCAAGGTTAAATTTAGCTCTGTCACAAAAAGGGGTTAAATTTTCTGCCACAAAAGTCTTTGGTCACTTACCTAGTAGTATCAAAATTCTGACAGATAGCCAACTAGCATTTAAAAATGAATTAAGAGAATTTCTGAATGGCAATTCCTTCTACACATTAGATGAATTTCTAGATAAAAGTTAGTACTTTAGGAAAAACTTAAAAAAATAAATAAAAAAAAATAAAAATAAATATGCAAATATTGAGTGTCATGTAATATTATGTATAGACACACTTCATTTAACTGACACGTTCCACATCATTACGAAGTATCGTATTCATGATCTATGGAACAAGTATTAATCTAATCTAATCTAATCTAATCACTGTTTTGCACGTGGCGTTTTCGGAGATACTGATACCGTCTATGGTACGATTTTACTCTTCAAATCTGATGAAGTAGAATACTAGCTTGTACAGTAATACCCATAGAAATGACATTACTTTTAAGAGGTGATAACACGGGGCAAGGAAAGACGGAGAACAGAGGAAGAAACCGAGACAGAGTGAACTGTGATGCAGTTGTAGTAACTGCAGTTCAGTCTTAAAACCTCGAAATATCTGCTAATCAACAGGCCGCTGTCCTCACATTGTTTCTATATTCCTTTACCGCCATAACGTTCACATGTTCAAAACTTCAGTGCATTCACAAATTATGAGGTGGAATCTCACAAATATTCTACTTTCAAAACATTTTTTAACAAACAACGGGCAGGCGGTTGTTCGCATACGGCATCCGTTTCGTATTTCCTGAACGTCCATTGGGTAACACTAACCGTTTGCCAACTCGAAATGTAATTGCATGTAACGCTTTAACCGTTAATCTGAGAGCAAATTTAATAAATGGATTGTAGAAAAAAGGAATCTTAGGGTTTAGCGTCCCGTCGACAGCGTGGTCATTAGAGACGGATTTTTGAGTAAGGATGGAACAAGGAAATCGGCCGTGCCCTTTCAAAGGAAACATCCCGGCATTTGTCGAGAGTGATTTAGGGAAATCACGGAAAACCTAAATGTGGATGGCCGGAGGTGGATTTGAACCACCATCCTTCCGAATACGAGACCAGTGTGTTTACACTGCGCCACCTCGCTCGGCAATTGTAGAAGATTCTCTGCAATATTGGGCTCGTACTTTTTTTTTTTTTTTTTTCCATATCTCGCACCGTTTCAGAGCTAACGGCCATTTGCCACTGTCTGTAATATGTTCTTTTTTATTTCTTTCTGTTTTACTTGTTTATTTGTTTACCACCAGATTTCACAGATGTATTCGTTGGCCGCTAGTGGCCAGAACCTTCCTTCAAGCGGCATAACAGAGCACAACTATACGGCGGCTTTACGACCTATCTCGGCTGTTTTGAGTCGTATTGAAAAACAAGTTCAGGTGAAAGTTGTTCAGAATTTTGTATGTAATGACTTTTGGTCGAAATTAATATCGACGTTTTGATTCTGAAAGTTAGTACACACGTCTAAATATATAGTTTCACATTTGGTTCAATCGTCATATTCTTTTCCTGTAAGACATTTAATGGTGGTTCCAAAAATTGTTTGACGTTGATATTTCACCTAGGGGTGCCTACATCGCATGATAAAACCAAGCAAAAAGTAAAAAATAAATACGATGAAAGTTATGAAAGAACTTGCGATCATTATTGTTAAAATTGTTCTTCTGAGCTATTTGCCGCTTCGTGATAATATACCAGGTGATCGAAAAGTCAATGAAAATTTGAAATCTTAGTAAACCACGGAATAATGTAGATAGATAAAAATTGACAAACATGCTTGAAATGACATAGGGTTTTATTTTTATTTTAAATAAAAAAGAGAGAGAGAATCAGATGCACCAGCAATCGCAACATCTTTGCGGTGTGGGCATTTCAAAAGATGGCGCAAGATGAGGACTGGTTGAGTAATATGGAGCGACGAAGGTCATTTCAAGGGTCTGTCAACGGCCACAACTGCAGAATTTGGGCTACCGAAAATTCTAGAACTGTCGTGGAAACTCCATTGCACGACGAGAATGTCACGGTAGGGGTTGGATTTACCACATCTACCGCTATCGGGCCTTTATTCTTCGAGGAACTGCGTGATCCTGGTTTTGTAACTGATACCGTGATGGGTGACAGATACGCCGATATGTTAAATAATCGCATCATCCCCAGCATGGCTGATAAACACCTGCTGGAACGTACTATTTTTATGCAGGATGGCGCTCCACCCCATATTGCTAGACGCGTGAAACATCTGTTGCGCGCGTCGTTTGGTGATGATCGTGTGCTGAGCCGCCACTTTCGTCATGCTTGGCCTCCCAGGTCCCCAGACTTCAGTCAGTGCCATTATTGGCTTCGGGGTTACTTGAAGTAGCAAGTGTATCCTGATCGATGGAGATCTTTAGGGATGCTGAAAGACTACATCCGACGCCAATGCCTCACCATAACTCCGGACATGCTTTACAGTGCTGTTCACAACATTATTCTTCAACTACAGCTATTGTTTAGGAATGATGGTGAACATATTGAGCATTTACTGTAAATAACACTATCTTTGCTTTGTCATAATTTGTTATGCTAATTATTGCTTTTCTGATCAGAAGAAATGGGTGCGGGGGTACTTATAAAAGGTGGAAATGTCGAAATTTTTTGAACGACTTTATTACATTTAGTAGTCTTTCCTGATTATATTGATATGTAGGCTACATCAGTTGGACAATTTTTTGAACTTTTTTCTTTTCTTTTGGTTCTAATGAAACTCCATGTCATTCCAAGCATGTGTGTCAATCTTTACCTCTCTCTCTGCATTATTCCGTGATTTATTAAGTTTTCAAATTTATACTGACTTTTTGATCGCCCGGTATTTCTCCCACATTTCGGATCCATTAGAGAAGTCTTCCTCAGGGAATACTGAGTTGTTTCCTCCTGTGTTTGTCTTATAAAGTCAATTATGTCCCCAGGGGTGTTTCTTATTGGTTGAGATTGGTAGTAGGAAGGGAAGGAATAACTTTATTGGCGGTTGCTTTAGTGTTTCTGATAGGTGGAAATACGGGAGGAAGATGTGATCATTAATGTTTGCATCCGTGGTTCTGAGGAAACTTCGTGAAGAAATTGAGATTAGTAAACACCCGTACAATGTGAACACAGAAGACGGACACAAACTCTCACTCACCCCGTTTACATGGGCTCCAAAAACCGGATTTTGTAAACCGATTTCCCAGTTCCGTAGTTTCATGTAAACGTAGTGACTGTCTTGCCTGCCGGTTTTGGCTTCGCCGCTACGATCATGGGCGGTACAACGGGCCCTTGTGCCCAAGATGGGCGCTCCTGACGGCGTGGCAGCAACGTCACTGCCTTTATAGAAGGACTGGACCCACCAAGAAACTTCGGTTTTTTTTTAATTCTTTATTATGGCTTTTGGTGACAGTGACCATACAGCCAGCGGTTATTACATTGACAACATTATAATAGAATTGAGATTCTTACAATGTACAGCACAATATTAATAAGTATGTTACATCATATAGCCTTAGAATTAAAGTAGAAAAATAACATGTAAAGACATTAAACAATACATATTTAACAGTACGACAGATATTTGTAATACAATAACAGTGCAGAAAGCTTAGGATCAAATGAGAGGTGCAAAGACAAATAAAAGTCAAAATATAATATAAAATCACTTATGCAGTTTCCCGCTGTGCATGTTCAAGGTAAACACACTAGCTCTAAACTTAGAGCTGTATGCCAGTGACTTTGAGGTAGTCCTTCAGTAAAGTGTACTTAAGCTTGTCGAATCCCTGAAGGAGGACAGTGACACTTGTGGGGAGGGGGTAACCCCTCGCAACCAGCGTTCTGTAGAATACACTTTGTGCGGCCGTGTACTTGGTGCATGCCAGTATGATGTGGTTGAGATCCGCCACTGCCGTTACATCTTTGTCGTAATGCCGAGAAGCGATGATTTTCAAACGGTGTAGGTGGGCAGGGTAACATCCATGCCCCAGTCTCATCCGAATGATAGACGTTGCATGACGTCTACTAAGCGTCATCGATGAAAACCACGGTCGTGAGGAGACATTTGGTTGTATAGCTGCCAGGTGTCCTCCCTTAAACACATGAGAGAGGTGCCATTCGTGGTCCCAAGTGCGATAGGCAGCTTTCCGAATCGTCGTTCGTAAGTCTGTATATGGAATCGGCGTGGGGCGTTGTTGTCCTTCCGTAATACTTCTCTTGGCGAGGCGGTCTATTGTTTCGTTATGGGGTATACCTCGATGTCCTTTAATCCAAAGTAAGTGGATGTCTATGCCCACTGTCTGTGCATTTGTTATGGCCTCCAAGACGTCCAATATATATCTATTCGTTCGTTTGTCAAACGTCGGATGTTGTAATTTTTTCAGCACGCTTTGGGAGTCCGTGAGGATCAATATAGAGTTAAATGTCCGTGTGCCGTAATAAATGGCCTCCCTGATGGCCAGTAACTCTGCCGTGTAAATAGATGACGCAGGCGGAAGCGCAAACATTTGGTAGGTGCCGTTAGAGGGGCAAAAGAAGGCGTATCCCACCCCTGCTTCAGTTTTAGAGCCGTCAGTATAGATGTGAGCATGCTGTGGCCAGTTGCGGAGAAGAAACTGTTCCACGTCGAGAGTGATGTTGGTCCCCGTTGTGTAGTCTGATGGCAAATGTGTCACCGGGACTGGGTTGTAAAACAGATGATAAGAATAACGGAAACAAGAAAGTTTGGTGTCCTGTATGATGAGTGGGAAGAGATGTCTCCATTTCTCGTAGCTGCGAACCAGTAAAGGAACTCGGGTCATGCCTCTTCTGTGATACATTTCTGTTATGTTCCAAAATTGGTGTACCGTTTTGAGAGAGGCACTATCACATATTGACGCTCGGCTGAGGAGGAAAATATCGGACAGCATCTGTCGACGTATAGTTAACGGCATTTCAGACGCTTCCACGAGCAAGGCGTTGGTGGGTGTTGACTTCATAGCTCCGAGAACAAGACGAAGCATTCTGTACTGGAGGGCATCAAGTTTGCGCAGGGTCGATTGCGCTGCAGTAGCGTAGACGATACTGCCATAATCCAAAACGGAGCGGATCAAGACCTTATAAAGAGTAAGGAGTACCGTCGGATCGGCTCCCCACCAAACTCTGGCAAGCATACGCAGGATATTTGCAGTAGTGTCCACTTTGTCCAAGAGATATTCAACATGGCGCGCCCACGTCAGTTTGCTGTCGAAGTAAACACCAAGGAACTTAGCATATGACCGAACAGGCAGTTTGTATGGACCGAGCTGAAGGTCTGGAGAGAAATAATTCTGTCGTTTCCTCGTGAATATCACCACAGTAGATTTTTCAGGCGATAGCGTGAGTCCGTGTTCTAACTCCCATTCAGCCAGTTTTTCACATGCAGTAGTAAGCCATATGTTAGTCACCCAAAAGCACGACGAGTGGGCGTATAGACAAACGTCGTCCGCGTACTGTAGAACTTTGACAGTAGGATGAAAGATAGAGTCTACGTCGGCAACATACAAGGCGTATAGCAAGGGGCTTAATATCGCACCTTGCGGGAGGCCACGGGAAACGATTCGTGGGCCATGTAACACATTGTCCTGGTCACGGATATAAACAGTGCGGCAACAAAGTAATTTGAATATAATTCTTAACACCTTTAGCGGGAGATGCAAAAGTTGTAATTTATTTATAAGTTTATGTATCAAAACATTGTCATAAGCCCTCGAAAAATCAAGAAAAAGAGCCGTCAAATACCCATTTGTCAGGAATGTTTTTTCGATGTCCATAGCAAGAGATGTTATATTATCGTAAGTGCTCTTCCCCTTGCGAAAACCGTATTGTGTCCGTGGGAACAGATCGTGATGCTCTAACCACCATTCTAACCGGACCTTGAGGAGACGTTCAAAGGTCTTGCACACACATGACGACAATGCAATGGGGCGATACGACGTTGCCTGACCAGGGTCTTTTCCAGGTTTCAATATAGGAACCAATACCTGAGTGGTCCAGTCGGTTGGAACAGACCCCTCTCTCAAGATGTCATTAAAGATATTCAAAAGAATAAGTTTTGCATCATCAGACAAATTGCGTATCATGGAGTAATGTATCTGGTCATGCCCGGGCGACGTATCGGTCGAGGGCGGCAGCACACTGTTGAGTTCAGCGAGGGAGAACGGTGAGGTGAGATCATCTTGAAGATCTTCAACGGCGATATATGTGGTGGGATCAATGGGTTCTGGCATGGCCGTAAGAGGTGCTACAATGTTGGCAAACTCGTCTATCCAGGTCTGTAACCGCTTGGGAGGCATTGGTTTTCGTTTGAGTGAGTTAACTTTCGACCAAATCCTTCCGACAGGAGTACGCAGGGATAACTGTTCACAAAATTTCTTCCAATGTTCTTTTTTACAAGTCTTGAGAAAGCGTTTGGTAGTCGCATCTATACGTTTGTAGGCGAGGTAGTTTTCCCATGTGGTTTCCCGTTTAAAACGGCTACATGCCAGTCTCCTTTGCGCCACTCGACGCGAGCACTCTTGGTTCCACCAGGCAACCGGCAGACGTCTACTGCCAGTTACCACCCTCGTCTGTGGGATTGACTCCGATGCTGCTAGGTTGATGCAATTCCTATAATGAGCGTACCTTGTTTGCGGTGACAACTCGGTGGGGAACGACGAAAGTTGTGTATCCATGATGGCACCATACCGAGACCAATCTGCCCTCCTGACATTCCATTTGCGAGACGGCCGACAGACCGTGTTCGGTGACGAGGTTGGTGAAGAGAGCAGAATAGCATAATGGTTGGAACCCATAGGATATGAAAGTACAGACCATGTAAAGAATGAAGAAACAGACGCTGAACACAAAGTCAAATCGACGGCTGATGGTCTCTGTCCGGGTAATGGAAGTAACGTAGGGGATCCATCATTGAGGATGATAAGATTGAACTGGTCGATAATATCAAGAATGCCATCACCCAGCCTATCGTTATATGCACACCCCCACAATCTGTTGTGTGCATTAAAATCCCCGCAGAACAGAAATGGAGGTTCCAACTGTTGTACCAGAGCGTACCACTCTTCAATGGTAATGTATGACCGTGGTCGGCTGTAGAGGGCCACAATAGTTATTCGACCAATTGGAGATGAGAAGTTTACTGCTATCGCTTGAAAGCTTTCAATATCGTCATGAGAAATCAGAACAGGGGTGTGATGGAGCATATTATTGATAAAGAGGGCGACTCCTCCTCGACCATCATCTCTGTCTTGGCGGTAAACGTGGTATCCTTGGAAGCGTACGATGGTATCTGGTTGAAACCATGTCTCAGAGATGGCGGCCACTGCTATCTTCCGCATGCAAAGTTCACGTTGAAGTACACCCTTGTTGGCAATCGCAGATCGCGCATTCCACTGCAGTATTTTAAATTCCGCCATTGTTGTTAGAAGTAAGGAGAGTCGTTAATAGTTGGCGAATAGGCTGTATCTGTAAAGTTCCAGGTGGCATTGTTTTCGCGTCTTCTATGAGGTGAAGGATAAACCAGATAATTTTCTCTACGATGTATTCACTATTGTTACGTGGTGGCACTGCTTGTTGTCCGTACTGAGGAGGATACGGGTTGGGTGGTAAAGGGGCCTGTGGTAGATGTTGGGAGATAGAATATTCGTGACTAACGTCTGAAAATCCCTGACGCCAGACGGGTCTGGAAGTTTGTTTTTTCCCCGTGCCGCTCATGACGGAGCTGACACCCGCTCTGTCTGCTGTGGGAACATCATTCCGTTGACAGCTTTCGTCCTTAGGGGGTGAACGCAGCTGGGGCGCCAATGGCGGCATTGGTGGCCCCGTAGAACGCTCTTGTACAGCGACTTGCGGTTGCTGTAAATGCCTTGGAGGTAGGGGCGGGAAGTCCGCAGAACTCTGAGGGCTAGGGGGCTTCCGTACGGCCGCGGAATATGTGGGGTGCGGCCCACTGAGTGCCCTTCCTGACGTGGCGTACGCCCTTGCACGTTGTAGCTCTTGCTGGTGGAGAAAAATGGGGCATGACCTCTCAGTGACAGGGTGCTGTCCAGAGCAATTTAAACAGGTCGGGATCGTCGCAGGGCACGAATCAGCTTGGTGCTGACCGCCGCATCTGCTGCAACGAGTATGGCCGACACTGGTTCGCCCGATGATGAAAACGCCAGCAATTTGTGCACTGAATGACTGGGGCAACGTACGGTACCACTGGGCAGCGTGCCCCCAGAATAGCAACATGAGAGGGTAATGTCTGAGAGCGAAACACCACCATGCAGACTGGAATGGGTACTGTGAGCTCAGGATTGGAAGGATGTTTCTTCGTGTATCGTTTTATACTTGTTACAGGATAAACACTTTCCATGGCATCTATTATCTCTTTGTCCGTTAGGCTGGTCTCTACGTCATGGATAATGCCATACGTATGGAGTAAAAAGTTAGGGATGTAAACATCGAACTTATGATCTTTGAAAGCAGGGACATTTAGTAAGTTATTAGCAGCTGCAGCAGTTTTCAGTTCTATCTTAACTCTGTTCTTGCCTGAGGAACTAATGTCAACAATATCGTGCTTGAGGTGAGAGCTGTAGGAATACAATAACTTGCCCACTGACATGGGATGGAGTTTGCCAACGTTTTTATCTAAGCTCTCCACGAAGACAACGTATGGGCCTGCATCTGTCCGACTGTATCGGTTATTGATACTCGGTCGAGTAACGGTGGCAGGAGAAGCAGATGTCTGTACCGGCGTGCGTTCTGTGTTTGCCTGTCCGGTGCAGTCGGTAGAAGACGCGCGGGAAACCGGTACCTGGTTCATTTCACAGTCCGTGACTGAAGGAGAATCGACACACAGTCGTTTACTATGGGGACCACTTTCTTGCTGCTGTTGTGCAGCTGTATCGCCACTAGGTAATATGCTGGAGGGGTCGCAGGAATAGATGAGGAATTGCTGGTGTTGCCGTTGTTGCAGCTGCAGTAGCTGAAGCTGTTGCTGCTGGGCCAGTTGCTGCTGGAATTGTAGGTGTTGGTGGTGTAGAAGCTGCGGTTCCTGTTGCTGCTGTGGCCCTTGTTGTTGTGCATATTGTAGGTCCTGTGTTGGTAGTTGACTCTGCTGTACGTCAGCAGGGTTGTCGGACATCACCGGCAGCGGGAGAGCCGTCGCTGCAGGTTGATTACATATTTCCATGGCGGACTGGATGACCTGACCCGTATTAGGTGGGTCGGCCATTTCGAAGAAACACTGAGTAGTACTGCTACCACGAACGTGTGGTTGAGACAACACACACAATTCCGGCGCGCACTACTCTGCACGTGAACGTTTCTCCCCGAAAAGGCAGATACGAGTATACAAGCGCACGGAAGAATAAGCACGTAGCACCACACTCGTCCGTGAAACGTAAACAAAGCGCGACCGCACAGAGCGCAGCAGTAAACGCGTCCGGACTCCGCGGGAGGCGGAAGTAGACTGGAACTTCGGTTATCTCCGCCAATTACATGCATACACTAACAAGCGTACACCTTCCTGTTTTCCACCTATCACAACCAACGATGGAAACCCCAATACGACATCTTCCTCTCGTATTTCCACCTATCCCCAAACACCAATGCAAGCCCCAATTAAGTTTGTCCTTTCTCTCCTGCTACTAATTTAAACCAATCAGAACTACCCGTCGGGACAGAATTGGCTGTATAAGACAAACACGGCAGGAAAAAAGTCAGTATTCCCTGAGGAAGGCTCCTCTGACGGATCTGAAAAGTTCGAGAAATATATCATGACGAGGCAAATAGCGCAGACGAATTTCAATGTTAGAGATTTTGATTTATGATTACTGCGATTGGTTTCATTGTTATAGAACGCCCCCCACGTCCTTCCAATATATTTCCTGTATTGAATTCTTTTGAAAAAGTCCGAAAAGGCTGAAAAGTAATAGAGACTAAAAAAAATAAGTCAGACAAGAATATAATAAAAATATTAATAGTAACGGATATTATACATTAAATATCTATAAATTATAATTTTTATATATTTAATTTCCTATTATTTTATTCAGTACTAGCTGAATCCCCGCTGCTTCGCATGCGTAGGCTGGTTGGTCTGCACCAGTTGTTTCTTTTCAATCCTGATGAAGAATCCATATCTTATGTTTCATATTGAAATTTGAGTTAACAGCACCATATCATTTTTCCGGGTTCAAAATTGGCTAAGTAGCAACGTATTTTCAAATAATGTTTCATCCCCTATTTCACCCCCTTATTAGTCTAATTTCCAAAAATAAGAAATTTCCAAATCCGAAAATCTGTAGCTCTAACTTCAAAATTCCCTAAATAGCAACAGATTTTCGAAAAACATCCCCTCTCCAATTTAACTACCTTGATGGTTGAATTTCTAAAAATACCGAAACACGTTCTTTAAAAATCATAATGAACAATGCAAATACCAATTTTTGCAGCTATAGCTTCAAAATTGTCTTGACAACAAAGTGTTTTCGAAAAGAATGTTTGATCTCCTCCTTTACCCTCCCTTAGTTTTTGAATATCCGAAAATACCGAAACTCGGGTCTATTTAATCCTGATCAAGAGTCCATATCCTAAGTTTCGTAGTTATATCTTGAAATTTGAGTTAACAGCAACATATTTTTGAAAATCAATTTTTGCGTCCTTTATTTTATCCCCTCATTGGTTGAATGTCAGAAAGTGCCGAAACACGTATCTTTCAAACTCGAGCACCGAATCCAAATTCGAAAATTTGTAGTTCTAACTTCAAAATTGACTAAATAGCAACATTTTTCGAAAAACACCATCTACAATTTAACCCCGTTGATGGTTGAATTACCAAAAATACCGAAACGTCTAACCAACTATACATATATCAATTTTTGCAGCACTAGTTTCAAAATTGTATCAATAGCAACGTGTTTTCAAAAATAATTTTTGATCCTCTATTTAACCCTCTTACTTGGTGAATTTCCAAAAATACTAAAAATAATGGATTTTTAATCCTGACCAAGATTCCATATCCGAAGTTAAAATTTGAGTTAACAGCAACATATTTTTGAAAATCAACTTTTTGCGTCGCCTATTTTACCCCCTTATTTGTCGAATTTCAAAAAAAGCCGAAACACGTGTCTTTTAAATTCGAAACCTGAATTAAAATCCGAAATTTTGTAGTTCTAGCTTCAAAATTGCCTAAATAGCTACGTTTTTTCAAAAGACGTTTCATCCCCTATTTCACCCCCTTGCGGACGGAATATCGAAAAATAGTTTCTTAATTGACGCCTACGGAGTAAGATCAACACCCTCCCCAAATTTCAAGTTTCTATCTTCAGTGGTTTGGGCTGGGCTATGATGAGTCAGTCAGTCAATCAGTCAATCAGTCAGTTAGTCAGTCAATCGGGACACTTCCTTGTATATATAGAGATTACATATTTTTAAACAGCGTGAGACATTTAAATTTTTTTCGGAGTATTTGGAAAAATATATATCTGATTTGTGAGTCTAGGGCGTATTTGCAGAGTCCTAGAAAAGACAGATAGCGCTATTTTCATCAATTACTTGAAAATCAAACGCTTATGGGACTTAACTGCAGGGTCATCGTTCCCTAAACTTACAAACTACTTATAAACTAGCTTATACTAAAATCGGCACAAACATTCATGCCCGAGGAGGGATTCCAGCCCTCGCCGGGGCCGCAATGTTATCCCACTGTTTGCTCAAACTGTGTTAAACATTGAGGAAGAGTCCGATGTCTATTTGTTCGAGATATTAGCGTTTTTCAACAACTTTCTCCTCATTTCTATTTTTGCTAATCACATTTCCATCTATAAATAAAGGAAAAAATTGATTAATGCTCAAGTTACATATTTTTTACGGAGATTCCAAATCTGCAATAAAAATAGGAGTTCGTAAATCAGGTTTCATACTCCCGCCTACTCTGCCGCCGACGGGGATGGTGTAGGAGGTAACGGATAGCCCACGTGAGCTGAAATACTTATAACTTCTCGTTAATCACATAAGTACATAATTCTTCTTTGGGTTTTTGGCCTCCTTTTCCGCAGTTACTGTTATACTATTGTATAGGTTATGGGACCGTCTTATGCAACTGTAAATTAGTCTACTTTAGACCAGACGCGTTTCGCTTTATTCTTAAGCATCTTCAGTGATCAGGAATTTTTGTTGTCCTCTTCATGTGTAATTAGTAGCACATTGCCACTTGCTGTCACTGTTTATATTTACACTTTTTATAGTTACACTTCTTAAATAAAAACAGTGACAGCAAGCGGCATTGTGCTACAAATCACACATTTAGAATAAAGCGAATCGCGTCTGGTCTAAAATAGACTAATTTACAGTTGCATAAGACGGTCCCACAACCTATACAATAGTATAACAGCAACTGCGGAAAAGGAGGCCAAAAATCCAAAGAAGAATTATGTACATATATGATTAACGGCCACTACGGTCAGGGGTTCGAATCCCCCCTCGGGCATGGATATTTGTGCCGTCCTAGTTCGTAAGTAGTTCATAAGTAGTTTGTAAGTTTGTAAGTTTGTAAGTTAGATCAGTGTGCGTTGTCTTCCGATATACACTATGACCCACGGTGCCGTCAGCTCTTCTCTTGACCGTCAATTAACGGCAATTTACCCTCCGTTTCAGTCTCCATAGTGAATTTGATGTTGGGGTGTATGGAGTTCACTATGGAGACTGAAACGGAGGGTAAATTGCCGTTCCTTGACGTCTTGGTCAAGAGAAGAGCTGACGGCACCCTGGGGCATAGTGTATATCGGAAGACAACGCACACAGATCTGTATTAACACGGAGACAGCTGTCACCACCCTTCACAGAGGAATGGGGTACTTAAAACTCTAGTACATAGGGCGCGCACTATCTCCGACGCAGAGAGTCTACCCCAGGAATTGGAACACCTGAGAACTGTATTTCGAAAAAATGGGTACTCAGAGTGGCAGATTCAGCGGGCTCTCCGCCCAACCACTACAACACAACCTGTGGAAACGGATGAAAACGCAAGGGAGGATGTAGGCACTGCGTTCGTTCCATATACCGGCGCACTCTCAGGGAAGATCGCCCGCATTTTGAGAAAACACCAGGTTGGAACTGTTTTTTGTCCGCCGAATAAAATTCGTGCACTGGTGGGGAGCGCTAAAGATGATCTCGGTTTGAGGAAGGCGGGCGTGTACCAGATTCCGTGTCAGTGTGGAAAGTCATATATTGGACAGACGATGCGTACCGTCGAGGATCGATGCGTTGAACACCAGAGGCACACACGATTGATGTACCCGAGCAAGTCGGCGGTCGCTGAACATTGTTTGTCGGAGAATCACGCCATGGAGTATGAACACACTAGGATTCTGGTACAGACGTCGAGATACTGGGACTGCGTCGTTAGAGAGGCCATTGAAATTCGCACAAGTGACGACATCATAAACCGTGACTGAGGCTACAATCTTAGCAAAGCTTGGGAACCAGCGATTGGGTTAATTAAGAGTAAATATAGCAAACGTAACGTAGTGACGACTACGGCGGACAGAGCCCTCACACCGACGTCCTCTCAGACGCCGGCGCAATCGGTTCCACTGCGCGGCCGCGGCGCGGGGCGCGGACCGCGGAGGGGTCGCTCCGCGGGCCGCGGGTATTTAAATGGCTCGCTACCGGGCTAGAACCCAGTTCCCTTCGAGCAGCCGTAGCGTGCGGATCTCCGTGCCGGCGCGTTTCCAGGAGCTCAGTCCGTCAGTTCACCTGATGATGGCGACATGTATGATCGCCGAAATATTGTGCCCGTTGGACACTATAGACCGGCAGTACACCCGTGGGTATTTTGATCATCAAATACGCCGGGAGAAACTGAAGAATCACAACATTTGATTCGATGGTGAGAAGATGGGTCCGACAGTTAAATGGCGGGCGTAGTGATGTGCACGATAAAGAACAAAGTTGGCGTCCACCAAGATCTAGGAAAACCGTAGGTTTACAATTAGTGCTCTCGCCATGGACGACGAGCTGAAAGAAACTGTTTCCAACTGGTTGAAGACACATGCGGCAGATTTCTATGAAGAAGGTATACAAAACCTGGTGCCACGCTATGACAAACGCCTGCAAAATTTCGGCAGTTATGTGGAAAAGAAGTAGTTTAAGAGTTGTAGAATTTTGTGCAAATAAAAATTTCTTCTGTATCTGTGTACAATTTCATTTTATTACCAAACGGAACTTACTTTCTGGACGCGCCTCGTATTTAATTTTACATTACGTACATTGTTATTAATTTTGTCAGAGATATTTTGCAAAAATCTTAAATTCTCAGGAAAAAGTAAAGTGGCCTGTAAAATACGCTAGTGGGATTGTTTTTTATCGAGGTATTTTAAATTATATGCGCATACTTAATAAGCTATTTTCCCCGCTGAACTTAGAGACGCAATGAAACTGGAATTGAAAGATTTAGAATGTACGATTTTCTTCTGTGAATATGCTTAATGTAAGTAATTGCTCAACATGACGCAACCCCTCTCTTCTGTGACTCTGGGAATGAGGCAACTCCTCGTCGCGTTTGCCGCTCACCACTCACCTCGCCGCTCGCTCGCGCCCCCGCAGCCCGCCAGCTGACGTCATCGGCGCGCCACTGTGCCGCGCACAGCGCCCCCTGACCACGGACAACGCCCACGCCTCGGCGCACGCAATTGCGTAGCCTTGGCCGTGCGCGGCTGCGGTGCGTATCGACCGGCTGTGACGTCATCCGCTGACCGAGACCCCTACCAGCGCCAAAAGCGGCAACTCCCGGGCCGAATGGGGAGGCGACGGTGTAGCTGGGGAAAAGGGGGGGGGGGGGGGGGTAGCAAGTGTTCAGGCCGAGAAGTATTATGATTTGCTATGTGTTGAGTCAGTAAAGCACTGTTCTCCATATGTTAGCCCAGTACTAAGCCATATTTGTAAGTTTTCCCTTCAGAAAGGTCAGTTTCCTAACAGATTAAAGTACCGTATTTTATCGCATAAGCTCCCCCCTCGCATATTCTCCTCCCCTACGATTTGTCATAATTAAAAATTATTTCATTAATATCGCGTATAATTCCCTCTCCTGGTTCGGCCTTCAAATAACTTGACAATGGACGCAGCGGTACTGCTACGAACGAATATTTCCATTGTCAAAACATACCGTAAAACGTTAAGTCGCAGACATATTTCTAGGTCAGTTTGCTACAAGTCGTCATAATGGCGAATTATTCAAACTACACGGCAAAATTTAAATGTGTTATCTTACGTCGATAGAAACAGAGTAAAAGCTGCAGGAAGGCATTTCTCCGCCGATCCTAATTCAATGCGGTATTGGCGGAGACAAAAAGATAAATTCGTGGCTGCAAAGGCAAGCTCCAGATCTATCCGTGGGACTTGTGTTAAGAAAATAAATACCGCTACAGTAAGTTTAACATTAGTTGCGACTTCTGACGTTTGGCTTGTCGGGGTGAAGGAGACGTCGTTGCCCAGGCAACAGCAATAGTGAGCCGGCTTTTTCCACTCCCGCCGCCACCGCTGTTGCCAAAGCGTGTGTAAACAGTAGCACTTGGTGTCGCGCGGTGGCCCTTTGCGTTCTCTATCCTGCATTGTTGTGTCCTACCGACAAAGAATGTTTCCAGGCGCCAGCGTGGCGTTAGATGTTGCCGGCGCGATTAGCATACGCTGGAAACTATGCGAACCCTCCACTCGCTCCGCACCGACATGTCAAAAATCGCAACTAATTTTAAACGCACTGTAGGCGTATACCGGTATCTTTTACTGCCTAATACATAGTTTTTCTTCCTTTCTGAATAACTACTCGCATAATTCCCTCCCTAGAGTTTTCAAGAAAATTTTTCGAGAAAAAAGGGGGGAATTACACGATAAAATACAGTACTCAGTAGTGAAACCACTTTATAAAAAAGGGGAAAGGGATAATGTAGACAACTATAGACCTAATTCTATGCCATCGGTTTTTTTCTAAACTTATTGAAAAGGCTGTATATTCAAAATTAATTGATCATTTCAGTTCACATAATTTATTGCCAAACTTACAGTTTGGTTTTAGAAGTGGTTTAACGACTGAAAATGCTATATTTTCGTTTGTCTGTGAGGCACTTGATGGGTTAAATAAGAGGCTACGGACATTAGGCATCTTCTTTTATTTAACAAAAGCTTTCGATTGTGTTGATCACAAAATATTGTTGCAGAAGTTGGAACATTATGGAATACGGGGAGTAGCCCACAACTGGTTCACCTCTTACTTTAATAATAGATAACAGAAGGTAATTCCCCGCAGTGTAGAAAATGGCCATGACGTCCAATCTCAATGGGGCACAATTATGTATGGGGTGCCCCAGGGGTCTGTTTTCGGACCATTGCTGTTTCTTATTTATATAAATGATATGCCTTCGAGTATAACAGGTGACTGTAAAATATTTTTGTTTGGTGATGATACCAGCTTGGTAGTGAAGGATGTTGCTCGCAATATTGACACAGTATCAAATAATGCAGTTCAAGAGATAAGTTCATGGCTTGTAGAAAAACAAGTTGATGTTAAATCACAGTGAATCTCAGTTTTTACAACTTCTAACACATAATTTGACGAAAACTGACATTCTGATTACACATAATGGGCATGTGATAAGTGAGAGTGAACAGTTCAAATTTCTAGGTGTTCATATACACAGTAAGCTGTCATCGAAAGCCCATGTTCAGGATCTTGTTCCAAAACTTAATTCTGCTATATTTACCCTTAGAACAATATCTGAGATAAGTGATTTTTCAACACGAAAAGTAGTCTGTCACGCTTACTTTCACTCACTTATGACGAACGGCATTGTTTTTTGGGGTAACTCGCCTGATGCAAAAAGAATATTTCTGGCTCGGCCGGTTCGAGCAATATCTGGTGTAAGTTCGCGAACGTCATGTCGAGCCCTTTTCAGTAGTCTGGGAATTTTGACTCTGGCGTCACAATACGTTTTTTCGTTAATGTCGTTTGTTGTTAATAATATCAGCTTATTCCCACGTGTTACTAGCTTTCACTCGGTGAATACGAGACAGAAGTCGAATCTGCATTTGCATCACACCACCTTAACACTTGTGCAGAACGGGGTAGAGTATTCTGCGGCATCCATTTTCAATAAGCTGCCACAAGAACTAAAGAATCTTAGCACTAATGAACACGCTTTCAAATCTAAAATGAAGAGTTATCTCATGGCTCACTCCATTTATTCTGTCGAGGAACTACTAGAAAAGTTAAACAATTAAGTTAATTCATTTTTTTCTTTATTGATTCTTTTCACGTTGTCTAAAGATTGTCATGTGCAAAGGACTACTTAAAAATTTTCTATTGCCATTTTTGTGTAACAATTATGTATTGACTTGTTCCATGACCATGGAGTCTCACTCCTCAATTTTGTCCTATGGAACAGAAAAAAACAATAAATAAATAAATAAAAAGTACATTTAGAACACACTAACAGTGTGCTGCAGAGCAGCTTATCAAATATAATAAAATAATACATATCCTTGAGACAACATTCTCTCGTTATATCAAAGGTATTAAATATGAGAAGAGGCATTGAATAAAAATTTGTCCGGTCGCCGGGATTCGAATCCGGACCTCCTACTTACTAGGAGAGCCCTGGCAATTTGATACGCATTTCACAGAGAACATTGAGGCAGAATTAAAGTATCTGGTGTGGAAGGTGCGCAATTCTATTTGACCTAACAACACTCAGCAGATCAAGATCTTTCATTTCCGCTTTTAAACACTTGGATTGATTGATTCTGAAGAAAGCTATGCGTGAACATTCAACATTACTTCCATTTTTTTCCAAACTAAAGTCAGTCGGTCTGGCCGTTCTATCTGACTGATTTCCTTCATTTTTGCTTTAGATGAAAGATATTCATTCGCTGATTTGTCATCAAGTCAGAATTAACTTCAGTCTCTCCATCCTTTTATACAAATCCGTATCCTCCAGTCCTTGCATTGAATATTTCAATCGGCATGTTTTACGATTTTTTCTGTTCCAATTAAGGAACGCAGTTCTTTTTGACCTAACAACACTCATCGAACCAAGCCCTTTCATTTGCGTTTTTAAACACTTGCATTGATTGATTCTGAAGAAAGCTATTCATGAATATTGAACTTTCTTCCATTTTTTCCAATTTTGTTTGTCATTCCACTAAAGGTGCGAATTATTTACATGAGTCATCTATCTTTCTTATATATTAAAAGAATCTACGAAAAATAATCAGTCGGCCAGGCCAAACTATCCGACCAGTCTCCCTTTTTTGTTAACGGAAAGGTATTCATCCACTGATTTGTTATCAAAAGTTAGAATTCATATAACTCATATTTTTGGTTATTCTATCCAGCATGTCTTTGGTTCTAATTAAGGTATACCCTTCGTATTAGCCTAACAACATTCTATGGATCAAGCCCTTTCATATGAGCCCTTAAACACATTCATTTGATATGAATTTAAGAAAACACAAGGTTATGTAATATTCTGTACACGTTTACCATCTATAATACAATATTTTTAAATGATAAATATTTAATTTTACTGATTTCCAATTTATATGACTGGCCACCAATGATGCAAAGTATTTGAATGGGTCAACTAGTAAAATCATTAATATCAAAGAGGAATAATTCGAACGATTGTGCTAAAATATTTATTGAGTTAGTAATCGATTTACGACTTCTTAGACCCTAATCAGGTAACAACTGAATGACGCAATGTTCACAGATATATGCCACTCACAAACAATAACATACCAACATCCATGTTCACAGGAAAGTATCGCACCATTAGGGCACTATTAGATTTCGTACAATAAAAACCATTCTTAAAAAAAAAAAAAAAAAATTAAAATATTGCAAATCAATGAACATATGACACAGGGTGCCAGTTTTGTTTTAAATAATCAAATCCAGTTGCCAGCCCCCTGTACCAAAATAAAGGTCAGTTATCAACATTAGCATTTACCAGTTGTTAAATCCATCAAATATTACCGTTTTAGTACTGTTTCACTATGTAACGAAAACATTCAGAATGTCAGCTCTGAAAAAAGGATCAGGCCATTTTACACACCGCACTTGAAGTAACTCTTTGCAATTCAGTGTTTAACACACAGTTTTGTCATGTAACTTTACATCTACATCTACATGTACATAAATACCCCGCAATCCACCGAAAGGTGCGTGGTGGATGGTACACTGTACCAATACTGGGAATTTCCTTTCCTATTCCACTCCCAAATAGAAGGAGGACAAAAAGAATGCCTATATGCCTCCGCATGAGCCCTAATTTCTCTTACCGTGTCTTTGTGATCACTACGCGAAATGTAAGTAGGTGGCAGCAAGATCGTACTACACTCACCTTCAAATTCAAGCCCTCTAAATTTCCTCAACAGAAATTCACGAAAAGAACGTCGTAGTTCCTCCAGCGAACCCCAATTGAGTTGCCGGAGCATTTCCGTGACACTCGCGCATTGGTTGAACCTACCAGTAACGAACCTAGCTGCTCGCCTCTGAACCGCCTCTATGTCTTCCTTTAAACTGATACGCGGTCTCCTTTACAGGTGAAGTACATCTTCCCAAAATTCCCAATAAACCAAAGTCAGCTGTCCGCCTTACTCACAACTGTCCTTACATGTTCGTTCCATTTCATACCGCTCTGCAATGTTACGCCTAGATATTTGAACGACGCGACAGCATCAAGAAGCTTACTACCAATGTTTTATTCAAACATTATGGGATTGTTTTTTCCTACTCATGCGCATCACCTTACATTTTTCTACATTGAAAGCTAGCTGTCATTCTTCGCAACAACTAGAAATTTTGTCTAAGTCATGCTATTACAGTCAAAGACGATACCATCCCATACACCACAGCATCATCAGCAAACAGCCGCAAATTAGAACTTACTCTGTCCATCAGATCATTTATATAGATAGAAAATAATAGCGGTCCTATCACACTGCCCTGGGGCACGCCTGACGGTGCACTCGTTTCTGATGAACACTCGCCGTCGAGAACAACGTACTGCGTCCTATTATTTAGGAAATCTTCCAGCCAGTCACAGATCTGTCAACCTATTCCCTAAGCTCGTATCTTCGTTACCAGTCTGCAGTGTGGCACCGCGTCAAATGCCTTTTGGAAGTAACAGGACTTGTATCTTAATCTCATTAACTCATTTTGAGTATTTAAACAATAAGGTAAGAACTATATTATTCGAATGGCAACACGTGGTTAATGTTGATTTAAAAAGCATATATTTAACCATCATTACTATAATAACAAATCATCTGAAAGCACTACTATCAGAATGTTCACTAATTTACACGAAATATTGAATTTAACAGGGCGAAGGAACAGCACAGTTTCCATTTTAGATAAACAAGTATTTTTCACAAGACGTCGGTGTCTCTATAGGGTAGCTTTCTTCGTTAGAAATCTTTTGTAATGTAGGCATTCTTGCCTTTCGCTCACGAAAACGGCAATTAAAATCATACAGCAGTGTATTTTTAGCGCATCACTTTGTCGTATCTAAAAGAAAATTAATTTCCATCTCTACATTTCATTTAGAGGCAAATTATATGCAGTTAATTATGTTTAATATTTCAGTTATGAAACTATTTATATTGTCAGTTTTTTATATTTTTTATTTATTATTATTATTTTTTGTAACATCTAAGATAAAAAAAATATGTACCATAATCATTATGCAATCGAATCTGTCATAAGATCTGAATTTCACATACATTACGTATTACGAATTTTGGGACCTCAACTTCAGACGTTATTTTAGTACATTTAATTCAGTGTCGTAACAACGTAATATTTTCCCGTGAACTTGTCAATTTGTATCTTCTTTGATAATAACGTCTTTGTACGTCACTCATCAGTGAAAATATGTTTGCGACATTATGTTGTTACTTCATGATGTCCTAAGAAGCCGAAAGCCGGTTAGTAACTGAATAAATAATTTACCAATACGTAAGACTTTTATTGTATTTTGATATTATTGTCTTGTGATAATGCAACGCTTGTATCTTCCGTCTTTGCAATGTTAGATTTCTGATGAAATCCGCCTTCTACAAGACACCTTGTTTTCTTTTAACACTCATACATGTTTCGTCACTTATTGTGCCATCTTCCGTGGATTTTTGCCTTTTATTTTCTAGAATAACATGTTACAGATTTTGGTTATACGAGTTGTTTGATTTGACAATTTTTTTAGATATATTAGGCCTAATTTAATTGCAGTACCTACATTATGTCATTCGCTAGTTTTGGATCTGCCTTAATTGAGGAATGACGAGTTTTCACAGCTTGTCATCTGCAAAGAACAAAACATTTTTATTTACGAAAAATATATTTTTTTTTATATTCAACTGTAAGTTATGTAGAAAAATAGTTGTATGTGACTGTTTAGTGATTTACTTAAATTCGAACTGTGGTGTTGCTGCTTGCTTGTATGTGGCGTGCTATAATATTCCATTGTGTTAAAAGCGCTTTTTATTGCAAATTGGTACATTATCACTTTCTGACAAGGAGCGAAGAAAAATTGAATCAATGTAAGGCTATAATTGTTGTAGTTTTTTGCGAAAGAATCAATATGAAATTTGTCGATTTTCTCTGATGATGCATGGCAGCACGCCATTGTACCTGGGTCCTTCCGAAAATAATTTCAAACTTCATAGCATTCGAGTAACTTTCCCTCTACAAGATGCCGCTATTCCAATCGATCTCTATAACAACCGATACATTTATGCAATCCTTAAAGCCAACATTCTTATCCTCTTTCCAAATATTAAGGTTTGCATTAGGCTAATCCAGCGCTTGCCAGTCACTTTAACCTCATCTATGTCCTGGAAGCATCGTCACATTCTCCAGCTGTAAAATAATATGGTTTACTACATCTACCACCACCTTCTAGACAAAGTGTCATAGTTGTTAAAATAGGACGTATGAAACAGTTACCGTGAAGACTCCAAGTTACAGCGCCTTAACTTTTAACTGTCTGACACCAGGCAGAGGGATCCCACGTACACGAGCAGTCCCATTTAAGACCTTAGTTTCAGACCCCTTTAATTATGTGTATAAATATGAAGCAGCTACTGTAAGAAGGTACATTTATATCAGCCACGCAGAGCTCTTGCTCTTAGGTTGCCTTAACAAGATGGAAGTGCGTCACTGAAAAGCATTCAGATTTTACCGTCCATCTAATAACATAAAGCTGCACAAATGAAACAGAATGCAAAGTAATTTAACAAGTAATACAGACAAGATCTCTGTTTCTATTAAGAAGGTCGGTTTCAACAACTCAAATTACCATTTCATGCACCACACACAAAAGAAACATTCTAAAAATTTATTCGCCAATATTATTCTTGGTATATCACACTACAAATAAAAACATCAAAGCTAACATCCTTTACTATAATGTGATCACAGTAAAGTTAAAGTTGACAACATAATGATCACCTACCTAACAGCTGGTATGTCAACCTCTGGCACTGACAAGCGACTTCATATAAAAGCAATGATATTTATATTCACTTACTGTACCGCAGGTTCTTGACAGAATATATCATACATTATGAATGAAATACACAAGTTAACTGTGAGATATTCTGCAAATTTATTGGTTTACGAACCGGTTTTCGGCTGTTACGCCGTCATCAGGTAAACATTACAAGTTTACATTTCAAAGATCTTAACTTGCTAGATATCGAGCTTTCAAAGGAGACTAGTGTTTTGTTTAATAACTAACCCGCGCGAAATTATTACAATTCAAGTTGTGGTGTAAATTCCTAACATTGATAAAATACGTGACAATAAAATAGATTATGACGTTATCCTAAAAAATATAAAGTGAAACAATAGAAATTAGCTAAAAATATTGATCAAAACGTATCTTATCTTAAACAGGTCTAATGTCTAGAAACTTGGAAGCATTGTGTATATATGTTAAAATGTTAAATAGTTAAATTAAACTTGACCAGAAAATTATTTTAAAACGAGTCCAATGTCTTGAAAATGGGAGCATGTGACAAAGTTGAATGAAACATCTGTAAATATATGTTCCATTTTTTTAACTGTTTAAATTGAACTATGGTTACTAGTAAAATGAGACATTATTATGTGATATTAACTTTAATCTCTTATTTAACTAGTAAAGATAGTTTAATTTAACCAGTTAAAAAATGAACATATATTTAGAAATGTTTCATTCAATTTATCTAACGAGTTGAGATCTTTTAAAATTAAACTTGTAATGTTTACCTGATGATGACGTATCAGCCGAAAACCGGTTCGTAAACCAATAAATTTGCAGAATATCTCACAGTTATCTTGTGTATTTCATTCATAATGCAATGGTATATAGCTTGCTGGAGGACGTTAGCAACCCATCTGTACACAAAAATTAACTGTTGTTCTTAAATTCAGGGGGGTGGGCGATGAGTTACGTTGCCATACCCGTACGTCTAAAAACTACAATGTGCCGACTATCTAGCTAAATGTATAGGAATGACAGGTCTGTTATTGCGGAACGCAGCAGCGGCGGAATAGCCTTGCGCACTTGTTACGATGCACGCCACCGTTTAAAGTCGGACTTTCGAGTCCTCCCTCGGGCATGGATGTGTGTGTGTGTTGTTCTTATGGTATTTAGATTAAGCAGTTTGTAAGCTTATGAACCGATTGCAACATCCGTTAGTGAAGCTTTGCAGTCACTTACATTACAGTTAGCAATATACAATAACTCGAAACAGATCTGTTACTTGTAATGCAATATTACTAACTGCACCTACTCACTACTACAAGCCTACGCGTACAGAATTGTACCCCTCGGAGAGGATTTATATTTGAACGCGTGTTTTCCTAATAGATGAAAGCATCGGAGGTAACTTTTGTTTCAGAAAGATATACAGGGTGTTTCACTAAGTGTGTCTGCCTCTGTAAATTATAAAATAATAGTTGACGGGAAATTCTAATGCGGTAGGTCAACACAAGAAATGTTACACTTTCTGCGGAGCTACGAACATAGTTTATTGTATCATTTTCCAAAGAGTTACAGCACAAAGATAAAATTTTTTAAATGGAACAATAGTCTTATCTATCGTGCATTGGACTCGGTGTAACCAGCTGCGTCCAAATAAATTTAAACTACATTCCTATCACTATTAGTTTGGAACCTACAACCCTTCAAAGTTTCAGGGGCAGATACCACAAGCTGTACATAATACATGGCTGTGTGGTGGGTGATTGATGTTATGGCGGTGGGAAGTTGATTTACATGAGATGTTCAAATGTGTGTCCATGTTCCTCAATGCATAATGCAATGCGCTGTCGAAAGGATCTGCGGACGAGATGTAACATCACCGGTGTGACGGAGCGACATGCGTCCTTGATGCGCCGTTTTAGATCATCTGGGGATGTGGGCTCAGTAACATAAACACGATTCTTTAGATATCCCCACAAAAAGAAATCTACTGGTGTTAAATCGGGCGACCTTGCGGGCCATGAATGAGGACCATGGCGCCCCAACCATCTTCCTGCTCCCAGGGGCATGGGTGTGTTTGTTGTCCTTAGGTTAGTTTAAGTAGTTTGTAAGCTACGGACTGATGACCACACAGTTTGGTCCGATAGAATTACAAACATTTGCCCATTTTGAACATCTTCCTGCAAACCTATTGTTTAGTTCTTCCACAACAGCACGCGCAGAATGGGCTGGGTGACCATTGTGCTGCATCCACATACAGTCGGCAGTCTAACAGCGCATCGAGGAAGCTTCTCGCTTCGTGACACCGGCGACATTACAACTCGGCCACGCCACATTTAGAAGGCGCATCGCATTATGCGCATCGTTTGTGGTATCTGCCCTTGAAACTTTGAAGGGGTGTAGCTCCCAAAATAACAGTGATAGGAAAGTAGTTTAAATTGATTTGGATGCAGCTAGTTTCGCCGGCCGCGGTGGCCGAGGGGACTAAGGCGCTCCAGTCACGGTCTGCACAGCCACTACGGTCGGGGGTTCGAATCCCCCCTCGGGCATGGATATCTGTGCCGTTTTAGTTCGTAAGTAGTTTTTAAGTTTAGGGACTGATGACCCCGTAGTTAAGTTCCATAGACTATACAAACATTTTTGCAGCTAGTTTCAGCGAATCCAATGGACGATAGAAAAAAACTATTGTTCCGTTTAAAAAAATTATATCTTTGTGCTGTAACTGTTTGGAAAATGATACAATAAACTATGTTCATAGCTCTGCAGAAAGTGTAACATTTCTTGTGTTCACCTACCGCATTAAAATTTCCCGTCACCTATTATTTTATAAGTTACAGAGACAAACACAATTAGTGAAACAACCTATATATAGTACCATAAGAGAGCAGGAAGCCACGGTGGAGTAGCCGAGCGGTCTAAAGCGTCTCGCTGCGGAGCGCTCGGTTGCTCGTCATTCCCGGCCTGACCGTCGTGGCGGTCGGACCGTCCGGGGCGTGTTTACGTGTCAGCGGCGGCCGGCGGTGCGGCTTATGGTGAGTTACACGCTGTTGCGGCGCTCGTAGCAACCCGTTCTAGTTGTTTATAATGTGCAGACACCAGTATGGACATTAATATGGAGCAACCAGAGAGAATAGACACATTGAGATTTTCATTCGATGGTAACTTCTCCCGACCTAAAATATATGAAGTGGAACGATTTATAGACGAAGACGTTAAAATACCTCCTGCCGACGTAATTGGAATTCACCTTTCGATTGTCAGTAGCACGGTTTACATCAAGTTACGTTCTCCTGAACTATGTGACAAAATCATGGAATCATGTGGTGATTCCCTAAAGTTTCTCCATAATGACGGAAATGTTGGCAAGGTCACTGTCTCTCGCGCTGGTTTTGCTGTTAGGACCGTGCGTATTTTCGAACTGCCGTTCGAAATAACTGCAGAACAAATCAACGCCACTCTGAAGTGTTATGGCACTGTTATCAACAACGTAGCCGAAAAATGGGCTTCCTTTCACAAGTATCCAGTGCTCAATGGGGTTCGACAAATTAAAATCGAATTGCGACGCCATATCCCATCGTACCTCACGATATGTGGCTACAGGGCGATTATAATGTATGACGGGCAACCAAGGACATGTTCAGGATGCAACTCCACAGGGCACGTCAGAGCCCAATGTATCCTACGAAGAGTAACCCAGTTACCTACAGGTGAACCAGAATGCCCCCCGAAGATGACTTTATTACCAACTACATATGTAGCGGCCGTTCGTGCCAACGTCGCCACGACTTCAAATTCTGAAATAGAAGTCTACAGGTATAACGTTCCCAACGATGACAATGTCCCTTTGGAGACAAGTAGTCATGAAGAAACTACTACAGGGAACGGCCAGCATGCTAAGGTGCTCGAGGCCTCACATCAAGGGAGCAACTGTACTATCGTAGACAAAATGGGTGATAAAGACGATGAACGACAGTGTACGGAAGAAATTCGTTCTCCGTCTCCCGAGAACCAGGGATCTCCTAAGAGAGGTCCGTCACCGACGAACAGGAAGAAACGGAGGATTGCCCATCCCGATGCAGAGAAATCTGCGCCTACGCTGCGCGAGAAAGCCAAACAGATGCTTCGTACACCAGCTGAAGAAGCTCTACTTTCTGTTGGCAGTAGCCCTCTGGCACAACATTCAGTGCCCACGGACAATATTGCGGCCAGCTTTCAGACGAAAGAACAAGAGGCTTGTGAACGGACGAAGACGATCAACTTATCCAATAAAGCCAGCCATGAGCACCAATCTGCCCTCGATAAGGCCATAACAGACACGTCAATAGCCGCCTCAACTTCCAGCTGGGCGGACGACACTGAAGATGTACCTGTTGACCAAGAGATGGCCGAAGAAACGATGGTAACGAGCGGACCGCTATTGGCATCTCGACCAGCCACCGTACTAACTTCTCAAACACCTGGCGCTAAAGACTAACGCTAGGTTAGCCACCCCAACCAGTTGCCTATGGAAGACTCACACCCACTACCTCATGTTTGATGCAAGCTTATAAGATTTGTACCTTGAATATTAACAGGATCACTTCGCAAGTTAAAATCTACAGCCTCAGACAGTATTTGCGGGCAGCAGATGCTGACATTATCTTTTTACAAGAAGCCATGACACCCTTAATCGCGGATGTACCTGGCTACGATGCCATAGTTAACATAGGAACCGAGGCTGGCACCATGATCCTGTACAAAGAGGGTATCCCTTGTTTTCCCCTCTCCATCTTACCAACGGGACGAGGTATTGCGGCCGACTTTAATGATCTACTCCTCCTTAATGTATACGCACCTTCCGGTTCTACTGCGCGAGCAGCGCGGAAGGAGTTTTATACTGGAGAGATAGCCAATTTAATCACCGACTTGCGCCGACGCATCGTTTTGGGAGGAGACTTCAATTGTGTTTTGAGACCCATGGATCAGACGCCGAATTTTAACTTCAGTCAGGAGCTGCAAACCTTAACAACAGAACTTCAGCTAGTGGACACATGGATTCATTCCCACCCGAGCGGCGTCGCTTACACCCATTTTACTTCGACGTCAGCAAGTAGGTTAGACCGAATATATGTCCACCAAGATCTCTTAGCAACTGTTGGGAGTTGCGAATACTGGCCTGTGAACTTCGCTGACCATATAGCATACCATATGGTCATTAAACATACTCCACAGACAATTTACAGAGGCACTGGTCGATGGCAACTCAACTGCAGTCTCTTACAGGATGAAAGTTTAGAACATGAGATCTTGAAAGTTTGGCAAACCGCCGCCTCACAAAGACATAACTACCGGACCGGAGTGGAATGGTGGACGCTTTATACTAAGGGAAAAATCATTAATTGTATCAAACAACACGCCAGAGTGAGAGCGCGCTACGAGAGAGAGACTAAGGAGTTTTACTTCCTCGCTCTACGAGAGTTATACAAGGATTATAACCAGCTGCCGACCAACATGACCCAGATACGGCGCATACAAGCCAAAATAACCACCTTGATGGGACAATCCGCCACCGGACACCAGGTTCGTGCGCGCGACTTCGCCAACTTACCGCAGCAAAAGACGTCCGTATATCATTTAGTGCGACAGTTACGTATGGCACGCAGGAAACTTATTAAAAACTTACAAGACGATGACGGCACATCTTATACCCAACAAAGAGATATCAAAACCTATGTTGTCAATCATTTTACAGCTCGTTATAGCAGCGCTAGTGTACCGCACGACAAGGTGGAGGAATGGTTTCATATTCAGGCCACCCCCTACACAATTACGGCAGATGACAATCAAGGTTTACTTGCTCCTTTCACTAATGAGGAACTTAGAGATTCACTCAAGGCCGCGCCACGAAATAAATCTCCGGGCACAGATGGGTTGCCCGTCGAATTTTACACCAAATACTGGCACATAATTGGGGACAGACTCACAGAGATATATAATGAGATACTTCGTGGGATTTCTCTCCCTACTGCTTTTACCGAAGGGGTGACTGTCTTAATACCTAAAAAGCCACAGACAAAAACTATAAAGGATCTCCGGCCTATAACGCTGCTAAACGCAGACTTTAAACTTCTGACACGCACCCTCAATGCACGGTTACGGCCGCTTTTACCTGACATCTTAGGACCATACCAAGCAAGTGCGGTTCGCGGCCGCTCCATAACAAACATTTTGACGCTGTACAGGGATCTCGTCACACTCACCTGGACGACAAACACAGCAATAGCTATAGCCTTCCTGGATTTCGACAAGGCTTACGATAGAGTCGAGTACCCCTATCTCAGCAAAGTAATGACAACGATGGGGTTCAGTCCCGCCTTTGTGCGGCTTGTTAACAACTGCGTCAGAGGAACTCGCACGCGGTTCGTTGTAAATGACACGCTGACAGAGTATGTGCCACTCTCCAGAGGAATAAAACAAGGATGCCCCCTCTCAACGACACTCTACGCCATGCTTATGGAACCACTGTTGCGTAAAATACATCACAGCTTGCCTGGCTTCCAGTTTTTCGGAATAAAATCTGTAGTTCAAGCTTATGCCGACGATGTCAGTCTACTCTTAAATAATGTTACGGATATTGATAATGCGAAGCGTATCCTAGAAGATTTCCAAAGAGATAGTGGTGCACTCCTAAACAACAATAAATCTGCAATGTTAACAATAGGTCAAGTTGAGTCTATTACTGGTGACGGTTGGTTACCTTGTGTACAAACAAGGAAACAACTTGGTATGTACATTACGGCCAGACCTCAGGATATGTACAATAAAAACTGGCAGCCCAAAATACAGACTGTAAGCGCAAACTTGCGCGAACAGGAAACGAGGAACCTAGATCGTCTACAGAGAGCCTTTTTCGTGAACTCTTACGTCCTGTCCAAACTGCAATACGTCGCCGCCGTTCTGCCAATGCCAACAACTGTGGCTCGATCACTTTTAGCAGCGGCCGCCTGGTTCGTTTGGAAACTAAATATTTTTAAAGTTTCCTTCCAAATAACAGCTCTGCCTTGCGACATGGGAGGCCTTGGCTTAAACAACCCAGGAATGCACGCTTTGGCCATATACCTGACACGAACATGTAAAATATTATTGGCCACTGAGGACACAATCACGAAACGGCTTTATCAGCTATCGCGCCCCCACAACATGTCTCCTCCGATAGATATTGCCCACATCAGTCCACACCTTCAGCACATAGCTCTTTATTATTTGGAATGCAGCTACATTGACAGCGAATTTTTTAAGAAGACGACTGGACAGTTGTACCGCCGCCTATTACTGAAGTCATCATCTTCTCCCATAGAGAAAAAATACCCGGCTTCCAATTGGAAGATGGTTTGGACTAATATTCACAACAGAACGTTGCCTACAGATGTTCGATCGAAATGGTATGACGTAGCCACTGAAACTGTGCCCACCCAAGAAAGGCTGCACAGAATCGGCCTTGCACGGACTCCGTACTGTGAATTCTGCCATGTTGTGGCGACGATTGCACACATCTTTGTCTGCAAGGATCAAGTGCAAGTCTGGAACTGGACGCGTAAAAAACTAGCTATCCTCAACAGAACAGCACCCCAGACCATTCAAATCACAGACCTCCTACGACCAGAATTTCGACTTTTCCCGGAAGTCAAACACAACAGCTACGTATGGCTGATGGGTCATTTTATAAACTATACGCTCTCCACCAAGACTCCCGATGTCCAAGACTTCCGTGTGTATTTATCTACTCAACACTGGCGGACTAAAAACCGATTTGGCTCCCAATACAACAAAAATTTTCAAAATTACCTTCAAGTGATACTCACGTCACCCTAGGAACGGGTTCAGTTTCCGAAGACATTCTCCTTCACGAGAAACTTTGTCAACAGAAATATAATAGATATTTTCGGAGGTATTCTATCACGATCGACCCCAGGACATTCGCCAACAAGAAGAACTTACTCATCATAAGCAAGAAGATACGATATCCACAAAGTGTACTTAAGAAGAAAGGTTAACATAAAGGGAAAACGAGATCCGCAGAGACACTCACGGCGATGTGGAGTTTTCGACGAATGGTGCAACGGAGTTACAAGAAGACAAAGATTTAGACAATAAAGTATATGGAACGAACCGTTAGGAAATAACGACACGGAAACGCTAAAGTGCGAAAGTAAACACGAGAAGACGAACTCCGATGCTGCCACGCAGTTGATACTCTTCCCAACTGTCGAGGTTCGTCCTGCAAGAATTTATTATTATTATTTTTTTTTATAAGAAACTATTAATGTGGTTCCCAGAGGATTGATCGAAGAAGATCTCATCACATCCTCATATTTATCTACGTTTTTATTTTCATTGTTCATTCACAGAAAGGGAAAATTTTATTTCTAGAAGCCATCGTTTTCTTACTCCATATGGCGGGACCACACAGAAACAGCACGAAAAAAAAAAAAAAAAAAAAAAAAAAAAAAAAAAAAAAAAGGGGGACTAAGGCGCTCCAGTCACGGTCTGCACAGCCACTACGGTCGGGGGTTCGAATCCCCCCTCGGGCATGGATATCTGTGCCGTTTTAGTTCGTAAGTAGTTTTTAAGTTTAGGGACTGATGACCCCGTAGTTAAGTTCCATAGACTATACAAACATTTTTGCAGCTAGTTTCAACGAATCCAATGGACGATAGAAAAAAACTATTGTTCCGTTTAAAAAAATTATATCTTTGTGCTGTAACTGTTTGGAAAATGATACAATAAACTATGTTCATAGCTCTGCAGAAAGTGTAACATTTCTTGTGTTCACCTACCGCATTAAAATTTCCCGTCACCTATTATTTTATAAGTTACAGAGACAAACACAATTAGTGAAACAACCTATATATAGTACCATAAGAGAGCAGGAAGCCACGGTGGAGTAGCCGAGCGGTCTAAAGCGTCTCGCTGCGGAGCGCTCGGTTGCTCGCCGTGGAGGTTCGAGTCCTCCCTGGGGCATGGGTGTTTGTGTTTGTCCGTAGGTTAGTTTACCTAGGGTTAAGTAGTTTGTAAGCTACGGACTGATGCCCACGCAGTTTGGTCCGATAGATTTACAATTTTTTAACATTTGAGAGAGCAGAAAAGTTCAAAATAGCACGATTTGTTTTAATTACGGTCACCAGTTCCTATGGACAATAATTAACTATTTGATTTATAGGACAACACGCACTCCCTAATAGGCATAAAAAGAAAATACGGAATATAATTAATAAATTTTAATTAAAATGCAGAAGAAACAGAATGCGGAAAATAACATGGAAAAATGAATAAATGCTTTTACCGTCGCCAGTTCGATGCACGAGCTAAGGAATTCAATGAACTGAAAAATTACGAATAATTGATAGAACAAGGAATCAGTATGTGAGTGTGAAATACAGTTCCAAAAGACACTTATGATGCACTATGCACAGACATACACGTGGCAGCAAAGCTTCCAATCAAAAATATTTACCTGTCTCGCCTTAATGCTTACCATGTACAACTCAGATGGCAAAAAACATACGTAAGCAGTTGCTCATCTGGTGGCATGACAAGTATCTTAAGCAATAATCGAGTCGAGTTTGAAGAACAAACTGTATTTATGGCTTATCCAAAATTGATAATTACTATGTCGTAGTAATTTTAAATAGTTTGAAATAAGTAATTCACATATCTAATTAAACTGTGTCTTTCTCTGAGCGTTAAATTAACAATTAATACAAATTACCATTCCCAGAGACGGATTTACGTCTCTATTATGTCAAAGACATTATTTATAAATCTGAAGCATTGAATTAAAATTTGTGGTGCGGCCGGGGATCGAATCCGGACCTCGCTGCTTACTAGGCAGGCGTCTTAACCGCTTTTTTTTTTTTTTTTTTTTTTTTTTTTTTTGGTTCTATGGGTAGTTCTCTTAGTTGCGGTCGCTAATCGTTTGTGTTCGTTCATGTTCGGTGTGTTGTTGGGTCAGCTTTTTTATTGCAGAGGGCGTTGAGCCCTCTGACCGGGCGCGCTGAGCCACGGCGCCTGGAAAGACAATTTTTTTTTATTTTTTTTTTATTTTTATTTTTTATTTTTTTTCTTCTTCAAGGCGGTCACCCATCTAAGTACAGAGAAGGCCCAACGTTGCTTAACTTCGGTGATCGAACAAGAAGCGGTGTACCCAACGTGGTATGGCCGTTGGCGCCGAACCGTTAGACTACCACACCACTGACGATTAAGGCGCCTTGGAATAGTCTAAGTAGGATTTCCCTCCACGTCACAAACTTTAATTCAGCTTCTGTGTTCCAAAGATAATTGCGACTACTTGATGTACACTTACTACACCTTAACAGGATTGTTCCACCATGTCCATTGCCGAGGTGCTATTCCGCTGCATGGAGAGCCTTGGCAGTAGTGGCAATTATCTTTGGAACACAGAAGCTGAATTAAAGTTTGTGATGTGGAGGGAAATCGTACATAGACTATTCAAAAATGTTCAAATGTTTGTTCAGCTTATGGGACTTAACTACGGGGTCATCAGTCCCTAAACTTACAAACTACTTATGAACTACTTACGAACTAGGACGGCACAAATATCCATGCCCGAGGGGGGATTCGAACCCCCGACCGTAGTGGCCGTGTAGACCGTGACTGAAGCGCCTCAGTCCCCTCGGCCACCGCGGCCGGCCATAGACTATTCCAAGGCGCCTTAATCGTTAGTGGTGTGGTAGTCTGACGGTTAAGACGTCTGCCTAGTAAGCATGGAGGTCCGGGTTCGATCCCCGGCCGCACCACAAATTTTAATTCAATGCTTCAGAGTTAAATTAACAATTCACTGTCACGGAACATTGATGGCAAACCATCACTATTTACACTAATCGTCACTTACTGGTAAATTTATCTGTCCAAATGTATTTGTCCAACTCTGTGTCCCACTATCTTGGCAAACACACGATCCACTTTAGTCGGTACAAGCAAGATGACGGATCAGACGAAAATTACATTTTCAGGAGCAGGGGGGGGGGGGGAATTGATAAAGTAAAACATTAATTATAAACTGGTCCTAGAAGCTAAAACAGTGTACACATCGTCAGGGTTTAGGGTTTGCTGTCTGCGATGAGTTCACTTTCACAACACCAACCCCCATGGGGCTCACGGTACTTTTGTGAGTACGTGCGTGGTGAGCACGGGGCCCCGAGCTAATGCAATCTTCCTTCCTCATTTACATTCCAAACTGCATTTCCTTTCCTCCTCCCCAACTTTCCTAGCCTCACTCAAAATGTTCAAATGTTTGTAGAGCTTAAGGGACTTAACTACGGGGTTATCAGTCCCTAAACTTACAAACTACTTATGAAGTAGCTAATCCTAAGGACGGCACAAATATCCATGCCCGAGGGGGGATTCGAACCCCCGACCGTAGTGACCGTGCAGACCGTGACTGGAGCGCCTCAGTCCCCTCGGCCACCGCGGCCGGCTAGCCTCACTCCTTCCCCTCCCCACTGAAGGACAGATAACCTCAGTAGTTTAGTCCCCCTATCCCAATCAAAGAAGCCAACACAACAACTACACCACGGGGGGCGGGGTTAGGGGGATGATACGTAAATGGTTTAAGATTAACCACTTGCCTGTTTTTATATATCATCTGTTCCAAAAGAACAGCCATCACTTCTAATCCTGCAGTTGTTATTCTTTCATATTTCAGAATATATGACATCAATTGCGAACGAGGAAAGCTGAAAATGTGTACCCAGCTGGGATTCAAAATCGGGCTTCCTGTTTTGTAGGCAGTTGCACTGACCACTACACCACTGGGGACACAGTGATCACCGCACTGCAAGGACTACTTAAGTACGCCTCACGTCAGACACAATTTCGCAGCTTTATACTTTCCACAGTACTCAATCCCGTAGTTTCAGAAACATTACTCTTACGGGTATTTGTTTCTGAAACTACGAGTTTGAGTACTGTGGAAAGGGTAAGGCTGGAAATTTGTGTCTGACGGGAGGCGTGCTTAGGTAGTCCTTGCAGGTGCTGTGATCACTGTGTCCCCAGTGGTGTAGTGGTCAGCGCAACTGCCAACAAAGCAGGAGACCCGGGTTCGAATCCCAGCTGGGTACACATTGTAACCTTTACCCATCAGAGTTGATGTCATATATTCTGGATATGAACTTGCCTTTTCCTTTCCTTGAGAAGGAGCGGTACAACGGTGAGGTAACGAAACCACACATCTACCACATTGGCAATGACCAGCCCACCAAGGAAGATCAACCACACAACAACGATGATACGTAAAAGGGTCAAACCCCAATTTCTGACTACGCCTGTGGGCGTCCACCAGCTCACAGAAGGGCAAAACGCCACATAAATACCGCTTGTTGTACGGAATAACAAAGTGATTCATAAATACGCTGGCGTCACAGATGAGGTATCTGAAAATTTCTAGGTAATGGTGTAGTTACTAACATAAACATGGACGAAAGAGGTGAAAAAAGAGACCTCTATGGAGTTCTATTACGGGGTATTAACTTCTCCAGGTAGCGAAGATTGGTAGACAGTGGTCTCTGAACGCATTCTGGATCGCTTTTAGTGTGCCCTACATTCGGTGCGTGGAGGGGAAGCATCTCGCATGGCCTGTGCCCTCACTCTAGCTGTGATCGCCGATGTGAGTATATCGTCTTATGATGCTGAGGGGATGGCATGCTGTTAGAACTTTACTACGTTCGTGATCAGGCAGTCTTGGGTTATCAGTGACAGTTTTCTTCAGTAATTCTTTCGCGAGGCGAAGTTTTTCTTCATTTACCGAACTTGAGTAATTCACTGTAAATTTAGTAATTGCATTTTCATTCCAGTGATGAATTTGTGTCTGGTTTTCTCAAGTTAAAATTCATTTGTTTGGCCTCCAGCCTTTGTTTAAACTTAGTATGCTTGAATTTCCTTCATGTTTCTTTAACTAACGTTTCTGCGGCATGTCTCTATGTCTGGAGTATACTAAATTTTTCTCAGATTTTCTGGATTAATTCCGTCTGCTATCTTGCTATGATAGATTGCACGACGTGCTTTCATAGCGGTCATTACATTGGCCTTCAGCCATGCTTTTACTGATACTTTCTTCTATATGAATCCTCGAATGAGCTTTACTTACTTATTCTAAATTAATTTCTTTTTGTAAATTCTATGTAACTCAGCATGGTCACACACCTCATGGTTGTTAAGGATTGTATGCTGCCTCCCCGCACATGAGTTCATTTGGAGCATAGTTTTATTTTAAAAATGCTTGAAGACACACGCTATCTTTTCAAAACGCCGCTGACGCTTCAATTTGTCCCTGCTATAAGTTGTTGCAGCATGAGTAATGTGTTGCAAGCATTATGCACGTGTCTGTGAGTGAATGAATGTTCTTTCCTTTATCAGCCATGTATTTACTAATTTCCTCCCACATTACTACGGGCAGTAATTTTATGATTTAATTCACTTTTGTGCGAGGTGTGCGCTTTATTGAGCTTAATTTGGTCTCCTCACATTTATTTGCTCATTTTATTGAATAGATGATGATTTAAAGTATAAAACCTCTGATTTAAAATTTCATGCTCCCTGTCCCATGTTTAATTATCTATTCGTTTTTATGTATACTTTTTGTGTTTGTTGAATCGTTGGCTGCTTTCTTAACCCTACGTCGGGCGCAGTCGGCCTCACAGGCCAGCAAAACACTTTTTTGATTCCCGTGCTTAATAGTGGTGGCCCAGCGGCCCGCCTCTCCGTTTGTTTACTCGCGTATCTTTGGGAACCTCACACAGTGCCGATCCGCAGGCTGCCATCGATTTCCACGCGGATCACGGAGAACTCCTTGGGTCTCACAGGCCGTTGCGCCCGATTACGTTATAGTTTTTAAGGTGAGATTTTTCAAGATATTTTTATTTTATTACTTCGTTTCAATCAAAATAAGTGTGTCCTCTGTGATTTTCACCGTTACCTTCGGAAAAAAGAAGACTTTGACGACCTTGGCCCTTCAGACTGAGTGCGCCTGATCGAGTTCTAATTTCAGATTTCCTCTCTTTTCCTACGTTATCACATCCATATTTTCTGCTGAAATGTCCAGAAAAGTATATTATGTCTCTAAGCCAATGATCTTGTGGAAATAATGCGCCTTCTCGAGGACGAAACTGCTGAAGATCCAGCCGCACTCGAAGATTTAGTCGATGAGAGAGACACTCACTCTGAGGATGAGGTGGGAGAAGGCAAGGAGGACTCAGCAACTGAACAGGAAGTTTAGGGAACAGCTCGGGAATATGAAGAAGAGAAGAAATATGTGAGGAGTTTTGATTTTGGAAACGATAAGACGACGAAGTAGTCTAAGTAGATACCTTCTACTATTCATAGTGTGAAGAGTCACATCAATATTACACAACATCCAGTGTAAAAGATATTGCTACAAATGACGCCACCAATTGCAAAACCTTGTGTCATCAACTTCTAACTGGACAATTTAGCCTGTGTATGCTATGAATATATGTGGAATGTCGATTCGGCTGCAAACTCGACGGAGAAAAAATTTTACCCCACAAGGAACGCGAAAGTTCTCCCACATTACCTCCCAAATGGCAAAACATCGACCATGCGTGGCTGAAATAAGAGTTAGGAGGATGTAGAATCACGAATGTTCAGCTTGTCATCAACCAATCTGCTTGAGCGACGTATACGTTCTGTGCCATACCTGTGTTTCAGCTGTTGATTTGGGAGCTATAGCATCGGTTTTTGGCTGCAAATGTGGCGAGAAAAGATGATTCCATGTCAGAATAGACTGCCTAATGTCCTTTAAAAATAACTTCATCACTTTTATGGATGTCGGTTCGACCAGTTTTTAATACTCTTTGTGGGAAATTGGTAATTTTGATCACTTTAGTTTAAGGTGTATTGTGTTCAATAAATCCATTATTATGCTTTACGTTTGCTGTAATTCCTTCCTTAAGATCCTCTTCAAGACTAGCCAACACGCATTTTGAATTTAACATGGTGGAGCTAGTCCACCAAATATGTGGGTGGCCTCTCAGGCCGGGCGCGCCTGATTTTGTTTCATCTGGAGGTGCGCCCGACGGAGGGTTAAGGAGCAAGCAGTTGGATAAATTTCCCTTGCGCAATTACTGTGATCACTTGCAAAGTAATTTAGAGCAGCAGTAAGCGTCTTAACTAGCTTTTGCAGATCTCAGCTGCCTGCGATCTTAGAAAATTTAACAAGCCACTTTCGACTTAACTACCTATCGTCTAAAGCGATTTAACTTTCAGCTCGGAGTATCGGAGTTTCAAACTTGTTTTTAATGATGATATTTTCCGGATCAGTCCCTACTGGATTAGCCGGGCGGAAGAGGGAGGGGGGGGGGATTACATGTGGAGAATGTTTTCCCCATAACGAAGTAATGTAGTTATGTATAACTGAACAAAATTAAGAAATTTTTCCAAATGAGTATTTTCAAAATAAAGTGGGGATTTATATTCATGCAGTAAAATTTTGAGAAGAAAATGATGTAATATCCAGCGATATCTACTGTACAATAGAGAATTAAATAAGTTATCTAACACATCTTTATTCGATTAAATAGAACTTATTAATGGGATTAAGGTAACATGTACACTTAACAGCAAAAAAAGTGGATCACTGCTGAATGCCACCCAACTAACGTAGCTGAGTTGCGGGTACTCAACACACAAAACCCCTGTGGAGTACAGTCGTTCGACTATTCACAGTGGGTACCATAAGAAGCAGTAGGGAACATTGTTCCTTGTGGCAGTCAGTCCACATGTAATTCAATACCATCATACAAAAAACATTAATATTAAAGTTATTAGAGAAGAGAAAGCAACGTAAATTCGTTTTCATTATAATTAGTTACAAATCGGAACCTTATCAAACTCATTCAATGACATGATGAGTTTTTGTTCGTGCTCTGAATCTGAAAGCACTGTTAACCAAAAAAAACTTGCGTTTCTGTTCGATAGTCGATTAGGCATAATGAGACGTAAAACATTGACGTTTACATTACAAGGCCAATGTCCGAACGCAGAAATGTATGATTAATCTTAGCATTACACTAGGAATTGCATTAAATTCAAATTGTTTCTGAGCTGTAAGGTAACCAATAAAGGTATATAGTACAGTGCAACTCACAGGTGACAAACGTCATAAAATTGTGGAATATAACTCAGAACCTACATGAGTCGTAAACTAATCATGATCACACGTCAGATATTTAAAGAAAAAGTCACAAATAGCACTATATTTGAACCTGAAACGACGATACAGTTGCCTTCTTTCCCAGCAGGGACTCAAACTCGGCACTATTCGCTATTGTGTTTTAAATATATACGCAAAGAGATAAAATATTTACTGTTTTCTCGTCATTAGCGGGATGTGCACATGTCACGGGTAGAAATAGAGCAATAAATAACTTTGTGCTGCTTGGGACTCCACCCCCGCGCCTATCGTTACCGTTGACCTCAGACAACGAGGTAATAACTCTCCCATTCTCGTTCACTAGTAATTGCCGTTGGTACAGACCTGGAGGGGTTTGGTATTCTGAAGAAACAACGAAAACTAATCCAACTTTGTTCTAGTCAGTAGCGAATGGACATTTGTAATGTAGTTTGAAACACGCCACAGTCCTAAATTCTTTATTTGGCGCTATTGGAGGTGCAGAGGGGGACGTTTGCGATTGTTAAAAACTGTTTCCCCAGCAGGAATCAAACCATATCTTAGCAATTACAAGATGGCATCAGTCCGACCGACTACCGTTAAACTTTGTTTACAACATAAATCAATGAAATGTGAAGGCGGTAAACTCCACAAAATACCTAGGAATTACTATTACTTCAGACCTAAACTGGAAAGAACACGTAGATAATATCGTGGGAAAGGCGAACCAGAGACTGCTTTTTATTGCCAGAACCCTTAAAAGATGCAATAGAAGTACTAAAGAAACTGCATACACTACGCTTGTCCGTCCATTTTTGGAGTATTTGCAGCCCAGTGTGGGATCCTTATCAGCTGGGTTTGTCGGAGGACATCGAAAGAATCCAAAGAACGGCAGCTCGTTTCGTATTTCAGGTTACAGGGGAGACAGCGTTACGGAAATGATACAGGCTCTGGGATGGGAATCATTACAACAACGGCGCTTATCGCTGCGGCGTGGGCTACTTGCGAAACTCCAATCGCCAACTTTCTCCTCCGAATGCGAAAATATATTGTTGACTCTCACTTACATAGGTAGAAATGATCATCAGAATAAAATACGAGAAATCAGAGCTCGAACAGAGAGATTCAGGTGTTCTTTCTTCCCGCGCGCTGTTTGAGAATGGAATGGGAGATAAATAGTATAATTGTGGTTCGACGAACCCTCTGCCAGGCACTTAAATGTGATTTGCAGAGTATCCCATGTAGATGTAGATGTAGATGTATCGATTTTCAGATGTGCTAGTATAATGTTTTTTTGGTCAAAATGGAGTGCAGAACACATGGTACGAGAAATAAAATAGTTCGGCGGTATCTGTCTACGTAATAGTAATTTCTTGGCCTCGCGGTTTGAGGCGTTTGTCGCGGAATTGCGGTCGCTCCTTCCTTCCTCGGGCATATGTAGATGGTGTGTGTGTGTGTGTGCGAGTATTCCTTAGCTAAATTAATTAAAGTAGCATGTAAGGCTAGGTAGGGACTAATGATCTCAGGTGTTTTGTCCATTAGGACAACAACAAAAAGTTATTTACAGTTTGTAGAATTATGTAGCATTGTGTATGATGGTATACTACATTTCAGCATGCTCCGTCGTGATTTTGTATGACATGTTGCTGTATGCTTATTTAACTATAGTCTCATTTTTCTCAAGTTTGTATGAAAAATGTGTGTGAAATCTTACAGGGCTAAGGTCATCAGTCCCTGCTCACTTCTTAAACTATCTTAACCTAAGGAAACACAGTCACCCAAGACCGACGCAAGCAGAAGCCCGATTCAAGACATGATGCCTTAGACTGCGCGGCGCTCAAGTTTAAAAGTTGTGAGGAGCGTCGTTTACGCATTACAAAACGGTTTCTAAAACGGAAAATGTATACCACGTGTAGCAATATACTCTGTTGGGATGAAAGCAGAGAAAGTCAATCGAAACACCAGAGATCTGTATTTCACAGAACGAAGAATTTGTTATAGGTAAGGGAGTATGAAAGGACACGGTTTCATAGAGAGCATTGATAGTAACGAAAGCATAAATTAAAAGAGAAAGTATGCTGTCAACGGAAAGCAATAGATTTTATCATAGCGTTTTGAGGGAACTAACCAGAAGGGTAACTGAGGTTATTATGTAAGAGCGGCGACAGCGAGTGTGAGAGAGAGAGAACAGAAGAGAGATTAACAACGAATAAATGCAAGAGAAATCATTTGCATATTTTGTGATGGACGGAGGTTGTATTAATGTATGGAGGGGAGGAGAGAGACGTATTTTAAATAACAAAAATTACTTTGACAGCGTCCATCTAAACGGATTACTCTGTATGCATGGAGGCTGAGTGTAAATGTAATAAAAATAGGATATTGGGTGAAAGGAGAAGCCTTGAATTAAAATTTGTACCACAGGCAGGAATCGAACCCAGACCTCCACACTTACATTAATTCAATGCCACTCCCTCCACTCCGTTTCTTTGACTTATTGATATGGAAGACTGTTGAATTAAAACTTGTGCCATGGACGGGAACCGAACCCAGACTTCCATACTTACTTTAATACAATTTCCTTTCACTCAATGTCTTTGACATAATGACACAGACAACTGTCATTAGGTATATAAATTCATAATAAAAATAGGATATTAAAGTAACTGTATATTAAAAAAAAAAGGAAGAAAGAAACTTCAATATAAAGGTAGCTCAAAGGAAAAAGGGACTCATCTTTTATTTCTGTTGCCAAGAGATCTTACGCAATCTCTCACTTAGGAACTATGAAAATAGAGACGAGATAAAAAAAAAAAAAAAAAAAAAAAAAAAAAAAAAAAAAAAAACCTTTAAGGACTAATAATTTATACAGAATCAATCATTAGTTGTTTCTTCCGTTATGCATCTCAGCATATAATCTATAATGCCGTCAGACCAGCTTCTCTTCTGTAAGAGTGATGACTCTATTTCGAGTTGATTGCTCACATTCAGATGGCCTGATTTGTATTTCTGCTTTCCGCTCTTACTATGATTCCAGGAAGTAAACATTCTGTATTTATGTCAGAGCCCCACTTTGTGCCGTGCTGGGGGCTGTTGGCCGCCACCGCGACCGCCAGCTGGCTGGTTTCCGCCAAGCCTCGCCTCAGCACGAGCTGTGGTTGACCAACCAGCCCGTAGCTCGTAAGCGATGGCTGATACAGGCCCCGGTCGCAAAGCCAGGCTCAACCCTTGAAGTATCAAAAGTTTCTGCAAACATACCCTAACATGTAGTATAGACTACCACAGCTAGAGCTATTTTGCTATAAAATGAGCAGCCACGTTATCTTTTGACACTTCATTGAAATATTTAACGAAATTAAAGAATATAATCATGATAAACATAGCTATCACATAATGTTTAACCTAGAGAGCAGTCAGATGACACAAAAAATTATTCTCTCTTTTCAGTGCTCTGAATTAGATGTAGACATAATGTCATATGTATTTTTCTTAGAAATGTAAGCATGTTGTACAATTAAACAGTTCCGTTGGCAACTACACAAATGTATACATGTAGTATATCATTCATGTTTTGTGTACTTATAAAGTGTTTTCAATTTGTCTGAAACAATAAGTGCTACACAAGGGAAATTACCTTCTGCTGGGGCTCTTCATTTACACGATTGTACTGTTATTTACAGTGAAGTGTTTCGTAATGGGTTCATGGAATCGCTTGAGTTTGTCGACTGTTACATGCTTATATGAAGCTACGAAATACTACTACTACTACTAATAATAATATAATCTGATATATTCTTTCAACCTTCTTGACGTCCTCCCTCTATCCTGTCAGGTAATAATCGCACACTGCTCAGCAATACTGCATAAGAGGGGGAACAATTCTAGGGTTGGAAGTCTCCTTAGGAGACGTGTAAATCTTCTAATGGTTGTGTCAATAATAGACTCTTTGTTTAACCGTCGCCTTAACATGTGTTATTCACAGTTAACATTGTTTTTAGTGTTTTCCTTATAGATATCTAGATTGCTGACGAAACTCTTTGACTACTCAAGTTCAGAGCCAAATGAATATTGACGTTTAAGGTCAATTGTAGTCATTTGCGCCGTTAAGATACAAATTCAAAATCATTTCACAATTGACTTTGCTTTTTTGAGTTTAGTAGTCGGCAGCATTAACTCCCTCAAATCTAAGAGCAATATTCTTATTGCTCATTATTTCGAATATATATTCGAATCTGGAGAAGTCTACTTCACTTTGCTGGAAGAATTACACTCGCCATGTCCTTTTCACTAGATGTCTTCTCGTCAGATACTGCAAACTATCACCCACCAGATAGGACATCTCGATCCCAGTGTCACTGCTTAGGAAAGCGATATAGTTCGAAGTTGATTATGGCAGGAGATATTTTTTGTTTTGTTTTGTTTTGTTTTTTAAGGTTAAGGGACTTAACTGTGGGGTCATCAGTCCCTAAACTTACAAACTACTTATGAACTACCTTATACTAAAGACGACACAAACATCCATGCCCTAGGTGGGATTGTAACCCCCAATGGGGAGCGGCCTCGTGCATCGGAGCATAGCTCCTCAAGGCGCTTGGCCACTCCACAGCGGCGTTGAAGGTACCAAAAATCGTTTTGCCACCCTATAAATACGAAATTAGTTTGAGAGTACTCAGTAGTTCATGCAAATATAGTATCGCCAAAGTCTCACAAGAGTGAAGATTTAGAAATCTTTCCCAGTTTGATGTTAATAAAAAATAAATAAGTGATATTTTTTTTAGATATTTCATAACGCTGGAAAAAGTATTTGTTCAAACATCCTGCTACATATCGATACGAATACAATGGATCTGTAACTCAGTGGGTTACTTTTATTTTCTTTACATATCTGTGCAACATTCCATTCGTCTCCCTCACTATAAAGACTTCAATGCTCGACATGACGTTCTAGGAGAAGTAATTAAGCCATGCATAGTGTGTGCACAAGATGTTCTCCTAAGGTGTTGGACCACTCGAGAAAGACATTTCCTGTAGACAAATGTTCTTCTTGGTACGATTATGGTAGTGAAATAACAACAGGTTGGATCTTGTCTGCTGATAGTTACATTGCTTCCTGGATTGACAGAGAAGAATCTAGATTAAAAGAAATAATCCGACACAAGCTGCTTGTGGACACTGAGTGCGCGCATTGGGGAAGCTGAACAGTTGTGCCCAGCCGGAATTCGGGTCCTGTTCCTACTGCTCTCTGAGCAGTTACGGTAACCACTACGCGAGGGAGATAACAATGATCATCGCAGGTGCGCGGGCAATCCCCCCTTTCTCACCTCGTCGTCATCAACACTCAAACTTCCTCACACTACTTATGTAGTTGCCGTTTCTAATTTGCACTCACTGCTTGTGGAACTTTGCCAATTACCTCAAGAGTTCAGGCACAGTGTGCATTTGCACTGAAGACTGGATCTGTTGTCGTCTTCTCGTTAATTATGTTCATGTGGTGTCTGTTCTTTTAAAAGTACGGTCACCACATTTATATGTATATAGAAAAAACTTTCAAGGTTCACTTATTGCTGTTATTCCAATTAAAATGTCTGAAAATTGAACTTCGGTGTGTCATTTTCTTATTACAAATATGACTTCAGACAAAGTTGATGAATTTCAGGTAGCAAGTGCGACTATTCTCGGTCCCTACTTTCTGAAATTTCTGTATCAGCCTTCACAAGAGCAATGAGGAGGAGATTCACGCTGCAGCTGTTCGCTTCCTACATGAAAATGTCAACGCTCTCTAAAGATTAAGAGGCAGCAGCTCTCAGTTACAAATTTTAGCGAGAGTAACATTTTACCCATTCTCTGACAGAGCTTCAAACTGAAATATCGAACTGAGAAATATTTGTGGCAGATTATGCTGATGTCTAGTAAACACCACAGAAAAGCAAAGCCAATTTCAAAACGATATTGAAGTTATATCTTCACAGTGCAAATTGCGACAATTGATCCTAAACATAAATAAGCGTATTGTTTACCACATGATTACGAGAAAATTTTCGTCAGGCACTGAGAAATCGATAAACAAAACAAATTTAAGAATTATACACCTAACGAAATTTCTGGTGGGTACAATTAAAAACAACGTTAACTGGGAAATATACATGTTTTGGCGAAGATAAAACAAGCGGTATGTTATTGACACAACCATTAGAAGATTAGAACGTCTCCCTAAGAGACTATCAACCCTAAAATCGCTCCACCTCTTCCGCAGTATTGCTGAGCAATGTGCGATTATGACCTGACCGTACAGAGGGAGGACACTGAAAAAGTTGGAAAAAGATATCTGATTGTGCGGTATAGTGAATTAGCGGAAAGAAGGTCTCTGATGTTTTCCATTTACTTTTTAATTTAGTTTGGGGTGGGGGCGGAGAGGGCAGGGGGATGAGTTGGGGATGCAATATAAAAACAAAAGCATTTTCATTGTAGCACGCTTCTTCTATGAGATTTCAATCACAAACCTCCTACGAATGCAAAAAGCTTTTGTACTCATTACCGTACAAAGTTTGGTGTTACAATTGTAAGAAGGATGCACAGAGTAGCCGTGCGGTCTAAGGCGCCATGTCATGGATCGGGTTGCTGCTCACATAGGAGCTTCGAGTCCTCCCTCGAGCATGGGTATGTGTGTGTGGTCTTTGGAATAAGTTAGTTAAAGTAGTGTGTAAGCTTAGGCACTGTTGAACTTAGCATTTAAGTCCCATAAGATTACACACATTCGAACATTTGATTTGAATTTTTAGAATAACATGATGGTAATTAGAACTCGCACATATCCTTTTTGACACTTGTTTTCTCGACCTTCGTATAAGCGTGGAACAGTCGAGAAACTAAAGCAATCCAATGAACCCATTACGAAACTCTTCAGTGTGAATAACAGAACAGTCATGTAAATGAAGGTTCTCAGCAGAAGGTAATTTCTGTTGTGTAGCACTTATTGTTTCAGAGACACTGAGAACACTTTATAAGTGCACAAAATATGAATGATATACTATATTTATACATTTATGTTGTTACCTCTAGAATTGCTTACTTTTACAACATGCGTAGTTTTCTAGGTTGAATACATATTTCCTTATGTCTAGAACTAATGCAGAACGCTGGAAAGAAAGATAGTTCCCTGTGTTGTAAGATTGCTATCTAGGTGAAACATTATGCGGTAGCTACGTTTATCATGATTCTATTCTTTAACTTTGTTAAATATTTGAATGAAATTTTATTTTATAGCAAAATAGCTGTAGCTGTGGTAGTTATTACTACACACTACGCGAGCTGGCAGTCGCGGTGGTGGCCAACAGCCCTCTGTACAACGCAGAGTGGGGCTCTGACGTAAATACAGAATGTTTACTTCATGGCATCATAGTAAGAACGGAAAGCGGGAATACAAATAAGGCCATCTCACTGCTAGCAATCACCTCGTGATAAGTCATCGCTCTTACTGAAGAGAAGCCAGTCCGACAGCATTATAGATTCTATGCTGAGATGTATTATGAAAGAAACCAATAATGAGGGACTCTGAATAAGTTATTAGTCCTTTAAAATGTTTTTATTACTTTTTAAATCTCCTAAGTGAGAGACTATGGAAGAAATAAAATATGAGTTTCTTTTTCCTTTGAGCTGCCTTTAAATTGATCATTTGTTTACTGTACAGTTCCTTTATTATCCTATTTTATTATAAATTTATATACCTAGAGACAGTTTCTCTGTCAATATGTCAAAGACATTGAGTAACAGGAAAAGTATTGAAATAAAAACAGTATGAAGGTCTGGGTTCGATTGTCGCCCATGGCACAAATTTTAATTCAATGCTTCTCATAACTATAAAAATGCGTAATATTCACGTTATTGTGGCAACATCTACCAAACAATCTTGATTAAAATTAGTTCATAGTTAAATAAGCGTATTACAAAATGCCATACCAAATCGTAATGTAGCATACTAATACGTAGTATAATATCATGCAAACTCCGCGATAAGGCGCCTCAGACAATGTGGCCATCCCGTGCGGCCAAGAATGTCTTACCTAGCCAGACACCTCTGAGCTCTTTGACTGGTCATACTGTCTTTTGAGTACTCCATTATGACACAACATAACGCATCTGCAATTCCCTGGAGGCCGGGGTGAGATTAACTTGTAATAGCTAAGCTATAGGTCCGATTCCCACTGGAGGTAAAAGTTTTTAATGGCCACAAAAATACCATCTACACCTCCAGTAAAGCCAACTAAACAGCGTAGGGCCGACCGCGGTGGCCGAGGAGACTGAGGCGCTTCAGTCACGGTCTGCACGGCCACTACGGTCGGGGGTTCGAATCCCCCCTCGGGCATGGATATTTGTGCCGTCCTAGTTCGTAAGTAGTTCATAAGTAGTTTGTAAGTTTAGGGACTGATGACCCCGTAGTTAAGTCCCATAAGCTTTACAAACATTGGAACATTGAAACAGCGCAGGACTCTGCCTTGTTTCAAATCAAAATTGTACATGTCAATGCGCTACTAAGTTAAACAAAGTTTCTGCAAAATTCCAAACCCCTCCACGTCTCTAAGAACGGTGTGATCCTAACTACTTGTGAACGACAATGTGATGGTTGACGTCTCATCGTGTAAGGTCAAGAGTGACGGTATGTGCAGGGTTGGATTCCCTGGAATAAACAATAAATATATCAGCAGTATTGCATCCTATTATACAATAGCAAATGATACCGGGTCCGTGTCCCTGCCGGGAAAAAATATTAGTTGTATCGTCTATTCAGGTACTAGTATAACGCTATTTGTGAACATATTTAATATCTAACAACCGATTGTGCTTAGTTAACAAATCATCAATACACTGCATTCTATTCCACAACTTTATAATGTATGATATCTGTGAATTTCACTATATATCTTCAGCGGTTACCTATCAGAAACTATATGAACTTCATGCAACTCTTGGTGCAGTGCTAAGATTATCATTTATTTCTGGGTTCAGACATAGGTCAAAGAAAATAAAGAAAACTTCAGTGTTTACGTCTATTTTTGCCTAGAGATCACAAACTTAAACGTGGCCCCCGAGCGGAGAATGTTGGGAGCTGAAGCTTGCATTCAGCTCGTAGCGCATTGGCTGTTAGAACAAGCCCCGCCTCTTTCTCCCAGTGCCGGCAGCTTACGGCGTATAGATTACAGGTTTCAAAAGAAACAACATGTAAGGAACACACCAGATGTATTGAGCGGCATTGGCCGTTAATGTTTTATTTATAAACAACAGATCGATTTCAATCACATTATGAATGCTTGTTTGAAGGACACTGAAGATGGCCACTATGTGATTGAAATCGATCTGTTCTTTATAAATAAAACATTAACGGCCAATGCTGCTCAATACATCTGGTGTGTTCATCATTGTGTGGTCGTTGAGCACCATCCTGGAAATGGAATCAAACCTCAACATGTAAGGGATTAAGGCGTCACAGAATTAACGGGAAATTATGTATCACTTTAATGTTTGAGTGATAGAAAACTGGAACGAATACCTACAAAATATTAATATTTTAAAGGGGCTTATTAAGCGGGTGTAACAACGCTTTCTACCTCTTTTTATTGTCGTAACTGAATAACAATCAGAATTAACATTCTTCATACCACTTTCAAGGACAGCCTTCTTTCTTATAAAAGAAGTCGTCGGGGTATGTGAACTTAATTTAGCGAATATCAGATTGGAAGACTAATCAATATCAAACACAAATCAACAATACATTGACGAGGTCTACGGTGTACAATTCTGTTACGAGGTAAGGTTGGTAGAGAGCATAATGATTCCTTAGATACACAACCTCAGCCGACTTCCGCCGATCAGAGAGGGGCCACGAAAAAGTGCGTGACCTGTAATCGCATGTCGATCAGGCATACAACTGTTGTTTGCTTAACAGTGCGTTCAGATTCAAATTACGAACAAAAACATATCATGTCACTAAACAAGTGTGATAACGTGTCTGACGTTTCACTTATTGCAACTAAATTTAATTTACAAATGTTTCTGTCTCATATCTAATGACGTGTATTCTAATATTTGTTGTACGAAAGTACTGGTTTGCACCTTCCATAAATGCAATAAGGAGAAATAGGAGACTTACTTAGTACCTATTGTGGGTAGATAATAACTGTGCTGTGGAATGATTTGACGACCTGCGACGCAACTGTGCTATGGTGGTTGCATAGCGTCAGGTGCGGACTCCACTTTGGAATTCAGGGGTGATCCACTTTTATTGCTGTCATGTGTACACTCAGAATTTGTTAAATTAGTTATCCTTGTTGTTTTTTGTTGTTGTTGTTGGGTTGTTTAAGGGGGACTAAACTACAATGGTCATCAGTCCCCCGAGTTATCCTTATACATAGATCTGAACTGTTACATATAGCAGTTAAGGAAGAAATGAAAAAGCAGACCATGAGAATTTTGCCTCGAGTTCTTGCTGAGGGTAATGAAGCGAGTAGGAAATTAACAGCTCCTTCAAGAAGTGTGCTCTTCATTTAATAATTAAGTGCTCTCGGGAATGGCTCTTGACGTGAAGGTGCCTAAACTTTATTAATTTTTCTTTATGCCACTCACATAGTTTAGTGCTCGTTCATTGCTTCATTTGTTACTCCCGTAAAAAGTTCGTTTCTCATCAGCTTCAGAACGGAAACATGGCAGAGCTCTTTTCAGAAACCCAAAAGATGAAACTCATCCCTCACACTAATTCTGTGCGAGAACAGAATTTCTGTTCTTTTCCTCGTATGATCGATTATAAAGAGAGGAACTGCGTCGTAACTGTTTCGCAGGTGATGTTGCATCCAAAGAGTGAGGCAGAGAGAAACATTTTTAATAGTATTCACAGTGTTCAAAGGAATCCAGTTCCACGTTTTTATAGACAGATCAGCCAGAAATGGAAAATTTATTAATCGTTCAAGTGCCAATAACAGTTTTGTTTCCCAGACCTATTTAAAGTTTCTGACGTATTCCTGTATATAAATGCTGCAGAGAGGAAGTCATTACTTCCTTACTTTTTAATATTTTACAGCTTATTCCCATACAAAACCCGTTTTCAATGTTGTTGTTGTTAATAGTGCTACGTTTATTGTAATCCGTCATCAGACTGCGTCAACATGTAACGGTAAAGACCCTTTAATCAACTAATATTGTCTGACAAGGGAACTTCATCAACTCGAACTCATGTTTTCTTGAGTAAAAAATTACATGAGCTAGATGTCGACCCCAGAAATCGATATCAGGTGAAAATTTGGGCCATTATTCAGATACTACGCAGTTACGGCCTCCTCAGAGTACAGCTTCTAAACATTCGCGCGCTCGGGTTGTTCCTCACTCGGTCCGATTCATTACGGCCACTTAAGCCCAAACGTGAAGTGCTGTGCAATGAAGGGACAACAGTGAGTCCCAAGAAACGAGAAATTTTAAGAGTTATGGAAGTGGAGGAAGAAACAAATATTACAAATTGAAACATACGTACTATACGTACTATAACTCCACTTCAATAGTGTCAGCTTTACATATAACATAATGATGTGCATAAAAAGTATTGAAAATTAAATTACGTTACACTGCTTGTTGAAAAACCGTCTCATTCGTTTCCACTGCAGCTGTGACGCGCTGTATAAAACGCAAACGGCTCGTTGCATATATTCGTCTGTTACGGAGACGGGCAAAGTGGTACTCGACGATTTAAAATCATCAAAGTAGCTTTCACCATCACTGACGACCTCAATTCCACGCCCAAGTTCCGTTGAAGCAATGAAAGTGCTCGACGAATCTGACGGTGTTGAAATGGCAGCGTCCTTATCGCCGACGTCATTCTCTTGTAAATCTGCACCGAACGTCAACCTGTAATTTTCTTCTATATCCAGCACGTCTTTATCAGTGCAGTTGTCTATGGTATCTGCAACGCAGTTGAAAGATATAAGGAAGAGGATAAAGAAAGCACCATGTATTTTCTTTTCCGGGTATAGTACGTCTAATAACTGCAAATGATTATGCTAATCGGTGACGACATTAAAGAGCCCTAATTCATTGACATTTAATCGTTGCAGATTAATCATTCCATACTGCTCCTGGAGGTGTCTCATGACAGCCTGTGGGTTAATTTACATCGCGAGCACAAAGCTCTTACTAGACTCTACTCACAGTGCTAGACGTTCGGGCATTAAGCGGACGCAGTGAAGCGGGCCGAGTGAGGAACAACCCGAGCGCGCGAATGTTTAAAATATGTACTCTGAGGAGGCCGTAAGTGCGTAGTATCTGAATAATGGCCCAAATTTTCACTTGAAGTCGATTTCTGGGGTTGATATCTAGCTCATGTATTTTTTTCTCAAGAAAATATGAGGTCTAGTTGATGATGTTCTCTTGTGAGGGGAATGCCTTGTTCCTGCCACCTTTAGCTGAATGCTGTCCGTTCACATATACATTTATTTGTAAAAATAAACTTTCAGTTTTAAAGTCAGAGAAGTGTTAACTAGGGCGGCATCTACAAAATAATTGTGATTCTTCAGTTTCGCCGGCGTATTTGATAATCAATATATCCACGGGTGTACGGCCGGTCTATAGTGTCCAACGGGCAAAATATTTCGGTGATCATACATGTCGCCATCATCAGGTTAACTGACGGACTGAGCTCCCGGAAACGCGCCGGCACGGAGATCCGCACGCTACGGCTGCTCGAAGGGAACTGGGTTCTAGCCCGGTAGCGGGCCATTTAAATACCCTCGGCCCGCGGAGCGACCCCTCCGCGGTCCGCGCCCCGCGCCGCGGCCGCGCAGTGGAACCGATTGCGCCGGCGTCTGAGAAGACGTCGGTGTGAGGGCTCTGTCCGCCGTGGTCGTCACTTCGTTACGTTTGCTAGATTTGCTCTTAATTAACCCAATCGCTGGTTCCCAAGCTTTGCTTAGATTATAGCCACAGTCACGGTTTATGAAGTCGTCACTTGTGCGAATTTCAATGGCCTCTATAACGACGCACCGTCGAGGATCGATGCGTTGAACACCAGAGGCACACATGATTGATGTATCCGAACAAGTCGGCGGTCGCTGAACATTGATTGTCGGAGAATCATGCGATGGAGTATGAACGCACTAGCGTTCTGGTACAGACGTCGAGATACTGGGACTGCGTCGTTAGAGAGGCCACTGAAATTCGCACAAGTGACGACCCCATAAACCGTGTCTGTGGCTAGAATCTTAGCAAAGCTTGGGAACCAGCGATTGGGTTAGTTAAGAGTAAATCTAGCAAACGTAACGAAGTGACGACCACGGCGGACAGAGCCTTCACATCGACGTCATCTCAGACGCCGGCGCAATCGGTTCCACTGCGCGGCCGCGGCGAGGGGCGCGTTTCCATGATCACAGTGCGTCAGTTCACCTGATGATGGCGACATCTATGATCGCCGAAATATTGTGCTCGTTGGACACTATAGACCGGCAGTAAACCCGTGGATATTTTGATTACAAAATAACTGTCTAAAACTTGAGGTGCGTAAAAAATTTTTATTGCCCACTGCATGATTATGTCCGACGAGAACCACTGAAATCGTTAGTGTCCGGCCATCCTAACTACACAGCTACATGAGTATTTAATTATTTGCATAATATTTCCCAAATGATTGATATTAAAGTTCGTTTTCTATCAAGAAAAACTATCTCAGAATTCGATGAATAATTTCTAAGTTTTGATTACTGTTCAACATCAACGTCCACACACGTCCGAAAATATTGGAGTCCAGCGCGGCTATGTTCATCACGTATCGCCTCACTCGATTCCACTGCACTCGCAACACACGTCTACCATCAAGACTGAAATGCCTTCGACGATCCTCGGCCGCTAGCGGCACCCACTCATATACGAAATGTGACGTCATTCTATTATTAGGTCACTTAACGAGCTTTAGCGATTCTCACAGTATTGCAGAAAACTTTTAAATAATGATTGAAATATTGATATGACGGCATGTCATATATAATGTATACTAAATATATACAAAAATATAAATATATACTAGACTGTACTTTCCAACACTAACCATACCCCCAAAATATTAAGTTTAAGGAAATGAATATTTTCACTATGACCCATAAATAAGTCTTTCCGCTATTACAGAATGAATGTTTAATGAATTATTTAGGTGAAGTGTTTTTCATGTATTTTTTCCAGTCCTCTTTCCAAAGCACTGTTCAAATTTACTGTGTTCATAAATTTAAACAAATTGCTGTTGATAAACAAAATAATTTACTTAACATAACGAAAACATATTAAACCAAAGTAATGTATTCAAAACAGGTCAAGATGTGTTTGGGTTAGGCTCCTTTCGGCATTACTGATAAAGAGGGAAGGTTTTGGCGTGCTGCTGGGTTCCCCAGCCAGCCAGCTAACAGTTTGGACCTAGTGACTGAAATACAGGTAGTTAGGGTACCCTAATGTGTTGAGAAACAGTAACCGTGGTATTGGATGAGTGACAGAGGCTATTCCAGATTGCACCTGAAATACAATATAGCCACACACATTACTCTAAAACTCCGTATAAAATCATATGGCAAATATAATTATATGAATAGATTCAGGAGACTTGGGAGAATCAAACATTGTAATTACAATTTCAGTATCCCTTACAGATAAAAAGCTGACAAATTACAGTGCTATAATAATATTATTATAAGACTTATATTTACAAATATTGATATGTAGTGTTTATCAGTAACAGTTTAAGAAGTGAATGGGCAGCATTGCGCCACACTACCTATCTCAAAAGATGCACCACGTCATTTCCGTATTCTTTCAATAGACTTTGTTTTACTCTTTTCTTCTGATTTTCGATCAGGTTGTAATATTCTTGTGTCAGAAGGTAGATTCCACTACAGAATGACGAAACATGAACTCCGAAAAGTGCATTACATTTATATATGTATTTCATTATATTTAATACCAGCTTAAACCCGTGGCTCCGCTCGCGTGTTGGTTGATTATGATAGATAAGCTATCTTTCAGTAGTGTGCTATTTATTTATTCTTATATGTCCTTTTTCGTGTGTTTATCCTTACAGAGAAAGATCTGAAGACATTGTAGGACGCATAGACCAAAGATATGGTTTGTGGCAACACGTTTCGCTGTATGTAACCTCCTTGCTATAGAGTCGCATACTTCATCGCTGGCCTTCAGTCCGAATTAATTCATAATCTGACGACTTTCATCCACCATATCATCCATCCCCTTATAGCTATCGGCATGGAACTGCTATGGTGTACAACGGGAGACTTAAGTTCCCAATATACTCCACCCCTTTATCATTATCAACCCTCAAGCAACAATGCAACCAATAAAACCATTTTCAAAGAGTAAATGTAATTTTCAAAGAGTAATTATTGTTCCGCATTTCGCTTTATATTCTTCAAATTACTAAATATATATCAGATTGCTATAAAACCGTGCCTAAAACCTTTCTCAAGTATAAATTAGTAACTCTACAAATATTTATGTACCTGCGTCTTGTCGTTCGGGCGTGATAAGCGTACACCGAAAAGACATTCACATTAATATATATAGATAAACAGCTATCCGATTGCCATAAAACCGTACGTAAAGCCTTCCCCGGGTAGACATTAGTATCTGTACAAATATGTACCTCGTTATGTCTTGTGGTTCAGACGTGATAAACGAACACCAAACAGACATTCACATTTATAGATATAGATTATTCTTAGTAACGTTCATTTTATGTTGTACACTGCCTTTTAAATAACTCATAGCGGACTAAAAATAGTAGATATGCAGCAGATAATTTATACATAAACAATTATCTGTATTTGTGGAGAAGAACTAAATATATTTGCATAAAAAGCCATGAGAAATAGTAATTTTGTTACTATATTTGGACAGCGGCAGTATATTTGAACAGTGATACGCCACGCTATATAACTACCTCCGCAAAGAACTTAAGTCCCAAGCGATTTTAGTATTGTTAAATATGTATTTGTTTGTTAAATGCAAACAGTTCTTGTAGCGAGGTGATAAAAGCAAATAATTCTGTGATATTCAAATTTATAATACTTTGGAAGGGAAATTGCATTTTAAAGATCAGGCGTTAGGATGCACAGAATGAAAGGTACTCGTAACTTGGAGACGGCGGTGAAGTTTTGTGAGACTGGGCGGTCTGAAGCCGCATTATGAAGTTGTGAATTGAAGAGATAGGCAGGTGTAGACTTACGGGAGTGTGACTGCAGATTTTAGTCTCTGGTTAAAAAGTGGTAAACTATGGACGGTAGTAAGGCTGTGGAACTGTGATAATTCAGCAATCGTATACTCGTATGATATCAAACTGTATTTTATAACAAATACTTTAATCAGTCTCGATTTAATTTGGAACTGCAATGTTCGATCGACTTCATTAATTTACTTGTGATAATTTCGAAATTTTACTATCAATTGCGTGTGATACTTATTGTGCCTCTCATTAACAATAGGTGGGAAAATATTCAGTTATTTATCGATGTATAAAGTAGGATCACCTCCACATTTTAATGTCCAAAATGAGTAATAAACGCTATTTCTAAAGCATTACTTCGTGGCTGAATCACTTCTTAATCTTAGAGTCCATTTTGTAGGTTATTCAGAGGTTTAACTTATGTTTGTGTAAATATATTTTAACGTCATCATATTCAGATTGAAAGACTGGCTAAACTACCGGTTAATTATTGATCTTATTTAAACAGTTTGGGTACCCGTTTAGGGCACATAACCTGACATACATAGCTCACCCCTATGAACAGAGACAACGAGCCATAAACCTTTTACTACCCTGAGTTATGTATTGCCCAATTCTGACTGGTGAGTACCGACAGGAAGGTCGCCAATCTGCAACGTATCAATGCACCGCTTTCTGTGCATCTGTCTTGTATTAATTGTCATTAACAAATCATTATTGTATTCCCTTAAAAGTACATTGTTATGCGCAAAATAAATGTTGCAGATTATATAATCATACCAAACATGGTAACAAGATGGCGCCGAGTGAGTGAGCAGCGCTTTGTACAGCTCGCCAGTAAGTTCAGTTTTGAAGGTGTTTTCTAGTACGTGTAGTGTCGTGTAGCACTGTAAAACACGCGTTAAGTGTCTGTGAACCATTCTATATTTCGTTTTCGTGCTACTTGCGTGTGCGTCTCTAAATAATGGTGAATAAGCGAGCAGCGCGCAGCAGGTGTAGGAGCAGCGCCCTTCGCAGCGCGGGAGTCCGGCCAGTGCCGCAGACAGCGGCGGCCCCGGCAGCCGTGGCCGCGCCCGCCGGCATCCCGGAGGACCGCAGCCGGTGGCGGCCGCGCTGCACCGAGCCGACACGCTCGACCTGGTCGTGCAGGCCATCACCGACTCTGTGTCAGCCGCGGTGCTCGCGAAAATCCAGAGCACCGTACAACACAACGCCAACAAGGTTAGTGAGCTCGAGAAGTCCCTTGCTGCAGCTAACGAGAAGATACTTTCCCTAGAAAATCAATTGATAGACAGATCGGATGAAATTGAACAGGTTCAAAGACGTAACAATCTCAGAGTCTTTGGCGTCCCAGAAGAGCCTGCAGAAAGTACAAATGAAGTGTTCCTCAAAATCGCCCGTGAAAAGTTGGGCGTTAATGTTTCAGAATCTGACTTAGACAGTAGCCACAGAGTAGGACGAAAATTGCCAGATGCCAAAAAGCCGAGACCAATCCTGATAAAATTAATGTCATACCGCAAACGCTCTGAAATCTTCGGAGCAAAGAAGAAACTAGCAAAATCGGGAATAACCATACTGGAAGATCTTACAGCGGAAAGAATGAAGGTGTTAAACAGTGCGGTCTCTGATTTCGGACTGCATAATGTTTGGACCAGGGATGGTCGGATAATGATAAAGACAACCACAGGAAAACACTCAGTGTGCAACGACAAGGAACTAAGAAGCTTAAGCTGTGCGAGCCAAAAATAACTTTCTTGCAAAGAAACCTTATAACCTACTGTGAATTTCTTGAAAACTATTTACTAATTAATTTTATTTGACTAGATTTACTGTTAGTTCCAATATCGTATTATCTTATTGTTTATCAATAGTCATAACTTAGTTATACTGTATCTGTGTTTCTCTTATCTTATCAGAGTATTATTTGATCAGAGTATTATTTGATCAGAGCATTATTTCATTACTGTGCAAGTACAATCTGTTCCTCATACTACTATTACATTATTATTTTCAGTAGAATCACTCTTTCTACCACCGCTTCTCCAATAATTAACAGTGCCTACTCCATCCCAGTGTTTTAGCGCTCTCTGGCGAACCCCCGCACCTGCAGCCGGCAGGTGTGTCCGACCTTGACCCTCCCTCCCTCTTTGCCGGCCACCCTGGCCGCCGCCGCTGCCGCTTTCTCCTCCCCCTCCCCCTCCCCCTCCCTTCCGCATTCCAACGGGCGCGCCACGGCGCCTCCCTCCTCGACAGCTGTGCCTTCCACGTCCAGCCTGTTAGCGAAAACCGCAGGCGACTTCCCAACGCTACTGATTGCTCATGCAAATGTCCAGTCCCTATCAGCGCACCTGACTGAATTCCGCTGCATATTCCAAGACCTCGGTTTTCACGTTATACTTCTATCAGAGACATGGCTAAAACCGAGCATACCTTCCAACTCTGTAGCTCTTCATGACGATTACATTTTTCTGAGACATGACAGATGTAACAAACGAGGCGGCGGAGTGGCAGCATATATTCGGGCAAACCTGTATCCTAAAATTGTCCACTCGTCCAAAAACGAAGAAAAACAGCCCGAATACATGTTCGTAGAAATTAAGGCTTTCCATAAGAAATGTCTGATCTGTGTAATATACAATCCACCAAAGGTTGGGCAACTCTCAAGTTTTGAATCTGCACTGTCAAGTTTTGCACCCTCGTATGAACACGTAGTTATAGCTGGAGATGTAAACATAAATTTCTTACAAAAGAGTCCTTCTGCGTCAAAATTCACTCGCATACTTTCCTCCTCAAACCTTTCATTGGTTCCACTTGGGCCGACCCACCATACAGCAGACACTCATACACTTATTGATATCCTTGCAACCAAGTCTCCAAACAGAGTAATCCGCTCAGATCAGATCTCTGCGCCTGGATTATCTTCCCACGATATTATACTCATGTCCTATTCACTGAAGTGCCCTAAGAATACATCGCAAGTGACGACTTTTAGAGATCTTAAGCATATGAATATGACTGAGCTTGCAGCAGATGCCTATGATATTTCGTGGCTGATACCAACAGGAAACAATCGCAACGTTAATATGCAAGTATGTGACTTCACTAATAAATTAACCAACTTGTATGACAAACATGCTCCCCTTAAAACAAGAAAAGTAAAGAGAAAGCCTGCACCGTGACTTACAGACGACATCAAACACCTGATGAACGTCAGAGACGCAGCACACAGGGAATACAAACGGCACCCGACCTCTGAAAATCAACTCGCCTACAAGAGACAACGAAACCGTGTTAGTCAATCGGTGAGAAATGCGAAACTCAGGCACGCTCACTCGTTAACCAAAGACCTTCACAGACCTGCCATCCTATGGAAAAAATTACGAGGTCTAGGAATTCGCAAATCAAAATCTGCTACCGAACCTGTAGTTCCTATAGAAGATCTTAACGAGCATTTTACCACACCGACATTTGTAATGGACCAACGCACAAAGACGCAAACTATTAATTCCCTTAAAATGTCGGTGGCTGATACAAACCAAAAATTTTCTCTCAAGCCAGTAAGTCCAAACACAGTCAGGAAATCGATTTTGCGAATTCGTTCAGCAGCTGCAGGGCATGATAATATTAATGTACACATGATTAGTAGTGTCATCGACCCGCTACTACAAATTATAACTGACATCTTTAACAATTCTCTGACTTCCAGTATCTTCCCAACATTATGGAAGCATGGTCTTATTAAACCATTACCAAAAAAGGAATCTGCCACAAAACTTTCCGACTACAGACTTATTTGCATCCTACCATCACTATCCAAGGCCTTGGAATATATAGTCCATGAGCAGATAACTAGCTATTTAACATCACACGACCTACTAGACGAATATCAATCGGGTTTCCGCCAAAATCGCAGCACGACGACTGCTCTTATAAAAGTTACAGACGATCTCAAGCATGCTACGGATAACCAACAGGCGACAATTATGTGTTTTTTAGATTTTAGCAAAGCTTTCGACAATGTCGATTTTGACATTTTACTCGCTAAACTATCTAATCTAAATTTCTCTACAAGTGCGATTGAGTGGTTCCACTCATACCTCACCACCCGTAAACAGTGTGTGATAACAGCAAAAAATAGGTCAAAATGGAGGGATGTTGTATCAGGGGTTCCACAAGGATCTGTCCTGGGGCCGTTACTCTTCTCACTATATGTTAATGGTGTGTCCACTGTTCTGTCCCACTGTAAATACCATCTATACGCTGATGACTTACAATTATATCTCAGTGAAAGTCCTAAAAACCTAAGCACAGCCATCCAGCAAGTAAACGCAGACTTACTTTCACTATGAAGATGGGCACATAGCATGGGATTGATACTGAATCCATCAAAAACACAGGCAATCTTAGTGGCCCATAAAAGACTCATCACTCCACAGTTCAGAGAAACTCTTCCACCTTTAATACTGAACGACACACAAATACGCTTCACTCATTCAGCAAAGCACTTAGGAGTAATATTTGATCAGCACTTAGACTGGACAGAGCACACAACGAGAGTCTGTAAGAAGGTATATGCCTCACTTCATTCACTGCAGAAATATAAAAAAGCATTTCCTTTACAGCTGAAAAAGAAGCTCGTTGAGACATTAATACTTCCCAATCTAGATTATGGTGATGCTATTCTGCAAGGACTATCACACGAAAACTCACGTAGGCTGGAGCTGGCGATGAATTCTTGTATCCGATACATTTGCAACTTACGTTTCTACGACCATGTCAGTCCCGCATACCAGCAGTTATCTTGGCTACGTGCAGATAAGCGTCGAAGCTATCGTACACTATGTTTGCTGCATCGCTTTCTCAATCATTGCAAACCTTCATACTTATCCTCAACGACTATATTACTATCTGAACAGCACAGCAGAAACACACGCTCTTACCAAAATAAAACTCTCTCTCTACCTTCACATAACACTGCAATCTTCTCCAAATCATTTTCTGTTTCGGGAACACGTCTGTGGAACAATCTTCCTCAAAAGTTAAGAGAAATAAAATCAATTCAAAACTTTAAAAGACAACTAAGGGTTCACCTTCTGTCACAATAGCCATCTTTTTCTCCACTTACCAGTCTGTAGCCCACTGTTGTCAATTCCTCCACCCCCCATAAATGTTTCCCTTTCCTTTCGCCAGCAGAGATCTCCATTCATATATGTCTCCACTTCCTCACATCCATTAGCACTGTCATTTTTCAATCTTCTCCTTTTTCACTAACCATTTTCTCTCTTCTGTTTATTTTAAACTTAATTCAAATGTGAATATCTCTTGTTATTATTAGTATTAATTTCATTTTTGTGTTATTATTATCATTATTATTATTAGTACTATCATATATTGTTATTATTTAATATTATTAATGCAGTGGTTTTTGTAATGAAATCCTTTGTTTATGTTGTTCCTGATTAGATGTAAGAGAGGGCCCTATGGCCCTAATCTGGTCAGGTTAAATAACCAAATAAATAAATAAACATTGCGGTCTCGATGAGTCCTTTCATTTCACCCTTCGCTATTTAGTGTACTGAAATTAGTTTACCCTCTGGATTTTCCCACGTGAATTAATATTGGTTTTCTCAATAACTTTCGGTATAATATTACTAAAATGATGATGTTAACACATGATCTGAATCACACTGTACTCCTGTTTCATCTGCTTCTCCGTGCTAATCTGTAATCCTAATCGTGTCAGTGCAGTATTTAAAAATAAAGACAAATCTTTTTCGACAGGTAAAAATGGCTGTTGAACATGACGTCACTTGCGCCAGCGTGCTCTCCATGCGGTCTTCACCCGCCAAAGCGAAGCTGAGCGTGTGTCTCACCTCCTCGCAGCGGCTGACTGTCTGTTCACTCGTCGCAACTTTCGACGCTCTCCGCTGTCAAACTAGGAAAGCTTTGCTCTCCAAATGGGTGTTGCACGTTGTTGTAACGTTACAAACACTTCCGTCCTATTGTTGCTAGTACGTGGTAATGAACGGAACTATTGACACAGTAGCTTATACAGCCATGACGACAACCACGACAGTGTTCATCATGATCTGTCAAAATGTACCTACAGACGTATTATTATTCTTGTCATTCCTTCTTCGTCTTGCAAGAAAACTTTACACTACGGAACCGAGCGAAGTGGCGCAGTGGTATCGCACTGGATTCGCGTTCAGGAGGATGGTGGTTCAAATCCACCTCTGGCCATCCTGATTTATGTTTTCCGTGATTTTCCTAAATCAATCCAGACAAATACCGGGATGGTTCCTTTCATAGGACACGGCCGATTTTCTTCCCCATCCTTGCCAAAAAATCTGAGAATTACCTCTGTCTCTTTTTACACTACGGAAATTAATTTCGGCGTGGGACTTCGCAGGATATTAGTATCGGTACCTCAATGGTGTTTATTGACAGTTCTAAAGCGCACTACCCAGAAAATTCCAAGAAAAAGGACTTGTAAGTGAACGTTGTCGTACAGCACGTTTAAAAACCTCACGTGGTAGCGTGTTCGCCGTTCATGTGGACGATCCTGGATTGAAACGCTGTTTTTAATTTTTTGTATTTATAGTAATTCCACTGCTTACAGTATCGCTAAATTTTGAAATTAATTTATAATGATAATAGTATTTAAGGCTTTAAAGTACATACATTAATTTTAAAATGTACTTAGATTTATTCGACGTTCTAAAAAGAAAACAAATTCAATTAAAGTTTTACGTACTTGAAACCGTCGTTTAATGAAAAATAACGCTTTTTATTATGTAACTTGTGACATATTATACCATTAGTTTTATTTGAAAATTGATATAATTTCGAAAACAAGCAATAAAAAATATGTGAAGCGGACTGATCGCATGTTTTAAGGCCTGGGCGGCCGTTCTCGTCAGAGGTTCGAGTCCTTATTCTGGCATGAAGTTGTGTGATATGCTTTGTGTAAGTTTAAGTAGTTTGTAACTCTAGGGACCGATGGCCACAGGACTTTAGTCGAATAGCATTACAAAATATGAAATTTTGAGTAAAATTAAAATATCGGCCACAAGTAGGATTGAAACCTGACCACCTGCACGGCAGTTCGATGCTGCCCGTTTCTTCTCTCTCTCTTCTTTAGTTGTTGTTGTAAATAATCAATATTATTTCGCCACATTGATTGATGCCTCCAGTATTCCATATGCTCAGCAGTCAGCAGTAGTTGCGTAATTTATTTATGAGCTGTACTTGCTTTATTATTATTATTATTATTATTATTATTATTATTATTATTATTACTATTTTTTATGCTGCAGATGACATGTTGTTTACAGTTATCACTACGTAGTTCGGAGTACACTACTGCCCACTAAAATTGCTACACCAAGAGAAAATGCTAATGATAAACGGTTATTCATTGGACAAATTATTATACTGGAACTGACATGTGATTACATTTTCATGCAATTTGCGTGCACATATCGTGAGAAAATTGTACTCAGAACAACCACCTCTAGCAGTAATAACGACCTTGATACACCTGGGCATTAAGTTAAACAGAGCTTGGATGGCATGTACAGGTACAGAGACCCATGCAGCTTCAACACGACACCACAGTTCATCAAGAGTAGTGACTGGCGTATTGTGACGAGCCATTGCTCTGCCACCATGGACCAGACGTTTCCAATCGGAGAGAGATCTGGAGAATTGTGCTGACCAGGGAAGCAATCGAACATTTTCCGTATAAAGGCCCGTAGAGAACCTGCAACATGCGGTCGTGCATTATCCTGCTGAAATGTGGGGTTTCGCAGTGATCGAATGAAGGATAGAGCCACGTCGTAACACATCTCAAAAGGAACGGCCACTGTTCAAAGTACCATCGATGCGAACGTTTAACCAATGAAACCCCATAACACCACGCCGGGCAATACGCCAGTATGGCGATGACGAATACACGCTTCAAATGTGCGTTCACCGCGAAGTTGCCAAAAACGGATGCGCCCATCATGATGCTCTAAACAGAATCTAGATTCAAACGAAAAAATTACGTTTGCCATTCGTGCACCATCGCAGGCGCTTCTGTCTGCGATGCAACGTCGAGGGTAACCGCAGCCATGGTCTCCGATCTGAAAGTCCATGCTGCTGCAAACGCCGTCGAACTTTTCGTGCAGATGGTTGTTGTCTTGCAAACGTCCTCATCTGTTGACTCAGGGATCGAGATGTGGCTGCACGATTCGTTACAGCCATGCGGATATGGTACCTGTCATCTCGACTGCTAGTGATACGAGGCCTCTGGGATCCACGGCATTCCGTATTGCCCTTCGGAACCCACCAATTCCATATTCTGCTTACAGTCATTGGATCTCGACCAATCGCGATAGGTTACAGTCCGACCCTTATCAGAGTCGGGAACGTGATGATACGCATTTTTCCTTCTTACTCGAGGCATAACAACAACGTTTCTCCAGGCAACGACGGTCAACTGCTGTTTCTGTATGAGAAATCGGTTGGAAACTTTTGTCATTTCAGCAAGTTTTAGGTGTCGCCACCAGCGCCAACTTTGTGTGAATGCCCTGAAAAGCTAATCATTTGCATATGACAGCATCTTCTTCCTGTCGGTTAAATTTCGCGTCTTTAGCACGTTGTATTCGTGAAGCAGCAATTTCAATGGCCAGGAGTGTATTTTGCTACCCAAACATTTCTTGTTATATTCCATTTTAAGTATTGTTTCGTTAAGTTTTATGTTTGTGTTCTGGAACTTTTCTAACAGCTGCGAAGGAAATACCTGGCTTGGCGTTGTGATGATCACTTTGTGACGGTATAGCTCTTGCATCTTCCGTACTTGCTGTGTTACCAGAAACACTGCTAGCGGGCCATGGTAGCGTACCAAATGGAAGTACGTGGAAGGGTCCTACCAATTACGACATATGTTGTTTACATCTTAGTGCCTACCACAGAGCAGAGGGCACTACAAACAACAGAAATTTGCCTTAAACCTAGGTCGGAACCGGGGATTGAACTTTATTAGTGTATTTCTGGAACGTTTACATTCGTTGAATGCTGTCCCAGTGCTAAATTTCATATCGGAACAGCGTAGTCGGAGTCCTGATAGACAAAAATAAATTGGGTGTCCCAAATACATTGAGGCGCTATGTTCCAATGTGCGAGGCGACTCCCCGTCGGGGATTCGAATCCTCCCTCGGGCACGGATGTTTGTGCTGTCTTTAGTGTAAGTTAGTTTATAATTATTTTGTAAGTTTAGGGACTAAAAAATTTTTCAAATGTTTGTATTAACTACGGGGTCATCAGTCCCTAAACTTACAAACCACTTATGAACTAAGAATAATGACAGCACAAATATCCATGCCCGAGGGGGCATTGGAACCCCCGACTGTAGTGGCCGTGCAGACCGTGACTGGTGTGCCTCAGTCCCCTCGGCCACCGCGGCCGGCGTTTAGGGACTGATGACCTCGCAGTTAAGTCCCATAAGTTTTACAAAATTTGAATATTTTGAAACCAAATAAATTAGGAGTCCTCGCAGACTACACATCGCGACGACACTGTGCGATTGTGTCTCAGATGCTGGTTGGTGGCAAAGAGGTACACTTAGACAAGTTCGCTCACGTGGCCAAAGCGTACACATGTTCAGTTCGCCCCTTGACGTACGTCTTGTTTTAATCGAGACAGCTATCCCGATTATGGTGGTGACTACACCATGAACACTTATTTGAATTTAATTGCATGAATATCGGATTCCAGGACTAGTACAAATTGAAACCACTATCTCTGATCATGAAGTTGTCGACTAATCTGATATATCTGTATATCTTGAAAACAGAATACCAGAAACGCGGAAGAAAGAGGTGGATATTTCCATTTTCACATCACTGTAGTTCATAGAATCACTCGTATTTATAGTGTTCAGCCCCGACTGATTTGTCTGTCTGCAGGAAGCGTATTCGGTGCTCAACGAATCTCTCAAGAACGGTGTGCCTTGTCTTACCATTATTTGAATTTTCACAATCTCCGCAAACAATACCCGCCTTGGGTAGCAACAAATCGTTCCGCCCAGAACCGAGTAAAGCTGCAATCTTAGAGAAAAGTAGATGTTCCTGATCTGAAGGTATTACGTTCTTCTTCTTACTGATAACGCAGGGTGCCGCTGCGATGGAGCATTTCATTCCACGCCTGGGACCTTATCGACAGTCTTGTGACTCACTCTGAAGATGGACGGACTATTCGCGGGCGGAATATCAGGCGAAGAAATTGAATTCGCACGTCTCCACACCCAAAATTTAATGGATTTTTACTTTCCGAAAACTGTCTCGAGTAGCTAAATCCACAACGCATGTGAATAGATATATTTTATTTGTCGCAGCTACAAACAGACTTGTCCTAGTCAATGACGTCATTGTATACACAGGGGTTTGATCTCGCATAGCAACATTGTTACCAAAGTTATTAAGTTAGTCAGAAAGGCTATGAAAGTATTTTTAGCGGAAAAAGCTGATAACCATATTGATAGCAGTCCACTTAGAAAATGAATGGGCACCTTTTAATTTCGGTGCAAAGGACGTAAAGGAATTATTGGTACAATTCAAATGAACTGTCTAAAAAGCGCTGGAGAAGAATGCGCCAACAAAGTGTATTATGGATAGAAAAGATGAACCGTGGTTTCATAATAATATCTTTAAAAATTCTGAGAAAGCAAAGACAGTTGTACTTTTAGTTTAATCAAGAAAATGAAAGGCAAAATTTAATAAAGATACGCTATTCTGTACAAGCATAGAAGCATACAATAACTACCTTCGTCATACATTATCAAAAGATCTTGCCGAAAACTAAAGAAAGATGGTTCTCTTTAGAATAGAAACATGACTCACAGGCTTCTATCCAGTCATTTGATAATTGTGGGGTGCCGGTAGAAAAGAGGAAAATGAAAGCTGAAGTTATAAATTTATAACAAATTATTCACGCACGAGGACCCTGTAAACATACAACCCGAAGAGTAACATGTAACGATACGTATCTCTTTCACTTAATTCGGAAGAATGCAGCCTGATAAACATTTTGGACTGAACAGGTATTTTCACATATCCTGCTAAGATGAAAACAAAACAACGTATTCGTCATACTCTAAAAAGCAGTACTTACAAAACAAGTCATATATTTGTAAAAAAAAAGAAAAATAAATAAATAAAAAAAAATATAAAAAAAATAAAAATTAATAAATAAATCCTCCTACACATGAAGCACTACACTTTAAGCTCTATATAACGTATTACAACAATTTTGTAATACTGATACCGACCGATGATGGGGAACCGTTATTAAAATGAATTAAATACTAATTAATAAAAGTATCTTTAGTTGCAATTGTAGTAATCAACATTACGCATCCAATAGTAAGCTAATTGCTAATTGTAGAGAAGAATTCTGTATGTGTTCATAAAGTACACTTAATAGACAGCATAGTCTACAACTACTGATTTACTACTATCATGACCACATTTGGGATGTGTGACAGCCCTGCGCAAAATTTCACGCCCCCCTCCCGCCCGCTCCCTCCTTCCTAAAGGTCAACATTGCTATTCGTTCACAGGCTATCAACAAAAATCTTATGATCATTAACTGCAAGCTTTTATAAAGTCTAAAGGTTGAAGTATCGAAACACAACGTATATGCACAAGTTAATTAAAAATATATGACCTAGAAATCAGTAGCATCTTTTACTCTTACCACAAAGATTATACTTGGACTCAACTTATGCAAAATACATGGCTACTTAAGAAGAAGGAACGCATTATGAATATTCTTGTTTCCATATTAGAAATGGAGGTCTAAGAAACCTCTGAAGTTACAAAGTGTGGGTCAGCGTCAAACCTTTACCTAGTAGGGACGTCAACTAGTCGGTAGAGATTTTATTACTGTCGCTAAATCATACTTTGCAAGTTCAGAGGGTTTTAGATCTGATTATGAGAGATGCCGAAACGCCATAACGAATAAATATAATTTTAGCGATTGAAACGGTATTTTATGGAGATTGCATTTCCTTTATTCAATAGAAAAGGTAGGAACACCGATAGAAAAGTTGAAATATCAGTGCCCTGAACACGTTAGATGTTACCTGATTGACACCATTTCAGAAGATAGGATTAGAATAGAACGAACGTAACATCAGATTCATCGCCGGTAACCTAGCACGATGAGACATTGAAGTTTGTCACTCGTGAAACTGAAAGATCAGATAATCACAGGTTTAATGTGCCGAAATCGGACATCTAAATAAATATTATAAGCGATTTCGGGTGTTTCCCAGAATAAACCCTGTTATTTGTTTGTAAGGTTGCGACCTTCCTATGGGTACTCGCCAATAAGAATTGGGCAATACATAACTCAGGGTAGTAAAAGGTTTATGGCTCGTTGGCTCTTTTCGTAGGGGTGAGATATGTATGTCAGCTTCTATGCTCTAAACAGCTAACCCATCTGTTTAAACGAGATCATTAATTAATCTGTAGTTTAGCCAGTCTACCAGTCTGCAAATGATTACGCGAAAACATATTTAAACACACATAAATTAAACCTCTGAATAACCAACAAAATGGATTCTAAGAGAAAGAAGTGTTTCACTCTCAGAGTAATTATAATTTATATATAGAGTTTATTACTCTTTTTGGACATGAAAATTTGGAGGTGGTCCTACTTACACATCAATAAATAACTGAATATTTCCCCAACTATTGTTCATGAGAGGCACAATTAGTATCACACGCACTCGAGAGTAAAAGTTCCAAATTATCACTCGTAAATTAGTGAAGTCCATCGAATATTACAGTTCCGAATTATTCCGGGATTACAGTATTTGTTATAAAACATGTGACACCAGAATTTAAAAACTTTAAATCTCAAATAGTAATACTAATAATAAAAAATGAAAAAAATAAATTCTGTATTTTTTTCCCAAAGTTCGATTTATCGATAGGTAACTGTGCTGAAATTCGTTGTGTTGTAATGTAATACCAAACTATATTATGTATCAATATTATTGAATTTTATTTTTATTTAATTTTTGTGAAACATATGAATGTATTGTATTAAAATATAATTCTGGAATGTAGCGAGGTTCTGGCTTAGGAAAGATCTAGAAATGGCGAAATGTAAAAGGTGTGTCGCAGTACTATAAAGACGGAAGAAGAGGTGGTGCGATGTAAAAGGTGGGCCGCGGTGGAGTAGTCGAGCGGTCTAAAGCGGAGCGCGCGGTTGCTCGCCGCGGAGGTTCGAGTCCTCCCTGGGGCATGGGTGTGTGTGTTTGCCCTTTGGTTAGTTTACCTAGGTTTAAGTAGTTTGTAAGCTACGGACTGATGACCACGCAGTTTGGTCCGATAGATTTACAGAAATTTGAACATTTTTGTAAAAGGTGGAAAAGCGCGCCAAGTGGTGCGTTGCTGTAGTACAAAGACCAGAGGGAGGGGAGAGTGCGAGTTTGACCACCAGTGTGAGAGGACATAGAGAGCTGAGGCTGGCTTTGTGTTTCCAAAAGAGGCAACTTTCATCTCCAAGAAGGCTTTTAAAATGCCTTGGATGTAATGTATATATTACAGCCGCCCCATTGGTTGTAATTTTGTGGCATTCGGCTGTTTACAGCAACTCCAAGAAGATTGTATTTTGCCACTAGTGGCCTGAATCAACATTTCTGCATTGTGGAAGCCACGTGGAAGCTCATCTCTCACTTCACAGGTTTTGTAGGAAACTGTTGTTATTATTTGTACAGCCACGAACCTCGCAAGTGTGTGTGTTGCATAATTTTAATAATGACCAGAATGCATTTTACTTCATGTTAACCTGGTTATTGTCCAAAATCACAACCTGGAGCAGGGTCCTACTCCTTAAACAGTGAAGTTTGCGAGAATCACCTGAACATTTTTTAATAGTGTGGTTTCATAAGCTTTGCAAAGACAGTTTTTTTTTTTTTTTTTTTTTTTTTTTTTTTTTTTTTTTTTTTTCCTCAGTGACAGAATTTTGCATAGTTATTACATATAGTAAATCAAGTAAAAAAATTTAAACAAAAATAAAAGGTACTTTGATTGCAATATACTTTATGACATTAACGTTCAGAGCAGTTTGGTTCTTTTCATGAACAGAAACTTAAAGATCAGCTGCAATTAATTAAAATTCAGTGTTTTGCTTACTGAAAAAGACAAACAACCACACTAAAGAGAATCTGATGAAAATTAGTTAATAAGTTCTCATGTAAGTACAATATTTATCTTTTCAGTGTATATTTTGTGTAAACATTTTGAAATAGAAAGTGAAAAAATTGTGCATGGTAGGATCATTTTCAGAGATTACAGATTGAATGAGATTTAGTGACCTATTAAATTTTCTCTGTTTAAATGAAAAAGTTAGTAGATGTTGACAACAGACCATTTTCACTCATCTGTTGTTTCAGTTCTTTTATTAATTACAAATAAATACACTCTAGGCCTAATAATTTATGATCTTATCTGCATTATGTAATTGTTCTAGAAACTTTTGAGCAGTGGTTTTGTGTCAGTTTAGTAATCTTAGTTCAATATTCTTTTCTGAGAGTACTGACACTGCAAGTAAATTTTCACTTAGATTGACAGTTGATTTATATCAAGTATAAATGATTAGTCACTATAATCACTTTAAAGTTAAACAATACTGAGTACTGTTAGTTGTGAAGTTTGCCTGCTTATAGTTAAATGCCAGTTGTGTTTCATATGTGCGTTGCTCAGTTTAATGGCCTCTAGTGAGTGCCGCTATAGCTGCTTCCGTTTGAATTGAGGATTGCATTTTACTCTTTCTTTTGCTTGACTGGTTTTTTACATTTATTGTAACCAACAACTTTTTCTTTTATGTCCTATTGGGCTGGCGACCACCAAAATTTCATAGTAGTACAATTCACTTTTAGTTTAAATAGTGTTAAATCCAATTCCTATGACTTTATGGTGTTTATTTACCGAATATTACATATCTGAGGAAACGAAGGGGAACATCTTATGCCATATCTGTTAGGTATACACACGGTCATTTTAAATCCTCGCAGAGAGGCACACTACGACTATGTCAGTTTTCTGAAGTAGTATTTCGATGTGGTCGGAACTGCACGGTAGACGTAATTTTCCGTTATCTTCATTGTATTATTGACCTGCACTAACATGAGTAGGAGTGAATAAATCGCAAATGCGATGTTATGGCTTCACTGTATTATGTTTAGGTGGAATACCAAACTGTGGCGAATGAAAATTCTTGCCCACAGTTTGGTATTCCATCTCAACCTAATACAGGGAAGCCATAACATCAAATTTTTCGATTTATTTCATTCATTTGAACGCTGTAATTCGTCAAAAAATATATATAATGAGTAGGAGTGTTGCAAACACAGTTTGTCATCAGACGAGTACACGACTGCTGATTTACCACAGTTCCCAGTCCTACTACCGTCCATAGTTTATCAACCAAAGTTCTGCGGTCAGTCCCTTAAATTTTCTAAGTCCACAGATGGTTACCTCTTCAAATCACAAGTTTAGACCGCCCAGCGTCACAACCTTTCACCACCGCGTCCAAGTTACGAGTCCCTTCCCAAGCGTTTGAGAGGGTGCCTTACCTGCTTCCACGCATCCTAACGCCTCATCTTTAAACTACAAATTTCACTTCCAAAATATTATAGATTTGAATATCACAGAATTTAATACTTTAACCACCTCCCTATAATTGTTGTTTACATTTTACAGGCAAATACATATTTAACAATACTAAAATCGGATGAGACTGAAGCTCTTTGCTAAGGTAACAATTGAGCGTGGCGTCTCATTGTTCAAATATACTTCCGCTGTCGAAATGTAGTTACACATTTAATATTTAATTTATCAAAGCTTTTTATGCAAATATATTCAGTTCTTATCCACAAATACACATAATTGTTTATGTATAATTTATCTGATTCATATTTACTATTTTTAGTCGGCCATGAGATGTTTAAGTGGCAGTCTACTAAATAAAACGAAGATGACTAAGAATGATATTAATTATAATGAAACACATATATAAATATAATGCGCTTTGCTGGGTTAAAGTGTTGCGTTTCTGTGGCGGAATCTATGTTCTGACACAAGAATATTAGTACCTCAACGAAAAGTAGAACAAGAGAGGAAAACAAATTTTGTTGAAAGAATACAGAAATAACAAGGTGCGTCTTTTATGATAAGTACCATGATGCAATGCAGCCCATTTGTTCTTGAATTGTTATTTATAATCACTACGTATCAATAATTGTAAATGTAAATCATATAATATTATTATTATAGTACTGAAATTTGTCGGCTTTTTATCTATAAGGATTATTGAAATTGTAATTACGGTGTTTGATTCTCACAAGTCTGCTGAATCCATTCATATATTTCCCGTATGATCAGTCCCTGATGTTGTACGGATTTTTAGAGTAATGTGTGTGGCTATATTGTATTTCAGTTGCCATCTGGGAGAGCCGCCCTCGCTCAGCCAAGAGCGTTGTTTCAGATTTCCGAGCAGATGAGGAAAAACCTAAGTATCTGTATTTTATTCACTAGGTCCAAACTGTTAGCCGGCCTGTTGGGGAACCAACAGCCTGACAAAATCCGCCTTTCAGATGTAAACAATCAGCTTCCCCCTGTATCTGTAATGTCAGAGGGTTACATACAAGAATGAGTTTCTGTTCCCCCGCACTTTGCCTGACACAATTGAAAGATGGTACCAACCTGTTGTTAAATCTATGAATTCGATAGGGACACCAACTGCTTCGCGTGTGGATATAAGTGAGTCACCGTTTCAATTTTTGTCGTTGCAAGAACATTGCTCATACTAGATTTTGATACAGAAAGAAATTGAACTTTTCTGTTTCCCGGAGCTTTCTTCAAAAAGTGTTAAAAATTTTTCTAATCCTATGGGACTCAAAGACTTAGGTTATCACTCCGCAGACTTACAAACTACTTAAACTAAGGACGGCACATACACCCATGCCCCAGGGACGACTCGAACCTCCGAAGGGACGTCAGAGCGCACCGCTGCAAGGGGCCTTGATGCGCTCGGCAACTCCAGCGCGGCCTGGAACTTTGTAATTGTACGCATATTTTTTATATATTCAGAAATTCAAACTACAAGGCCGCGGCGGAATAGCCGAGCGCACTAAGGCTCCTTGCTAAGGTGCGACCGGAAGTTCCCTGTCGGAGGTGCGAGACATCCCTTGGGCAAGGGTGTATGTGGCGTCCTTAGTTTAAGTAGTGATAACCTCACGGTCTAAAGCGTCTCGCTGCGGAGCGCGCGGTTGCTCGCCGTGGAGGTTCGAGTCTTCCCTGGGGCATGGGTGTGTGTGTTGTCCTTAGGTTAGTTTACCTAGGTTTAAGTAGTTTGTAAGCTACGGACTGATGACCACGCAGTTTGGTCCGATAGATTTACAAACATTTGAACATTTGATAACCGCAGTCTTTGAGTCCCATGTTGTTGTTGTGGTCTTCAGTCTGGAGACTGGTTTGATGGAGCTCTCCACAATACCCTATCCTGAGCAAGCCTCTTCAACTCCACATAAGAAAGGCAACCTAGATCTGTCTGAATCTGTCTGAATCTGCTTACATCTCTTGGTTTTCCTCTGCGGCTTTTACCCCACACACTTCCCCCCAACGCGAAATTCACAATATCTTCATGTCTAAGAATGTGACCTACCAATCCACCCCTTCTTTTAGTCAAGGTATGCCAGAAATTCCTTTTCTCCCCAATTCTGCTCAGTAACTCCTCATTACTTACGCGACCCACCCACCCAATCTTCAGCATTCTTTTGTAGCGCCACATTTCAAAAGCCTCAATCCTCTTCCTGTCCGCACTGTTTATCGTCCATGTTTCACTTCCATACAAGGCAACACTCCATACAAATGCCTTCATGAAGGACTTCCTTAGGCTTAAATCAATATTCTATGTTAACAAATTTCTCTTTTTCAAGAAAGCTTTTCTACCCATTGCAATTCTGCATTTTATATCCTCTGTACTGCGACTATCATTTGTTATTTTACTGCCCAAGTAACAAAACTCATCTACCTCCTTTATTGTTTCATTACCTAATCTAATTCCTTCAGCATCACCTGATTTTCTTAGACTGCACTCCATTACCCTAGTTTTGCTCTTGTTAATCTCTATCTCATATGTACCTTTCAGCACACTGTCCAGTCCGTTCAAATGCTCTTCCAGGATCTTTGCTGTATCTGACAGCATTACTATGTCATCGGCAAAACGCAATGTTTTTAATTCTTCCCCCCGAACTTTAATTCCTTCTCCAAATTTCTCCTTGTTTTCCTTTATAGCTTGTTCAATGTACAAATTGAATAAGATGGGAGAAAGGCTACAACCCTGTCTTACTCCCTTTCCAACCATTGCATCCGTTTCATGCCCTTCAACTCTGACAACCGCTGTCTGGTTTTTGTACAAGTTGTAAATAACCTCTCGTTCCCTATATTTTACTCCTACTTGCTTCAGAACTTGAAAGAGTTTATTCCAATCAACATTGTCAAAAGCCTTCTCCAAATCTACAAAAGCTAGAAATGTAGGTTTGCTTTTTCTTAATCTATCTTCTAGGATAAGCTGTAAAGTGAGTATTGCCCCCCGTGTTCCTACATTTCTCCTGAACCCAAACTGATCATACCCGAGGTCGGCTTCTACCAGCTTTTCCATCCTTCTGAAAATAATTCGTGTTAATATTTTGCAACCGTGACTTATTAAACTGATGGTTCTGTAGTATTCACACCTGTCTGCACCTGCTTTCTTTGGAATGGAGATTATAACATTTTCCTTAAAGGCTGATGGTACTTCACCTGTCTCATACATCTTACACACCAGGTGAAACAATTTTGTCATGGCTGGTTCTCCCAGAGACGTCAGTAGCTCTGAGGGAATGTCATCTACTCCAGGGCCTTGTTCCGACTTAGGTCTTTCAGTGCTCTGTGAAATTCATCTCTCAGTATAATATCTCCTATTTTATCCTCATCTACTTCTTCCCATTGTAAGATTACCACCCAATAGAAATATGGGTAATTAATAGCATTTGATAATTAAACAGTATGAAGTTCACTGCAAACATTGACCATGCCAATGCACTAAATGTTACACAATTTAACCTTATTAATTATGGTAGCAATGTATATACACAGCTGGGTGACAACATTTATAGTTAGGCCATAGTTAGAAATTCTCCACGGTGAGATTTGCTGTATGCTTGTAGCTGACGGGAGGCCAGCGAGCATGTCGACGTTGGTGGCTTGTTCCAGCTTAGGATTTTCCAGTTCGTTTTCGGTTAGGGTAGAGAGGGACAATGGCGAGTGCCAGGTGGAGTGCAGTGCACAGCGTGAAATAAAATATTCTAATACTACTTGCATTTGAAGTAATACGATGCAGTTAGGAACCTTTAAGGCCCTCATTACAAAATAGCCTGTTGATAAATAAACAATACATTAGCTGATATAGTCACATCTGGCGTAATACGTTTAATTGACAATGAAAAGTAATAAATTACCAATAAATACAAGACAGTTACACAACTAGCATGGCAATGTTTGTTTATAAAAATAATATATTAACTATTTCCCATTTTATTTTCAATTAATCTTGTGTATTTTATCTTGAAGTATTCAGTTAAATCACTTATCTGTGACATAAGAAATTGCACGATTATGATAAATAGTACAAAGGATGTTTATACCAATATAAAAACCTAAGAAGACACTTATTTAATGTGTAGTGTAATTATTTTAATTTAAATAGAGTTTTAGAAGTGTATTGGCTGAGCGCTGTAAGTTGGCAAATCGGTTAGAACAGCTCACATGACGAAGTTGATGACGTAGGGGAAGAAACCCCGGCAGTTGAGCTTTTGGCGCACGCGCACGCCTGGGCAGGAAGTGAGGACTCGGGACCACGTGGTGTGGCTGGCCGGGTGGCGTCTCTCAGCATCAGTCGGCATGTGGATCTCGAGATGGAGACTAGATTTGTGTGTGGTTGCTCGTCGTAGACTGCACCAAGTTGAATCGAGTGCTACTGTGTGTTTGTGAATATTTAGCCGGTGGAACAAGGTCTGCATCACATTGAATTAAAGTGACTGTGATTTCTTAATGTGTCGTCGCATAGGCATGAACATAAACGGTGTTTGAGACAGCCACATGGTGTGAAAACAATTCGCGACAAATATTCATTTTGTCTGGGGGCTCACGAGCTATAACTTTATTTGATAAGTGTGTCGAGGTACAGATGTATCAGCCACAGGGTTCTAATATTGTGAAATAAACAACATAAAGTGAACTTTCACGTGTTTTGAAAAATAGTAGTTAGTACACCCTTTTCTCTCATGAACTTCATTTTATTATGAATTTGTTTTGTTAATCATATGCAGGGAAGGAGAGTTGCGAACGTGTGATATCATCCCCTAGGAAACGAGTCAAACAGTCGCAAACACAGTTCCAGTGTTTTTTCATGCTTAAGAATTTGGTTCGCAGTTGGTGGTTGTGAGTTTTAAAAATTAAACTTTCCATATTTTAAACTCTCACCCTGCCCTTCACGCTCGCACCTTTCTACAATATTGCCGTTCAGTTCATTTCCTTCATAGAGCCTCTCTATATACTCTTTCCACCTTTCAGCTTTCCCTTGTTTGCTGAGAACTGGTTTTCCATCAGTGTCCTTGATATTCATAGAGATGTTTTTCTTATCTCCAAATGTTTCTTTTATTTTCCTGTGCACTGTATCTATTGTTCCTCCTTTTATACATTCTTCTACATCCTTGCATTTGCCTTCTAGCCAGTCCTGCTTAGCCATTTTGCACTTCCTGTCAATCTCTTTTCTTAGTCACCTGCACTACATTTTGCCTGTTTCATTTACTGCATTTTTATATTTTCTCCTTTCATCGATTAAATTTAGTATTGAGTCCCATAGGATTACATAATTTGAGTCAGTCCCATAGGATTACATAATTTGAACACTTTTTGAACAAAGTTCCAGGAAACAGAAAATGTTAATATATTCTCATCCTTTCTTTTTGAAGAGTCCTGCATATAAACAGAAGTACGCTGTTCGTCGTTATTGTTTTGAACCGCGACTTCCCCTAATTATTTAAAATTATGCGGTTTGTCCTTTTGGATACTCTGAGCTGCAGATTCAGCAGGCTCTCCGCCCAACCACTACAAGAAAACCTGTGGAAACGGATGAAAACACGAGGGATGGTTTAGGAACTGCGTTGATACCATATACCGGCGCACTCTCGAGGAAGGTCGCTCGCATTTTGAAGAAACACCAGGTTGGAACTGTCTTTTGTCCTCCGAATAAAATTCGTGCACTGGTGGGGAGCGCTAAAGATGAGGAAGGCGGGCGGGCGTGTACCAGATTCCGTGTCAGTGTGGAAAGTCATATATTGGACAGACGATGCGTACCGTCGAGGATCGATGCGTTGAACACCAGAGGCACACACGATTGATGTATCCGAGCAAGTCGACTCGTCGCTGAACAATGTTTGTCGGAGAATCACGCCATGGAGTATGAACACACTAGGATTCTGGTACAGACGTCGAGATACTGGGACTGCGTCGTTAGAGAGGCCATTGAAATTCGCACAAGTGACGACCTCATAAACCGTGACTGTGGCTATAAACTTAGCAAAGCTTGGGAACCAGCGATTGGGTTAGTTAAGAGTAAATCTAGCAAACGTATCGAAGTGACGTCACGGCGGACAGAGCCCTCACACCGACGTCTTCTCAGACGCCGGCGCAATGCGCAATCGGTTCCACTGCGCGGCCGCGGCGCGGGGCGCGGACCGCGGAGGGGTCGCTCCGCGGGCCGAGGGTATTTAAATGGCCCGCTACCGGGCTAGAACCCAGGTCCCTTCCAGCAGCCGTAGCGTGCGGATCTCCGTGCCGGCGCGTTTCCAGGAGCTCAGTCCGTCAGTTCACCTGATGATGGCGACATGTATGATCACCGAAATATTGTACCCGTTGGACACTATAGACCGGCAGTACACCCGTGGATATTTTGATTATCAAATACGCCGGGAGAAACTCAAGAATAACAAGATTACTTTTATAATCTGAATTTTTTTGTGTCAACCTTCTGCCACTCCCATTGCAGCTGCACATGTCGCTCCCACCTGAAATATGACTCTGACTTCAGGGTGAAAAGTATTTAAACCGATAAACTATGGGTGGTTGTAGGGGACATCAAAGCAAATATTGTTCTCTAATGTCATTTTTTCCTATGAGGAGTATTTAAACCGATGGGAGGGCATATTACGCTCTGCATTTGTTAAGAGGATGGAGTCTTCAACATGTTTTATCACGTTACGGGGGGGGGGGGGGGGAACGTGTCACGGAAATTTTGCAAGAATTGGGGTGGACATCATTAAAAGAAAGACGTCATTCATTGCGGTGTGATCTGTTTGCGAAGTTTCAATCACCGACTTTTAGTTCTGAATGGGAAATTATTTTGCTAGCACCCATCTACTTAGGGAGACATGACCATCCCAATAAAATAAGAGAAATCAGATCGAAAACGGAACGATATAGGTGTTCTTTCTTCCCGCGCGCTATTAGAGAATGGAACGGTAGAGAAAAGTTATGAAAGAGGTTAATGAACCCTCTGCCAGGCACTGTAATATGATTTGCAGAGTATGTATGTAGATGTAGATGCACAATTCCCATATTTGGAGTGGGGATAACCCACATGCCACAGTTACCAGCGTACATCAGGTGCGCTTCTTCGTTAATGTGTGGGTTGGTGTTGCTTGGGAGTAATTGGGCCGTATCTGCTATCTAAGTCATTAATGGCAGGCACTACTACAATATTCTCGCCAGAGCTCCCTACAAGACAACGCATGTGTTTCCAAACTGACGGGGCGCCGGCACATTTCATTCGTCGTGTGCGTCGATTCTTAGACCGACGATTCCCAGAAACGTAGGTTGGCAGAGGTAGTCCTGTACTATGGCCTTCTCGATCCCCAGATGTGTACCCTCCGAAATTTTTTGTGTGGCGAGAGATGTACAACCTTGTTTACGCAACTGCTGTTATCAGCAGAGGATCTGGTTGCCCGGACAGTATCAGCAGCAGGAACAATTCAGGATACTCCAGGGGTTTCTGCCCGTGTCAGACAGAACGTGATCCGACTGTGTAACCTTTGTGTACATTTCAATAGAGGCATTTTTGAAAATCTACTGTAATTGAAATTTGGTTGTGTTAATGTGTTGTCCCTTGGTAATAAAAAAATTGAAAAGTGTTCGTTGGTTTAACCCTTTCAGACCTGTTTTTTTTTTTCTGGAGGAAGGAAATTATTCCTTTTTCTGTATTTCTCTTAATTTAGCTTTTTAATGATTTTTGATGCAAGATTTACGCTGTTGTATACATCCATTTACATACTACATAATTGCTGAAAAGCAACGCTCATTTTTATGGACTAAAATAATTAATTTTGTTGAACTAACTTTTGTACTGAATAAAGTGATCATTCAATAGTTGGCGATGCAAAATAATTACTACTACTTTCCAGTTGTTCAGTGGAATACAAATAACCCACAATCTGCGTGTTCTTTGGAGTTCACAACCTTGTGTGCAGTGCAACACTGATTACTTGGTATTCTTATAGTGATCTTCCGCAGTTGACAGTAAGGGTGCACGATGAAAAGGTTGAACACTCATAGTCATATACATGTTTTTTTCAATTGGGAAAAAAATGTTTCTGACCTATCTCAGACACTGTAAAAGTTATATACATAGATGTAGCCAGAGGGTCTGAAAGGGTTAATTAATATGGCGCCAGAGAAATCTCCCTCTGCCGCTTTAAATACTCCTTACAGGAAAAAATGACATTAGGGAAAAATATTTGTTTTGGTTTCCCCTACAACCTCCCAGAGTTTGCCGGTTTGAATACCTTTATACCTGTATAATATTTAAGAACACAGTTCCACTACTAAGCATGAACAATAGAGAAGCAAGACACAAAGGATTATACTGGAAGTAAAAGAAAATAGCCCTCTGAGTAAGGCTGGGGATGATAAAAGCGCAGAGACGCGCCCTCTGTCTGGTGTATTCATTAACGTGGCCCACAGGGGAATTAGGCGGCCTCCGCTTTGTGGAGCAGTTTCCATCTCAAGTGGCAGGCGGCAGAGGCAGCAGTTCCCGTGCTTACGACGACCCTCTGTCCCCACCTTTACCCCCACACAACGTCACTCCGTCACCTAAGCACTTCCTTAACGATGCTTTAGCGTCGTCGCACGTTTAAACTCTTACTGCACTAAACATTAACTTTTTATCTTTCTAATGTGTTAATAAAGTCTTTCATCTCATTTTGACTGATTCTTCCGTCGCTTCTTGGTAGAACATAATCAGATAAATTAAAAACTCAATTTCGTGTGTGTTCTACAAGCTTATTTTTGTTTACTTAACCGGTTTTCGGCTTATTAGGCCATCTTCAGAGTGTTTACTAAACATAATAAGCCGAAAATCGGTTAAGTAAACAAAAATAAACTTGTATAACACACACAAAATTGTGTTTTTAATTTATCTTTCATCTCTCGCTATAGATCACAAATCCTTCCACAGCGATAGTACGGCAATCGTAAATCAGAATTTGACACAATTAGATATTGCGCACCGCAGGGTTACATTTTGGGTCCTACATTATATCTCATATCCGTCCAATATCTCTCACATGGATATCCACAAGGGACAAATATAACCGTTTCTTCAGATGGTACAAGCACAGTATTCTTCAAATATTTAGCAGAGTATCCGTGTGTTTCTTTGTGTGTACGTATTGAACACAAATCTATAGTTTGGTTCCAATAATAATATTTTACACCCATGACTTGCAAACGAAGAAGATGGTCGCCGTAAGTATAAGAATCACGTACAACACATTGTTCAGGAGATATTGTAGAACTATAGTCCTTCTACTTATTACTTACTGTTTATTGCTTTTATGTACTCGACGGGAGAAGTATGGATTATGAATGTAATATATTGATATAACGTAATATCTGTATTAAGATCTTTGTGGCCATATATATAATGTAAAGATATTGTATGGGGAATTATTACTTATTTTTATAATATGAATATTATGAAAAGGTATATTATGACAATGTGTTTTTAAATATTTATTTAACAAGCTCTATAATTCGCTGGTTCATGAACAGCGAGTTAAATTAGTGTAGTGGTAATACCTCCGTTACGAACTGTGGGTTGTTGAGGCATATATTTTTGGAAGTAAACGCAGGTTTGCCTTGGAAGTCACCGGAGTTGTTCTATTTCAGTTGGCCGTTTAATATGGAGCTCAAAAATGTGTATTTTCAACGCCAAGAAGCAGTTTTGTGAGCACAAAACTATTATGGAAGCAGGCCACGCTTATCGCCAAAACGTTGTTACCACCAGAAACTTCGACGTCTTCATCACCACCACTACAGGACAAACAGGTAAAGTTTTTCTTAGCATGTAATGTAATGAACCAGCAAAGTGTTTAACTAATAATTATCTGCATTGACCTCAACTTTGTGTTAAACACCCTGATTTATCCCAATCATTGTTCCTAGACAGGGTCCTTTCTTAGTGAATACTTTTCCGAGTGTCCTATTAAAATATATGACTCACTATGAATTTTTTATCATTTTACAAAGTGCGGTTATAGACCATTGTACAAAGTGTGGCTATAGAGACATTTGATTGATTGATTGATTTTTTTCCAAAGAAGCCGAAACAGTCTTGGTCCAAACCGCCACTGCCCGCACCGAAACTAAGTTTATTGTGCGGTATCGCTCCCTGTATATCTAGTAAAGCCAACCAATGCCCTTGAACAGTGCAAGGAGTCCCTTTACCAGTTCTTTATTAGACAAAATTTCTTCGGGTCTGGTTGTCCCAAATATTCTGTGCCTATTATTCTCCAATGCAATGCATTCGAAGATTAGATGTGATGCAGTTTCATCACCGTCATCACAGATCCTACATTTAGGGTTCTCGTCTGTTATTCCCATTGTACGTTGGTGTTTTATGAAATTCCCATGGCCTGTCAGCAATCCAACCATGAGTCTAATCTCTCTCCTGTTCAGACCCAGGATTGCAGAGTTTCTTTTAAAACATAGTTTTGGCATCATTACCTTGCTATGTTTATGTTGATGGACTTTGGTCCAATATTCTACGTGCTGTCGTCTGAGCCAGTTACGTAGCTCCAATTTGATCATTGCCCTGGTGATTGTCAGGACAGGTTCCGGTCCAATAAATGGAGTTCTGCCCCCATCCTGGCTAATCTGTCGGCATGTTCGTTGCCACTGATCCCCGAGTGGCAAGGGACCTACAATACGTTTACTCTATTGCTTTCCCCTAGCTCCACCAGAACCCTGCGACATTCTGCAACAATTTTAGACCTTGTTGCAGGAGCTGCCAGTGATCTCAGAGCTGCCTGGCTGTCTGAATAGATATAGATGCTACGATCTTTGTAGCACCTACGCAAATTCTTCTCCACACGCGCCCTGGTGGCAGTGATTTCGGCCTGGAATACTGAGGCCAGTTTCCCTAGAGAGATGACGCCCTCCAGTCTTGGCTGCACCCTGTATACCCCGACCCCAACGCCTTGGTCTGATTTTGACCCGTCAATGAACCAGACATTATCCCCCGTATGGTGTCGAACTATTTTCTCCCAATGCTCCCTACTTCCAATTGTTATACTGAAAGGCTTGTTGAACCAGTATGGGGTTATAATATTCTCCAACCTTTCCTATATTTACCTCACTCACTATTTTAGTGTGTGATTCTGGATATCCCAAAGAGTTCCAGTTGTTGCCAGATTTGAGTCTGTATGCACCAGCCGCTGCCTCCGTCTTGACCCAAAGGTGTAATGGGGGCATATCCAGCATGGTTTCCATCTCAGACGCTATGGCTAAGCAGGCTAATCTCTGCACCTTACCAAGCTCCTTAGCAGCAACCTGCTGTTCTACCTTCTTCCACCACACGACCACCCCATAGGTGATCCTGGGTCTAATCACTGTGGTGTATATCCAGTGCATACCCTTGGGGCTCAGGCCCCAAGTTTTGCCACAAGCTCTCCCAGTACTCACAAGAGTATCTTTTGCCTTGGAGCAAATATTCCTGATGTGAGGAGTCCATGTCAGTACCTCATCTATGGTAACCCCTGGATATTTCACTGTCCCCTTCACAGGTAGCGCTTCATTGAAAAGCTTTAGATTCCAACTTTAATGTTGTATATGCTTCTTTGTGAATGGCACAACAACAGTCTTCTTAGGACTAACTCCCAGATCCTGTTTTCTGCACTAGTCTTGTACAATGTCCAACACACCTTGTGCCATATTCTTTACTGTGTCAGCAAATTGCCTAGTATTACTATGACAAGATCATCTGCATATCCTTGGCAAAAGTACTGCCTGGAGTTTAATTCTCCAATGAGATCATTCACCACTAGATTCCACAATAAAGGGGAAAGAACTCCTCCTTGCAGGCAACCCCTAGTGGTGTTGATCACCATTTTTTCATTCATCATGATAGCTTCTATCTTTCCTCCACTGAGCATGGCCCTAGTCCACCTACATATTGTGGTCCCTAGGTCATGCACCTCTGCTGCCCTAACCATGGAATCGAAGGTCGTGTTGCTAAAAGCCCCCTCGATATCCAGTAAGATACAGAGGGCTATTTCCTGAAAGTGTAGTGCTTTCTCCACCTTCCCAACGAGTTGATGGAGAGTTGTCTCACATGATTTACCTGGCTGATATGCATGTTGGTTTGAATGTAGAGGAGCCCTACTTAACCTCCTTTCTCCAACATACACATTAACCAGCTTTTCCAATGTCTTAAGAATGAAGGAGGACAGGCTGATTGGTCTCATATCCTTGGCCTTGGTATGATCAATTCTTCCTGGTTTAGGAATCAAGACAACCTTCACTGCCCTCCAAGCATTGGGAATGATTCCTGCTGCTAGGCTAACCCTGCATAAGAATCTAATACGATTTTCTCCCGCTTGTTGCAGGAGAGCTGGAAAGATTCCATCAGGGCCAGATGACTTGAACGGTTGAAATGTTCCCACCGCCCATCGGACCTTACTGAGATCTACACACTCCTTGGCCAAATCCCAGTCCTCTTTGCGAATACCTGAGAACCGTTTTCTCTCAGCAATCGCATTCTGGTCTGAGTTATATCCCAGAGTATATTGAGGAAAGTGAGTCTTGAGGAGCAGTTCCAGCGTTTCATGTGCTGTCTTTGTAATTCCCCATCCTCCATGCTCAATTTTCCTCCTGGATTAGTTGGTACCCTAGTGAGGATTTTATTAAGTCTCGCTTGAGCAGCTGTGCCCTCCACTTCCTCACAGAATCTTCCAGGATGCCTTTGCCCGTCTGATGGCAAGGTTGTAATTGACAAGGACCTCACGATACTTTGCCCATTGTCCTTTGCGCCTCACAAGGTTAAACAGTCTTCGTACCTGTTTCCTTTGCATTTCCAGGTTATTATTCCACCAAGGCACAATCCTGTTTGTGCACTTCTTGGTGATTGAGCAGCTGTGCGGTATGAGGTCACTATAGCAGAGGTTACGGCCTCTGCTACTTCCTCAAACTCTGCTGGCTTCCTTATCGAAGTTTTAATTTCCGATAGGCTGAAGTCAAGTTCTTTCCTATATGTCTCCCAGTCCGTTTTCCTGGGGTTCCTATAGGCCATGGGCTGTCTGGTTCCCATTTCAACCTTGAATTTAATATACATGTGATCTGATGACGATGGCTCCAGGACCACATGCCACTGTTTGACGTAATTTCCCATCATCATGGAACCAAAAGTTATGTCAATTACTTCTTCCCTTCTACTATTCCTGAATGTAGGTTCATCACCCCTATCAGGATCTCCAAGTTGTTAGATAGGAGAAATTCAAGAAGGTGCTCACCTCTACTGTTGGTGTCCTTGCTGCCCCACGATAGATTGAGGGCATTGGCATCACATCCCACCACCAGTTCGTCACCTTGCCGATGGCAGGCTTCCGTCAGTCTTCTCACTTCCAAAGAAGCTGTCATCGTAAGGAAGGTATGCTGAAGCAAAAACAATTTCCCTCGTGATACCTTCCTCACGTTGCTGCATTCTGATGGTCACCAGGTCCCTGCAACAAAAATCCATCATTGGTATGAAAGGTATTCCATTTCTAACATAAATGCATGTTCTGGAGTCTTTTTATATTTCTGTCATAAATCAGCTTACCTCCAGTACCACCGAGGCCTGATACACCTCCTTTGTATAAATAGGGTTCTTGTATCAAGGCCACGTCTACCTCTTGTCTCCCCAGGCGACGGCTCAGGGCAGCAGTGGCCCCTTTACTGTGCTGCAGGATTATCTGCAGTACTTCCAGTCCCCATCATGCTGCCATTATTGCCTTCAAGGGCTGTGATTACCCTGACGCCGACCTGCGAGAACCCTAAAACAGTTTCAGGCCTTGCTCTCGCAATGCCTTCAGGGACTTCTCTCCGACCTCCACCACCAAGGTTGGTCCTTCCGGAATGACCTTTTCGTTAATTACCCTCCAATCCTCTGTCGACACTTTTAGGTTCTGGACCCTTATTTTCTCGAACAGAGTCTTTGGAGAGACATCCTTAAGGATCTTTGGTACCCATATTGATACCTTTGCGGTCTTCAGGAGTTCGGCTGCTGTCTTGACCAGCAGCTTCGCATCCTCCCACAGGGATATCATGGGCACCTTGTCCTTAAGCCATTCTACTGAGTGCCCTCCCCCCACTCGCAGACAAAAATGAGGGCACCGTGATCTAGATAGGCCCTCCTGAATTTGGGTACTGGACCAGAGTCCCCCCCCCCCCAATCTCTTCAAAGAGGGCCATCTGCACAAGCTCCTCCTGCTGCAAGGTGATGCTTACCAGTGGGTATCCTTCTTGGACAACCGCCAGTCTAAAGGCGTAGACTGCAGTACTATAGGTCTGTTTCCCTATTTCCTGCCTCAGCCTTTTAGGATCACGCTTGTCCAGAGAGGAGGGAGTCTTAGATTCCTCCTTAACACTATTGCCACCTGTCTGACGTCGAGGGGGTCTGTGTATCCCCTTCGACCTGAGGCAGTTTCTTTTTGGGGGTCTTGGGCTCAAGCCCTTTTGATTCACTCCAATTATGTTTAGGAAGCCATTCTTTTTCTTCCTTTTGCCTCTGTTCCTTGAGAAGTTTCCTCCTCTGAGCCCAAGACAAGGCCTTAATCGTGATCTGAGTGTAGTACGATCTTGCTGCCGCCTACTTACATTTCGCGTAAATATCACAAAGACAAGATAAGAGAAATTAGGGCTCGTACGGAGGCATATAGGCATTCTTTTTTTCTTCGTTCAATTTGGGAGTGAAATAGGAAAGGAAATGCCTAGTAGTGGTACAGTGTACCCTCCGCCACGCACCTTACGGTGAATTGCGGAGTATGTATGTAGATATAGATGTAGATGTAGATGTAATCTGGTCCAACTTCTCTATTACAGTTCCCACTTCTTGCTCAGGTCTAGACCCTGACTGAGAAGTAGGTGTGCACTCCATCGGTCCTGATCCCGATGTCTGAGTATCTGAGGTCTCAGATTACCCCTCGGATTCTTTTAAAATAATTTTTTTCTCCGTGTTCATCTGTCCCATGAGATTTGGGGATTTATATGGTCCACACCACGATAAACCCGCGCGGTGCAAGGCTACTTACTCAGGGAGGTCGCCCGGTATCCCTGAGGCTCCGTTCGAGACACATCCACCCATGTGCCACGCAACCCCTCGGCACAGGTCGCACCACACCTTGGGTTGGGAGGCAGTTTAACGTCGTGCCCGGGACGAATAGAGACATTTACATGATAACGTTTGTACAGCAGCCAGTTGCCATTTCATCTTATTATTATAGTATTGGCACAATTTGTTTTAGCTGTTGGTTAAAGATAATTTCAGAAATAATAAGCGTTTAGTTTTGCAATAGTTTCACATAGAAAGTTTCTTTCTGCCAAAAATATTTATTATAAAAGAAAAGGAGAGTATATTATCATTCATTGCAATGACTACATTACTGCAACTTATGACTAGAGCCGTTCAACAAGGTAAGGTGTGTGTGTACATTGTTTTTGATACTGCTAAACTGTTTTGTGAACAACACTGACATTATGTACAACAGTTCATTCTCTCCCCTGAAGTGTACATATTACCTGTGAGAATTTCTAGTTGCCTTTGGTCAAACCCTTAAACAATCATTTAGTTCAGTAGGAAAGAAAATATTATTTGAAAAGATAAATTTCAGAAACTTGATTTTAAAGATTTCAGCAATAGGACAGAATCTTGTTTCCCTTAACTTGCTGCACAAAGTTTTTAGATTACCACCTTGGTCAAGCCATTCACAACAATCTAAATCTATTATTTTTCCATTGTTTATGAAAGAATAGTTTGTATTACAATTCTCATACTTAATCAGACCACAATTATTGAATCCATAGTGTCCATTATAATTGAATGCTGTTGATTTATAAATCTGTTGAACCACTTAATTGCTATAGCAGTGATCTAGCTTTTGTATGGTTGGTGATTTACTTAGACTGTCCATTTTTAAAGTATAGGTGTAAAGAGCAACTGGATTTCATCTTTTAATACTAAACGTTCATCCTGAGGTAAATGTTTATTAATTTCCAGTATTTCCAGCAGTGTTTTCTTTCTACTTTTCTTCAGGAAATGCAGGATTTCGTAGTGTACATCATAATCATGGTTTTCTCTGAGCAGAGGTTCAGCAAAGGATGAATCTATTTTTTTTCAATCGCCGACCTCTCCCGTGTTCTGACAATCTAACAACTACAGCCCTACCAGACTGACCAATATATACTTTCCTAGAGTGTTTGCACGTGATTTGTACATACTACTCTGTGCTAGGGGTTGAATTTTATTTTTAATATTGAATAAATACTTTGAAATGTGCGTAGGAGAGCTTCTGTGAAGTTTGTATAGTAGGAGGCGAGGTACTGGTGGAAGTGAAGTTGTGAGGCGGCATCGTGAGTCGTGTCGGGATAGCACAGTCGGTAGTGCGTTTGCCCGCGAAAGGCAAAGGTCCCAGGTTCGAGTCCCGGTCCTGGCACAAAATTTTAATCTGCCAGGGAGTTTCATATCAGCGCACACTCCGCTGCAGAGTGAAAGTTTCATTCTGGAAAATCCTTTAGGCTGTGGCTAAGCCATGTCTCCACCATATCCTTTCTTGCAAGAGTGCTAGTCTTGCATGGTTCGCAGGAGAGCTTCTGTGAAGTTTGGAAAGTACGAGGCGAGGTACTGGTGGAAGTGAAGTTGTGAGGCGGCATCGTGAGTCGTTGTGGGATAGCACAGTCGGTAGTGCACAGGTTCGAGTCCCGGTTCAGGCACACAATTTTAATCTGCCAGGAAGTTTCATATCAGCGCACACTCCGCTGCAGACTGAAAGTTTCACTCTGGAAAATCCCTTAGGCTGTGGCTAAGCCATGTCTCTACCATATCCTTTCTTCCAGGACTGCTAGTCTTGCATGGTTCGCAGGAGAGCTTCTGTGAAGTTTGGAAAGTAGGAGGCGAGGTACTGGTGGAAGTGAAGTTGTGAGGCGGCATCGTGAGTCGTGTCGGGATAGCACAGTCGGTAGTGCGTTTGCCCGCAAAAGGCAAAGGTCCCAGGTTCGAGTCCCGGTCCTGGCACAAAATTTTAATCTGCCAGGGAGTTTCATATCAGCGCACACTCCGCTGTAGAGTGAAAGTTTCATTCTGGAAAATCCTTTAGGCTGTGGCTAAGCCATGTCTCCACCATATCCTTTCTTGCAGGAGTGCTAGTATTGCATGGTTCGCAGGAGAGCTTCTGTGAAGTTTGGAACGTAGGAGGCGAGGTACTGGTGGAAGTGAAGTTGTGAGGCGGCATCGTGAGTCGTTGTGGGATAGCACAGTCGATAGTGCACAGGTTCGAGTCCTGGTTCAGGCACACAATTTTAATCTGCCAGGAAGTTTCATATCAGCGCACACTCCGCTGCAGACTGAAAGTTTCACTCTGGAAAATCCCTTAGGCTGTGGCTAAGCCATGTCTCCACCATATCCTTTCTTCCAGGAGTGCTAGTCTTGCATGGTTCGCAGGAGAGCTTCTGTGAAGTTTGGAAAGTAGGAGGCGAGGTACTGGTGGAAGTGAAGTTGTGAGGCGGCATCGTGAGTCGTGTCGGGATAGCACAGTCGGTAGTGCGTTTGCCCGCAAAAGGCAAAGGTCCCAGGTTCGAGTCCCGGTCCTGGCACAAAATTTTAATCTGCCAGGGAGTTTCATATCAGCGCACACTCCGCTGTAGAGTGAAAGTTTCATTCTGGAAAATCCCTTAGGCTGTGGCTAAGCCATGTCTCCACCATATCCTTTCTTTCAGGAGTGCTAGTCTTGCATGGTTCGCAGGAGAGCTTCTGTGAAGTTTGGAAAGTAGGAGGCGAGGTACTGGTGGAAGTGAAGTTGTGAGGCGGCATCGTGAGTCGTGTCGGGATAGCACAGTCGGTAGTGCACTTGCCCGCGGAAGGCAAAGGTCCCAGGTTCGAGTCTCGGTTCAGGCACACAATTTTAATCTGCCAGGAAGTTTCATTTCAGCGCACACTCCGCTGCAGAGTGAAAGTTTCATTCTGGAAAATTTTGAAATGTTGTTTGTGTTGAAAATGGAGGTCTGTAATTGCGAGAATTCAACTTTTTACCATTGTGATCTGAAATTTTACCTAAATATGGGATGACACAACAGTTTTCATGACTACTGGCTTGTTCTTGCTGGCCAGCACAATATAAGTGTTCTTTTTATTCAGTATACTGTCAATCAGGGCAGAACTATAGTCATTACTGGATACTATATATCTGAGTGCTTGTAATTCTGTTTGAAATATAGAATTAGATAATGGAACAGGTATGAGACGATGGACCATGGAGTGGGAAGCTGCATGTTTATGGCTGTGTGGCTGCTGGGAGCTAGCAGGATTAACTGTATCTGTTACTATGCATTCTCTGAAAATACTGAATAAGTGTTTCTTTGTGCTGAAATCAAAAGTAAGATCCAATAAGTTTATAGATGATCCTCCTAGTTCCAAACTGGACTTAATTTTTTTGTATTGGGAATTTAAATGTTGTTAAAAGGTATATAATTGTCCGGTGGTACTAGTCCATAAACACAGCACATCATCCACATATCAAAACCAGTATCGAATTTTGCACTAGCACCCTCTCACGGAAAATGTTCGTCTGTACAAATCTACAGTTTTATTGAGATACTGATGTAGTACTGCCAAATCTATATCTATAAATGTGAATGTCTGTTCGGTGTACGTTTATCACGTCTCAACCACAAGACATAAAGAGCTAAAAATTTCTCAGTTACTAATGTCTACCCGGGGAAGGCTTTAGGCACGGTTTTACGGCAATCTGGTAGCTATATATATATATATATATATATATATATATATATATATATACAAGACGCAGAGACTTAAATTTTTGTACAGTTACTAATTTATACCCCAACACCTCCTAGCGGCTCGAGTTGTCAACTAACGCCGGGCGTGAACAGCCGCTTTACAGAGTTACACGCGGAAGACTTTCTTGATCGTCGTCTTAGTTGATAGAAATAGGAAATGGTTGGAAGAGCAAGTATATGTCCTATATACCGCTGTAATAAACAGCTAAAAATTAGAAAATCATTCTTCAGGTTTCCAAAAAGTAAAGAGGTATAAGTATGATAGCTTAAGGAGGCAACTATTAGGCCTACTCAGATCATTTGCTTTTACGCTCTGATTTACCTTCTATTGTGATCTGTAGATAGATGCAGCCATTGGGTTATTCTTAGTTGAAGAGCTGTCTTACATAAAATTTTGAAAAAGAACGGTCCCGAGCATTTGAATAAAAACTACGTAGGATGCTCAGATCAATTTGTGGAGAAAGATTTTAGAAATAAGAATTTGTTAAGCCAAGAGTAAGTGCTCTAATTTGTTATTTTCGTGTGTTTAAGAAAAGGTGTTAATCGTAATATAACATCAAAGTTTAATCGTAAGATTCATTTTAATCCCTTAACGTATTTAAAGAGTAGTTGAGGCTGTGAAACACCAGCACGATACCTTCACTGGCAGCAGTGGTGAGTGGACAAGAGTTCACTGTCTCCCTCTCAAGACAGTAACTGTGAAGCAGATGCAGCAGCATTCCTTGTAAAATTAAATGGATTGAAAAAATTTCCATTCAATTCATCCGTGAGTGAAATGTCTGCTGAAGACAGTGTCAATGTATCTCTGTATACTGGTATCAGTATCAGTGAAGGTAAAGATATCGAAAGAAATGTGAGGAATTATATTCTGGACTGGGCATGTAATGAGTTGGAACACGAAAAATGTAAAATCATATAATGATAATGATAATAATTATCGTCATATAAAGATAATGAAGTTGCAAACTTCCATATACAGATGCAGAGATATGACTCAAACAAAATGCTCTTTCCCAATGGTTGTGCTCAGAGTATGTCTTATAAAATCGTCAGACATTTTTAGACAAAATTTTGACAAGCGTGTTGTTGAAAGCACTTAGGGTGTGAGAAGCAAGTTGGTTTCCTTTCACATAAAAGTATCTATCGAATTAGGAGGCGTGTGTAACAGTTGTTGTTTGTTGTTGGCAAAAAATATTTTGCAGTTGTAATTAACGCATTTTTCAATAAGAAAAATGATTCGTCAGCATCAGAAATTAGAAAGAGTAGCTTTATGTTACGGATAGTAACTCACAAATAGGCCTAAACGCTTACTAAATGTGCGTAGATGTATAGGATTAAAATGTATGTATTGTATTATTTTCATTTCGAATTCTACCCAAATAAACTGTACAGAACCGCTTGCATTAGTTTCTTTTTAACCCTACACCTTAAATGAATTAGTATCTATCGAAATTTCTTAAATGTCGCGACTATATAAAATTTGCGCTGTAAAAGCGGTACGCAGGGAAATAAAATTCGGAGTAGCAGCCATGAAGCCAGGTACAGCGAGCAACTCGAGCCAGCAGATGGCACTGCTAGCGGTGTCGCCTGGCTGACGCATGTAAATGCCTCTTTATAAGCTACTGGATTAAACCCGCGGCTCCGCTCGCGTGTTGGTTGATTATGGCAGATAACGCGCGAAACGTCAAATCGATTTGTTTAAAGAGATGTATTAAAATAAATTTCTTTTTTACTGCTTTATATATTTATTCTTAAATTTCCTTATTCATATGCTAATCCTTACTGAGAAAGTGCTGAAGACATTGTAGCACGCATAGACCAAAGATATGGTCTGTGGCATCACGTTTCGCTGTAAGTAACCTCCTTGCAATAGCGTAGCAAACGTCACCCTGGCTTTCAGTCCGATTTTTTTTTTTAATAATTTGACGACTTTCAACCACCATATCTTCCAACCCCTTATAGCTATCGGCATGAAACTGCTATGGTGTTCAACGGGAGAGTTCGGACAACAATTACACACAGACCATTTGTTTGCGTTCTGTAGTTTTCGCTGCAGAGCGAAATATTAACACACAAACACACACACACGCACGCGTAGAATTTCATATACACCGATAACCTTCCATCGCAATATACTCCACTCTTTTATCATTATCAATCCTTAAGCAACAATGCAACCAATAAAACCATTTTGAAATAGTACATATAATATTCAAAGAGTAATTATTGTTCTGCCTTTCGCGTTATATTCTTCAGATTACTAAATATCTATCAGATCGGTATAAAGCTGTGCCTAAAACCTCCTTCAGGTATAAATTAGTAACTGTACAAAAATTTAAGTCTCTGCGTCTTGTCGTTCGGACGTGATAAGCGTACACCGAACAGACATTCACATTAATACATATATAGGTAAATGGCTATCCGATCGCCATAGAACCGTGCCTAAAGCCTTTCCCGGGTAGACATTAGTAACTGTAGAAATTTTTAGCTCTTTATGTCTTGTGGTTCAGACGTGATAAACGTACACCGAACAGACATTCACATTTACAGAAATAGAAGATTTGGTACTGCGTTCTGTAACTTCTACATCTACATCTACATCTACATAGATACTCTGCAAATCACATTTAAGTGCCTGGCAGAGGGTTCATTAACCACTTTCATAACTTTTCTCTACCGTTCCATTCTCTAGTAGCGCGCGGGAAGAACGAACACCTAAATCGTTCCGTTTTCGATCTGATTTCTCTTATTTTATTCGGATGGTCATGTCTCCCTAAGTAGGTGGGTGCTAGCAAAATATTTTCACATTCAGAACTAAAAGTCGGTTATTGAAACTTCGCAAACAGATCACGCCGCAATGAATAACGTCTTTCTTTTAATGATTTCCACCCCAATTCGTGCAACATTTCCGTGACGCTTTCCCTCCCCCCGTGCCGTGATAAAACAAAACGAGCTGCCCTTCTCTGAACCTTCTCAATGTCTTCCGTCAGTCCCACCTGGTGAGGGTCCCACAAGGGGCAACAGTACTCCAGGAGAGGACGCACAAGTGTGATGTAGGCAGTCTCTTTGGTGGAGCTGGTGCATCTTCTAAGCGTTCTGCCAATGAAACGTAACCTTTGGTTCGCCTTCCCCACAATATTTTCTATGTGTTCTCTCCAGTCAAAGTTGTTCGTAATTGTAACTGCTAGGTATTTGGTAGAATTTACGACCTTAAGGTTTGACTGATTTATCGCGTAATTGAAGTTCAGCGGATTTCTTTTAGTGCAAGTAAAAGGATCATCGCTGTTTTGTTACACTGTTCACGTAATTTATCGTATCTAATAGATATTACTGCACAACGCCCAGGTGGAGGAATGAAATAACCGTGTATTATGAGCGCCTCGCAGCCGCTGAGCTTCCACGGCGAGTTCCAGCAGCCTCATTTGCGTCGCTGGAAGCGCTCCAGAGCCACGCCCTCCCCCCCCCCCCTCCCGCCCTCCAGGGAGGGAGAGATGGAGGCTGTGAGGAGGCGGCCCTCACCCGTGGGAAATCTTGCGGCGCCCAGCCCGCGGTTATCCGCTGTTCTGCTGCTCCGTCAAACCTCTAAAGCTCTGTATAGGGAAAGTATGGCCAGCCTGCCAGCGACAGCCATGCTGGGCCTATTCTATTCCGCTGCTGCTTACACACCGACCGCTACGAAGTTCCCAGCGCTTAACAATACTTATCAACCGATTTTGAGAAAACTATTCAATGCAAAAATTTAATTTTTTCACGCGTTATAGTGTGATATATTCGCTCGATAATGATCTGCTTTTCTATTCATTATTGAATATAGTTTCCGTACTAAACCAAATTAAGTAAACTACTGCATAAAATTTTGGAGAATTTGCAGAAGAAAAATCGCATTGCGTAGACTTTGCGTATGGTTGGTTTTAGCACATATAATGCTGCGGACGAAATGTGGGTAAGATATTGAAATTTTATTTAAGGCTGAGAGCAGAGCGATAGCTCTTTTCATTCTCGAGATACAGGGTGTTATATCCGACGGACAGTTGCGCGAACTTCGCATAGTTCTGTCCATGAGGACCTGGCTGTTCTGCGAAATACTTATCGTCCGATTTTAAGAAAAATGTTTGGTTTGTGGCTCCAGATGTAAAGACTTCACCTATAAATTCAGATTGACCTGTACCGTAGACAAATATTCGAATAGACTGCGAAAATGTCGTTATCGGAGCATAGTGTAAATTAAGAAAAGAATTGAGATTATGGCTAAGTCTTTGATGAGTACTTTCTTGCGTGTTACGCACTTATATTTTACATGAACTACGAAAAATGCAAGGGCATAACCACTACATGACTTTTGTTAATTTCATATCTAAACGAGAATCTAGTTCACTCAACAGTATGCCCAAAATTTGTGTGATTTCGGCAACTACCTGCAGATAAAACCAACGACGGGTGAATACTTTAACCTCACGACATTATGCAGAAATTTTCTTCACAAATTTATTCAAGTTAAAAACATGTAGGTATCTGCTGCGTGATCCATTCGTCAGTGAATATTAATTTACATTATGAATTAAGTTCATCACACCACAAGAACCGAATTTCGCTTCTGGGCTCGTAGTTTTCTCTGACGGCTTTCATCAGACTGTTCATCTTTCTACATTTCTGATATCTAAGGGAAGTACTGTAATGGCTTCTTAAGAACACTCAAAAGTACAACACTGTGGCATTATTCAGACCCAAAAATACGAATATTCAGAAGATTTCTTATAGCGGGCCAAGCAACGTATAGGACCAAGATGGCGGAAAGAAGCACGTGACTCGATTTCAGCCAATCACGAGTTGCAGTCGGCGGCAAGCGGCGCGGAAAAGGATGGCCATACTTTCCCTATACAGAGCTTTATCAAACCTCCTCCTGACAACGCCACCTGTTTTACTATGCGGGATGACTTTAAACTGCGTCACCAAACAGATTTGAAATACGTCCAAGAATTTCCTTTTAGAGAAAGCGGAGGCTTGATTATGAATTAAAAAAATATGCGTATAACGTTGCCCTTGCTTCGTATGATGCTATAATTGTTGAAAGTAGATTCGGCGATTATATTTTTTGGACAAGGAATTGATGGTACCGAATGTTTGAATTTGAAATAAGTTAAAGTACAGCACATGGGGCATGGGTGTGTGTGAGTCACTCTAGTAAATGTTGTCTACACTTGACAGTCAATATTTTAAGAATTTTTTATTACATTTCTTGTTGCTTTTAATTTTTTATTTTTCTATTCTTTTTTATTTTTAAGTTTTATCTAAAAATTCATCTACATTGTAGAAGGAGTTGCCATTCGAAAATTCCTTTAATTTCTTTTTAGATACTAGTTGGCTATCTGTCAGACTTCTGATGCTACTTGGAAAGTGACCAAAGACTTTTGTCGCAACGTAATTCACCCCTTTCTGAGCCAAAGTTAGATTTAACCTTGAATAGTGAATATCATCCTTTCTCCTAGTGTTGCAGCTATGCACACTGCTATTACTTTTGAACTGGGTCGGATTGTTAATAACGACTTTCATGAATGAATATATGTATTGTGAAGCTACAGTGAAGATCCCTAGATCTCTAAATAAATGTCTGCACTATGCTCTTGGGTGGGTTAAATCAATTTTCTGATTACACACTTTTGTGCAATGAATGCTTTTTTACTCAATGTTGAATTGCCCCAGAATATGATCCCATATGAAAGGAATGAATGAAAATAGGCGTAGTAAGCTAATTTACTGAGATTTATATCACCAAATTTTGCAATGACTCTGATAGCATAAGTAGCTGAACTCAAACGTTTCGGGAGATCTTCAATATGTTTCTTCCAGATCAGTCCCTTGTCAATGCAAACACCTAAATTTTTTGGATATTCTACCTTAGCTACAGATTTATGTTCAAAGTCTAAATCTATTAATGGTTTCATGCCATCTTCTGTATGAAACTATATCAAAGTTTAATGAGAGTCCATTTGTAGCGAACTACTTAATAACTTTCTGAAAGATATCATTTTCAATTTCATCAGTTAATTTCTGTCTGTCAGGTATGATAGCTATACTTGTATCATCAGCAAAAAGTACTAGCTTAGCATCTTCGAGTATGTCGAATGGCAAGTCATTAATATATATTAAGAACAGCAAGGGACCCAAGACCGAACCTTGTGAGACCCCATTTTTGATAACTCCCCAGTTGGAGGAATTAATTGTTTCATCTATATCATGTGAACTGCTTATTTCAACTTCCTGCACTCTTCCGGTTAGTATGATTTAAACCATTTGTGCACTGTCCCACTCATACCACAATACTTAAGCATATCTAGAAGGTCGTTCGTAATCACCAACAGAGGTTCGGTATTAACATTAGGACTGGTATAATTGTTGAACATATCTTGGGGCCATGCCTACTGTCAAACAGAAAGAGAGGACCTTTCCATAAAATCTCGGGCGAACTGTCGGAGGTCCGTAACTTCTTGCCACGATATTTCGGCGCAGAGACTTAAGTCACTTCAGCTGCAAAGGAACGACTTGTTGGTCAGTCTTGATGTGGTTTCACTGTTTACAAAGGTGCCTCTTGTGGACTCACTACACCTAATTGGCAACATGTTTGGTGAGGACATTACAGCGCTATTTGAGCACACGCTCTCCTCTACATATTTTTTATTTAACAACGAGTTTTATGAACAATCCGACGGAGTCGCCATGGGGAGTCCTTTGTCTCCCCTGGTGGCCAATCTTTTTATGGAAGATTTTGAGGAGAGAGCACTTGAGTCAGCTATTTTTAAACCAACAGCGTTTTGGCGATACGTCGACGACACTTTTATAGTGTGGCCTCATGGCGTGGAACGTCTCCAAGACTTTTTAAATCATATGAACTCTATACATGAAAACATAAAGTTTACTATGGAGATCGAGAAAAATGGTAGTTTGCCATTTTTAGATGTTTTCGCGCGGCGCAGAAGTGATGGCTCACTTGGTCATTCGGTATACAGGAAGCCCACTCATACAGATTTGTACTTACAAGCTACTAGTTGCCACCATCCAGCACAAACAATGGGCGTCCTCAAGAATCTAATCCATCGAGTCCATACCATCTCTGATGCCGACAGCCTTCACACGGAACTAGAAAACCTGCAGACAGTATTCCTAAAGAATGGATATACAAGGAAGCAAGTAGCTCTCTTAGGTTGTTTGCAGATGACGCCGTCATTTACCGTCTAGTAAAATCATCTGAAGATCGAAACAAACTGCAGAACGATCTGAATAAGATATCAGTATGGTGTAAAAGGTATGAAAGACTCTAAATAATGAGAAGTGTGAAGTCGTCCACATGAGTACGAAAAGAAATCCGTTAAACTTTGTTTACAACATAAATCAATCAAATGTGAAGGCCGTAAACTCCACAAAATACCTAGGAATCACTGTTACTTCAGACTTAAACTGGAAAGAACACGTAGATAATATCGTGGGAAAGGCGAACCAGAGACTGCGTTTTATTGGCAGAACCCTTAACAGATGCAACAGAACTACTAAAGAAACTGCATACACAGCGCTTGTCCGTCCATTTTTGGAGTATTGCAGCCCAGTGTGGGATCCTTATCAGGTGGGTTTGACGGAGGACATCGAAAGAGTCCAAAGAAGGGCAGCTCGTTTTGTATTGTCACGATACAGGGGAGAGAGCGTTACGGAAATGATACAGGATCTGGGATGGGAATCATTACAACAACGGCGCTTATCGCTGAGGCGTGGGTTACTTGCGAAACTCCAATCGCCAACATTCTCCTCCGAATGCGAAAATATATTGTTGACTCCCACTTACATAGGTAGAAATGATCATCAGAATAAAATAAGAGAAATCAGAGCTCGACAGAGAGATTCAGGTGTTCTTTCTTCCCGCGCGCTATTCGAGAATGGAATGGGAGATAAATAGTATAATTGTGGTTCGATGAACCCTCTGCCAGGCACTTAAATGTGATTTGCAGAGTATCCCATGTAGATGTAGATGTAGAAGTAAATCGAGCGATGCACGCCTCCAAACGACAGAACAAGGAAGAAGAAGAAGAGGCTTTCAAATCGACTGCTTATCTCCCATGTATTGGGAACATTTCATCACAGATAGGCAGAATACTAAAAAAGCATAAAGTAAGAGTCATCTTTTGCCCTCCTCCTAAAATTTCATCGCTGTTGGGTTCTGTCAAAGACGATCTGGAGCTGCGTAAAGCAGGTGTTTACAGGATTCCGTGCGAGTGCAGCAGACGACGCGCACTGTGCAGGACCGCATCGTGGAACATCAGCGTCATACTCGGCTACTCCAACCCACCAAATCCGCAATCGCCGAACATTGTACTTCCACAGGTCATTCAATGAAATACAATGAAACGAAAATTGTGGCCCATACATCAAACTTTTGGAGCTGTGGAAATAAGATTGTCTGAGTGAGACTCTTATCAATCGAGACAGCGGTTTTTCAAATAAATGCTACATGGAATCATGTCATTGAAAAACTTCGTAGTCGGCGTAGTTTCCTGCAACTGAATGGCGATGAGAATCGATCTGATATCGAAGCGGCAAGCCTCCACCACGGAGGGCGCTCGGAACAGCGTACGTAGCTGTAGTGACCGCGCACGCTAGGTACGCGCATGCGCAATGTCGTCTGAATTGGGCATAAATAGCACAGCTCAGTGCGTCTTCGCCAGTACTTCGGCGGTACTCACCTGAAGATGGCCAGAAGACTCTGCGCCGAAATATCGTGGCAAGAAGTTACGGACATCCGGCAGTTCGCCCGAGATTTTATGGAAATATCTGTACGCCGGGAAAGCTTTAACATCACAGAAAGAGAGGACCCATCTACCACACATTTCGTCGAGTTGTTTTGCCTACCCTTTTGGACGCAATCCCACTAAATGTTGGGATGAAAATGCGCATTCAACGCAACGGAGCTCCAGGACCATTTGATGTCGCTGTGTGAAACTACCTTGACGACGCATATTCCATTAACTGGACTGGTAGACGTAGACTAAATCCGTGTCCACAATGGTCACCAGGCTTTACACCTCTTGAATATTTTTTGTGGGGTAGCATTAAGAGTATGGTGTATGTAAGTCTGTGGAGGACCTTATTGCTCGACTCCAAGGAGCGATTGAAGCACTTGAAACACAACCACATGTATGTGCTGATGTGTGTGTGTGTGTGTCCAAGCACCATCGATGTTCGCTCTGCAGAATGTACAGTTCCAAGACATTTTGTAATGTAGACAGCGTGATGTGCTGCCCAACCAGTACTGAACTTGTTTCCCATGATATAGTGAACCTGTAGCGCAGCATACCTGTCAAGGAATCCATAGAAATAATGGAACATAACTTATTGAAATTTTAAACAATGTCCACAGCCGAAGTAGTTGAGCTAATACAATTACTAGTGCGTGTTCTCTCCTACTACTACCCACATTTAACAGGAAAATATATCGACAGGATGTAGGATTACCAATGGGTAGTCATCTCAGTGGAATAATTACATAAATTTGCATCAAACTCTTTGAAAACAAACTTCTGAAAAATAATTACCACATCACTCAGAAAATTATCAACAATTGTAAGTATATAGATGACACACTCATTGTATACGATGGAACTGAGGAGGAGTTAGACACTTGGCTAACCACACTTTAGTAATACATTAATGATTTTTTTAATAACTTGTGCGATGCTTGTCGCTCACTTCTGCCAGCGTATCGATAAACGTTTGCTATTTGTCACGTTCAACTTTTTTTGCAGCAAGCTGAATGGAGACTGCGGAACTGTTCGACTTACTGTCTTCTCCTCGATGCATTAGGACGTGTTCCAGGATTTTGCCTAATTATTGTAAGTGTGAGCTTAGTTCCTTTTTTTATTAATTTCAATAAACCCCCACAGTTAATTTGAAATATCTTACTTACTTACAATCCCTTCTCCATTCTCACTAATTTTAAAGTTATTTATTTTCAGCAGATCCAGTACTTATAAAATGATGCTCTGGTATTGTTGCGATTTATTTTGCGATTGTACTAGAACATTCTCTGTACAACTTTTATTTATTTCGTGTCGGTGAATGGTTTATTACATTTTAATGCCTGCAGAAAAATCTTCGCGATGTTTATGAAGTCTGATAATTTGGCAATTTTTGACGACTATCATGATTAATTTTCAACACGGTTATAGAACAATAGTAAACGATACGCAACCATCTCAGCATCAATTTATCGAAGTAATATTCTAGTCATCTCAGCTAGAATCACTACAGAATATGACCGAAATATTAGTACCAGCTCTCAATAAGGTAGAATTTATATTCCGCCGACTTCTTCTGCAATGTTGCTTTCTGGTGTATTTGCTACCGAAGTCACGACCGCTACCGTTTAATGGCGGAATCCAATAATTTTGTTTTAATTGTCCGTACCTTGTCAAAATCGCTCAGTATTTTCATTTAAAAGTCATCACTACCTGGTAAAATTTCATTTGCGGTCCCCAACCTCAACTTTAATACGCAACACCCATTTTCATACGAAAGCAGCATTACAACATTCAACAGCTTACACAAAAAAATCCAATTTACCATAGAACACTATAATAAAACAAATTAAATTCTTTAGACATGACATTAATGAATACTAAAGAGACACTTAACATCAACCAACACAAATACTGTCATCAACAAAACCTCAATGTCCTCCAGTTCACACTACCATGCTGCTCTCAGAGCATTTTTAAGCAGAGCTGAGAGATTCTCACTCATTGCTGACGACTACCAGACAGAAATAAACACAATCAAGAATATAGCACACCGCAATGGCTATCATGAACATGGAATAGATAAACATGAATAAAAACAATAACAAACACACTGATAAAACCATTGTCCATAAAGAGTAAAATCTAATCGCCCACGAAGTGCAGGCCAGGTACCATATGTAGGCGTAATTTCGCAAAAAAAAAAAAAAAAAAAAAAAAAAAAAAAAAAACACTTAAACTTTTCAGAAACACAGATATTAGGATCACCTTTGCTACCAACATTAATATGAGACAGAAACTGATCCACGTCCTCACAGAACCAAAAGAAAAAATTGAACAAATCAGGAATTTATAAAGTTACTTGTAGCTTGTACAATAAATAATCCATTGGTCAAAAAGGTAGAAAGTTCAAAACGCGTTTTAAAAAGCACATTGATTGCTTCAGACTCGACAGAAGCAGTAATTCAGCAATAGTTAAACTTATTAATGTAGCGGGGCACAGCGTTACGATAGAAAATGTCTCGAAGTATTGCATACTCTGGAAAATGCACATCTTGGAGGAAATATCTTTACCCACGTGAAAAATGAGCGTAATGGAATCATGAACGAAATGACAGAGTTCAAGAATTCCGTTTTCTTCAGTAACTTCACTTCCTTACTTTTAAAATAGCATTGAAGTTAAATAAAGTACACCCTATTCAGTGTCCATGTATTTCGTATGATGTGTTGTGGCATATTTGCGTTTACTAAGACAGGTGCATTACATATGTAAGATTTACATCTCGTCAGTTACATGGTAGAAAGAACAGTAGAGGACAATGGAAGTTACTCTCGGCGCCAAGTATCGACTAATCGATACAAACTTTGTTTTGACCACCATCTTGTTTAGTGTCAGGCTTGTGATGTCAGCGATATAGTTTCGAAAAGTGCTGTGTTGTTGGGCTAAGAAGCCCAGAAATATATGTGCTATGCTGTCAGTCAAACGAAGAAGAGCGCTACCTCACATGATTGTGAGTGATAAAACAAACACCTAAATAAACAAACTGTATATCATCTCAGAAAGAGACATAACATCACAGAGGTTATCTTTCTGATCTCACAGCTTCATTGCAACAAGCATTAAGATCTTGCCTATATATTAATGTAAAGCTTTAGTGATATATTTTGTATGCCTATAGCCGGATGAGGATGCACAGCACCGAAGCATGCCGATATTAAATATATTTAACACTTAAATCCTATTTGTGACTGGTAGCGGAAATTTAAAGCAATCTTTTAAATCCGTCTTGACAACACGGCGGATTGTCTACTCCTTCCTTCTGTGGGATTCACTAACAATTTCTTTGAGAGAGGGGAATATCAGATTTACCAAGACTTTCGTTCTTCTCAGTGTAAAGGAAAACTAACATCAGATGAAAGAGAAGATGTTAATGCAGTAGGCAAAGTACTTCAAAGAGTCGTCTGCGTTGCCTGGAGCGCTTGAAGCAAAGTCGTTACGGCGTCTCTAAGAGGACAGACGAACTTCGGCAACCAATCAGAAGGGACGCTGTTTTCAGCCAAACGAACGAGTAAGATGTAGACATTTCTTTTGAAAGTTCCTTTACTCTTCTGCAACGTGTTCAAACATCTAGCGGAAACTTTTTAACGCAGTTCCTTTAACGGATTTTGCATCACGGGATTATCTTTGATTTTCGAATTACAATCGTGATTTGACATTGACGCATAATGGCTCCTCACTTGCTTCATGAAACCTTGGCTTAATGTCTGCAAAGAATTATTTTTGGATGAAAAACTATTACACAAATTTGGATCTGCTTGATTTTGAATGTAGCCGTGATTTCAGTCAATATGGATCGATCATTTCAAATCTAATTTTACTCGTATCATCAGCGGCTGTTGTTATTTATATATATTACTGAAGCTTTTAGGGATCTGGTTTTAAAATAAATTTCAGATATTTTTATAGATATTTTTTTGTGAAATTAGGTTTTCTATTAACGAATACCACTGTAATTCACACTGGCAAGAGCTACTATTTTATTCAAAAGCAAAGGATAACAATGTAGCCCTGCATTTTTATCGTTTTGACGTTGTAACGGTCGCTGACAATAGCAGCTATGTTCAAAATTTTACTATTCTATTATTTAAATAAACATGATCGTAACTTTAAAATTTGGTATTTATGGGACATTTTTCATTTGAAACCCTTTAATGTACATATCAATATAATCAGGAAAGACTACAGAATGTAATAAAGTTATAAATTATTGCTTGTAATTACATATTTTAGACGACCAGTTTCGGACGCTTGACTGCCCTTCTGCTGGTCTCTAAACAGACAAACAAGTGGATTGGTATACAGTAAAGGCTATAAAACGTACAAAAGTCGGTTACAGACATTTGAAGCAGTTTGGAACCAAATCGATTTTAATAAAAGATATGTTCATATAATGGGATAAAATTACCACTTACATTTTAGTATTATTGCTTAATGAATGTAGCTACAAGCTATTAGGAGAATCAACACTGAGTGCAGAGATTATGCAATGAATTGATTCTCCTAATAGCATGTAGCTACATTCATTAAGCAACAACACTAAAATGTAAGTGGTAATTTTATCCCATTATATGAACATATCTTTTATTAAAATCGATTTGGTTCCAAACTGCTTCAAATGTCTGTAACCGACTTTTGTACGTTTTATAGCCTTTACTGTATACGAATCCACTTGTTTGTCTGTATAGAGACCAGAAGAAGGGCACTCAAGCGTCCGAATCCGGTCGTCTAAAATAAATAATTACTAGCAAATGGTTGCTGAATTTTATTAATTTATAAACTGATCAGTTACTGAAATGGATAAAGTACTTCTACTTGTAATAAAATTATTTAAAAAAATCGACTTTTCCACCTTTTATTAGTACCCTGCATCCTTAACATAATCGGCGACTGTGGCACGTAGGTACATGGTTTAAATGTCTTCATTTAAAAATCTTTACCAGTCGCACTCCCCATGGATAATGTCTGATGATACAGGCAGGGAAATCGTCAACCATCACTGCCTCCCCGTGGTCATTTCGCGGCGTCGGGCAGCACCGGAGTTCCCTCAGGAGGGGCGTCGTAATCCCTGCCGCCGGTAGACGGTAGAGGCGCTGCCGTCGCTGTGACGCACAAGTTTTAACCAGGCGCCGTGCTCCGCCTCTGCCAACTGCCGAAATGGAAGTCAAATTTAATTTGCTTCGACCGCGGAGAGCCGAGTTTATTGGCTGCCGAGTGCGTCTGCGGAGGCCGCGTTGTCTGTGCTGCCTGGAACAGAACGCAAACAGGTCGCGCATTTAGTTTTACTGGGGGGGCCAAAAGTCCGGTTACACTGCAGATGTTCAAAGTTACGAAATCATGTCGGTAGCTAGGTACCAACTAATACACGTGCTTCAAATGACACGGGGTTTTACTGAAACAAACAACGAGGCACCAACATACCGTGGTGATGGACAGCAGCACTTCATTGACGCCATAGGAGTGCTGGATCTAAAAGAAGCTTTGGAGAGAGAAGTAGTGATACGCGCCTGGCTGTTGGCACTGTGCCTCACAGGCACCTTCTAATAACCAGAATGAAACTTTCACTCTGCAGCGGAGTGTGCGCTGATATGAAACTTCCTGGCAGATTAAAACTGTGTGCCGGAACCGGGAATCGAACCTGGGATCTTTGCCTTTCGCGGGAAAGCGCACTACCGACTGTGCTATCCCGACACGACTCACGATGCCGCCTCACAACTTTACTTCCGCCAGTACCTCGCCTCCTACTTTCCAAACTTCACAGAAGATCTCCTGCGAACCGTGCAAGACTAGCACTCCTGGAACAAAGGATATGGTGGAGACATGGCTTAGCCACAGCCTAAGGAATATTTCTAGAATGAACAGGCTAAATACCTGGAGAGTTTAAGAAAATTGTAAGAATCCCCGTTGCAAAGAAAGCATCTACATCTACATCTACATACATACACCGTAATTCACCGTAAGGTGCGTGGCAGAGGGTACACTGTACCACTACTAGACATTTCCTTTCCTATTCCCCTCCCAAATAGAATGAGGAAAAAAATAATGCCTCTATGCCTCCGTACGAGCCGTAATTTCTCTTATCTTGTCTTTGTGATCTTTACGCGAAATGTAAGTAGGCGGCAGCAAGATCGTACTACACTCAGCTTCAAATTCCGGTCCTCTAAATTAACTTAACAGAAATTCACGAAAAGAACATCGTCTTTCCTCCAACGATCCCCAATTGAGTTGCCGGAGCATTTCCGTGACACTCGCGCATTGGTCGAACCTACCGGTAACAAATCTAGCTGCTTGCCTCTGAACCGCCTCTGTCTTCCTTTAAACTGATCTGCTGCGGGTCCCAAACGCTTGAGCAATACTCAAGACGTGGTCGTACAAGCGTTTTATACGCGGTCTCCTTTACAGGTGAAGTACATCTTCCCAAAATTCTCCCAATAAACCGAAGTCGGCTGTCTGCCCTACTCACAACTGTCCTTACATGCTCGTTCCATTTGATATCGCTCTGCAATGTTACGCCTAGATATTTGAACGACGCGACAGCATCAAGAAGCTCACTACTAATGCTGTATTCGAACATTATAGGATTGTTTTTTCTACTCATGCGCATCACCTTACGTTTTTCTACATTGAGAGCTAGCTGCCATTCTTCGCACCTACTAGAAATATTGTCTAAGTCATCCTGTATGCTATTACAGTCAGTTACAGACGACACCCTCCCATACACCACAGCATCATCAGCAAACAGCTGCAAATTACAACTTACTCTGTCCATCAGATCATTTATATAGATAAAAAAATAGCGGTCCTATCACACTCCCCTGGGGCACGCCTGACGATACACTCGTCTCTGATGAACACTCGCCGTCGAGAACAACGTACTGCGTTCTATTACTTAGGAAGCAGGTGTAGACAAGTGTGAAAATGACGGAACCATCAGTCTCATAAGTCATGGTTGGAAAATTAAACACGAATTATTTACAGATGGATGGAAAGGCTGATAGATGCTGCCCTCGGGGAAGATCAGCTCGGATTTAAGAGAAATGTAGGAACGCGGGAGACAACACTCAGCTTACGACTTATCTTGGAAGATAGATTAAGAAAGGCAAACCTACTTTTCTAGCATTTGTAAATTTGGAGAAAGCTTTTGATAGTGTTGATTGGAATACAATCTTTCAAATTCTGAAATCAGCAGGAGTGAAATATAGGGAATGGAAGATTATTTATAACTTGTCCATAAACCAAACATCAGTTATTAGAGTAGAAGAGCATGAAAGGGACTCAGTGGTTCCGAAGGGAGTAAGACAAGGTTGTTCCCTGATGCAAGTGTTATTCAATTTGTACATCCAGCAAGCTGTGAAGGAAAGCCAAGAGAAATTTGGAGAAGGAATTAGAGTTCATGGTGAACAAATTAGAACATTGAGTCTTCATGATAACATTGCAATTCTGTCAGAGACAGCAAAGAACCTGCAAGAGCAATTGAACGGAACGGACAGTGTGTTGAAAGGAGCGTATAAGCTGAACACTGATAAGAGGAAAACAAGGATAATGGAATGCAGTCTTAGAAAAAAAGGCGCTGCTGAAGGAATTATATTAGGTAACGAAACAAAGATCGTGGTAGATGGGTTTTATTACTTAGACAATAAAATAACGTATGATGTTCGCAGTACAGAGGACGTAAAATGTAGAATAGCGATGGGAAGAAAAGCATTTATGAGAAAGAGAACTTTTATAACACAGAATATTAATTTAAGTGTAAGGATGACATTTGTCAAGGCATTTGGTGGAGTGTTGCCTTTTACGGGAGTGAATCTTCGACGATAAATAGTTTTGAGAGACGATAGAGGCTTTTGAAATGTGGTGGTACAGAAGAAGAAGATTAGGTGGGTATATCGCGTAACTAATGAAGAGGTATTGAACAGAATTGGTGAGAAAAGGAACTTTTGGCATACCTTGGGATCGATTGATTTGACACGTTCTTATACAGAATTGTAAATTTTAAATCGGAGGGAAGTGTGGGTGGGTGGGAAGGGGGGGGGGGAACAGAGGAAGACCTAGTGACGAATATAGTAAACATATCCAGATGGGTGTGGGTTGCCGTTCTTATGAGGAGATGAAGAGGCTTGCTCAGGATAGAGTCGAGAGCTGCATCAAACCAGTGTACGGACTGAAGACCACAACAACAACAATGAAATTTCGCCACAGTTGTGTGACTGGATTCACGATTAACTGTCAGGAAGGACACTGTGTGTAGTAACTGACGGAAAGTCATAGGGTAAATCAGATACCTGTCGTTCCTCAATGCTCCACGGCCCCAGCTGTTCCTTCTCTTAGTATAGAATGTGAGTAGCTCTCTTGGACTGTTGGCGGTTGAAGCTGTCATTTACCGGTCGGCAAAGTCATCCGAAAGCAAATGCAAAAAGATTTATATAAAACATACATATGGTGAAAACGTTAGCAATTGACTCTAAATAACGAAATGTCTCAAGTCAGCAGCAGTTAAAGAAATCGCTTCATTTACTCAGTATTTCAAATCCACAGGCCGTAAATGTTATTAAATACTTAGAAATAACAACTAATAACAACTTAAAATGGAAAGAACACCCAGAAAATATTTCAGGGTATGTGAAGCAAATCCTACGTTTCGTTGGCACAATTATTAGAAAATGAGACAGTTCTGCTGAACAAACTGCCTACACTACACTTGTGCGTCCTATTTTCGGGTTTTTATGCCCATTGTGCGATCCCTGCGAAGTGGGGCTAACTGAGGATTTAGAGAAAGTACATGAGAGGGCAACTCGGTTTTGTAATATAGCGACATAGGGGAATGATTGACACAGAAATGAAGCACAAGTTGCGGCAGATCTACTTGCGAAACGCCTTTCACCATTTTTCTCCTCAGAATGTGGACATATTTGTATAGCTCCCACCGAAGTAGGGATGCAATATCATTTTAATAAAATAAGGGAAATCGGATCATAAACGTAAAGTTTCGGGTATATCTTTTCGCGTGCGCCATTAGAGAATGGAACGGTAGAGATATATCATCAAAGGTCTTTATTGAACCCTTTTCCATTCACTTAAATGTCATTTCTAGTGTAAGTATGTAGATAGTATACATGGACTTAGTATAACAGATGGGATCATTGCAGAACATCAAGTGTGATTTTGTCTTCCTGCTTTTAAGAACGAATCATAGATCAAATTATGTAGTATGTCTTACATTTCTGTTAATAACTTACTTTAAAACTTGCTGAATCTGTGATTCCAAAATATGTAAATCTTAGTACACGGCAACAGAGACATAATAAACTTTGTTTTGAACAGATGTATGCATAGCTGATTTTGTATGGTGTAAATTTCTCATTGACCAATACCTGAAATAATGAATCGGCAAGAGAATAAAATGATTTAGTGTAATTTATGTACACTGTCTGACTGTCCTAGAGAACTATTTAGAAGAAAAGGTGTTATCCAAAATATTATTGATCTTTATTTTTAATTGTTCAATTGCTGTATTCAAAATTGTTCGTAAATGTAAATAATATCAACATTGTGATAACAGATCAATATTCTTATACACATATTACACAAGTCATGTAATATACTTTTTGCACATGTCCTGAAAGAATACCTAAGATTGAACGTAAGCAATACCAATTAATTCTGTTGGCCTTCTTGTGCACAGGGAAACGCTCGTCTTTTTCTGCAACCTATTATCCATTAAGGGTCACTGTTGTCATTGTCGAAAACTAAACCTCGTTTTTTGGATTTACGAAGCAATGAAGATATTGTCAATAAATAACTCAGTCAAAGCAATGCTTGTGTTGAAATGAAATTCATCAAAATTCTGGATAGTGGGAAGTAAATGATACTGACTGTTATAATCTCTAGGATCAATCATTCCTGAATGCAGAATTCATTCTTATACACTTCTCTAACAGCAGGTATGGAAGCACCACAATTCAAAGAACATTAAACAATTGAATTACCTTCAATACTTGCATTTAAATTGTCGCATGCGATTTATATAAGCATCGCGTTGTCACCAACATGCTTACCTATATTACAGAGTAAATCAGACTCCATAACTGAAGACCACCTCACGCGCACTATCGCTACTCTCTGACAAAGAAGGTAAGGCAAACTTCTGTTATTTGCACAGCACTTTCTTTGTACTCGAATATAAACATATATAGAGGGCGAATAGATCCGTTTTTAATATGGATGTCACTGAGGCAGTACCACACATAAGGGTCCCATAACACAGACATTTTCAATGAAACAAAAGACTGCCCTGTAATATGCTACAATATTTTTATTATTATACTAACTTAAATCCCGCTGCTTTGTAAGCGTTGACTGGATGGTCTGCATTGGTTGTTTCTACTTCTAAATATTGATTTTCATAGATTTAGATTTAAATATGGTTTCCTAATAAATTACTTTGATACAACTTGGCACCCTGTACTGCACCATTGATGGCAGAATTCAAAACATCCCCAAACACATTTCACTTTAAATTCTAACCATGGTTTCACATCCAAATTTTCGCATTTCTAGCATCAAAATAGTCTTAATGGAACCTTTAAAAGACTTCCCCCTATTTCATCCGCTTAATGGTAAAATTTCCAAAAATATCGAAATACGTGTTTTAAAAAATTCAGTCAGAAATCTAAACCCGAAGTTTTGTAATTTTTGCTTCAAAATTGCATGATCGTATTTTGAAAAAACTTTTCATCCCGTATTTCACCACCTTAGGGATTGGAATATCGAGGAATCGCTGATGCCTACAGTGTAAGATAAATAACGTCTATAAATTTCAAGTTTCTATGGTGTTTAGATTCGCTTTTCAACGCCGTTTTCCGTCTTTCAGAAACGGACCGAGAACGCAAAATTTCTTTCTTACGGTTCGGCATCTTTCTTGGTAGTTTTACTTTTCAAACCGCAATATGCACTTATTTTTCTTTATTCGTTCGCTTGTCGCAGAAAAACAACTGAAGAATGTGCATCATGTTTCACCGTATGTAACCTCTTTGCTATTGTAGTGTGAAAAGTCATCGCTAGTCTTCAGTGACGACTTTCGACCTCTATATCTTCCACCCTCTTACAGCTGTCGACACGGAACTGCTATGGTGTACAACGGGAGACTTTGTACTGCAACAACACAGAGAGATCGTTCGTCTCCATTGTGTAGTTGTTGCCGAAGAGCAAAGTATTGACACCCACACGTAGAACTTTATATAAGTCGGTAACTTTCAACTCGCTTGTCATCCACCCCGTTATCGTTATCAACCCTCTACAACAGCAGTGCACAATGGCATACTGATACCTACTACCACGTACAAACACTATTCGTTTGCGATGTGCAGTTATGGCTGCAGATTGAAATATAGGCACAAACATCTCAATTTTTATATATGTATTATATTAAGATGAAATGATCCGGGTTTCGCAGGAAGGAAGGTAGCAGCGACAACGTGATCATTGCAGACGTTGCCCACGCTCGGATGTTTGCGTAAGGATTGGATAGGCAATCGGCCGAGCCCTTTCAAAGGAATCATGCAAGTATTTGTTTGAAGTGATTTAAGGAAATCAAGGGAAATCTAAATTTGTATGACAGGAGGTGGATTTTAATCACCGTCCTCGCAAATGCGAGTTCACTGTCTTATCAGTTCGCCAACTAGCTCGATCCGGTTTTCGGCAATTACGCCATCATCAGGTACTGACTACAAATCCAACGTTCACACTGGGGACCAAAATAATGTTTTCATCAGTCCATAGACTTAAAAACTACTTAAACTAACGTAACATTATCTAAGGGCAACGCACACACCCATGCCAGATGGAGTACTTGAACCTCCGATGGGAGTGGATGCGCAGTCCCTGACATGGTTAGAAATATATAAACATATGGCTCTGAATCTTTAAATGTCAAAGATATTAAGCTGATGTATACCGAGTGTCACTGATCTTTTTTAATGATTAAAATTTTTTAGTGTTTGTAATTAAACTGAGAGGCAATATTCCATCGAAATTGTTGCTAAATCAAATGAAATTGGTTGAAATATATGACACATTAAATATACCAAATTGTTCCAAGTAGAAATATAAATTTAAATATTAAATCTTCTTGACATGTTTCATCAAAATTGCTTGAAGAAGGGTTCTTCAGAAAGTCAGTTATTTGAAATATATGAAGTGAAATCAAGCTAAATGAAAGCAACTATGAATATTAATATTTTTAACTTTTTGAATCATGGACACTGGCTTAAATGAGTAGTATTAAAAGCAAACTATGGTATTACATACAGTATAGGCAACTGTAATTCATTTTAAGTATTCTACCTGACAGTCCCTGCGATATTTTCTGTGCGTTCTTTCAAATTCAAGTTCTACGTAATTCTAATTCCTAGGTATTTAATTCAATTTACGACTTCTTCATTTGAATGATTTATCTTGTAAATGAAGTTGAATGGAATTAAGATTACCTGACATAATCGGGTTTGGAGGCGATCTGATAGTTTTATAGTTTTCAAAATGAAATGTCGAGATCGCACATTAATAATTTATTCACCGGTTTCGGTGAACTGCGTCTTGTTAAAAATGGGAATAAAATAATAAGTTCAACATAGTGACTAAGTACAATGTTATATTTGTTATTTTATACTCAATTTTTTAACAAGATGATCAGCTTGTAAAATGTATATGTGACCAGACGATGGTGACACAGTTCACCGAAACCGGTCGTCATTGAATAAATTATTAAAGTGAGATCTAGTATTGCCTATGGTCAAAATTCGACCAGTTGTGTTTCCAAAGTCATGAAAATGAAGAAAAGTTTAATGTAACTGAAATTTATGGAGCACTGGAAATTTATACAGATATATATTTTTGACGACGTTACAGCGTTCGATGAATAAAATAAATCTCAATTTGCGATCAGTTATGGCTTCACTGTACTGGGTTTAAGTGGAATACCAACGTGCAGCGAATGAAAAATTGTGCCCGGTCGGGAATCGAACCCGGGAACTCCTTCTTACGAGGCAGACGCGTTGAGCACTCCGCCAACGAAGACATAGTGACCAACCCCACTGCAGAGGACTCTTCCCTGCACGTCTCCCGCTACACCCGAAAATTTATACATTTTATGTGAATGCTATGAGAACAGGTGAAAGAAAGAGCAAAGAGGATCAGTGGAACACAATAATGAGGGAATTAATTGTTTTATTTTATAATTTAGGATTACAAAACTTCAGTAAAAACATTTCGTAAAATAATATTCAGTAGTTAAGAATTAAACATTACGAAAAATTGAAAAAAAAAAAAGAAAAAAAAAAATTGAGTGCAGTGGGAATCCAACCAGGGAACTGAAGACGTAAATTCTAAGCGCTAACTGACTAAGCTAATTTTACTTATACCAATATGCAACTTAAAATGGGTTATAATATAGTGCCAAAACGTATGGATAATTTGGGGTATCATCGTAAAATTTCGTTTTCTTTTTACCAGTCTTAACGGCTACGTGCACACGTAACATTAAATACTCGCCATATCTATGAGAAACCACCTTTCGAATTGTGTACGTTGCATTGGCCTTCTTGTATGATTAATATTAAGAATCTGTACTCTCAGTTTTGTGTTAGCGTATTTATATGATGATGATAGGGGAAAAAAAAGTTAATTGCGTGTGACACCGACGGAGCAAAATTCAAATCCATTTATTGGTGACGATAGAGGGTAAGGAAACTTTGTGTGGTGGAAATCCTGGCATGTGCACGAGAGTTGCAAGAGAATAGAAAGCAATTGTAGACCATTCTCTGGCTGGCGAGTTCTGCACTGGGCGTTGTTGGGGCCACGCGCTAGCCGCTCGCTGCGGACCGCTTGCCGCCCAGGTCACGCTCTGGAGTGGAGGGTAGCCCCCAGCTGCGGCTGATAAAATATCCGGCAGCGGTCGATGGAAGCCCATCTGGGCCGCGCGGCCGCCCCATAACAGATTGCGTGAGCTGAAGCACCTGAGCTCACAGATTTCGCAGCGCGGCCAGCACTCTGAAACTCGGTCGCCGCGGTTTTCCCTCTCCTTGCAGCAACGGCGAGGAACGAGGTTGCAGATCAGGGAGGACCCTATAACCCTACCCGTCCTACAACACCGGTTAGTAATATGATAATTAGAAAAATGACCCGTGTGCCTAATTATCTTAATTTGGTGGAAAAGCTATCGGTAATGAAGCCGATGATGTAGTGGAGGCTATAACCGGAACGTTGCTGCACAACAACGATCGATAGGAATAAAGAAAGTGGAAAGTAAAATTTGGAATAAAATGATCAATGTTTAAATGAAAAAAATGAGAAACAAACGGAACACAGGGATTAATTTCGAAAAAGTGAATAACTTATTGATTTACGGTCGCCAGCTCGATGTTCGAGCAAATAATTTGGTAGGATGTCAATAATGGCAAAGTTAATTAAAAACGTGAAATATTACGTAAAATTTGGGTGGGCAGAAAATCAGAGTGTGCGCGTCAAATTCGGTACAAAAGACACTGACAATGTACTAATTACTGAGAAATAGTTCACTAACACAGGGTTCAATGTAAGACAGCGAAATACAAGCCATAGCCGCGCAAATGGAACATGCAGCAAATTATGCAAAATTCTCACCTTAATACTTACTATTTACAGCTTCAAATAATTAACTGTTTATATAAGTACCAGAAAATATTCCACAGCGAGTATACCGTGCGCTTTAGCAATAATCAAGTTGTAACTCAACTATTAACTGTACTAATGGCAAGCTCAAAAATTAATTAATGACTTGTCGTGATAACACTGAATATTTAGAAAAGAACCATTTAACCTTCTGATTAACTTTTTCTTTAACCAGGAATTATTAGCATTCAAACACTTGTAAACAATTACTATCCTCACTAGTCAGTACCTCGCCTCCTACTTTCCAAACTTCACAGAAGTTCTCCTACGAGACTTGCAAGACTAGCACTCCTGGAAGAAAGGATATGGTGGAGACATGGCTTAGCCACAGCCTAGGGGATGTTTCCAGAATGAAACATTCACTCTGCAGCGGAGTGTGCGCTGATATGAAACTTCCTGGTAGATTAAAATTGTGTGCCGCAACCGGGACTTGAACCTGGGACCTTTGCCTTTCGCGGGCAAGCGCTCTACCACTGAGCTACCCCGACACGACTCACGATGCCGCCTCACAACTTTACTTCCGCCAGTACCTCGCCTCCTACTTTCCAAACTTCACAGAAGTTCTCCTGCGAAACTTGCAAGACTAGCACTCCTGGAAGAAAGGATATGGTGGAGACATGGCTTAGCCACAGCCTAGGGGATGTTTCCAGAATGAAACTTTCACTCTGCAGCGGAGTGTGCGCTGATATGAAACTTCCTGGCAGATTAAAATTGTGTGCCGGAACCGGGACTTGAACCTGGGACCTTTGCCTTTCGCGGGCAAGCGCTCTACCACTGAGCTACCCCGACACGACTCACGATGCCGCCTCACAACTTTACTTCCGCCAGTACCTCGCCTCCTACTTTCCAAACTTCACAGAAGTTCTCCTGCGAAACTTGCAAGACTAGCACTCCTGGAAGAAAGGATATGGTGGAGACATGGCTTAGCCACAGCCTAGGGGATGTTTCCAGAATGAAACATTCACTCTGCAGCGGAGTGTGCGCTGATATGAAACTTCCTGGTAGATTAAAATTGTGTGCCGCAACCGGGACTTGAACCTGGGACCTTTGCCTTTCGCGGGCAAGCGCTCTACCACTGAGCTACCCCGACACGACTCACGATGCCGCCTCACAACTTTACTTCCGCCAGTACCTCGCCTCCTACTTTCCAAACTTCACAGAAGTTCTCCTGCGAAACTTGCAAGACTAGCACTCCTGGAAGAAAGGATATGGTGGAGACATGGCTTAGCCACAGCCTAGGGGATGTTTCCAGAATGAAACTTTCACTCTGCAGCGGAGTGTGCGCTGATATGAAACTTCCTGGCAGATTAAAATTGTGTGCCGGAACCGGGACTTGAACCTGGGACCTTTGCCTTTCGCGGGCAAGCGCTCTACCACTTTTTTTTTTTTTTTTTTTTTTTTTTTTGGTCTCCTTCCTCCCCTTCAACCCGTCCTTCCGCTCACCAAAGTCGCCTTCTTCGGCGTCGGCTTCTATCGGCCTTTTTGTTCCATTTCTTGGACTTGAAAATAATAATAACAAAAATGTAGCTGATTTGACGAATTTCCGTCTCGCTGTTCCACAGCTTTACATCGAAAATATTGCAAACCAAAAGACCAGTGCTTGCCACTTTTTTTTTTTTTTTTTTTTTTTTTTTTTACATGAATTAGTAAGGTTTTTTTAACTTTGCGTGTGGCGTGATGTCAAAATAGAATAAGAGAAATAAGAAAATAAATTGTAAAGAATTAAAAACTGTAATGAAAGTAAAATCTCTTTTTCGGTATGTCTTGTAGGAAATCAAGAATCATTTGTATGAATACATAAGTTCGTTTCCTCGTAGATGTAATGTGGTAACATACTTAAGTTTTTTTTCTGATTTACCAATGATTTAAAACTGTGTTGATGTTAGTCTTGAGTAAATTAGATTTCTACTTCTTGTTATACTAATTAAACTAAATTTTTAATTGCAACAGAACGTCCAGTTTCGTCACTGGGTTATATAGAGTCGTCAACGCAGTGACGTATCTGAATTTAAATGATCCATGGCGGTCTTCTCTTTGTTTCTCTAAAAACCTTCTCTTGTTGAGTGTAACAGAAAAGTCAAAACAATTACATTCTTCTAAATGTAAACTTCTTGTAATACTTTACATTATTGTTCTAGTCAAAAAATTTGCAAAAGTTTCCTTGTATTTTTTATTACGCATCAGCTTGTGGTGTTCAGTTGTAAGATACACCCAGAAATCCTCCACATTGCTTGATTCTTTGGTTAGGATGTAATGAAGAGTTTGCCCTTTCAACCAGTTGACAGCATTTCTTTTAGTTCTTGGATATGGAATGCTATCCGGTGTTAGGAAGTCAGCAGCTGTGAAGGCGGTGGGTGTCGTTCTGCTGATGCTAGCTAACTTTTGTCTAACATAAAGCCATATGTCTTCAACCTTTTTACACAAGAGTCTATGTTCTTCATCGTCTACTACGTTGCAGAGTGGACACAGCGGTGAAGGTGCCAGCCGAATTGCATGTAGTCTAGAGTTCGTTGCAGTTTTCCTATTGACCGCGAAATACCAGGTCGCTTTCACGGACGTTGGTAAGTGCCTGCTGTGAATGTTTTTCCAGATTATGTTCCAGTTATTGGACGGATATTTCTGTTCTATATTATTTCCGAGTTTGTTTTTCATCAGCTGTTTGTATAGATCTTTAACCTTTAGGATTTCTTTTTCTGGTATCCTGCCGTGTATGTAACTGTATTCCACGAAAAAATATTTTAAGTGGTGCAATCCGTTAGGGATGTGTCGGACACTGACAGGTGCATTGAGGTCGACAGGAGCTGTTTCGTTTACCAAGTGTGCAGTAAGGCTACCACCTTGCTTTTTCCATTCCTTGTACGTGTTGGAGAGGTACAGAGCTTTCGCTTTTTGACTGACATCTGTGAGGTTTAAACCCCCAAGTATCGTGGGAAGCGTCAGCGTGTCGTATTTCACTTTGAAGATTCGTCCGCGGGTCACGAAATGTCCTAGAGCAGATATCATGCTTTTGGCCAAGGTTGCAGGAAGGGGCAAGACTTGTGCTACATAGTTTACTTTAGACGTAATGTAAACATTTGCAACTGCGACCTTTTGGAGTTCGTCGAGTTTCCTTATACTATGTTCTTGTACACAGGCTCGCATGCTGTTCAGTAGTTTCCGATAATTAACTGCAATAGTTTGCTGGATGGACCGTTTAAAATCAATGCCAAGGCATTTCATTGTTGCGAGTTCTGGTAGCAAGCTTTCGGTTTGTAACCTGATGCCACGTCCAATATGAAATATCCCGGACTTCGCTTCATTAAGTTTTGCGCCTGAAGCTTGTTCGTATTTCCTGACTATCTCCAGCGCAGTCACGACTTCATTGCCACTCGTGGCGAGAAATCCGACATCATCAGCGTACGCATTGCATACGATCTTTTCTCTCCTAATTTGTAATCCCTGGAGATGTTGTGTGAGGGAAGCGAGGAGTGGTTCGATAGCAATTGCAAAGAGTACCATGGACATGGGGCACCCTTGCCGGATGGAGCTGGTAACTTCTATCGGTTGGCTAATCTGTCCATTAAGTACAAATCTCGCTGTGTTGTTCGTTAGTGTATTGCGGATGACGGCAATAAAGCGGGGTGGGTATCCCATTGCGCTCATAGTCCGGAGTAGGAACTGGTGATTGACCCTGTCAAAAGCTTTGTCAAGGTCAAGGGACACCAGGGCACATTTTATTTTGCAAACGTCGGCCGTGGCAATTATATCCCTGTAATCACAGAGGGTCTTCAAGATCTTTCTATCGTTACCGACACTCGTTTGGTAAGGGCCGGTGACAGTGGTCATTGTGCTGTTTAATCTTCGCGCTAGTACTCGACCAAAAATCTTATAATCGCTGTTCAGCAATGTTATTGGCCTAAGACCGCTTATAGTCTTAGTACCTGATGTTTTGGGCACTAGCACAACGATGCCTTCCCGAAGCTCTTTTGGGATATCGTTTTCAGGGTTTAACAGTTCATTGCAAATGAGAGTGAACTTGTCTTTTATGAGGGAACTGAATGTTTTATAAAATTCGGCTGGAATACCGTCCGATCCCGGAGATTTGTTCGTCTTGCTTTCTGCTATTGCTTCTTCGACGTCTTCTGCAGTCACTTCTGAGATGAGGGATTGTGCTTCCGCGTGGTTTATTCTCCTTTGTAGGGTGGACAGAAACTCGTCTTGAAGGCGTTCGTTAACTGGTTGAGAGGACATGAAGGAAGCGAAATGTTGTACGATCGCCTCCTTAATCTCAGAGTTTTTCGTTAGCTTCCTTCCGTCATTCAGTTGTATTGCAGTGAATATTTTGCGCGACGCTCTTTTGTGCTCACGGATAACGTGATATACGGAAGTTATCTCATTCGGCGCCGTATCCTGCGCTCGTGACCGTATTTTGTAACCTTCCAGTTGTTTACGTCGAAGGGCCAATATTTTCGCCTTGATCTTTTTAATTCTTGCATAGTTTTCAACAATCGTGGCATCTGATTTGAATAAATCTCTTAGGCATTGAAAGTAAAATTCCATAGTACTTTTGTACCAGAAGCTTTTTTCTCTGGAGTAGTTTAGGAAAAATCTCCGTATTTTCGGCTTGACATGTTTCAGCCACCAGTCGGTAGCTGTGTTGTACGAGGCGAACCTACTCTCACACTCCCTCCATAGTGCGTGGAACGCCTCCTGGCACGCCTGGTCTTCTAGGTGAGACACGTTTAGCTTCCAGGTCCCTCTACCTCTGTAAGTCCCCTGTTTGGCCATATTGATTGCGCAGATGTACGCTGCATGATCCGAGAAAACGACAGGCCATATTTCCGATTGCAGGATGTTGCGCTTTAAATTATGTGAGACATACACTCTGTCTAAACGACTCGCCGAGTGGCTGGTCACATGAGTGAATCCGGGGGCTGCACCGTGCAAGTGCTCCCATGAGTCTACTAGACGTAGTTGCGTGACTATCCGTTCAAGTTCGATAGACTTATTGAGATTGGGAGTTTGGTCTTTGGCATGCAATACGCAATTAAAATCACCTCCGAGGATAATGTGCTCCTGTTGGGATCCGAACAGAGGGACAACTTCTTCTTTAAAAAACTCCGCCCTGCGTTGTCTATTACTAGATCCCGATGGGGGATAGACATTAATGATTCGTACGTTATTGATTGTACCTGCTATGCCTTTACTGGTGGTTAATTTTACAACATCTTGGACTATTATGCCCTCTTTCGTGAGGATAGCTGTACCCATTTCCGTTCCAATCCCTGGATTTGTGAAAGCATTGAATCCCGGTATATGTTCAAGGTCAATATCTGTGACTTCTTGCAAAAGGAGAATGTCTACGTCAGCGGCATATATAAAATCTTTGAGGTTTTGTAATTTGAATGAGCTATGAGCCTTATTGAGATTTACTGTGGCTATCTTGTACGTTTGTACTTCTGTCATCGGTCGTTCTGGCTGTTCAATCATGAATTCGTTCTTCAGTTCTTTGTTCCTTCTCTAAAAGTCGTATAGTAAAAAAAACAGCTTAATAATACTCATCAGTATCAAAAGGATCCGGAACATAATCTTGTCGCTTTGAGAGAACTGTCATGGAAGTGTCTTCTTTCCGAGTGTCGTCATCTTTTTGGAGCTGTGCATTATCTATCTCAGATTCGTGAATTTCGCTCATTTCTTCATCCGCTGGGTCATCTGCCACTTCGTCCGCCCAGTTGGTGTGCCTAGGCGTCTGGGGTGGGTCATGGGGAGCCTCCGGAGAGGGAAATCTTTCTGGTTTCTGTGTGGGTGGTTCCTTTGGTAACCGTCCTTCAGCGCCTTTTTTCCCCAGTGCAGAGACAGGAGGTTTTTCGGGTGCTGGTGTCGCTTTCTTATCGGAAGAGGACTTTTGACTTAAGCTGGCTGCTATTTGTTTTGCCTTTTGTCGCAGAGGTGCAGCGGCCTCCTCTGCGCCTTCGGATGCAATCCTGCGCTTCTTGTTTCTCCTTCCGGACTTCCTTTTTGGTGAACTCTCTGTGGTTTCAGACCCACTTTCTGGTTCCTGCGGAGTGGGAAGCTCTTCAGTTGCCGAAGAATCTGCACCATTTACAGGTTCGGTTTCCTGTGTCGGCCGAACTTCGTCTGTTGCTGTTGGCGGTCGGGAATCGAGTATATCGTCGGCTATAAGTGTGCTGACATCCATTGGGATTTCAGGCTCTGCAACGATTGCTCCTGCAGTTGGATCAGGGACCAAAACTGTAGTCGGTTGCGCTCGAGCTGCAGCGGCGTAAGTTCCAGGCAGTGACGTCATGGCTAGTGGCCTGGCGGGCTCGCCGGCGGGTAGCTGCGCCACGCGCCTCTGTATACAATTGGCGCGCACGTGGCCAGGCTTGTTGCAAACCGAACAAGTTCTGGGTTGATCGTCATAAATAACAATTCCTCTATATCCACAGACGTTTACATACGAAGGAATATGTTTCCGTAGTTCTACTCGGAGTTGTCGTACACCGTTTAGAACGGGAAATTTATGCGCGCTCGACCACTTTTCAGCAAAATTGCTAAGCACTGTACCGAACGGAGAAATTACAGCATTTATCTGTTCCGCAGTAATTTCAAAGGGCAACTCAAAAATTCGGATAGTGCGTATTCCAAACCCAGCATGAGTGATAGCAACCTCCCCAACACGTCCGTCTGAATACCTAAATTTCATAGTACCTCCACAGGATTCAACTACCTTCGAGCATAGCTCCGTACTACTCAACTTGACAAATACCACACTCGCTATAATCGACAGATGAATACCAATAATGTCGTTGCATGATAGTTTTACATCCTGCTCTAACCAATTTTCTATCTCATAAGATTTCGGTCTAGTAGATCGATTCTCAAATGTCAATTTCAAAGTATCCTTCCTAGTCGGTCGTTCCATTTCTTGTTCCATCATTACAATCGGTTCATACCTTTCCCACAGTTCAGTAACGAAAGCTATTTGCTGCAGCAAGCGCCGACACTTACCACGCGAAGACAAGCTGTCGCAGCGCACGGCACGGAGCGTCCTGCCCCTAGCACGACCGCGAGCAGACTGACCCACTGAGCTACCCCGACACGACTCACGATGCCGCCTCACAACTTTACTTCCGCCAGTACCTCGCCTCCTACTTTCCAAACTTCACAGAAGTTCTCCTGCGAAACTTGCAAGACTAGCACTCCTGGAAGAAAGGATATGGTGGAGACATGGCTTAGCCACAGCCTAGGGGATGTTTCCAGAATGAAACTTTCACTCTGCAGCGGAGTGTGCGCTGATATGAAACTTCCTGGCAGATTAAAATTGTGTGCCGGAACCGGGACTTGAACCTGGGACCTTCGCCTTTCGCGGGCAAGCGCTCTACCACTGAGCTACCCCGACACGACTCACGATGCCGCCTCACAACTTTACTTCCGCCAGTACCTCGCCTCCTACTTTCCAAACTTCACAGAAGTTCTCCTGCGAAACTTGTAAGACTAGCACTCCTGGAAGAAAGGATATGGTGGAGACATGGCTTAGCCACAGCCTAGGGGATGTTTCCCGAATGAAACTTTCACTCTGCAGCGGAGTGTGCGCTGATATGAAACTTCCTGGCAGATTAAAATTGTGTGCCGGAACCGGGACTTGAACCTGGGACCTTTGCCTTTCGCGGGCAAGCTCTCTACCACTGAGCTACCCCGACACGACTCACGATGCCGCCTCACAACTTTACTTCCGCCAGTACCTCGCCTCCTACTTTCCAAACTTCACAGAAGTTCTCCTGCGAAACTTGCAAGACTAGCACTCCTGGAAGAAAGGATATGGTGGAGACATGGCTTAGCCACAGCCTAGGGGATGTTTCCAGAATGAAACTTACCTCTGCAGCGGAGTGTGCGCTGATATGAAACTTCCTGGCAGATTAAAATTGTGTGCCGGAACCGGGACTTGAACCTGGGACCTTTGCCTTTCGCGGGCAAGCGCTCTACCACTGAGCTACCCCGACACGACTCACGAGCCGCCTCACAACTTTACTTCCGCCAGTACCTCGCCTCCTACTTTCCAAACTTCACAGAAGTTCTCCTGCGAAACTTGCAAGACTAGCACTCCTGGAAGAAAGGATATGGTGGAGACATGGCTTAGCCACAGCCTAGGGGATGTTTCCAGAATGAAACTTTCACTCTGCAGCGGAGTGTGCGCTGATATGAAACTTCCTGGCAGATTAAAATTGTGTGCCGGAACCGGGTCTTGAACCTGGGACATGTGCCTTTCGCGGGCAAGCGCTCTACCACTGAGCTACCCTGACACGACTCACGATGCCGCCTCACAACTTTACTTCCGCCAGTACCACGCCTCCTACTTTCCAAACTTCACAGAAGTTCTCCTGCGAAACTTGCAAGACTAGGTCCCAGGTTCAAGTCCCGGTTCCGGCACACAATTTTAATCTGCCAGGAAGTTTCATATCAGCGCACACTCCACTGCAGAGTGAAAGTTTCATTCTGGAAACATCCCCTAGGCTGTGGCTAAGCCATGTCTCCACCATATCCTTTCTTCCAGGAGTGCTAGTCTTGCAAGTTTCGCAGGAGAACTTCTGTGAAGTTTGGAAAGTAGGAGGCGAGGTACTGGCGGAAGTAAAGTTGTGAGGCGGCATCGTGAGTCGTGTCGGGGTAGCTCAGTGGTAGAGCGCTTGCCCGCGAAAGGCAAAGGTCCCAGGTTCAAGTCCCGGTTGCGGCACACAATTTTAATCTACCAGGAAGTTTCATATCAGCGCACACTCCGCTGCAGAGTGAAAGTTTCATTCTGGAAACATCCCCTAGGCTGTGGCTAAGCCATGTCTCCACCATATCCTTTCTTCCAGGAGTGCTAGTCTTGCAAGTTTCGCAGGAGAACTTCTGTGAAGTTTGGAAAGTAGGAGGCGAGGTACTGGCGGAAGTAAAGTTGTGAGACGGCATCGTGAGTCGTGTCGGGGTAGCTCAGTGGTAGAGCGCTTGCCCGCGAAAGGCAAAGATCCCAGGTTCAAGTCCCGGTTCCGCACACAATTTTAATCTGCCAGGAAGTTCCATATCAGCGCACACTCCGCTGCAGAGTGAAAGTTTCATTCTGATTTCTCTTATTTTATTGGGATGGTCATGTCTCCCTAAGTAGGTGGGTGCTAGCAAAATATTTTCACATTCATAAGTAAAAGTCGGTGATTGAAACTTCGCAAACAGATCACGCCGCATTGAATAAAGTCTTTCTTTTAATTATTTCTACCCCAATTCGTGTAACATTTCCGTGACGCTTCCCCCCCCCCCCCCCGTAACGTGATAAAACCTTCTCAATATCTTCCGTCAGTCCCACCTGGTGAGGGTCCCACAAGGGGTAACAGAACTTCAGGAGAAGACGCAGAAGTGTGATGTAGGCAGTCTCTTTGGTGGAGCTGGTGCATCTTCGAAGCGTTCTGCCAATGAAACGTAACCTTTGATTCGCCGTCCCCACAATATTTTCTGTGTGTTCTCTCCAGTCAAAGTTGTTCGTAATTGTAACACTTAGGTATTTGGTAGAATTTACGACCTTAAAGTTTGACTGATTTATCGCGTAATTGAAATTCAGTTGATTTCTTTTAGTGGTCATGTGTATTACTTCACACTTTTCTTTATTTAGTGTCAATTGCCAATTTTCGCACCATGTAAAAATTTTGTGTAAATCGCTTTGCAATTGCTTTTGATTCTCTGTTGACTTCACTAACCGATAAACGACAGCATCATCCGCAAACAGTCTAAGGCAGCTATTCAGATTGTCTCCTAAATCGTTTATAAACTCGACGAAGAATAGGGGACCTATAACGCTTCCCTGTGGAACGCCAGATATCACTTGTTTTACTCGATGACTTACCGTCAATTACAACGAACTGTGTCCTTTCAGATAGGAAATCGTGAATCCAATCGCACAATTGGGAAGATATTCCATAACCACGCAATTTCATTAGAAGCCGCTTGTGGGGTACAGTATCAAAAAAGCCTTCCGGAAATCCAGAAATATGGAATCGATTTGAGATCCCTTGTCGATGGCACTTAACACTTCATGTGAATAAAAACAAGCTGTGTTTCGCAAGAGCGATACTTTCTGAATCCATGTTGACTATTGGTTAATAGGTCGTTCTTTTCGAGGTAGTTCATAATATTCGAACAAAGTATATGTTCCAAAATCCTACGGCAATGGTGATGAACGTGCGCTCTGCCGCCATTTTTGTCATGCTTGGCCTCCCAGGTCTCCAGACCTCAGTCTATGCGTTTATTGGCTTTGGTGATATCTGAAGTCGCAAGTGTATCGTGATCGACGGACATCTCTAGGAATGCTGAAAGACAACATCCGACGCCAATGCCTCACCATAACTCCGGACATGCTTTACAGTGCTGTTCACAACATTTTTCCTCGACTACAGCTATTGTTGAGGAATGATGGTGAACATATTGAGCATTTCCTCTAAAGAACATCATCTTTGCTTTGTATTAATTTTTGTGCTAATTATTACTCTTCATATCAGATGAAGCGAGCTGCTCTTCTTTGGACTCCTTCTATGTCCTCCGTCAAACCCACCTGATACGTATCCCACACTGGGCAGCAATACTCCAAAAAAGGACGGACAAGCGTAGTGTATGCAGTTCCGTTTCTATTTCTGTTGCAACGTTTAAGGGTTTTGCCAATAAAATGGCGTCTCTGGTTCGCCTTTCCCACGGCATTATCTACGTGTTCTTTCCAATTTAAGTCTCAAGTGATATTAATTCTCTGGTATTTTGTGGAGTTTACGGCCTTCACTGGTTATTGATTTATCTTGTAAACAAAGTTTAACGGATTTCTTTTCGTACTCATGTGGACGACTGCACACTTCTCATTATTTAGAGTCAATTGCCAATTTTTACACCATAGTGATATCAGATTGTTCTGCAGTTGGTTTTGATCTTCAGATGATTTTACTAGACGGTAAATGACGGCGTCACCTGCAAACATCCTAAGAGAGCTACTTAGATTTCTCCCAAATCGTTTATGTAAATAAAAAACAGCAGAGGATCAATAACACTACCCTGTGGAACGCCCGATATCACCTCTGTTTCATTCGATGCCTTGCCATCGATTACTACCAACTGTGTCCTCTCTGACAGGAAATTCCCTACACAGTCTTAAATTTGGGGCGATATACGATAACCACGCAATTTGATTAATTGTTGAACACAGGAAAAATTTTGAGTCAGTGTTAAGCTATGTCATAATAAAATGAAATGTATAAGAATCAATTCTAAATGAAAACGAAATAGTAACAAATAGGCACATGACGCCCGTCGGCCATGTTTTGGCGCCAGCCACTGCGAGAATAGTCGACGAGGGTCGCGTTGCCGAAGGTCAGTTCAGATAGGGTGTCCCGACTGTGGAACCTGTACAGTCCAGATTCGGTGGTCAGATTTAGAACATGTACAAGTTCAGATTAGGCGATGTTATACGGTCGCAGAAGATTAATGTTTTATTTAATAGCTACGAACTTTAACCCTTTCGCTACGGTGAACTTGTGCAGAAGTCGGGAGCGAATGTGCTCCACAGTGGGTGGACTGCTGCAGCAGTCGAGTGCTGCCTGTGCCGCCCAGCCGGTGGACTGCTCTAGTAGTTCCGCCTCGCGTCATACATCTTAATGTAATGCTAGTGAAGTGTAACGTAAAGCAATTGTAAAAGATATTATTTAACAAGCGAAATATGCGTTTATAATAATAACGTCCACATCCCACCTGAGCTGAATCCAAAACTTGTGTCTTTTAGAATTTACGAAAAAATAACGCGAATTATCTGAAAGAAAGAAGAAAACTGTATCTATTCCAAATGAATTTTCCTAATAAATATATAGTATGAAGTCCAATACTTGCGATAACACTGACAGTGTGAAAGCAGGACAGAGTAGCGCCGTGGGGAGTGCGGAAGATGCGCCGTCCAGCGGGCACGGCCGGGCGCGACTGGCGCTCGTCCACAGCGCACGGCGCAACAGCACGGCGCCGGAGTGAAAGGGTTGATGCAGGGATAAGGAACAATATAGTTAGTTTTGTGCAGTTTGCTAATTTACTGCGGTTATCACTAGTAAATTAGCTAGCCTCCCCTCATCTTTAGCTCATCATTAAATAGAAAGCTACACAAAACAGATCCTAGACAATTGCAGCCTCAAGAGCAAGAACCAACGACCTGATGCTTTTTCCTGTTCTATGACAATTACTTACGAAGACGCCAGGTCGGTGAAATAGCTCTTAGAACTCATGCATACTGCTCAGGGCGGTAGCAGCAGCTAGGCGTGGGCGCGTGTTTCGTATCTTGTGACAACGGAGAACGCCTTCACGGTGTCCATAGTAAGATGCAGGAGGTTCAGTTATAAGAAATTAAGAATTTTATGAATTTTCGCCTATGCTGAAAGAAGGGAGAACCAACAGCTTGCTTCCGTAATTCTAAAAACGAGTCAAATCCCAACCCTATCTAAGTCATCTTTTGTTTTTGTTATACTCGCCGTATGTTACAACTATAATATCCGACGCATGGGTCGAGAAACATGTTTACAAGAAATCCGCCTGGAAAATCCCAAGTCACACACGTATTTTTTATTCCCAGCCGGAATGGCAAATACGTATTTTAAAAGATTTAACTGTACAAATTCTCGTCATGAAAGAGTTGCATAAAACGTTTCACCCTTTTTGCTGTCCCCTAGTAGTTAAAAAAAGTCGAAAACCCGTAGTTTTCAAATTATATCCATGTATCCAAATATCAATTTTTGGTAGTTTGTCATACAACGGAGTAACAGAATTTTTTTCTCTTACCTTTATTAATAAATGTATTACTTAAATTACTATGTAAACTTCATTCTGAGTGTATGTTCCGTTTTATTTCTATGAATGCTTTTTATATGTTAATTCAATTTGTGTTTAATTTGTAATGTTTTAAATGAAGTAATTTCTGTTACTGAATTTATAAATCACATTCATAGTGTAATTAATGTGAATATTAAAATAAATACAAATAGTAGACACGCTGGTCTATCGCGACCTTTGGTACTGTGAAGAGTAAGATACAGTAGGTCTGCAAGCTTTGTCACTTGTAGTGCTGAGACGCGCGGTAGTCAGTTGAAAGTCATTGTTGTCACGCTTGATTCCATGGTGGAATTTGTGCTACACGACTGTATTTGACTCGTGGAAAATCTTTCAGCAATCAGTCGTAAAAAAATATATTTATTTATTTGCAAATCTAGATTTCGATCACTGTGTGGTCATTATCAATGCTTAAAAACAATTAAAATACTTAAAACATCTCGACATCTCCAACATGAATGTCGAGATGTTTTGTTGTTGTTGTTATGGTCTTCAGTCCGGAGACTGGTTCGATGCAGCTCTCCACCCTACTCTATCCTGAGCAAGCCTTTTCATCTCCTCATAAGAACGGCAACCCACATCCACTTGAATCTGCTTACTATACGCGTCTCTTGGCCTCCCTCTGCGATTTTTACCCCACACACTTCCCTCCAATGCTAAATTTACAATTCCTCAATGTCTAAGAATGTGTCCTACCAAGCGATCCCTTCTTTTAGTTAGGATATGCCAAAAATTCCTTTTCTCGCCAATTCTGTTCAGTACCTCTTCATTAGTTATGTGATCTACCCACCTAATCTTCAGCATTCTTCTGTAGCACCACATTTCAAAAGCCTCTATTCTCTTCCTGTCCGCACTGCTTATCGTCCATGTTTCACTCCCATACAAGGCAACACTCCACACAAATGCCTTCAGAAAAGACTTCCTTACACTTAAATTAATATTCGATGTTAGCAAATTTCTCTTTTTCAAAAATGCTTTTCTTCCCATTGCCATTCTGCATTTTATATCCTCTGTACTGCGACAAACGCATGTTATTTTACTACCTAAGTAACAAAACTCATCTACCACATTCATTGTTTCGTTACCTAATCTAATTCCTTCAGCATCGCCTGATTTTCTAAGCCCGCATTCCATTATTTTTGTTTTGCTCTTGTTAATGTTCATTATATACGCTCTCTTCAACACACTGTCCATTCCATTCAACTGCTCTTCCAGGTCGTTCGCTGTCTCTGACAGAATTACAATGTCATCAGCAAAACGCAATGTTTTTATTTCTTCCCCCTGAACTTTAATCCCAATTCCAAATTTTTCCTTGCTTTCCTTCATCGCCTGCTCAATGTACAAATTGAATAACATCGGAGAAAGGCTACAACCCTGTCTTACTCCCTTCCCAACTGATACTTCCCTTTCATGCCCTTCGAGTCTAATAACTGCGGTCTGGCTTTTGTACAAGTTGTAGATAACTCTCCTTTCCCTGTATTTTACCCCTGCTGACTTCAGAATCTGAAAGAGTGTAGTCCAGTCAACTTTGTCAAACGCTTTCTCCAAATCTACAAAAGCTAAAAATGTAGATTTGCCTTTCCTTAATCTATCTTCTAAGATAAGACGTAAGGTAAGTACTGCCTCCCGGGTTCCTACGTTCCTCCTGAATCCAAACTGATCTTCCCTTAGGTCAGCTTCTACCAGCTTTTCCATTCTCCTGTAGATAATTCATGTTAAAATTTGCAACCATGACTTATCAAACTGACGGTTCTGTAACTTTAACACCTGTCTGCACCTGATTTCTTTGGAATGGGGATTATTACATTTTTCTTAAAGTCTGAGGGCATATCGCCTGTCTCATATATCCTACACACCAGTTCAAATAGTCTTGTCATGGCTGGCTCTCCCAGAGACTTTAGTAGCTCTGAGGGTATATTATCTACTCCTGGGGCCTTGTTCCGGCCTAGGTCTTTCAAGGCTCTGTCAAATTCATCTTACATGATCTACCCATCTGATTTTCATCATTCGTCTGTAGCACCACATTTCAAAAGCTTCTATCATCTTTTTATCTGAATTCCTAATCGTCCACATTTCACTCCCATACAATGCTACACTCCAGACGAATGCTTTCAGAATGGACTTCCTAACATTTAAATTAATATTGGATGTTAACAAGTTTTGCTTCTTCAGAACGCTTTTCTTCCCATAGCCATTTTGCATTTTATATCTTCTTTACTTCGGCCATCCGAAGTTATCTTGCTACCCAAATACAAAATTCATATACTACTTTTATTGTCTCGTTACCTAATGTAATTCCTTTAGCATCGCCTGATTTTCTGACCTTGCATTCCATTACCTTCGTTTTACTCTTGTTAATGTTCATTTTACATCTTTCTTTCAAGACACTGTCCATCCCATTCAATTGCTCTTCCAGATCTTTTGCGGTCTCTGACAGAATTACTATGTCATCGGCAAACCGCAATGTTTTTATCTCTTCTCCCTGCACTTTAATGCCCTCTCCAAATTTCTCCTTCCATTCCTTCACTGGCTGTTCAATGTACAGGTTGAAAAACATTGGGGAAAGGCTACAACACCGTCTTACTCCCTTCCCAACCTCTGCGTCCCTTTCTTGCCCTTCGACTCTAATAACCGCTGTCTGGTTTTTGTATAGGTTGAATATAACTCTTCGCTCCCTATATTTTACCCCTGCTACCTTCAAAATTTGGAAAAGTGTATTCCAGTCGACATTGTCAAAAGCTTTCTCCAAATCGACAAACGCTAAAAACGTAGGTTTCTCTTTCCTTAGCCTATCTTCTAAGATAAGTTGTAATGTGAGTATTGCCTCTCGTGTTCCTACATTTCTCCTAAATCCAAACTGATCTTCCCCGAGGTTGAATTCCACAAGTTTCTCCATTCGTCTGTAAATAATTCCTGTTAGTATTTTGCACCCATGACTAATTAAACTGATAGTTCTGTAATTTTCATATTTGTCTGCACTTGTTTTCTTTGGAATTGAAATTACGATATTCTTCTTGAAGTCGGAGGGTATTTCCCGTGTCTCATACATCTTGCATACCAGGTGATACAATTTTTTCATGATTGGCTCTCCTAAAGACATCAGCAGTTCAGACGGAATATCATCTACTCCAGGGGCCTTGTTTCGATTCAAGTCCTTCAGCGCTCTGTCAAATTCTTCTCGCAGTATTATGTCTCCTATGTCATCTTCCTCCACTTCGCCTTCCATTTCTAGAATACTGCCTTCAAGTTTATTTCCTTTGTATAGACCCTCTATATATTCCTTCCACAGTTCAGCTTTCCCATCTTTGCTTAGTACTGGTTTTCCGTCTTAGTTCTTGATATTCATACAGCTGCTTTTATTGTCTCCAAATATCTCTTTTATTTTCCTGTAGCCGATATCTATCTTTCCCCTAGTTATGCATTCTTCTACGGTTCTGCATTTGTCCTTTAGCCACTCCCGCTTAGCTAGTCTGCAATTCCTGTCAATCTCATTTGCGAATAAATAAATATATTTTTTACGACTGATTGCTGAAAGAAATTCCACAAGTCGTTGTTGTGTCGGCACGTGCTGCATAAGCTCTCTGAGAGGCAGCGTATTGTAGTGTTGGAACAGTGCAAGAGGAAGTTTCTAGTAATCGGGCAAAACTAAGGATTGGTAATCAGCACAGCGCATTTTAATCACGTGGATACACGTAACAAGAATAGTACTGTGAGCGCTAATATGTTAGAATGATTTCGTCGCCTAGAAGAACCTATGTTTTCAGTAATTGTGTGCCAATAATGTCAGAGTGCAAATGAATGCCGTCTCAGCAAAGTAAGACGTAGCCAGTTGGCATCTACGGCTAGCCAAAGTTTAAAGAAAATCATTTCAACAGCCGAACACCCGCGCGGGGGTAAGGAAACATACTACGGACTGGGTGACCGCTTCCGTTGGAGATATACGAATCTTCCTTCGGGCACGGGCGCGCGCGCGCGCGCGCTCGCGTGTGTGTATGTGTGTGTGTGTGTGTGTTTTGACCTTAAGCCGTCGGCACACGGAAAGGGGTGGTTAAACTTGACGTGGCGCTCTCCGAGATTTCTGACGTCACATCCTGCATTTTCCCGTTGAGGAGCTATTTTCTCCCGTGAAACGCAAAATACGTTCTGAGATATTTCGGTAACGTGCCACCAATAGGTAGCAAGAACACTGTCTACGACATATTCCCACCTTTCCAGCTTCAGTTCGGTTTATTATTTACTTCTAGCAACATGGCTACTGCGTGGACTAACAAATGAGTGTTATAATTGAAGTCACAAAGGAAGAACAGTCCTTATACAATAAACAGAAAAACAGTAGAAATATCAATAATGAAATAAAGATGAAACATCGAGAAAATGCAGTGACAACGTTTCACTGCATGTAAATAGCACTTTCGGACAACGTAGGACACAAAATCACCCTGAAAACGGCTCGTTTATTGAAGTTCTTGAATACGATGTAGCTCCAGGAGAGGTTTTTTTCGTAATAATGAAGTGCAATTACGAAACTTGCTGAAATACGGCGCGAGAGACTAGCGAAATATAAAAGTGAAGTTACGTTTTGCGATGTTCTTTTGTTCCGCAATGAAGCCGAGGGAATGGAGTCCGTGAAGAGAAAAAAAAATGCTTCCAAAAAGTGCAACGTCAATCTTCATGTTTCAGTTTATTTCAATATTACTATTTTTCTATTTATTTATTTTATTTATTTTTTTTATTTTTTATTTTTTTATAATCTCCCCGTCCAAAACCTCTTAATTCCCGCGGTAGTCCTGTTAAGTTCTTTTACCGGTACTTATTTATTTCTTTTCTTTTTTTTCCGCTTACATTTATATTTGTATAGTTATTTATTTTATGTTGTTATTGACCCCACATTACGTTCGCATTCAAATATGAATGTCGGTTATCGTCATGACGTTGTGCCTAATGTAATGGGTCAAAGTAGACGGGTGGTATCGGAAGATCAAGTATTCCCTATGAATGACTCCCCTGCCATTATTTCGCCGCTGAATCCGCTCCCGTACCCACAATCTTCTACGGCATTTTCTCCTCTAATCTTCGACAATCTAATATATAAAGCAGAGTGTCAATATGTTTGCACGTGTTGCATACAAATCTACAGTTGTGATCCAATCTTTTTCAGATTTTGTACACGTAAGCTTCAATCCACGAGAAGGGTCGCCGTAAGTGTAAGAATCACGCATGATACATAGTTCACGAGATATGACGTCATAAACAATGAGATGCGCGGAAAACTGCTGCATTTAGCGACAATGCTGCTCAGTTTCTCCTAAACCACTGCTCTGATTTCAACCAAATTTGGTACAAACATTCCTTACCGTGAGGTAACAATTACTGCAGGGTTAAGAATCACATGCGACACATGGTTCTAAAGATATGACGCCATAAATAACAGTAATTGCAAAAACTGTCTCACAATGCGATGAGACTTTATAAATACGCTGTATGAGAATGAGAGTACTTAGCGACTTGCAACAAATTTTAAACGTAATTTCAAACATTTATTAAACTTTTTCTCGCTGACAACAATAGCAAAATAATGAAAGCAACAAAGTTTCTCGCTTACTATGTTTTCGCTGTTTATGAAGCGAAACTACGGCATTTGGTATGACGTTACAATTTATAATTTGTACACTACAAATTGTAGCCGCAGGAAATTTTAAAGGCAGTATACACTCATATAGCTCAATGCACCTACTAAATTGTATCACAGTTCCACACGCAGTTCATGAGATATGAGCACGTAAACAGTTACGTTCCGCTGTTCATGGGTTAAAACTACAGCTTTAGGTATGACGTTACAACTTATAATTTGTATACTACAAATTGTAGTCACAGGAAATTTTACAGACATTATAAAAACATGTAGTTAAATGTAAATTCTAATTTGTATCACAGTACGACACATAGTTCATGAGATACGAGCACGCAAACAGTAACGTTCATCAAAAACCGCCCTATTACGCACCAAGTTTTAATCTGTTGCTTCTTAACTCCTATCTGTATTCGCAAGAGATTTTACAGAGATACACCCCTTATACAAATGAATATATACCTGGAAAATGGCAGGTATAAATAAATAAATAAATAAATACCCAAGCAACGCGGGTAATAAAGCCAAAACAGTTAGTTCCGTAAAATGCATTTTAAACACGTATTTTTCGACGTGTGTGCTTCGCTATCTAAATAAAGCTGTAGCAGACGACATTGCACGCTGAAAACTGTCGCTAGAGAACTCTGAAAGCCCGAAGAAAGTTAAGCGGCTTGTCCCGTGTGCCGAAAAAGCTGTGCCTCGTAACGTCAACTACCTCGTTCCGTGTGCCGACGGATTTGATCTATGCTATTTTAAGTAGTTTGTAAGTCTATGGACTGACGACAATATTAGTTTGGTCCAACTTGTTTACAAACATATAAAAATTTTATTTTAATAGCGAAACACCTTAGTTACAAGGTGTACAACTTTACTTCCGTCGTCTCCCGATAGTTGGCGACAACGGTAAGTAGCGGTCGAAAGAAACAGATCGCAGGCAGCTTTTTTATCTATCGGACCAAACTGCGTGGGCATCAGTCCGTAGCTTGAAAACTACTTTAACTAAGGTAAACTAACCTAAGGACAACACACACACCCATTCCCCAGGGAGGACTCGAATCTCCACGGCGAGCAACCGCGCGCTCCGCAGCGATACGCTTTAGACCGCTCGGCTACTCCATCGCGGCTCGCAGGCAGTTAGTCGATTTGTGTCTACAACTATAAAACTTATTTTTGATTGAAAACGTCACTTTACAAGCCTAATTCTCGTCATTTGCGGGAGGTATTACTGATTTGTTTCAGTATGAAGAAAACAGCGGCTGAGTCTCATCGAATGCTCTAAAGCACGAATGGTGAGGACGCTATCAGTGAAAGAACGTGTCATGCTTCCAAGTCTACCGCCAAACCCAAACTTGACGTCTCCAAGACCATGCTCTGCATTTGGTGGTACCATCTCTGCGTCTTGTACTATGAGGTGTTGAAACCAAGTGAAACAGTCACAGATGCTCGTTATGGAACGCAGTTAAAGCGTTTGAGCAGAGCATTAAAAAGACAAACGGCCGCAATACAGCGAGAGGCACGGTAAATCGGTCGGTGGAGAAAGGAACTAAGTCACATTTTGGTGATTTTCACTTTTTTTTACAGAAATGTAGTAAACAGACCAAGATACACCTTGCTGTGATGAAAGGAACTATGTTTGGCGTCTTCCTGTGGGAATAACATGATGTCTATTTTATACGTGCTGAGGAGAAAGGAATCAAGTCTACATCTACATCTACATCTACATCGATACTCTGCAAATCACATTTAAGTGCCTGGCAGAGGGTTCATTAACCACCTTCATAACTTTTCTCTACCGTTACATTCTCTAATAGCGCGCGGGAAGAAAGAACACCTAAATCGTTCCGTTTTCGATCTGATTTCTCTTATTTTATTGGGATGGTCATGTCTCCCTAAGTAGGTGGGTGCTAGCAAAATATTTTCACATTCAGAACTAAAAGTCGGTGATTGAAACTTCGCAAACAGATCACGCCGCAATGAATAACGTCTTTCTTTTAATGATTTCCACCCCAATTCGTGCAACATTTCCGTGACGCTCCCCCCCCCCCCGTAACGTGATAAAACAAAACGAGCTGCCCTTCTCTGAACCTTCTCAATATCTTCCGTCAGTCCCACCTGGTGAGGTTCCCACAAGGGGCAACAGTACTCCAGGAGAGGACGCACAAGTGTGATGTAGGCAGTCTCTTTGGTGGAGCTGGTGCAGCTTCGAAGCGTTCTGCCAATGAAACGTAACCTTTGGTTCGCCTTCCCCACAATATTTTCTATGTGTTCTCTCCAGTCAAAGTTGTTCGTAATTGTAACTCCTAGGTATTTGGTAGAATTTACGACCTTAAGGTTTGACTGATTTATCGCGTAATTGAAGTTCAGCGGATTTCTTTTAGTGGTCATGTGTATTACTTCACACTTTTCTTTATTTAGTGTCAATTGCCAATTTTCGCACCAAGTAGAAATTTTGTCTAAATCGCTTTGCAGTTGCTTTTGATCCTCTGTTGACTTCACTAACCGAAAAACGACAGCATCATCCGCGAACAGTCTAAGGGAGCTATTCAGATTATCTCCTAAATCGTTTATAAACACGAGGAAGAGTAGGGGACCAATAACGCTTCCCTGTGGAACGCCAGCTATCACTTCTGTTTTACTCGATGACTTACCGTCAATTACAACGAACTGTGTCATTTCTGATAGGAAATCGTGAATCCAATCGCACAATTGGGGAGATATTCCATAAGCACGCAATTTCATTAGAAGCCGCTTGTGGGGTACAGTATCAAAAGCCTTCCGGAAATCCAGAAATATGGAATCGATTTGAGATCCCTTGACGATGGCACTTAACACTTCATGTGAATAAAGGGGAAGCTGTGTTTCGCAAGAGCGATACTTTCTGAATCCGTGCTGACTATTGGTTAATAGGTCGTTCTCTTCGAGTAAGTCAGTGACTTAGTTCCTACCTCTGCCGCACGTCGCATCCCATCAGTAGATTTTACTGTCAGCGATCTTGTACTGCACCAGGTGTCACGATTATTGTTGAGTGTTGTAAGTGATTGAATACCGCCTTTCTAAATTTCAAAAGGACATGTATGAATAACAAAAATTCCGGAAAATGTAATAAATTTGATAGTACCCAGTATCACAGGTTTCCCACTCAAAGAAATTCATTATGCCGAAAAGGAAATGAAATACCTAGATGCAAGTTTGGATCTGAAAACGTTGCACGAAATGTTCCTTAAGAAATATCCAGACGTCAACGTGAAATACGACTTCTAGATGAAATATTTTCATGATAATTACAAAGAGCGAATCAAAGAATTGAAGATATTTTCGGAAACTGATGAAACACATTCTTGGAGAAGACACTGAGATTTTTTATGAAGAGATTTTGAAATGTCTAACGTCAAGAGATAACTCAGTGTGATATGAACTATTCCGATCTTTGAATTCTATTAAATAGTCGCTTTCACGTTCAGCTGAAGATAATTTACCAATAAATTTGAGCTTTAATCCAGAAATGTGTATCTTTGAATGCATTATACTCTCGAAAAGTACTAATTCCTTCGTTGACTGGAGAAAGGAACTATGTTACAAATTTCAATTTTTTTTTCAGAAGATACTTTGTAGAATATACAAAAATTATTTTCATTCACAATATGTATGGTTAGAGTACAGCAAGTGACAAAAATTTCAATGCAATCTGTTAAATAGTTTAACAATAAAACAGTTTTTTGTCTCTCCTGAAAAGTACAAAAAGTGACATAGTTCCTTTCTCCACCGACTGATTCATTTTATTGATTTTGCATCAAAGCTCGACCCCACATTGCAAAAGAGATCAGAACGTACTTGTAAACGTGAAACTAGAAAGTCCTACCCCACCCACCATATTCTCCAGCCATCTCTCTCTTTATCGCCTGTTTAGAACAATGGCTGATGGCCTGGCTGACCAAAACTTCCGATCTCATGCAAAAGTCATAAATCGATTCGTGGATCACTTCAAAATTTGAACAATTTTTCCGACGCGGGATTCGTACACTGCACGAAAAATGGGAGAAAGTAGCGACAAGCGATGAAAAATACTTTCAATGATACTTGTGTAACCAATTTGTTTCATCAAAGCTTCAGATTTTGGAGAAAAAACGGCGGAAGCAAAGTTTTACACCCTGTAGAAACTGTTTCATCGAATTTTTTCACTCGAAACATTCTCCAGGTAGGTTCCCAGTCCTTATAATAACTACTCCAAAATCAATTCATATAAGATGACAATGAAATTATTCAAGTCAAAATCATTTTATTGCTGACAGATAATTATTTCAACTGCATTTTCTGGTAGTGTTTTGACCCTTCCGTTGAACAGTCAAGTTATAATTATTTGATAACGAACTATGAATTATTGCTTTTAAATTTTCTATGAATCAGACTTATCCAATCTTCACTTCCTAGTTACTGGCAGAACCATTTAATTAGTGTTATAGAAAATAAATTTTTCCCAGTTTAGTGCAAAATATGACAGTTTATAAATTATACGCTGAGGAATTAATAGTAATGACCTATTTTGATCATAGTAGTCTTTCTTAAATAATAGTGTTCAGTAAAGAACATATTGATCACTTCAGTTTTCCTGCCAGTACGTAGCGCAATATCTTATGAGTTGAATTTTCCCAACTGCGTAAACAGTCACAAATGTGCGTGTTGCTCACTAAATTAACTTTAGCTTGCTATGAAATTTAGTAGTTCCTCTTACGGTAAACAATTTGCTAATTCTAGTTTGCTTTGTGTCACGGAGAGACCAGTGTTTAGCAGTAAATATTGAAATTGCATAGCATCTGGTTGCTTTTGTTAACTCCCGACAGTCGTACGTTTGCTCATTATTCAATCATTTATTTAACTGCCGTACATGTTTACTGTGATATCTTTTGGTTTCCATGCTTTGGCTGGTATAGTGTAGGGTCGATACTGGCTCCACTCTCCGACGTTATTTGCCAACGTTATTAGCCAACGTACAATTAAATTAAGCAAATATTCAGCTTTTCCAAATTTCATCCGCTCATCTAGTGACTACAGCAAAAGAAATTAATGTCTTGTACTAAATGTATTCTGTTTGTTTAATGTTTAGGCAACATTTAATAAAGTTTTTTTCCAAATTCCCCCCCCCCCCCTCCCACGAAATTACGGCAACGATCTGATTTTAACCTCCGCTACATTTGTCAGATTCATACTTCAGAACGAACGCCATTCCCGTGAGATCTGGGAGTTAAGTACACGGATAATAAAGGGGATACAGAATGAGATTTTTTTTGTTAAAATTAGTTTTAGTTTTACTGGCGTATTATATTCCGCCAAGTTTCCTCTTTAAAAACACGTATCATGCATAGCTCTACTATAGTTGTAACTATTTGATTTTTGTAGATTTGTGTCATCGGATATTACCCGTTAGTTATACACGTCTCTAATAGCTGACCATAAAATTTTTGGCAGTACAATTTTGTGAAATGAATTCAAATATCCCGCTTTCAGCGACTATTTATACACTATTTGTCGGAAAATGTTTCTCTCTGCTTTCATGATGTTACTTTTTGAACTTGTGACTTGGGATTGTTTGTAAATAGTGTGCTATGTGAAAAGGAAAAACTAGATCTGGGAAGACCTTGGATGGCAAAGGAAGAATGACTGTTTTCGTGATAGACCACTTTGAGAATAGCTATGACATTGCAATCTTGAAAAAATGAGGAAAGCTATATGGAATTTGTAGTTCCCCACCGCATCCATAAATGATATAAAAAACATGGTTTGTGCCTCGATGGTGAAAAGAGCTGGTGGAAATGCAATAGGTTATTAACAACCAGAGAGAAATACATTTGCTTGTTGCGACCTTCCTATCGGTTCTCACCAATAAGATTTGGGCAATACATAACTCAGGGTAGTAAAAGTTTATGGCTCGTTGTCTCTTTTCATAGGAGTGAGTTATGTATGTCTCCTTCTATGCCCTAAACAGCTACCTAATATGTTTAGAAAAGGATCAATAAATAATCTGTATTTTAGCCAGTCTAGCAATCTGCACATGATGACATGAAAATGTATTTAAACAAACATAAATTAAACTTCTGAATAACCAACAAAATGGATTCTAAGATATAGAAGTCATTCACTCACGAAGTAATTCTTTATAAATGGAGTTTATTACTCTTATTAGAAATGAAACGTGGAGGTGGTCCTACTTTATACATCGGTAAGTAACAATATTTCCCCCACTATTGTTCATTAGAGGCACAATAAGTATCACGCGCACTCGAGAGTGAAAGTTCCACATTATCACTCGTAAGTTAGAGTAGTCCATCGAAATTTGCAGTTACAAGTTAATCCGCGATAAAGTATTTGATATAAAACACAGTTTGTCATCACACGAGTACACGATTGCTGAATTATCACAATTCCACTGCCCTCCTACCGCGCATAGTGTATCACTTTTCAAGCTAAGACTAAGTTCTGCAGTCACAGTCTCGTAAATTTTAAGTCCACACATGCCTATCTCTTCAGACCGCCCAGCGTCACAACCTTTCACCACCACGTCCAAGTTAAGAGTCCCTTCCCAAGCGTTCGAAAGCGTGCTCTACCTGCTCGCAAAATTTTATCCTTCTTCGCATCCTAACGCCTCATCTTTAAAATACAAGTTCCCTTCCAAAATATTAAACATTTGAATATCACAGAATTAAATGCTCTGACCACCTCTCTACAAATTTTATTTACGTTTAACAAACAAATATATATTTAACACTACTAAAACAACGGTTGAGGCGGAAGCTCTTTGCTCAGATAGCCATTAAGCGTGGCGTCTCACTGTTCAAATGCACTGCCGCCTTCGGAATAGTTACACAATTAATATTTATGTAAACGAAGGCTTCCGCGGCCGTTGTCATTGTATATAAAACTCTTCTGGGTTTTGGACCGCATCGTCAAAATATCAAACACTTCACCGACGTTTCGGCCACTATTGCAAGTGGCCATCTTCTGGGTGTTACATTTACTGCTGGGTGACGGAAAGCTGGTGTCTTAAATACTAAATGTTGCTAGTTGTTATTGGTGGTTTCAGCTCTCTTTCATTGGTGTTTACTTTATTTCTTCCTATTGGTGGAAAAGGAAGTCCAGGATTGGTGTTTATATTAATGTTTGCCATTGGTTGAACCTGGCGAATGAGGAGCGGTGGTAGCAGTGATGCCTAGCGCCGGCTAGAGCGTGCTGTTTGCTCTGTGTACGCGCGGCCGCTGTTGTCTCCGGGCTATGCGGGCCCCTATGGACTGCACTGCGCGCGGTGTCGTCGCGAAGCGCTGCTACTGCTGGCAACCAAGACGCGGGAAGTCTGTACCCGTCTTCCCTGTTCATATTTCCGGGTCGCTTAGCTATTTCAATTGCTTCCCTGATTTTCCTCTTCAAAGTATAGGACTGTTTTGCCAGTACAGCGACTTTCCGAAAATCCATATGTTTGCCGCACTCTTCTTGGTGTTCAGCTACTGCCAACTTTGTATGCTGTCCTAGCCGAATGTACCTCTCGTGCTCGGCTATCCTTGTTTTAATCGGCCGCCCAGTTTCGCCAATGTACACCTGGCCGCACTCACAGCCGATTTCGTAGACTGCAGGTGTGTGCAACTTATCCGTTTTGTCCTTCAGTGAGCCTAGGACATCTCTTATTTTATTGTTGCTGCGAAATATAGGCTTGATGCTCTCTCGACGAAGAATTTTGCCTACTCGTTCGGTGACGCCTTTTACGTATGGCAATAGGGCGATGGTTTGTCCTTCCTTTGGCGCTTCCCTTTTGTTTCTATCATTAGGTGTCATAGTTTGCTCAATCATCCTCTTCCCATAACCGTTTGCTTCGAAGGTGGACCTGATGTTTTGTAATTCGAAACGTCGGTGAAGTGTTTGATATTTTGACGATGCGGTCCAAAACCCAAAAGAGTTTTATATACAATTAATATTTAATTTATTATGGCTTTTTATGATAACATATTGAGTTTTTGTCCAGAAATACTTATTATTGTTCATGTATAAATTATCTGCTGCACATCTACTATTTTTAGCCGGCCATGAAATATTTATGTAGCAGTGTTCAACATAAAAATTAACGTTACTAAGGATATTAAATATAATGAAATACATATAAAAGTGTAATCCACTTCGCTGGGTTCATGTTTTGTGTTTCTGCGGTGGAAACTATTTTCTGACAGAAGAATATTACTACCTCAACGAAAAGCAGAACAAGAGAGTAAAATAAAGTTTATTGAAATAATACGGAAATAACGTGGTACGTCTTTTAAGATTATTCTTTCAAACCGTCTTGATTGCAAACTTTTTTATTAGTCAATGACGCGTTTCGCCCTTTAGCAGGGCATCTTCAGATTATCAGTTTCACTATGGCATCCATGCTCCAGCCATAAAGTTCTTCATAAGACAAAATTTTCAGGGGCATCTCATATTCATCTCTGTTCCTTTTCACTGTTTCCAAACTATCATCACGATAACTTTTAAAATTGCTCTTTTGCCGCATCCCGAAGAACAAGTGACTGGCATATTGGCGTTTTTCTGTGCGCTAAAATAAAGGCGTAAATCTTGGACGTACTGGCATCCAGTTTTGTTTAATACATCACTAAACTGTAAAGACCACTAGCTAGAATTATGGCGAAAAATACCTCAAATAACAGTTAAGCTGCCTCTCTCCTCATAGCCATTTTCACAATCTTTATATTAACACAATATTCACAAACGAGAATCTTTCATATTTGTCGTATGATCATTCCCTTATTTTATATGGATTTAGAAAAATGTTTGTGGCTATATTGTATTTCACTTGCAATCTGGGTTAGCCGCCCTCGCTCATTCAAGAGCGCTGCTTCCGGTTTCCGACCACATTAGCGAAACCCTGACTACCTGCTGTGTCCCATTCGATAGGTCCAAACTGGTAGCCGGTCGGCTGGGGAACCCAACAACCTGGCAAAACCCGCCTTTCACATGCAAACAATCAGCTTCCCCCTGTATCTGTAATATCACATTGTATTGGCGCCAGTTAGCCGTTGCGCTCTTATCCTTCTTAATTCACCGGGGGTGGCGCGATGTTCCTGGTTTCGCTTGTCATTTGTCTCGCGAACGGCGCGAGTCGCCATGTATATCTGGGGCCGCGCGCAAGACTCGGTTCACACCTATGAACCCATCATGCGCCCCGTCCTCTGTTCCTCCCACCCCGCCTGGATATCGGCCCCTCCTACTTTCCACAAATCCTTACAGATCCTGGAACGCCATGCCCTCCGCCTCGCATACCATATCAGACTCCCTTCCCCCACGCGGATGCTCTATGACCTAATCCTCTTCCCTCCTCTCCTACAACACCTCGAACATCTCCGACTCCTTTACACTACCCGAAAAATAGTCCCGAAACCCTCTGGTATACCCTATTCTCACCGATCCCGGGCTTCTGCCACGCCTCCACCAAACTGTCCCTCCCGGCCTTCACCTGCATACACTCCGTGTCCTTTCCCAGGGAAACTTCCGCACCCTTCCCTTACCGGATAACGAACTTGGTCCCGATATCTACCCCTCCTACCAACTATGATCCCTTCCCCGTAGCATCAGACCCCTCCCCTCTCTCCCGTCCTTTTCCTTCCCACCTGCTTGGCTACCCCTCTCCCATGCCCAGAGTCCCGTCAATCCCTCTTTCCCCTCCTTTCTCCCTCTCCCCTCCTCTCCCCCTACCCTGCGCTTCACCAATACCTGTCCCACCTTCTCCCCCTCCATTTCCCTCCCCCCCCCCCCACCTTGTGGGGGCGACTCGACTTTTCAAACGTGCACAGTACTAGCGTTCAGTGACATATGTGTGGTTTTTAATCAGTGCCTCCGCGATCAGCGTCAACGAGTTTTATCATGTGCGCCGTCAACTGTCTTCGTGTTTGTCCTTGTGTTTCTTCCAATGTACTTTTAAACCGCCGCCGTGGCCTTGAACAGTTTTACTGACTATGTTTGCTTTTATTACCGCTTGCTTGTTCCTGTTTTCGTTCTCCCATATATGTTTGTCTCTTTGTTCATTTATGTGCAGTCCTTCAAAATCGCAACTTGTCTATTTTTAAAATCTCCCATTTTTTATTCATCTGTTTTATGTTCTTTCACTGTTTTTGAATACATGTATTTCGCAGGGCTGAAGAGCAGCCAACGCAGCTGCTGCCAGCCTGATGACTTCAGTAGTTGGCTTTAAAATAACAATAAAGGGGAAAAAAAGACAAGACTCGGTGAGTTGACGTGCGGATTGCGGAGTGGGCAGTTCTGGCCGGCGAACGAACAGCGAGTGGGCCTCCAGCCGCGAGGAGACGCGGCTTGCTGGTTTAGCTGAGTCACCATCGGCGACGGCACGTAGTTTCCGGCGGCCGTACTGACAAACAACTCAAGCGGACCGATGCAGGTTACCATGGGGACCTCGCTTTGAATACAGCAGGCGTCTGGTCACGGCGCGCCAGTTCTGCTATCATTCCGAGCGTGCTCTGGTTCCTCATCTTGTCATATGGAGTGACATCCGACTATTGTATTCATCACTGGAAGACCCAGTTGGTTTTTTTTTTTTTTTTTTTTTTTTTTTTTTTGGGTCATTGCAGTGCAGTACGTTAAGTTGTGGCGTCGATAACGTTGAGTACTTTTACCATTTGTGGATTCCCACTCCTCTTAGGGTGAGGAGCAGGTACTGTTTCCCTGCGGTCGGTTAATGATACCATTCTGCTATGGTGTCGAGTGTTCTGCTTTGTTCTGTTTTTGATGATTTGATTTTACATATGTTTGTTTGTCGCTTTGACTAGTCCTCGTAATCGAACCCCCTCGATGCTCTTTGGAATTTAATTATAAGTGTGGCTAGTTCATTGGCGCCATTACCGCCCCAGGTCATGAAAGTCAAATATATATTAGTAATTTGTTGAATATTTAAATATAAAATCTGTGAATTATCAATCGAGCTTATGTTTCTTCACTGCTTGTCCAAACTAACTTGCATATGTTACTAAACTACCTTACGCCAAGGGAAAGAAATACACCAACGCCCGAGGGAGGACTCGAACCTTCGACGCCTCGTTTGTATGTTTCATTTGTAGGATATGTTTCCCATACGTTAAAGGACCAGTTAATCTCAATTATTCATATACATATTTAAGTGTACGATGTTGAGGATATCTTTCAGCGTTTAAGTCTCTAGCTCGTTGGAAATCTCCATAACTGATGGAATAAGTCATTCACATACTCTTGGTTCGATGTTACTACTCTTAGCCTTCCAATTATTGTTGAATGGTGTTTACATGTCAACGAAATGTTACATGGGTACGCCGTATTTGGCGAATATTTACTATTTGCACCATATACGAGAGAGAAATGACAGAGCATGTGCTTCGATAAGTGCCGAAGTAATACGGAATACGACTCAGTCCATGATTAGAAGATTGCAGCACTGCATTGATACCAATGGCCATCAATTCGAACACCCCGCTGTACACTGACGTTCATGACACCTTTTTTGACCTTCTTCAAAAACTTTCGTTTTACATATAATTGGATTCGTGTCGAGAGCCGCTATCAGAAAATAAGCATCAAACAATATCATCTCAGTTAAAAATGTACAAAGTTGTCCTTCACATCTCTTAAGCGACCCCACCTAGCAACAAAATATTCTGGCAACAAAATATTCTGGCTCTCGTTCTCGGATGCAACGTTTGTGACACAAATGTTTCAGCTCCTATCATACTCTCGCAGTTATTCTTGGCGGAAATTGTTTGCGACTCTCCCAGTAAAACGATTTTATTGTTAAAGGGGAAAAAAACGTTGTTCCTTTAGTAGCAATTACTGGTCCCGTGATCAGTTTTAGTTACTTGCCTATAGACCATCGTGAAGTTAATATCAGTTTCTTTGGGGAATTGGTGTAATTAGCAAGGCGATGATCGCATTACTATACAGTTATTTCATAGCAATAGTAGGTAAGTAGCACTGTTGATAATTAATATTCAAGGTATAGCCTGTGAATGTTACTGGACTTCCATCTTGCGCGAGCTGAAATCTTTTATGGAAGAAAATTTGGAGCTTCACTTTCCCTTACATTTTTTAAAAAGTTTTCTTATTATAAATTGTTTATTTGTGGTCACTCAAAAGGTTTGGCAGCCGGTTTAACTGTGTGGTGAACTTCATTAATGAGCTTGCCGTAACTCAAATTTGTTGCGGTTTTAACTGCCATATTATTGGGGCCCACCCCCATGAACCACAGACATTGCCGAGGTGGGGTGGCTTGCGTGCCTCAACGATACAGATAGCCGTACCGTAGGTGCAACCACAGCGGAGGGGTATCTGTGGAAAGGCCAGACAAACGTGTGGTTCCTGAAGAGGGGCAGCAGCCTTTTCAGTAGTTACAGGGGCAACAGTCTGGATGATTGACTGAGCTGGCCTTGTAACATTAGCTCATGTGGCTTTGCCACACAGCTACTGCGAACGGCTGAAAGCAAGGGGAAACTACAGCCGTTACTTTTCCCGAGGACATGCAGCTCTACTGTATGAACATATGATGATGGCATCCTCTCGGGTAGAATATTCCGGAGGTAAAATAGTCCCCCATTCGGATCTCCGGGCGGGGACTACTCAGGAGGATGTTGTCATCAGGAAAGACAATACTGGCATTCTATGGATCGGAGCGTGGAATGTTAGATCCCTTAATCGGGTAGGAAAATTAGAAAATTTAAAAAGGGAAATGGATAGGTTGAGGTTAGATATAGTGGGGATTAGTGAAGTTCGGTGGCAGGATGAACAGGATTTCTGGTCAGGTGAGTACAGGATTGTAAATACAAAATCAGTTGGGGGTATCACAGGAGTAGGACTGATAATGAATAAGAAAATAGGAATGCGGGTAAACTACTATGAGCAGCACAGTGATCGCATTATCATTGTCAAGATAGATACGAAGCCAACACCGACAACAGTAGTACAGGTTTATATGCCAACTAGCTCTGCTGATGATGAGGAGATCGAAGAAATATATGAGGAGCTAAAGGAAATTATTCAGACAGTTAAGGGAGAGGAAAACTTAATTGTGATGGGAGACTGGAATTCGGTTGTAGGAAAAGGAAGAGAAGGAAAAATAGTAGGTGAATATGGACTGGGCAGGAGGAATGAAAGAGGAAGTCGCCTGGTAGAATTTTGCGCGGAACATGATTTAATCGTAACAAACACCTGGTTTAAGAATCACAAAAGAATGTTGTATACATGGAAGAGACCAGGAGACACCGGAAGGTATCAGATAGATTTTATAATGGTAAGACATAGATTCCGGAACCAGGTTATAAACTGCAAGACGTACCCAGGGGCAGATATAGACTCTGACCATAACTTGTTAGTCATGAACTGTAGGCTGAAACTGAAAAAACTGCAGAAAGGTAGGATAATAAGGAGATGGGACTTAGATAAATTGAAGGAAAGTGAAGTTCTGGAGAATTTCAGAGGGAGATTTAGGCAACAATTGACAGAAACAGGGGGAAATAAAACAGTAGAAGAGGAATGGGTAGCATTGAGAGATGAAATAGTGAAGGCAGCAGAGGACAAAATAGATAGAAAGGCAAGACCTACAAAAAATCCGTGGATATCACAGGAAATACTAGATTTAATCGATGAAAGGAGAAAATATAAAAATGCAGTAAATGAAACAGGTAAAATGGAGTACAGACGATTAAAAAATGAGATTGACAGGAAGTGCAAAATGGCTAAGCAGGAGTGGCTAGAAGCCAAATGCAAATCTGTAGAAGAATGTATAAGAAGGGGAAAAGTAGATACCGCCTACAGGAAAATAAAAGAGACATTTGGGGACAAGAAAAGCAACTCTACGAATATCAAGAACTCAGATGGGAAGCCGGTTCTCAGCAAAGAAGGGAAAGCTGAAAGGTGGAAAGAGTACATAGAGCAGCTCTACAAAGGAAATGAACTTACAGACAATGTGGTAGGAAGGGAAGAGGACGTAGATCAAGATGAAATAGGAGATGCTATACTGAGAGATGAATTTGATAGAGCCTTGAAAGACCTAGGTCGGAACAAGGCCCCAGGAGTAGATGACATACCCTCAGAGCTACTAAAGTCTCTGGGAGAGCCAGCCACGACAAGACTATTTGAACTGGTGTGTAGGATTTATGAGACAGGCGAAATACCCACAGACTTTAAGAAAAATGTAATAATCCCCATTCCAAAGAAATCAGGCGCAGACAGGTGTGAAAATTACAGAACCATTAGTTTGATAAGTCATGGTTGCAAAATTTTAACACGAATTATCTACAGGAGAATGGAAAAGCTGGTAGAAGCTGACCTTGGGGAAGATCAGTTTGGATTCAGGAGGAACGTAGGAACCAGAGAGGCAATACTCACTTTACGTCTTATCTTAGAAGATAGATTAAGGAAAGGCAAACCTACATTTTTAGCTTTTGTAGATTTGGAGAAAGCATTTGACAATGTTGACTGGAATACACTGTTTCAAATTCTGAAGTCAGCAGGGGTAAAATATAGGGAAAGGAGAGTTATTTATAACTTGTACAAAAGCCAGACCGCAGTTATTAGACTCGAAGGGCATGAAAGGGAAGCCTCAGTTGGGAAGGGAGTAAGACTGGGTTGTAGCCTTTCTCCGATGTTATTCAATTTGTACATCGAGCAGGCGGTGAAGGAAAGCAAGGAAAAATTTGGAACAGGGATTAAAGTTCAGGGGGAAGAAATAAAAACATTGCGTTTTGCGGATGACATTGTAATTCTGTCAGAGACAGCAAAGGACCTGGAAGAGCAGTTGAATGGAATGGACAGTGTGTTGAAGAGAGCGTATAAAATGAACATTAACAAGAGCAAAACAAAAATAATGGAATGCGGTCTTAGAAAATCGGGCGATGCTGAAGGAATTAGATTAGGTAACGAAACAATGAAGGTGGTAGATGAGTTTTGTTACTTGGGTAGTAAAATAACATGTGATGGTCGCAGTACAGAGGATATAAAATGCAGAATGGCAATGGGAAGAAAAGCATTTTTGAAAAAGAGAAATTTGCTAACATCGAACATTAATTTAAGTGTAAGGAAGTCTTTTCTGAAGGCATTTGTGTGGAGTGTTGCCTTGTACGGGAGTGAAACATGGACGATAAGCAGTGCGGACAGGAAGAGAATAGAGGCTTTTGAAATGTGGTGCTACAGAAGAATGCTGAAGATTAGGTTGGTAGATCGCATAACCAATGAAGAAGTACTGAACAGAATTGGTGAGAAAAGGAATTTTTGTCATACCCTGGCTAAAAGGAGGGATCGCTTGGTAGTACACATTCTTAGACATCGAGGAATCGTAAATTTAGCATTGGAGGGAAGTGTGTGGGGTAAAAATCGCAGAGGGAGACCAAGAGACGCGTATAGTAAGCAGATTCAAGTGGATGTGGGTTGCCGTTCTTATGAGGAGATGAAAAGGCTTGCTCAGGATAGAGTAGGGTGGAGAGCTGCATCAAACCAGTCTCCGGACTGAAGACCATAACAACAACATTATTGGGGCATCAGCTAAGTGCGCGTCATTGTTGTTGTTGTTGTTGTTGTTGTTTTGAGGGGGCTAAACATCTAGGTCTTCAATCCCCTGTTCCAAGATAAGAGGCTAAAAATAGACATCGACAATGGCAACTCAGAAAAGGGTCAGACTGAGAATAAACAGTTCGTTGACAACACAAAAGAAAGACACATAATTAAAACACCAATTCAGGAACTAAGTTAAAAACTGGACAGCAGAATACCATGGCTTGCTAATACAGGATGAGCCATCATGTTATATGAAGAACAAAATATGGCTGGTAAAAAATAGAGTGTCTGTACTAAGAAACGTCAATTTTTCTTCACTACATTTTCAGTCCTATCAGTAATTTTTGAATGTAATTAACTTGTATGGAATTCAATACGTACATTACGTAATGAGCAACACCATCCATCACAGCTGTAGTTGAAGTAAATCATCAAGAACGTAACAATTAAAGATAAAAATAACAGTTTTCCAATCAAGCAGAAACTAATTCAAAATTCTGTAGGCGTCAGGAGCCTCAGTCATATAAAAAATTTTGTAAGTGGTGACTGCAGTTTGACTGAAAGTTTTGTTCATTATCACTTCCTGGCTTCGGCCGTAGGCCATTTTCAAGTGCTGTGATAAAAGTTGTCAGATAGGTTTCCTTAGGTCATAGTCATAATAATAAAAACAATGAAATATTCAAAGTTGAATCCATGTCAGCGTTATGCAATGGGTGATACATTGTACCCATATCTTAATTTAAAATAATAAAATACGTATGTGTTCACCATGAAAACACAAAAGCAATAAATAAATAAATAAATAAAAATAACAATAATTCAAAATTGTTGCTACATCTGAACCAAAAATGGTAACTATCTTCAAAACATTCGTTTCTTAAGCAAAATTAATTACACTCAAAAGCGAAAAAAAAAAAGAATAGTTATATTGCCTACAGAATTGTCGGACGTCGATGAAGTGCTTGATATGTAAGAACAGACCGTAACAGGAATTTATGTTTACTTGTTTATTCTATTACTCTCGATGGATTAAGCTGCAGATATACACATATTCGTAAATATTGGCTCATGAATAAGTTTTTGAGTATCTAATTGAATCCCCGACATTTGGCTTTTTTACGTATACTTCTCCATGATTTATATATATCTCGATATTTTACTAATGCGTGGAACACAAAAATTACGTAAAGTATTTGGTTGGTTACGAATAGAAGTAGTTGTAAACATGCATTACTCTTACGAGCACTTTCCGTCACTAGGAGCGCTATTGTCATTGTAAGCACTATAATTGTAATTTTACGCTTTTTAAAGGTTTCTGGGCGTGGAGATCTGCTTTCATTTAATCCAATAAAGTGAGAATATTTCTTATGAGGTATTCAATCGATTTTATCCGGTCCAGTACTTCCGAAGTTGTGTTTATTAACACAACGATTGCTTGTTGGTTAATGAGATGCTTTTAATTTTTCTAAGAGTAATATATTCATAAGTGGGTGCCGTATCAGGGACAAACACTTACTGATTCCCATCGTATTGACAAATTCTTTCACACAGTAGTAGGGTCTTTGTAGATACCACCAGGTGACATGACTTTATGGCCGCGAAACCAGTTGTGTGATCGTAATAATCCACCTTATGCTAGCTGTTTACAATGTCGTTCAACTATAGTGCTTCCCCTGATTGTATGTTGTATGTCAGTGAAAATCATGTGGATACTGGGAAACTCCCTTACGTTCAGCTGCCAGCCAAGGTGGGCTCTTAACAGACCAAAGAACAACGGGTACGTCATGTTACCAGGCATTTTAGGGCTCAGATGGAAAATTAGCTACCTCTTGTTAACAACAAATATCCCAGTGTAAACAGTTCTGAAAACGTTGGCATTATTTAAATACGTCTGTGAAATATTTCGGTTGTCTATTGGGAATTAAAATTTTTTATTGCGTTATTGAGAACGCTTATTTTCTTATGGGTGCCTTTTGTAAGAACTCCGTCTTTGTCCGCAATACAAGATACCGGTGCTCGGCTGGAGTTACAAACTCAGAGACGCTTCCTCCTTTCCCAGGTAGTAAATGTAACCCGGCGACTCCGTTAGACGTAATGCTTTCCCTGTTCAAAGGCAAAACTCTGCCCGAGAGGCGACTGCGAAGCACGACTTCCTCTGAAAGGGAGAGGGGCTACAAAAGCGACGGCAACAGTTGCATCGCGTCCCAGGATTTCCTTTGCCGACTTCCGTCTGATTTGAGTCGCAAGCATTCACATTAAGGACGCGATACACAAGCTGAAATCTTCCCAGTGATGTACCTGGTCAAAATTTGTCCGTAGACAATGAATACGTCATTTCGAAATTATGTAGAACTTCTCATTTTAGTAGGAGGTATTTTTCCTTTCTGTAAAATTACTGATTTATGTTACAAAATTTATCTACAGAAAAGAAGGAAATGTAATTAGAAACTATTTTTAATTTGTTTCTTAAATTGTAGTTGGTTATCTGTCTGACGTCTGATGCAATTAGGTAAGTGATATAGACTTTTGCGAAAACATAATCACCCTATGCCGAAGTAAGATTTAATACTGAATATTGACGATATCCGTTCTTCTATTGTTGTAATTATGAGCACACTATCATAACTTTTAAATTAGTTTAGGTTACTGATAACAGATGTAATAAGTGAATGGCGAGCAGGTTCCTTAAAAATGTATTGACAATGATCTTGGGTAGTCTCTGGCAACTATTCTGATAAAATGCTGATGAATTACGCCAAAATATGATACCATAAGAAAGAAATGAAAGAAAATAGACACGTTAATCCAATTTACTGAGATGTTTATCATCAAAATTACCAATAACCCTAATAGCACAGTAACTGCACGCAAACGTTTCATCAGATCATCATGTTACTCGAATTCAATCTCTCATCAATGGACACAACAAAAAACTTTCAATATTGCATCTAAGAAGATCCTGTTCAAAGTTCAACATTAGTAATGGTATCATATCACTTACTGAAGAAAAAAAAACTGTATTTATTGTGTTTTATCGAATTGGCAGAGAAATACATCATGATTTTCAGAAACATATTATTTGCAATTTAGTCAGATAATTCTTGTTTGTCATGTGTGATTACGATACTCGTATCGTCAGAAAACATTAGCCTTGCATCTGCATGTATACAGAGTGGCAAGTCATTGTTTTACGGTATACCTATTATGAACAGCGAAGGATGCAAATCCGATCCCTCTGGGACCCCGTTCTTGATAGCCTTACCAGTCCAACATGAATATCGTTGATGATTTGATGATGTGTGCAAGAAGGATGATATGAAGAGAGTAAGTCGTCTTCCCAGGCGTAAGGGAAAAATGTTCAAATGTTTGTTAAGCTTATGGGACTTAACTACGGGGGTCATCAGTCCCTAAACTTACAAACTACTTATCAACTACCTTATACTAAGGACGGCACAAATATCCATGCCCGAGGGGGGATTCGAACCCCCGACCGTAGTGGCCGTGCAGACCATGACTGGAGCGCCTCAGTCTCCTCGGCCACCGCGGCCGGCGGCGTAAGGGATCACGTGTTGAAGTCAGACTATGAAATGTTTCGCAAAATGTGACGAAAAGAGTTTTGATAACTTCCTCTGGAATTTCCGAAGTCGTTGGTGGATGTGAAAGCTGAACTGGAAGAATAAGGACTCTTACTGTACTAAGATTTGTTGGTGGTTGCTTCGCCGAGAAGCTATTGAAGAAGATAGATAATGCGCGTGTTGGAAGATAGGAAATGTCTGTGAAGGATATAGCCAAATGGGCACGCCGGAAACATCAGTTGCAAAGGAAACATGTCCAAGAAGAGCGAGGTACCAAATTTATAGTTATGGTCAACATTAAGGTACTATTTTATGGTTTAAATCTCTGTAAAATCTTTTATGTGAATTTCCCGTAACTTTCATTTTTCCGTGTATAGAACGGATTGGAAGTTTGAAAGGTTGGAACATAGTGAGAATGTATCTGCTTTATTGACATTTTGAGGACAATGGGGTAATTTTTAAGATGAGAAATTGAGTGCTTTGACGACAAGCTTTATGAATGTGCAGAGATTTCCCTGCTGTTGATGTTTGCCGCGGCATAGCGGCCGAGCGCGTTGAGGCGCTATGCTACGATGCACTAGGCCGTTCCCCGTCGTGGGTTCGAATCTCCCCTGGGGCATGGATGTTTGTGTAAGTTTAGGGACTGATGACCCCGCAGTTAAGTCCGTTAAGCTTAACAAAGCTTATTAAAAGTGACTATCTAATGCAGATGTAATATTTAAACTACTCACCAAGTACAAGCTATCTATTTACTTTACGAATGCAAGCCAAACTAGAACATTGTTCCGATTTAGCAGTGTGTACACATAAACTGATACGTATCGCAGATTTGACAAGAACCCCAATAAGCAAGACGACAGAAAAGTAAATAAACTTTAACTGTAATCAATCTAATATATTAAAAGATTCTACGAAAGCTAAGGTCAGTCGACCAGACCAATCTGCCCGGCAGATTTCCTTCATTTTTGTTTTAAACGAAAAGTATTCATCCACAGATTTGTCATCAAGTATCAGAATTTACATAACTCTCGGCTTCCTTTTTCTGTACTCAAACGCGATTTACTTCTGTTTATTTCTTATGGGGATATCCTTGCTGTAAACTAAAGTCAGTCGGTGAGGCCGTTTTATCCGACCGATTTCCTTCAATTTGGCTTTAAGCGGAAGGTATTGATACGTAGTTTTGTCATCAAGTAGCAGAATTACCTTCAAGCTTTCCATCCTTTATATTTATTCAACCGCGGTATCCTTCTGTCCTTGCATTAAATACGATATCTTCGATTCTCATTAAGATACACAGTTCTTTTTGACCTAACAACACTCAGCGAATGAAGCTCTTTCATTTGTCCTTTTCAACACTTGCATTGATTGATTCTGAAGAAAGCTATGCGTGAACATTCAACTTTACTGTCATTTTTTAATTCTTCCGAACTTTTTTGTCATTCCACTAACGGTGCGAAGTATTTGCATGGGTCTTCTAGTTAATCTTTAATAATTTCATAAAATGCCTTTTTAAAAACCATAATCTGTTTATTCAAAACCTTCATCTACCAGTTTCGGTCAATAGAGAATCTTCATCGATAAACTATACAAAAAATACAAAATAAACGTAATTAATGTGCACAAACACAAGGAGGAAATAATCAGCAAAATTACATATAGAGAGACTGAAAATGGAGAATCGGGTCAATTTAACATATAGTTAAAATACTTACAAGGTGTTCAAAACTGAAGGGTAAAATACACCAAATAAAATGCATGTAGCTGAGACAAACAGGAGTCAGTATAACTAAAAGTGTTAAAATTACAGTGGTCATCTTAGATAAAACCTATCAGTCAAACATAACATAAAAGGTAAGAACAGACTATGAATAAAAATGGAGGGAGTGCCTCGTGCTAATTGCATGAGTCAGAGACGATGAAACCTATGTTATCGATATTAGTAATACCATTCATGGATGTACAATATCTTTGATCGAATATCTTTGGACACAAGTGTACACAAAGTTACAAGGTGTAGTCATCAACAAGTTACGACGAAATTTGTGTATACAAAGCTTAACAATAACAAATAAATTGTGGTGTAGTAAAATGCAGTGTCACAACATACAAAACAAAACGTAAGAAGTTATTACATCAGTGTACCGTGTTATAAATAAGAAAATAGAAAGTGATCATCATCATAAACAGGTTACATACGTCAGGATCGAAGATTATACAAACAACATTGATCACACAAGTGTGCAGATCGAGTCCCACATGAAAGAGGCAGAGCTAAACGTACCAATATGATAATTACATATATATAGAGTAGAATGTCAAGTAAAGTCCTAATCTTTAATAAGAAAGTGAGACTACATGAGTTTTTCGCACCCACTATGACGCGGAAAGAACATGTAATAATGAAATATCTTCGGTCAATGTGTTGCAAACGACTTAACAACTTTGAGCATGTTTGTGGTCGTCCGGACTGAACTATTAGCACAGTTTTCGTATATTCTGGTTAGAACATACAATCGTTGTCTACGAAGTACTTCAGACTTGCACACTTTCCAAAATGAAGTGTGCAGTAATGGAGAGAAACGGGTACACTATGCCTTCGTCTGTAAGTAAACTTCGCTGTGAGACGTTTTCTGTGCAGAGCCGTGTCTAACAAACGGCGTCTGAGAAAGCCCGCGTCCTTTGGGGAGCGGTTACCTCAAGTTCCCTCTGAGATTCCATTCCGCAGCAGCTTTTCAAAGCGGCGCTAACGCTCTCACAGGAGTCTCCATGGCAACCACCTGGCACTTGCTGTCCACTCGCTCAATGAAAACGCGCCTCACCGTATCCAGACTTGCCACTTTCGCAAGAACTAAAAAGCTGCGAACTTCTAACTGAAGGTAGTGTTTAAAGCGCTCTGAATAGGCCTTTCACACTACCACAGGGGTCATCAGCAGATTAAACTGAAATAGCGGGACGGCAGTTCTTCACCTCGCCTACCTCGTGAAAAGCTTAGAAGGTAGGAGGGAGAGGTATCTGTGGACTGAAATTAAAGGTGAAGTCAAGCTGCGAGTCTGTTCATTTGACGCGTTCATTTCCCGGAAAATCCACAGCTAGGTTTCAAATCGAGTTTTCAAGTCTTGCAGTGCATTTCTGTACAGCAAAAGGTAGCTAACATAAAAGTGAATTCAGAATGAAAAAGTAAAATTAGGGGCGTTTAGCACTAAATTACGACAGACAGTGTGGAAAATTTTCGGGCGTTTATAATTAATTTCTCAGGACTGTAGACTCGCCTCGTGAAAACAAATTTTACGAACTTCGTTAAGCGTCGTTAATCGTGGGCGGGCTCGGTCGTCAGACGCGAGGAATTCGTCGGCTAGGCGTATAGTGGTAACCTCATGTTCTCGTTGTGCAGGGTTCAGGTGCTCCTTAAGTAGTGTGGTCTGTTGTTCGTATGTTGAGACAAACGTTTCCGCATTTGTCAAGGGGTCTTCAGTTAGTCCATGTGGTGTTCGCAGGGGCCTCTTTGGTGTGGGTTCAGATCTTATTTTCTTAACCAGCCTCCATTCATCTTTCGTTTGGAGAAGAGAGGTAGACATTTTGTCTTCACACTTATCGACCTTCCACCTACGGTGGCGCCCTCTTAGTTGTCGTTCCAGTCTATGCTTCCGTCTGCGACCTTCCTATCGGTACTCACCAGTTGGAATTGGGCAATACATAACTTATGGTAGTAGAAGTTTATGGCTCTTTGTCGCTGTTCATAGGGGTGAGCTATGAATGTGAGCTTCGTAACCTCTAAACAGCTACCCAAACTGTTTACACAAAATCAATAATTAATCTGTTTAATCTGTAGTTTAGCCAGTCTATCAAACTGCGTATCATGACGCGAAAATATATTTCAGCAAACATAAATTAAACCTGAAACTTCCGACACACAATTTTAATTTTCCAGGAACTTTCATATCAGTGCACACTCTGCTGAAGAGTGAATGTTTCATTCTGGGGACATCCCTTAGTCTTTGGCTAAGCCATGTCCCCATTATATCCTTTCTTCCAGGAGTGTTAGTCTTGCAAGGTTCGCAGGAGAGCTTCTGTGAAGTGTGGAAAGTAGGAGACGGAAGTAAGGTTGTGAGGCAGCATCGTGAGTCGTGTCGGGATAGCTCAGTCGGTAGAGCGCTTGCCTGCGAAAGGCAAAGGTCCCAGGTTCGGGTCCCGGTTCCGACACACAATTTTAATCTGCCAGGAAGTTTCATATCAGCGCACACTCCGCTGCAGAGTGAAAGTTTCATTCCATAAATTAAACCTCTGAATAACCAACAAAATGGATTCTACGATAAAGAAGTGGTTCGCTCACGAAGAAATTCTTTATAAACAGAGTTTATTTCTCTTTCTGGCCATGAAAGTGCGTAGTTGGCCCTATTTCATACATAGTTAGTAGTTCATATCACACGCATTAGAGTGTAAAAGTGCCAAATTATTCCGCGTTTAAAGTATTTGTTATAAAGCACAGTTTGTAATCACACGAGAACACGATTGCTGAATTATCACAGTTCCACAGCCCTACTACCGTGCATATTTTATCACTTTTCAAGTAGAGACTAAGCTCTGCAGTCACAGTCCCGTAAATTGTATAGGTTCACACATGTCTATCTCTTCAAATAACAAGTTCCCTTCTCAAGCGTTCGAAACGGTGCTCTACCTGCTCCCAAATTTGTGTCCTTCCGAGTATCCTATCGCCTCATCTTTAAAATGCAATTTCCCTTCCAAAATGTTATACATTTGAATATCACATAATTAAATGCTTTGATCAGTTCCCTAAAAATGTTGCTTATATTAAACAAATATATATTTAACAACACTAAAAATGGTTGAGATTGAAGCTCTTTGCTCAGATAGCCATTATGCGTGACATTTCACTGTTCAAATATACTGCCGCTGTCGAAATACAGTTACAAAATTAATGTTTAATTTATCATGGCTTTTTATACAAATATATTCAGTTCTTGTCCACAAATACTTACAATTGTTTATATATAAATTATCTGCTGCATATATACTATTTTTAGTCGGCCATGAAATATTTAAGTGGCAGTCTACAACATAAAAAACGAACGTTTCAGTTATTGGAAGAAATAGCTTTAGGAATAAGGAACAGAGTGTGGTATCAACACGAAGGGTGCCCGGCACTTTTTTACTGATGCCTAGAAATGAGTTGCAGACACTATTCTCAATTCGTTGGATTGGACGCAGAGGAGATGTGTCGTGGTCGGCTAGTTCGCTAGACTTAACTCATCCGGACTTTTTCTTGTGGGATTTGTAAAAGAGATTGTTTATGAAGAATTTGCAGCTGAGGATTTGCGAGGGAGATAAGTGATTCGATAAGTGCCGAACTGATACGGAATACCACTCAATCCATGATAAGAAGATTGCAGCGCTGCATTGATACCAATGGTCATCACTTCGAACACCTTCTGTAAATGGAAGTTCATGACACCTTTTTGTCCTCTGACCTTCAAAGGCCTTACTGCTACACGTCACTGGATCCGCCTCGATAGCCGTTGTTAGAATATGAGTACCAAACTATAGCATCTAATTTTAAAAACAAAGTTAATTTTCTTATCCTTAAAAAAATGTTCAAATGTTTGTAGAACTTATGGGACTTAACTACGGGGTCATCAGTCCCTAAGCTTACAAACTACTTATGAAATAGCTAATCCTAAGAACGGCACAAATATCCATGCCTGAGGGGGGATTCGAACCCCCGACCGTAGTGGCCGTGAAGACCGTGACTGGAGCACCTCAGTCCGCTCGGGCATCGCGGCCGGCTTATCTGTAAAGCAACCTTACGTAGCAACATAACACTAGCGTCATATTCTGGTCCCGTTTTCCCGTGTAATTTCTGTCCAACACAAAGTTATGAGCTCCTATCACACTTTTTGGGTTATTCTTGGTTGTAATAGTTAGAGACTCACCCTGCAGCTGGTCTTAAGTTTCTTGATGATTTGTGGCCAACGTCTGCGGGCAGTATAGGTTATATTCATAATTTTTTCTTAGATTTTCATCTCTTATTCTTGCCATGTTTGCAGAACAATTCTGGGTATAAGGCCGGCCTGATATGCAAAACATTATTTTACTTTACATTCAAACTAGTTTCAGAACTTCTGTGCCAATATCAGTGGGTTTTCATTTATTTATTACTTGGTTTTACAATCTGTGGTTATGTGGGACCCTTTCTACATAGTTATGTACTGGTAGCGGTGTCACGGTTTCTTCTGGCGTACACTTCCTGTCCCGCGTTTTTGTAGATAACGCTTAAGTAATACACATATCATTGCGGACTTTTTTTCTACCATGATCGCTTCCCATTTCAGCAAGTACGACTGTGTACACTTTTGTAGTATAGCCGGCCGCGGTGACCGAGGGAACTGAGGCTCTCCAGTCACGGTCTGCACGGCCACTACGGTCGGGGGTTCGAATCCCCCCCCTCGGGCATGGATATTTGTGCCGTCATAGTTCGTAAGTAGTTCATAAGTAGTGTGTAAGTTTAGGGACTGATAACCCCGCAGTTAAGTCCCTTAAGCTTAACAAACATTTGAACATTTATTTTTGTAGTATACAGAATAAATGGAAAAACCACAGATGATGGCACAGAGGTGTCGAAACTAGTTTGGGTGTAAAATAAAATAGTGTTTTGCACATCAGGTGGACCCCATACCCAGAAGTATAGTTTATCTCTGCCGACGGCAACAGCGCATCGTGTACATCGTTGACAACTGCTGTCGTCCATTTTCAATCAACAATTTTCAAAATATTTACTCAGACATATACCAGTATAACAAATAACACAGAGCAATTACAAATCCATTTTAAAAGTACTTGAGTAAAATTTCCTTTCTCGTAAGTAATAAGTTGGGACGATACTAAGTGGATAATTTTTTTTTTCTTCGTAAACGGCTTTAAAATTGCATTTGTCCATTTAAGAGTGAGTAGAAGAAAATTTTGCAGTTTGGAATATGTGGTATGTAGATGGCAGCTGCTTGTGGACTCGGGACGCCACCGCCGGTTGCCTAGCCTTAATTAGAGTTGGGCTAGCAGTGGATCGACCGCACACAGAACTTACCTCTCTAGGGGGTCGGGTCTGCGTCGAGCAGTGTGAACGAGTAAACAAGACAGTGGGGGGGGGGGGGGGGGGCACAAGTGGTCCTCTGTGAGGCTGGTATAGCGCTGGCCCCTGAGGAGCGATGTCTCAGCCCTGAGTGAAACACGGGCTGCTGATTGTTCCCTGTGGCGACATAAACAAGCAGCCGACACAGCGGAACAACCAGGGAACTGTCGGGTTTGTTATTCGAGACTTGCAGACACGTACATACCACATAGCACGTGAATACTAAAAATACTAAAGGTGCTGTTCTTCTGATGGAAAGCGCCAGGCAAACTACACGGAACGCATTAAGTACTTTGAAAAATTTCCGAAACATTCGTAATTTTGCCAGAATGGTATACTGGAGAAAAGGCGATTTATATCCCTACGCTCGCTCGTATTAAGTGTGTAACTGCCGATGTTTTTATTATTTTATGTCGTGACGTCTCTCTCCGTAGCTCTTGAAAGAATGGCGTATCGGCGACTGATGTATGTTGTGGTGTTCAGTCCTCAGACTGGTTTGATGCAGCTCTCCATGCTACCCTGTCATGTGCAAGTCTCTTCATCTGAGAATACGTTCGGCAACCTACATCTTTTTGAATCTCTTTACTGTATTCGTTCCTCGGTCTCCTTCTACGATTTTTACCCCATACGCTTCCTTCTAATGCTAAGTTGAAAATTCCTTGACGTCTCAGAATGTGTCCGACAAATCTATCCCTTCTCTTAGTCAGGATATGCCAGAAACTCCTTTTCTCTCCGATTCGGTTAAGCACCTCTTCATTAGTTACGTGATCTACCCATCTAATTTTCATCATTCGTCTGTAGCACCACATTTCAAAAGCTATCTTGCTACCCAAATAACAAAATTCATCTACTACTTTTATTGTCTCATTACCTAATCTACTTCCTTCAGCATCGCCTGTTTTTCTGACATTGCATTCTATTACCTTCGTTTTACGCTTGTTAATGTTCATCTTATATCTTCCTTTCAAGACACTGTCCATCCCAATCAATTGCTCTTCCAGATCGTTTGCAGCCTCTGACAGAATTACTATGTCATCGGCAAACTGCAATGTTTTTATTTCTTCTCCCTGCACTTTAATGCCCTCTCCAATTTTGTCCTTCCATTCCTTCACTGCCTGCTCAATGTACAGGGAAAGGCTACAACCCTGTCTTACTCCCTTCCCAACCTCTGCGTCCCTTTCTTGCCCTTCGACTCTAATAACCGCCGTCTGGTTTTTGTATAGGTTGAATATAACTCTTCGCCCGATATATTTTACCCCTGATACCTTCAGAATTTGGAAGAGTATATTCCAGACGACATTGTCAAAAGCTTTCTCCAAATCGACCAATGCTAAAATCGTAGATTTCCTTTTCCTTAGCCTATCTTCTAAGATAAGTCGTAATGTATTGCCTCCCGTGTTCCTACATTTCTCCTAAATCCAAACTGATCTTCCCCGAGGTCGGATTCCACACGTTTTTCCATTAGTCTGTAAATAATTCGTGTTAGTATTTTGCACCCATGACTTATTAAACTGATAGTTCACATTTGTCAGCACTTACTTTCTTTGGAATTGGAATTACTATGTTCTTCTTGAAGTCAGAGGGTATTTCCCCTTTCTCGTTCACCTTGCATAGCAGATGGAACAACTTTTTCATGGCTGACTCTTGTAACGATATCAGCAGTTCAGACGGAATATCATCCACTCCAGGGGCATTGTTTCGACTCAAGTCCTTCAGTGCTCTGTCTCGCAGTATCATATCTCCTTTGTCATCTTCCTCCACTTCGTCTTCCATTTCTAGACTACTGCCTTCAAGTTTGTTTCCTTTGTATAGGCCCTCTATATATTCCTTCCACAGTTCAGCTTTCCCCTCTTTGTTTAGTACTGGTTTTCCGTCTGAATTCTTGATATTCATTCTGCTGCTTTTCTTGTCTCCAAATATCTCTTTTATTTTCCTGTAGGCGGTATCTATCTTTCCCCTAGTTATGCATTCTTCTACGGTTCTGTATTTGTCCTCTAACCACTCCTGCTTAACAAGTTTGCACTTCCTGTCAATTTCATTTTTCAGACGTTTGTACTCCTTTTTTCCTGTTTCACTTGCTGAATTTTAATATTTTCTCCTCTCATCAATTAAGTTCAGCATATCCTGTGTTACCCAGGGATTTCTATTAGGCCTTGTCCTTCTGTCTACATGGTCCTTGCAGCCTTCACTACCCTATCTCTCAGAGCTAACCATTCTTCTTCTACTGTATTACTTTCCTCCGTTTCAGCCAATCCTTGGCTAATGCTCCCTCTGAAACCCTCACCCACCTCTCGCTCCTTCAATCTGTCCAGGTTCCATCTCCTAACCTTTCTACCTTTCTGCAGTCTCTTAAGTTTTAATCTGCAGTTCATAACCAGTAAGTTATGGTCAGAGTCTATACCTGCCCCTGGATATGTCTTACAGTTTCAGGTAGAAATCTACTTATGGCAGAAGCTTGAGTGTGATGCAAGGTTGGCATCAGAACATGTAGCGAGTAGTGTTATACTCGTCACTTGCCTATTACAGTCTCTGAATTTCTGTTTGTCATTGTTCACGCTGTTACTCAGATATGGTGAGCTCTTAAATTTTACATCAGTGCCAACCAGAGTTTGCTGCATAAGTTGGCAACAAGTGCACACGATATCTCTGCCTGGCCTCTACGCTCTGCCAGATAAACACATTTATTAAGCAGATAGTAGAATATACTTTTAAAACTGAGCATGGACTCTGATCTCTTGTAAAATTCGGGATTTGTGTGGAAAGAGAAAATGCGGATAGCTCACAGCTCTTGAATACGTTACGAAGTCACTTTTTATAATGAGCGTCGTAGCTACAATAGTCACAGATATTGATGACTGGTAGTTCCATAGAGACTGCTTGCGTTGCCTTTAACGTCTCGAAATAATTTTAACCTTAACACTTAAAACCCAATAAAATCACTGTGAGACCTTTTCCAAAACTTTAAAATGAGACAGATAAGTATTGCAAAATGTAATATTCTTTACACTTTCAGGAGATTTACTGTTACTGACTTTTCAAGACAAAACTTTTCAAAAAACACGTAAATATTAAACTTGTAGGTCAAAGGAGTATATCTACTGAATAAAATGCAGGTTGCATTTAACTTTGTTATATTTTAACACTATTAACAGTAACATGCACTGGTATGATTACATTCACAACAGACAATGGCTCAAAAAAGTCAACGAATAAAAGCTAAGACATTACGTCATAACATACAGTCTCTATGGCCTCGAATACTTTGACCGTTTCATTATTCTTTAAGAAAATTTATAAAATTTTAACTTCTTTTCAAACACTTTCCTCAGGTTTTTGTATACAATATTTCCTAACTGACATTTAAAAATATTCTTAAAACCGATGCTATTGCCATGAACGGCGGAAGTATGTTACAATGTCTGTTACATGTTGATTAGCACGTTGTTTTGCACAGTTTGCATATTTGGAGAGGGCAGGATTAGAGGAGCAGCGCGTCTCCTTTGAGGCCTCTACACACTCTCCGATTTGTCGGGACTAATTTATCGGCGGTCCGAAAAACTGGACGTGAGGAGGTGCTTCCCGACCAACTTTTCTTTTCGGATGGTTGATCGAGCACACCGTCCGATATCCGACGTCACTACCACTGCGCGCGACAACTTGTACCATGTGTATCGTTACCCGACCAACTTCCTGCCTGCGATCGTCAGCTGTCTGCGAAAACAAAGACAATTCGGCAAACACACAACAGAACAGGGAGGCGTTCAATCGCTGCGTGCGGTTGGTCGGAACGTGTGTAGGCTGCTACGAATTTGGTTGGTCGGAAGATAAATCGGCACGCCTTTAAAGTTTGGATGAAACTAAAGAAGACCTTTACATGGGTGCGCCAAGTGATACGAGAGGAATGGTAACGATGGATATAGAAAATATCGTTGATGTGAAACACAACTAGCTCTTTATTCACACGAAGTGATGGGTGCTATCGACAAAGGTTCGCAAATCGATTCCGTATTTCTTGATTTACAGACAGCTTTTGACACCGTACCTCACAAACGGCTTTTAATCAAATTGCGTGGTTATGGTATATTGCCCCAAATTTGCGATTGGATAGGGGATTTCTTGTCAGAGAGGACACAGTTCGTAGTAATCGATGGTAACGCATCGACTAAAACAGAGGTGATATCGGGCGTTCCACAGGATAGTGTTATTGGTCCTCTGCTGTTCCTTATTTACATAAACGATTTAGGGGAAAATCTAAGTAGCTCTCTTAGGTTGTTTGCAGATGACACCGTCATTTACCGTCTAGTAAAATCATCTGAAGATCAAAACCAACTGCCGAACGATCTGAATAAGATATCAATATGGTGTAAAGTTGGCAATTGGCTCTAGATAATGAGAAGTGTGAAGTCGTCCACACGAGTACGAAAAGAAATCCGTTAAACTTTATTTATAAGATAAATCAATCAAAAGTGAAGGCCGTAAACTCCACAAAATACCTATGAATTACTATTACTTCAGACTTAAATTGGAAAGAACACGTAGATAATGTCGTGGGAGAGGCGAACCAGAGACTGCGTTTTATTGGCATAACCCTTAAAACATGCAACAGAACTACTGCATACACTACGCTTGTCCGTCCATTTTTGGAGTATTGCTGCCCAGTGTGAGATCCTTATCAGGTGGCTTTAACGGAGAACATCGAGTCCAAAGAAGGGCAGCTCGTTTTGTATTGTCACGATACAGGGAGACAGCGTTACGGAAATGATGCAGGATCTGGGATGGGAATCATTACAACAACGGCGCTTATCGCTGCGGCGTGGGCTACTTGCGAAACTCCAATCGCCAACATTTTCCTCCTAATGCGAAAATATATTGTTGACTCCCACTTACATAGGCAGAAATGATCATCAGAATAAAATACGAGAAATCAGAGCTCGAACAGAGAGATTCAGGTGTTCTTTCTTCCCGCGCGCTATTCGAGAATGGAATGGGAGTGGTTCGATGAAACCTCTGCCAGGCACTTAAATGTGATTTGCAGAGTATCCTATCTAGATGTAGATTGATTAAGCCTTGCTCTGTGTTACGAACTATTATCGCAGCTTAACACTCTAACCACCAAACCCGTAAAATTTACGGGCATAAGACCACACGAAAATCACCAGACCCGTGAAATTTACGGACCGCTACATTTAACTTAATGCAAAACACTGCGACGTTAATTCTACGGGTTTGGCCGGCTTTATATGTTCTACAGATGCTTAGTAACAAAATGCGACCATAGACGGTACGAATGTGAAAAGTGTGGCTTGCACTCTGCCTAGAACGGTTTCTTGAAAATTTTACACAGTAAAATGCAATATGATTGTGTGTGAAATTGAATGCAGTTATTGTAGACTGACAGAAAGATGTAATGTTCTGTCATACTATTGGGTAAGAATAAATCACAACTGCATTATCTTATTTGTATGACTTTTCTAATTTCTCAAAACATCTAAGTAATTTCTGTAACTGTACCTTAAAGCAATGCATTACAAGTAGTTTCTTTCGAACGGAATTAAAGTAGAAAAGTGCAGTTTCAAAATACTGCTAAATGTCCCACAATCCTAACAGTAGATTTCATTCAGTGATTTTTTTCACTGTTGTGCAAAATTGCTCGGTTTCTGTGCACAGGTACATTAAATAGGCCTGGTACAGAGAGTGTTACAAGTGTCTGGATGGATGTTAACCCTTTCGCTCCCAGTTTTGTTCCTGGACAACAACGTATTAAAAGTTGATTTATACCTTATTTTATGCAACAATCCTTAAAATGCATTTTTGTTGATGAACAACGTACCACAATTTGCCACTTGGTACCGCGTGTAGCCACTTCTTAGGCATTAATCTGTCCATCCTGGAGGTTGTGTTGCGTTGCCGTCTGTACTTGGCTGTGAGTGTGAGCGTGAGTGTGGTACCTTTTATTTTATTCCAGTAGTGAATAGTCTTTGGTGCTTTGGCGAAGATTATGCTAGCATTATTGATGTGACAGTATTAACTATCACCAAATTAACGTCCATGTAATAAAATACCTCGATACAAACGTTTGTGTTGTGAATTAAATACATTATTGATGTGACAGTATTAACTATCACCAAATTAACGTCCAGGTAATAAAATACCTCGATACAAACGTTTGTGTTGTGAATTAAATACATGACATACTTTGATGTTCAATACACTCTATTAACACAAAAAACACTGATTTTAGTCTTTCCTAAGCTGATTTCATAATGTGTGACTGAAAGAGTTAAAGGGGATTATCATTCAGGTCGCTCTTCGGCGTCAACCGACGAGGCTCATGTCAGCAACGTCAACGAAATTGTGCGTCGCAATAGAAAACTGTCAGTTCAAGAGTTTGCAGAAGAATTAAACATTTCAATTTGATCACGCCATCAATTTTTTGCACAGTACCTTGGAGTTCATCGTATTGCCATCGTGTGAAGAGCTTATATTTCGTGCTAATGATAACGACATGTTCCCTTAAGGGAATCATCATTGGTCATGAGACATAGACCTATGATTATGGTGTTGAGACAAATATTCAATCTTCAAAATGGTTTGTGAAAACTTCTCCAAGATCCCGAGGGCTCATGAATTCAGGTAAGAGCAGTGTTTTTTAGGTCACAGGAGGAAGTACTTGCACCGTAAAATAACTAGGGTTTCAGTAGTACAAAAACGTATACCTGAGTGAATTTTATTTAAATTTAAACGTTTCTAATTCTTGTGTAACATTAATTATGAATAGATCACAGACTGTTTTATGATACAGAGTGTTGATGATGAGTAAGTGCCAACTATGAAAACTGTTACAGGGAACCAAGCGATAGGTAAAGGACATGATACACGAATTTATTACGCACAATTCGAAAAAAAAAAAAATATATATTTCTTTACGAAATGTCTATACAGTGTGACCTCTTTAATGCGAATAATCCGCCTGTGAGTCCTGCCTCAAATGCAAAACACTCGTTAAGCAAAACATATTTTTTGGTGTGGTCCGCATGTAAAAATGAGGTAATGTATTCCTTCCGAAGAAAAGTAAAAAAAATAATTAATTAATTACAAAATAAATAAATAGAAATAAAAAACTGTAAAACATATTTTGCAAACTGTTACATTCAAAAAACGTGTTTATACAAAAAATAAAATTAAAATCTAATTAACATATCAGGATCCAAAATGTACAGCAGCTAAATGCAAGTAACATGCTGCTATAAAGTATGACTTTATAATAACAGTTATGCCAGATGTTATATATGACGCTAGACCATCATAGCTGCACTTGAAATGGCAAACTGCTAAAACAGCTGTTGTGTAATAAATAAAAATATTAATTATAGCAGTGAACTGGACCTCTGCGTGCCCAACAATCATGAAGATAAAGAAAGTAGATAACATTTCTTTCCTTTGAGGTGCCAAAGGTTTTTCCGGTTCGTCAGGAAGAGGGTCGACCGAATATCCTTATTTGGAATGTGGTCACCAGACAATTTTTACTTGGAAGTGATCCGCATATTCGAAAAGCTTGAAAAACACTGGGTTAAAGTGTTAAAGACACGCTGATAGTTTTCTTTGATTTCGGTGTATTAGTTCATCATGAATTCGTGCCCCTGGGACAAAGTGTTGATCGATGCTTCTGTCCGGACGCCTGAAAGAAAAATGTGGAAAGGAAAGCCTGAAATGTGTCTAGACAATTCACGGCTCTTGTATCACTTTGACGTAACCGCACATTGATCCCTGTTGGTGTGTGATGTCGCACAGTAAAAGAAATCAGTCGAGTGACACACCCTGCGCACTCTCCATACCTAGCCCGAGGAGATTTTCTTGTTTTCTTTGATTAGTTCATCATAAATTCGTGCCACTCGGACAACCTGTTAATCGATGCTTCTATCTGGACGCCTGAAAGAAAATGTGGAAAGGAAAGCCTGAAATGTGTCTAGACAATTCACCGCTCTTGTATCACTTTGGTGTGTGATGATGCACAGTAAACGGAATCACTGTAGTCACACACCCTGCGCACTCTCCATTGCTAGCCCGAGGAGATTTTTTTGACATCAGAAGTTGAAAACACCGTCGGAAGGACGATGATTTGTAACGATATACGAGAGAAAAGAAAGATCGCAGACGTCGCTTCGCGCTGTATAGCGAAAGGCTTGTCAAGACTGCTACCAAGAATGAAAACGGTGTAGGGAGCGGTGTCTCAGTGATGGAGGAGACAGTTTGATGGACACCAGGCACAATAAGTGAACGGTAAGCATATAGAATGTTGTGGACTATGTTCCGAAATCTTTTCAACAGACCTTGTGTATATCTATTTTCAGAGGATATTTGTTTCCAATCGAGAAAATATTTCGGATGCTACACATCGGACAAAAAAAAAAAAAAAAAAAAAAAAAAAAAAGAACAGATATAAAGTCACAGCTGCGTCCACCTTATCCTCGATGGGCGAAGATGCCGTTATATTCTATTTGCTGTTTAATGAATTCTTAATCATTGTTCCAATGGTTTGACGGTACGGGATGCGGATAATTACTGGGTTGATCCATAACAATAAACTGTGTTAACTTCCTTTATTACGGAACGACAAATGTTAATAACTTTCTTTAAATACACTGATTAAATAATCGCATGCCACCACGATAAGTGTCTACAAGTCCACACTGAAACATTTCAATACGCAATTACAACCGAAACTCGTATGCGAGACGACTGATGGGCAGAACTTTAGCCACCGCTAAACGCGGGTTACGGACGCACTGTCGACTGCTACTGCCTCGCTTTGCGGTCGGCGGGAGACTGCCGCACACCGGCCAACAAAAAAAAAACATTCCAACCTAAGCATTGTCGCCCAGCAGCTATCGCTGCACGCCAACGTTAACTACTGTTCGACCAAAACGTACGAAAGAGGTTACTAAGCTAAAACCCTGTATCCTCACACAGAGCTGACGGTATAAAAATGTCAGAATCTGCAGCTATGACATCAGGACTGAAACTGTCGAAGAATGACTAGTTTGTGCAGGTATGAGAACATTAATGAGCCTGTTTGACCCGAACTTGAAAGAGTCGGCGTAAATAGAGTAACAGTAATTGGGACTAGTACTCCAATATCAGTGGAAGATAGTTTTGAAATGAAGGATCCAGTGGGGCAGCCAATGTGAATGATTCGAGAAACGAGAACAGATATGGGTGATCAAAAAGTCAGTATAAATGTGAAAACTTAATAAATCACCGAATAATGTAGATAGAGAAGCAAAAATTGACACACATGCTTGGAATGACATGAGGTTTTATTATAACCAAAAAGAAAACAAAAGTACGACAGATGGCGCTTCATCTGATCAGAAAAGCAATAATTAGCATAACAAAACAAAGATATGATATTCTTTACAGCAAATGCTCAATATATTCACCATCATTCCTCAACAATAGCTGTAGTCGAGGAATAATGTTGTGAACAGTACTGTAAAGCATGTCCGGAGTTATGGTGAGGCATTGGCGTCGGATGTTGTCTTTCAGCATCCCTACATATGTCGGTCGGTTACGATACACTTGTGACTTCAGATAACCCCAAAGCCAATAATCGGACGGACTGGGGTTTGGGGACCTGGGAAGCCAAGCATGACGAAAGTGGCGACTGAGCACACGATCTACACCAAACGACGCGTACAAGAGGTCTTTCACGCGTCTAGCAATATGGGGTGGAGCGCCATCCTGCATAAAAATCGTACGTTCCAGCAGGTGTGCTTATCAGCCAGGATGGAGACGATGCGATTCTGTAACATATCGGCGAACCTCTGACTCGTCACGGTAGCAGTTACAAAAACAGAATCACGCAGTTCCCCGAAGAAAGGCCCGATAACGGTAGATGTTTGGTTCTAATAAAACCCCATGTCATTCCAAGCATGTGTGTAATTTTTTACCTCTCTATCTACATTATTGCGTGATTTATTAAGTTTTCACATTTATACTGACTGTTTGATCACCCGGTAGATATGTTAATGCGAAGATTGATTGTGTACAAAAAGATATAGGAAGTTTTAAACAGATGTGGGTAATATGAAATCAGTTAAGGGTAATATTGACACGGATTTTTTTTTTTTTTATAAATTTGACGATTGACAGTGTACACACAGATATCTGTGTTGTAAATATAGAGATTGCTATTGTTCAAACAGATATGGGTGATATGAAGTTTGAATAAAACGCAATTGTCATGGGTGTAAAATAAGCGGTAGAATAGATGAGAGCATAAATAGAGGGAATAGTGGATAGAAAATTAGAAAGCGTTACATGAGATATGTTGAAAATTCGAGACAAGGTTGAATTAGTCGATGACAAAGTTATCTTTTTAGGAATAAATTTCAGGAAATGAGGGGTAAAGATAAGAGCAAACTAAGAAGCAGCGAATATTAAATGTGTACAGAGTGAAAATACTCTTGAAATAGCAACCAAAAATTCTGTAAGAAATTAGACTACTACGGCATTGGATTGTGAAAATCAAATACTATGCAATATGAGGTACAAATGAGAATGATAATAGAAAATCAAATGGGCAACTACGACAGCAGCCCAGCAGATGTATGCACAGAGATGAGTTGTTAAGCTTCTAATCAGTTGAATATTGCTGTAAATGTATCATGGGTTCCTGCGGGAATCACTAATTGTTTTCCATGCGATGAAGAATATCCCCCTGTTGATCTTCCAGCTGCGTGTCGAGATGCCCTTGTGAGGAGTGTATATGAGCAGCATAAAATATTTGTGAAGCGAAACTTGGAGACTTAGTAGGTGGAGTACAATCTTAGGTTAAATCAAACAATGAAATGTTTACTACCCATTATATGTTTGAAAGTTGTGTACTGATCTAATTCTGGGCTGAAGCCAAGCAAACGAAACTATTGAATGAATTTTTCAATGGGACAAATTACAAACAAAGCAGTGATTCAGAGCGATATTTTGCTTCAATGAATTGCGTAAGTTAATGAACATAAAACCTCCACAGGGAGCTTTAACAGAAATTAGTACGATCAAACTGCAGTTATCGGATTGTAAGCAAAGAGATTTAGTGCACAGCAATACCAATTTTCTAATGTTCTCTCTTTTTTTTTTAGACTCTGTAGAAATATTGAAAATGGCAACTTTTACTGTGTAAAAAATACTTTTCGGAAGAGAAATTGCACTTTTGTTAGTGGGAACTCTAATTATCATAATGTAAATGTCCACTATCAAAATGTGATTAATAATTATCAGAAAGGAAATGGTAATGTGAATTTTCATAATAGGCCTCGCAATCGGGGATAAAAATTTGATGGACAAGTCAATCACAGGAATCATGACTTAGATAACGGGTCCGGAAACCAATTTTCGCCGCGTCTCAGGTCCGTGAATTGCCAAATAAGTTGGCGTTCAAATGGAAATGATATAATCAAATTCTGTGGCAGACGAAAATGCAGCAAATGGAGCACATAACTTGGAAACGTGTTTTGAAAATATATTGAATGAGAGAATGAATGGGTGTGTGAAAGGTAGTTCTAAGTTCAAGAGAGAGAGAGTGAAAGTTTATGGTGAATTCTAAAGAGGTATTAATTATTAGTGACAATTACAGTAACAGAAAGGCACATTTATGTGAATATGTGTCGGTGGAAGTAAGCAGTGACTTATGTGATGGTGGCAGGTTTGTACGTTCGTCAACTGGAAGTGTGCTGTGTGGAGAACCGTCGGCAGAGTATCGTGATATTGGAGAAAGTGGTGTATGGTTAGTTTCATCCGCTGGTGTTAAAATTTATTGTGTGTCTGCAATGATACTGCATATATTAATGAAGAGCTTTGATACTGATTTAGTTGATGATGTTGTTGATGTCCAAGCTACTGAAATAGGTACCACTGAGGACGGTTTTTGTGCATTTACATCTATAGATGAAGGTGATGTGTCAATTTAGGAAAGGCAAGGATCATTGTGAGACTTATCTGTTAGAGGCGTAGTCGTTTATTCACATGAATTAACATAATGAAGGCGCTGTATCTGCTATTAAAGGTTAGATTTTGGGAGAAAAGTCAATTTCTATCACGGATATAAAGGTTGTTCTCAAATCGTCTAATATGCAGTGTACTGGAGATGCTAATGAGATGATTTTAATTAGCGGCAAATTGAATGATGTGTCTGTGGAGATTGTTATTATTTGTGAGTTCTGTTATAAATCATCAAATGAAAACGTTATGAAATGTACTGAAGTTTTACGTAAGGAGGCGGTTGTTGATAAAATCAATTGTGCTGAACTTTGTGACGTTTCAGGGGAAGTAAATAGAACAAATACTGAGCGAGGGGAAGTTTTAAATTGTCTGGATAATGGTGGCGTTGCAACTACTAACATCGTTAGCTTACCAGTATGACACAGTGGGTTTGAATCTGATGAGGACTGTGAGACTGAAGGATCGGAGGAAGATGATTTATGGATTTAATGGCAAAGTTATCGGGTTAAGAGATGAGCTGTATAGTCATTGGTTTGATAAACGTAATAGTAAGTTTTCTGTTGATGACTTGATATGGTATGCGAAAATTATGAAGTAGTTTTACCACACCGTTGGACAACGGAGATTATCTGAAATAGTAAAGGAGCATGAAGGGAGAAAGCATGAAAAATTAATGAAAAAGGTACTTCGTGAATATAGTGGGGATACGAAATTGAGAGGTGATCCAGTGACTGTTGGTCTGACAAACTTGAAATATTTTGTGATTATTTTGTTATGTGTAATAACAGCCAAGTGAGCCAACTACATGACACAGAGAGGTATTGTGACATTACGGATAGATAGTCCTTTCGTCAGGTAATTTTCTAATTACGGAATTGTATGGAAGACAAGACGACACTCATTATAGTAGTAAGACCCTGGTCTACAATGGCGAGTGCCGGAAATTGAAATCCAGGGTTTCTAAAGGGGACATGTGGCGATAAGGAAATCTGTTAATGGACTCTATGATAGATACTTGAAAAGGTAGACACAATCTTAAGTTGGAAATCTATACTAATAATAAGTTTGTAAATGTAGGCCTGTCGCTGTTCACTTCAATCTTCAAAACTACTGGACGAATCTACATGCTGTTTTCACAGGAAACATGAGAAAAGTTTGGGTCAACATATAGGCATTACTTTATCAAAATTGGATCACGAAAAAAAAAGTAATTTTAAGTGTTTTTATTACCGTATGTCTGTTCAACTATTAAACACCTCTTTTCTCCAAAATTACTTCACGAACTTGTATGGGGTTTTCACAGGTAACTTGAGCGTAACTCTGGACAACACATAGACTTCGTTTCATAGAAATCGGATCACTGAAAAAAAGAATATGTAATTTGAAATTTTTTATCTGTGACTGTCATGTCTGTCTCTTTGAACACGTTGACCTTCAAAACTACTTGACGAATTTTCACGGGGTTGTCATACATACCTTGCGCATATCGTGTGGTTACATAAAGGCTTCAATAATTAAAATCGCATAATAGAAAATAAAGATATCGTAATTTAATCATTTATTTAAAAGCCATCGTATATGTCTATTAGTTGAGGATAATCGCCAAAAGTACTACACGTACTTTCATGGGTTTCCACAAGAAAATTAAGAATAGTTTGTAGAGTAACATAGGCTTCACTTCATCAAAATCTGATCAGAGGATGGAAAGATAACATAATTTGAAGTTTTCTGAGTATACTGTGCTTATAAGTATGGTGTAGTACACAAAATCCCCAAGAGAATTATACGAACTTTCTTAGGGTTTAATAGGTCAACTGAGAGTAACTTGGGGCAACATATAAGCTTCATTTCATCAAAATCGGATCCGAGAAAGAAAGGATATCGTAATTTGTAGTTTCTCGTGTATGCTATGCTTGAATTACAGCGTAGTACAGCAAAGATCCGATAGAGGCGCTGTTACTTCCATAGTATATATACCAAATAGCTACGATTTTCCTTACGGCAGTTGTGAGGTGTATTGATGTTGCAACGGCCATTAAATCCTTTTTGAAAAATCAGTAACGAGGGGAATAATACTTTGTGATGATAATAAAATAAATAATTAATGTTGTTCCGTTCCGTAAATTAATGATCCCCTAAAGTGAATAAACCGCTGTCCCTGCAAGTAAAATTTAACCTAGGTACGACTCAAGAAATTAATTTTTTAAATGGGTGTTCCCGCATGTCTTGCAATACCATGGGAAGAAAAAAAGTGTTTTTTTTCCAAAAGTACTACACGAACTTTCATGGGGTTTCATAGGCCAACTGAGAGTACCTTGGGGCAACATATAAGCTTCATTTCATCAAAATCGGATCTGGGGAAGAAAAGATATCGTAATTTGTAGTTTCTGATGAATGCTATGCATGAAAAGCAGCGTAGTATAGCAAAGACCCGATAGAGGCGCTGTTACTGACATAGTATAGCAAATAACTAATCGATGGCGATGCTGCATTATTTATTCCCATAACTAAAGTGTAATACACTGAAACAAAGGCTATGATTTTCCTTAGGGCAGTGGTGTAGTGTACTGATGTTGGTAACGGCCGTTGAATGCTTTTTGAAAAATCAGTCACATAGCCTACAATGAAGGGAATAATTCTTAGTGTTGATAATGAAATAAATAATTAATGGTTGTTCCAATCGGTAAATTAATGATCCCCCTAAAGCAAATATTTCGTTGCCAACGTTAACATACTAAACCGCTGCCACTGAAAGTAAAATTTAACCCAGGTATGGCATAAAAAATAATTTTTACTATCTGTATCCCGTAAGCCTTGCAATGCCATGGAAAGAAAAAAGTGCTTCCTTCCACGGGTATAATTTGAATTTGAAACATAACGACTTTCCTTCGCGTCTATCGATGTCTTCATTTACTAAACATCTTAAAAAAAATGTTTTTTCCTTTCTGATTTCGGTGCGTATTTATTACATCTTGAGTACATTCTGTTTAGGAATGCCTAGAAAACGGTGTAGCACTGTACAGAGCAAATAGAGGCCCAGTCAGTTACGTAGTGCACCAAAGAAATAATAGTTGGCGCTGCTGCATTTTTTAATTTTTTATTTCTTTTCGATGGTTATGCCATAGAACAGCAACGAACTACTAAAGGTGCTGTTGGTTTTGTAGTGCTGGAAAGAAACAATACATGATCGTGTTGTGCTTATTCCCTCAGTAACCTCCTTGACTTTGAATTAAGAGCCGCAACCTTATATCTGCAAATACAAACATTGAACAGCGAGTTGCTGATTACAATTTGTATATTCACAGCTTAACGATGTCTCTGATTATTTTGACAGGGGACATTTGAATTTATAACATAACGAAATTCCTTCGTGTCTATCGATGCTCTAATTTACATAAGAATTCTTTGCAAGGAAAATGGAATTTATGGAGTTCCATTTCTGATTTTGAGGATCCTCATTACATTTTGAGTGCATTCTGTTTAGGAATGCCGGAATGCCTCGAAAACGCCATAGTTCAGGAAAGGTCAAAGTGAGGAGACTTTCGTTACATAGTACACCAAATAACTAATCATGGGTTGCTGCTTTTTTTTTTTCATTCTCATAACTATGGTGTAATACACTACAAGACGGGGTACAATTTTACTTACGGTGGCGACGTTGTGCGCTGATGTTGGCAACGGCCGTAGAATGCTGTTTCAAAAATCAGTCACGTAGAACAAGGGGAACAAGTCTTTATATCCAAGATGAAATAAATAATGTATACTGTTATTGTCAGTAAATTAATCATCATCCTAAAGCGAACAGTTCGTTGCCAACGATAGCAATCTAAACCACCGCCACTGCAAGTAAAATTTAGCCCAGGTAGGACACACTTTTTTTTCTTCCTAGCTGCATCCCATTTGCTTTGCAATGTCATGTAAAGAAAAGAAGTGCATCTTTTGACGGGTATAACCACTAAATTATATATAGAGTAGAAATATCTGTGGAGTGAGCTTTGGATTCTGTGCATCTTCTCAACAAACAAATACACTCTTTCCACACATTTATTTGCTCCTACAATTGGTTTGTACCGCATTGGCTGCAAAGAAGCCCCACCTCCTTTTAGCAGAGCAACCACATAACGTGAAATAATATCTAAACAAATGTGCCAAAGAAGCAACAAGAAAGTTGGGGAAGCGTCGCTAAAAGGGCCATCTACACATAGTCATACGTCTTAACCGAACAAAAAAGGACCAAGATAAAGTCATCGATTAGTAGATTTTTCCCAATATCAGGTGAGGACAGAAAATCGGTTCTGCGCATCTGAATGTTCAGTCCAAAGATATTTCTGCTCTGTGCCTGCCACTAGAGATAAAATACACACGCGAGCGACAAACTCATCAGTAACCTCCCCGGTTTGTGCGGTACAATAATATTGTGATTAAAATTTGTTATTACTTGCTTTTGGTGCGGACTACATTAAGATAGAGAAAGATGTCTTCTTTTGCAGAGACAATTGCACTTTGAGTTATAATACGATTTCTGAATATATAGTTCTATTACGCAAGATCGATTTCAACTTCGTGCTTTATGAAGTAATCACTGCAGGACGGGGGGACATCCATTAGCTGCAAGAGTAGTCAAGACAATTCACTGGATATACTACTATATTTAATGGAAAGTTCTATATAGACGATCAGCTGACGCTATTCCTTCAACGATTACCCAGACTTACTTTATTGCACATTGACACCACCACGACGTCTTCTTTAAACTGTCGGGAACTCTTTCAGTATTTGTCGACTTTTCGATAATATGGAGCACTGCATACAGACTAACTACATTGTCCTCAGTGCAACACTGCAACATTCTAATACGTCAGCATACACTTACTGTGAGAGATAAAAAGTTTAGTAGTACGCCATAGAACCAATGTATGGCGCTGTTATTATTATTACTATTTCTCATCTAAACGGTGGAAGTGTTTTCAGAAGTTTATGCAAACAAAGAATTACACACCGCAGTCTTTATGAACACAACTTAACATTAATTTACATCGTTCCGGAGTATGGACTTCAATTAATTTCACTTTTTGTATGGAAACCTTTACGAACATTCATTGTTTTCGACAATGACTTCTACTTAAATTTGACATCTTGACTAGAAGAACTGAGTTTATTGACAGAGAAATCCAACAAGGATTCAGTTTTTGCTGAGCTAGGTCCGGAACCATAAAAAACTATGATATACACATGTCCCTGTTTAACAACCTCTGCGAAGAACGGGCATGTAAGCTAGTACAAACTAAAATTGAACAGCGAGGTGCGGATGCTACTTTGTTTATGTACAACTTAACGCCATTTTTTGCTTCTTTTGACGGGGAACATTTGAATTTAAAACAGAACATTTCTTCGCATCTATCGATGCTCTAATTTACATAAGAATTATTTGCAAGGAAAATGGAATTTATGTCCTTCACTTTCTGATATCGGTTTATGCTCATTATATTTTGAGTGCGTTCTGTTTAGGAATGCCTCGAAAACGCCGTAGTACAGGAAAGGACAAAGTGAGGCGACATTAGTTACATAGTACACCATGTAACTAATTATGGCGCTGCTGCGTTTTTCATTCTCTTAACTGTGGTGTAATATACCGCAAGAAAGAGTACAATTTTATTTACAGTGACGGCGTTGTGTGCTGATGTTGGCAATGGGCATTGAATGCTTTCTCAAAAATCAGTCACATAGAATAAGGGGTATAATTCTTTATGTTCACGATGAAATAAATAATTTATGATCATCTGGTCAGTAAATTAATCATCGTACTAAAGCGAATAGTTCGTAGCACACTAAACTCTGCCACTGCAAGTAAAATTTAACCCAGATAGAACACACACACACACACACACACACACACACACACACACACACACACATATATATATATATATATATATATATATATATATATATATATATATAATCTCTGGAACAATAACAGCTATTGGAAAACGACTTTCACCAGTATCAATGTACGGCTGGGGCCCATGAATGTACATATTTGGAAACATTCTAAAACGAAAGCAAATATGTTTTTTAACACAAACTTATGTTTTTTTAAATGAACACCCTATATTTTTTTCTTCAGCAATCCATAGCATGACAAATCACATAAACATCGGCGTTGATTGCATGGCAAGATTCCAATTACATCCCGAAATATTGCGACGCGAAGTTGACGCTTGAAATACGTGAAAGCGCGGCTAGTGCACGTCCTGAGACTCAGGCGATAAAACCATGCTGCTCAGCACATGCGCTAGCCGCGCTTTCGCGTATTTCAAGCGTCAACTGTGACATTTCATTTCATATCCACTGTGTAGTAATAAGGTTTTGTATATTTCCTGGTGTATCCAGAATACGTGGAGTACCTACATTGCCTTTGCCTGCCTCACTAGCTCAAATCAAATGTTCAAATGTTTGTTAAGCTTATGGGACTGAACTACGGGGTCATCAGTCCCTGAACTTACAAACTACTTATCAACTGCCTTATACTAAGGACGGCACAAATATCCATGCCCGAGGGGGGATTCGAACCCCCGACCGTAGTGGCCGTGCAGACCGTGACTGGAGCGCCTCAGTCCCCTCGGCCACCACGGCCGGCTGCCTCACTAGCTAAGATGGCTTATATACTTAAGTAATTTTTTATAATTTTATTACACTGCATTTGTCAATTCGTCATTGTAGCCATGACGAATACTTGGACTTAATGTCAGTCTTTGGTTCTAAACCAATGACAAACTTACCTTACAGCAATGTGGACTTATTTTATGCAATATTAATTTTGTTATTTTTCTATTTCTGTTCTTGGGTATGGCAAGGGACGAATAAGAGACAAGCACTACTTCACGCACTCACACGCAACAAAGCCTTTTTGCCTACAAACTAAACTGTAAAGGACTGAGCTCACATACGGAACCTGTGCACACAAGATGCCACAAACTGGTTAATACTGTTGCTCAGTCACACCTGTCTTGGACATGCTTCTGCACGGAACCATCGTCTCACTGGTCTGCACATACTGTGTGGGACAAAATGAGCATACAGGTCTACGTTTGCATCTGTTTGGAGACATGAACACTGCTATCCTTACCATGCGTCCATGTGGCTACAACTGGATGGCTCTCTCTCCCTTTGCAGTCCTGTAGAACCTGTTATATACAAGATAATACTCTTAACCTGGTGCCTGTTGGTTGTCATTGGGAGGAAGTAGGACAACTTTATGCCTTCCTTTTCCACAATCCTTACCACAGGTTGACCTCGTTATTGTGTTGTTGTGGTTTTCAGTCCGGAGACTGGTTTGATGCAGCTCTCCACAATACCCTATCCTGAGCAAGCCTCTTCATCTCCACATAAGAACGGCAACCTATATCTGTCTGAATCTGCTTACTGTATCCATCTCTTGGTCTTCCTCTGCGATTTTTACCCCACACACTTCCCTCCAATGCTAAATTCACAATTCCTTGATGTCTAAAAATGTGTCCTACCAATTTATCCCTTCTTTTAGTCAAGGTATGCCAGAAATTTCTTTTCTCTCCAATTCTGTTCAATACCTCCTCATTAGTTACACGATCCACCCACCTAATCTTCAGCATTCTTCTGCAGCACCATATTTCAAAAGCCTCAATCCTCTTCCTGTCCGCACTGTTTATCGTCCATGTCTCACTCCCATACAAGGCAACACTCCATACAAATGCCTTCAGAAAAGACTTCCTTAGGCTTAAATCAATATTCGAGGTTAAAAAATTTCTCTTTTTCAAGAACGCTTTTCTACCCATTGCCATTCTGCATTTTATATCCTCTGTACTGCGACAATCATTTGTTATTTTACTGCCCAAATAACAAAACTCATCTACCTCCTTTATTGCTTCGTTTCCCAATCTAATTCCTTCAGCATCACCTGATTTCCTTACACTGCACTCCATTGCCCTAGTTTTGCTCTTGTTAATGTTCATCTTATATGCATCTTTCAGCACACCGTCCATTCCGTTCAATTGCTCTTCCAGGTCCTTTCCTGTCTCTGACAGAAGTACTATGTCGTCGGCAAATCGCAATGTTTTTAATTCTTCTTCTCCAAATTTCTCCTTGCTTTCCTTTATAGCTTGCTCAATGTACAAATTGAATAACAATGGAGAAAGACTACAACCCTGTATTACTCCCTTTCCAACCAATGCATCCCTTTCATGCCCTTCAACTCTGATAACCGCTGTCTGGTTTTTGTACAAGTTATAAATAATCTTACGTTCCCTATATTTTACTCCTGCTTGCTTCAGAACTAGAAAGAGTTTATTCCAATCAACATTGTCAAAAGCCTTCTCCAAATCTACAAAAGCTAGAAATGTACGTTTGCCTTTTCTTAGTCTATCTTCTAGGATAAGCCGTAACGTGAGTATTGCCTCCCGTGTTCCTACATTTCTCCTGAACCCAAACTGATCTTCCCCGAGGTCGGCTTCTACCACCATTTCCATCCTTCTGTATATAATTCGTGTTAATATTTTGCACCCATGACTTATTAGACTGATGGTTCTGTAGTTTTCACACCTGTCTGCACCTGCTTTCTTTGGAATGGGAATTATAACATTTTTCTTAAAGTCTGAGGGTACTTCTCCTGTCTCATACATGTTACGCACCAGGTGAAACAGGTTTGTCATGGCTGGTTCTCCCAGAGACTTCAGTAGCTCTGAGGCAATATCATCTACTCCAGGGGCCTTGTTTCGACTTAGGTCTTACAGGGCTCTGTCAAATTCTTCTCTCAATACAGTATCTCCTATTTTATCTTCATCTACATCCTCCTCCCTTCCTACAATATTGTCTCGGAGTTCATTTCCTTTGTAAAGCCCCTCTATATACTCTTTCCTCCTTTCAGCTTTCCCTTCTTTGCTGAGAACTGGTTTTCCATCAGTGTCCTTGATATTCATAGATCTGTTTTTCTTATCTCCAAATGTTTCTTTTATTTTCCTATAGGCTGTAACTATTTTTCCCCTATTTATACATTCTTCTACATCCTTGCATTTGCCACTCCTGCTTAGCCATTTTGCACTTCCTGTCGATCTCATTTCTTAGTCGTCTGTACTCCATTTTGCCTGTTTCATTTACTGCATTTTTATATTTTCTCCTTTAATCGATTAAATTTAGTATCTCCTGTGATATGCAAGGATTTTTTGTAGGTCTTGCCTTCCTACCTATTTTGTCCTCTGCTACCTTCACTATTTCATCTCTCAATTTTACCCATTCCTCTTCTACTGTTTTATTTTCCCCTGTTTCTGTCAATTGTTGCCTAAAGCTCCCTCTGAAATTCTTAAGAACCTCACGTTCCTTCAATTTATCCAGGTCCGATATCCTTATTTTCCTACCTTTTTGTAGTTTCTTTAGTTTCAGCCTACCGTTCATAACCAACAAGTTATGGTCAGAGTCTATATCTGCCCCTGGGTATGTTTTACAGTTTAAAACCTGGTTCCGGAATCTATGTCTTACCATTATAAAATCTATCTGATACCTTCCGGTGTCTCCTGGTCTCTTCCACGTATACAACCTTCTTTTGTGATTCTTGAACAAGGTGTTTGTTATTACTAAATTATGTTCTGTGCAAAATTCTACCAGGCGGCTTCCTCTTACATTCCTTTTGCCCAGACCATATTCACCTACTATCTTCCCTTCCCTTCCTTGTCCTACTACCGAATTCCAGTCTCCCGTAACAATTAAGTTTTCCTCTCCCTTAATTGTCTGAATAAATTCCTTTAGCTCCTCATATATTTCTTCGATATCCTCATCATCGGCAGAGCTAGTTGGCATATAAACCTGTACTACTGTTGTCGGTGTTGGCTTCGTATCTGTCTTGACAATGATAATGCGATCACTGTGCTGGTCATAGTAGTTTACCCGCATTCCTATTTTCTTATTCATTATCAATCCTACTCCTGTGATACCCCCAATTGATTTTTGTATTTATAATCCTGTACTCACCTGACCAGAAATCCTGTTCATCCTGCCACCGAGCTTCACTAATCCCCACTATATCTAACTTCAACCTATCCATTTCCCTTTTTAAATTTTCTAATTTTCCTACTCTATTAAGGGATGTAACATTCCACGCTCCGTCCCGTTGAATGCCAGTATTGTCTTTCCTGATGATCACATCCTCCTGAGTAGTCCCCGCCCGGAGATCCGAATGGGGGACTATTTTACCTCCGGAATATTTTACCCGAGAGGATGCCATCATCATATGTTCATACAGTAGAGCTGCATGTCCTCGGGATAGGTAACGGCTGTAGTTTCCCCTTGCTTTCAGCCGTTCGCAGTAGCTGTGTGGCAAAGCCACATTAGCTGATGCCACAAGGCTAGCTCAGTCAATCATCCAGACTATTGCCCCTGTAACTACTGAAAAGGCTGCTGCCCCTCTTCAGGAACCACACGTTTGTCTGGCCTATCCACAGATACGGCTCCGCTGTGGTTGCACCTACGGTACGGCTATCTGTATCGTTGAGGCACGCAAGCCACCCCACCTCGGCAATGTCTGTGGTTCATGGGAGGTTGACGTCATGAGTTCATAAAAGTCTTCGAATTTAACAGAAACAGCTTCGACTTATCACGAAATCTGTGCAACTGTGTCTTTTTGAGTACTTCTTGTAGGTGGGGAATTTTTGATACTACTGTGGAATTAGTAGGCAAACGAGTGTTACAAAAATTGTTCTACATGCTTGTGTTGAACGAGTAGAAGCTTGTGTGCGTGTCACAGTTAAAGAAATCTGCCAATGTGCTTTTCTCCCTTGTTCAGACAGTGCCTCAATTGTATTTGTTTTTCTTATGTTTTCTTTTCAAGGGATAAAAATAATTTTGTAGAGTCGTATTTAACCCTTGATTTCTCATTCAAACCATGTACACATTTATGACATTTTCTGCCATTCACTGTTGCTTTCTACTGCTTTATGAAACTGATATGCACCCTGAGGATGTTATATGTAAAGTAATTTTTTTGTAAAACCTAACTCATTTTCTTCATTTGCAATCTCTGTTAATTAACTGTAAAATGTTTACTAATAGGTCATATCATTTTCAATTTTAGTTCAAACACTTCTGTCAATTTTAATAAATTTTTTCTCTATTATAATTTTTTTTATTAATCGGAATTCCTTGGGTGAGCCATGCCATGTTTCCTGCATGCCTCACCCTGCGCAATTCTTCTCCCATGAGCGAGGGGGTTGTGCGAGGGGTCTATATTCAGTTGGATTTAAAATTTTGTAATATTGGTCAGAGAGGTAGCATTATTGCTCTGTCTGGTAATGATGGCGCGCTGGGTGTCGCAGTGTAACGGTGGGAATGGGCAGTCGTGTCTTGTTGTAATGTAGCGGGCGGAGTGGGAGGTTGAACTGTGAGCTGTGGGCAGAGGATGTCTGTTAGCTCGACTGCTGAATAGGATGAAGATGTTCAGACTAAGAATGTATAAGGTAATATGTATATGTTTTTGTAATGATGTTGCTTTTTAAATTTCAATATAATTGTGATAATGAAATTTCTCTTCCATTATTTTGTAGTATGTAGAAACTTCCATTTTTCCTCCAACACGTTTTACGACCAGTTAATTGAAGTGATTTGTTTTGAAGTGAAGTAAAAGTGTTAATCTCAAACGTACTTGCACGTGGTGGCTCTGTGAGTGTATGTTTTAACAGATAACTTAGGGTCTAGGTTAGGATTGTTGAAAACTATGTTGAGAATATGATAATGATGAGGCAGTTACATTGAGTGAAATATCAAAGGTAGAGTGCTTATCTATGGGTTAATTCAAATTTTTGTGCTTGTATTAACTGTGAGTACAGAATTTCAAGAGATCATTTTTGATAAAGTAAATAGGTGATTAACAACGCTCGATAAATAAGTGTTTGACTAAACGGGATGAGCCAACCACAGTACCTTTCAACTGTAACAAAAATTCAATTTACTTCTCAGTAAAGGTATATGGATCTTTGAAGTGTCACAAGGATTCATTTCATTTCGCAGTAGAATATTTATGTTCACTCTCAGTTGCTTTTCTGAAACGAGAGCTTAACTTCGCCATACACAATACTTCTGGGTTTTCATTTTTGATACTGATGTGAGAATATATAACACGGCATTACAGTGATGCAATCATTTTTAAGTAATTAACGGATCAGTTAGAGCTTCTTTTCTTAGCAATGCACGACTGAGTTATCCTGGCCTGACGCTTTAAAAAAATCATTTATTCACATAATTTACTATCAGGGCTTAGTTTTTGATCCAGTGTGTGGAACAGTCACAAAGTATTTGATGTGTTTTTCTTATGTGTGGAAAATCTGAGTTTTACGTAACCTATTATTTGTTATCAACAGAAATCACTGCTAGTCAGACAAAGAAAGTCACACATACACACTCACACGGTCAGATAGCAAATCCCAGTTCCCTCTCCACGACCAATTCAAAAAATTAATTATATTTAATAAATATCTTAAAACAGATAACTTTCAACCGTATATTTTATTTTACAATTGGAGTTATGAGTATTTATTGGTTACTACCTTGTATGCCCGTGCTCCGCGACGGTTGTTGAAGAGGGACCTGTGTATATCATGGCTTTTTAGGTCAGCAAAAACAGAATCCTTGTTGGATCGCTCTGTCAATGAACTCAGTACTCCTAGCCAAGCTCGTGTAGTACTTCTGGAGATTGGCCTTTGCTGTTAGATAGTGATTGCCTTTAGACAGATGTTTAAATTATGACATCTTTATTTTCTCTGATCCGATTTTGATTAAATGAAACATGTATCCAACCGCACGATATGCTCAATCTACGGCTGTAAATCCTACGAAAATTCAAGTACTTTTGGAGACAGTTATGAGAATGAAAAAAACGAAGCATCGGCATCTGTTAGTTATTTTGTGTGCTATATAACTAACGTCTCGTCAATTCGTTGTTTCCTGTGCTATGGCGTTTTCTACACATTCCTAAACATTACGAACTCAAAATCTAATGAGTATAGGCCTAAACCAAAATCAAAAAGAAAACTACATAAATTCGAATTTCCTTGCTAAAAATTCTTATGAAAATATATTCAAAGTATTCACGTGGAGGTAATTTTGGAACTGGCAATGCAATTTTACCACTTGAGCAGCATCTACTTATATATTTCCGTCACAGACATACATTAACATATGTCTACAGTCTGCGTATTGCAGTGAGTGGAGATGGTACTATTTATTATGAAACCGTGACGCTCGACATATAATCTATTTGTCTCTCTAATCCAGTTGTCAGTATTTTGATCCTAAGCACTACAGATGTCTTTCCAGTGTTTATATTCAGATCATTGGTGTATTGCCAGTGTAGTTAAGGCTTAGTTAATGATTGTCTATGTTTTCCAGTGTTTTATCTTTGAGTCATTTTATCTTTAAGCATTTGTTGATCATCGTATTGCTCCATATTTTACGGATTTTTGTTCGCCACACTCACCCACTGCCACACACCGCGACCAAAACACCGTAGTGCACACTGCGAACCTAAAGGCTACTCTCATGCTTAACCGCCATTGGTCTGCAGTGAATAATTTTGGCTACCAAGTGAAATATACGGACACACGTCCCATGTTCCATTTTTTATGTATGTATATTGATTTGTCGTATTTGGATTTGAACCATATTGAGCTGACGTATCTTTAGTGACGTGAAATGAAACTAATGTCTCGGCATCATCAGTGACCACCTAGTTTTTTTCTACCATTCTCACAACGCAAGTATTGTTTCTAATTTACTTCTTATGTTTGTGTAGGACCACTATAAAAGTTCAGTACGTATGTTTGAAGAAACATTAGTCGACTTAGTTGTCTGTCGTTGCCTACATCATAAGTGTACGTTGGAATAAAATGTGTTTTATTAATTTACTAGCTTATATGCCTGTGCTTCGCAACGGTTGTTGAAGGAGCACCTGTGTTTATCATGGCGTTTTAGGGTTCCGGACGTCAGTCAGTAAAAGAGAATCCTTGTTGGATCGCTCGAAACGAGGTATCTTCATAAAGTTTTTGATACAAAAGGTGAAACGTGCCAAAATAAGCAAAGAAATGTCGTTAAGTATTTAATACACAAAGCGAAACACTATGTTCAATGTTTGTTGGTATTCGTAGACATAATATTGCTTAATTCTGTTACAGACGTTCGCTTCCTTGTTGTACTACTACATGCTTATTATGCAGCAGCGGTGTTTATTAGTTCTTTGCTGTACTGCAGCGCCTCTATCGTTTGTTTGCTTTACTACGCAATCCATACTTCAAGCATAACCTACATCTACAACAATTTCCCTGATTCCACTTTTACAGGGTGTCCAGAAAAGGTCTCCCTGATTTCAAAATTAAATATCTCGAAAACAAAGATCGATAGAGGAATGCAGTAAACGGTATGTTTATTGTGAAAGCCGTAAGACGTTTATACAGCAGTTTGAATTAATATTTACAAAAGCTGCTAACAGATGGCGCTTTCGATGTACAGCTCATATCTGTATACATACGTGAAATAATCGTATGAAAACACTCTGTGCAAACAATCACATCACAATGTTTTTCAAATGTTCACGATTGCCACTATAGAGGTGGCGCAAACGAAGAATGAAATTCGCCATCACATTTAGTAGTGTCTCAACCGAAATGGATTCACATGCCACAGATATCGCCGATTCAAGCTCGTCCAGCGTGGCAGGATGCTTCGGGTAGACCATGTCTTTCACTGTGCCCCACAAAAAAAAGTCACAGGGACTCAAATCCGGCGAATATGGAGACCAATCCATGCCTGCACCAGTAAATTTGGGATATTCCAAAGCAATGACTCGATTCCCGAAGTATTCCTCAAGAAAGCGAAACACTTGTTCGGTCCGATGTGGTCGGGCTCCATCTTACATAAACCATTCACTACCTGGTCGATCCTCTAACGCTTGCTGGTCGGCGACAAATTGTTCCAAAATTGCAACATAACGTGCATCAGAGGCCGTTTCTAGAATGAAAAAAGTGCCAATAATGCATCTGCTGCATACTGCAGCCCACACAGTAACTTTAGGAGGATACATGGGTATCGCTTCACGCCAATATCGCTTTTCGGAACTCCAAAATCGCCAGTTCTGCTTATTCACGTATCCATTCAGTTGGAAGTGTGCTTCATCTGTAAACCAGATGCAGCCAACATCAAATCCTTCACTATCAATCATTGTGAGCATCTGATTAGCAAAGGCAACCCTTGTTGCACAGCTCGTACGGGTATGGCCAGGTGCGTTTGAATTTTGAATGGAAACATGTGTAGGCTCTTCCTCAGTATTTTCTGCGTGCTGGAACGCTTCAAACGAGTCTCAGATGCAATTATACGGACAGATGACATTGGATTTCGCTGAATAATTCCAGAAACTCTGGCGATATTTTCAGGCGTAACTGCGGTTTGCTTGCGGCCAACATGCCCCACTAGATCATCAGTTACGCTGCCTGTTCGTTGAAATTTTACGAAGGGCGTACGAATGGTTTTCGAATCGGGTCCTTTTGGAACATTAAACCGTGCTTCAAAACTTCGCCTTGTTGCCGTAGGACTCTCTTCGAACCTGTGGTACTCCAGTACCAGAAAAACGCGTTGTTCAATGGAGTACATGGTTTTAATCTCTTCCTTCGGTATGCTAACCTCCTTTCACGTTTCAATAATGGAACTGATCGATCTGGGCTTCGGATCACTATTTATTCTAGGCATTACGTATGGCGATTACAGCGCCATCTGTTAGCAGCTTTTGTAACTATTATTTCAAACTGCTGTAGAAACTTCTTAGGGCTTTCACAATAAACATCCCGTTCACTGCATTCCTCTATCGATCTTTGTTTTCGAGATATTTAATTTTATAATCAGGGAGTCCTTTTCTGGACACCCTGTACGAAACGAAGTTGCTCCATGTAAATCCGTGAAGTAGTTTATGAAATTAGGTATTTCTAACAGATGAACAGATAGTGACTGAAAACACTTATGATTGCGATGTATGTTTTTTCCGTGATCTGATTTTTATGAAATCATGCATATATGTTGCTCCAATGTTAGCTCAAATTTCGTTTGAAAACTGCATGACAATGTGTCAGTAGATTTTTGTTTGTTTGCGAAACTCGTTAGAGAAAGGCAGATCTTCATGAATATGATGTAGCTAACATGATACATCAATTATATTCGCCATTTAAAACATTTATTTCATGATCATTTACATCTCTGGACAATGGGCTGAGGTATGGAAAGCTGAAATATAAAAATAGGTATTTCCTTAATGAAGTAGAAATATCACAGAAAACAATTATTATCCTTACGTTTGACTCTCTTTCCGTTAGATGCGTTGTTGTCGCTCCAAGCGTGAGACGTGAACTTCCACAGCAGTTGTACATATACGTTAAACTGTCATTTCAATATGGTTTAAACACGGCGAGGATTGTATCAGTTTTATATTCATTGTGTTGAATCATATTTCGTAGAACATAGCAACCAAGAAAACGATTTTCAGAAATATGGTAAATTTGAAAAGTCAAAGAGTAAGTAGTATTTTCAAAGGGTTATAATCCGATCGCTGCCCCGAAATTCACACGAACACCCGCAGCGATATCTGTTAGTTCTTTGCTGCATTACGTCGTTCTTTCCCAGCATGAAATACAGCTAAAACTTCAAATTACGGTATCATTTACTTTCCTGATCTGATTTTGATGAAATGAAGCCTATATCTTGCCCCAGGATATTCTCTATTTATCTGTGATACCCCCATGAATGTTTATTTAGTACTTTTGGAGATTACTGTCTATAAATAGACATATGCGATTGCTTACAGAGAAATGTTTAAATTGTGATATCTTACTTTTTTTCTGATCCCATTTTGTGAAATGAAGCGTTTCTGTAACCGCAAGAAACACTCGCGTTTCCCGTGAAAACCCCCTGAAAATTCGTCTATTAATTTTGGAGATGAAAGAGAAACATAGACATGACGGTTGTCGATGAAAAGCGTTAAATTTTGATGTTCTTCTATCCGTGATACGATTTTTATGAAACTTTTTTCCTTTCATTATTTTGATATGGTTGTCTGCGAGAAGAAGTTTAATAAACGTTTGAAATTATGTTTAAAGTTAGTTGCAAATCGCCAAGTACTGTCATCCTCATATAGTGTATTTATAAAATCTAGTCGCATTATGTAGTAGTTTCTTGCGATTCCTATTGTTCATGACGTTATACCTCCTGAACCATGTGTCGTATGTGGTTCCTTCTCATAAAGCAGTTGTTATCTTACGTAAGGAATATGTGTACCAAATCTGGTTGAAATAGGTCCAGTGGTTTATGAGGAAACTTGCAGCATTGTCATTTGACGCAGCAGTTTCTCGCGCATCTCATTGTTTATGACGTCATATCTTCTTACGTATTATCGTAAGTAATTCTTATCCCGACAGCGATTGTTGCCCGATATTAAGGAACATGTGTACCAAGTGTGGTTGGAATCGATCCAGTAGTGTAGGAGGAGATGTGGAACATACATACATACACACACACACACACACACACACACACACACACACACACACACACACATGCTGCCTATTTTATAAGACGTAAGATTATTTAAATTCATTTTATGATTATCTCGCAAGGGTTAGCCAAAGGATAGTATTTCACTTGTAACACCACATCGCAATCACAGCACAAACTAGCCATTTTCATCCAGATTCAATTCTAATAATTTGTGAAAGGCAGAATATTTACGTATTTGTCAAAATTTCAGTAACAGTCAATATATCTTTGAAGTTTCGAAACTGTACAGTCTCAGAGTAACCGCGTCTAAACATCGTAAATCAGAGTAATCTTTTGTCGCAATAGTAGTAAAAATAGTTCCGCAGTATAGCTACTTGCTCTCTCAGACTTTGTTTCTCCCAACGTCAACAGCTCTCAGTATTTGTTTCTCGTAACGATAAGATCTCTCTCAGTCTTTGATCCTCGATGTATTAACATTTCTTAGTCAACTTTCGGACTTACATTTTGTGGTCGTATCTGAAATAGATAATCAGGTGCAAAAGTATTCTGAACCTTTGGTGTACTATGATTGAATTTATTTGAAAAGCTTAATTAAATCGAACTTATACGCGAGTGCCTAAATAATATCTGGGGACTTTAATTCGGGATAGGCTACGGAAATAGAAAAATTCTGCCTCCCGATAGGAACGTATAATCAAGAAAATATTAATCATTGCTAAAAAGGTTTTCTTCATTGACAAACATTAAATCAAATAATTTTAACTTGATTCAAAAAAGGAATAATTTTTAAATATTGACTTTGCCAAAAATATCAAACTGCGATTTTGTGAAATGAACTATAGAGAAATGTTATTTAACATACATCGTCTGAATTTGACAGTGTTTTGTAAATCTGTGCTTAAGGTGAAATATAGGAGAAATATTAATCTAAAATTTTGTGTCGACAACATCAATCGTAGTTAGCACCTGACCTTCCCATTGATAATTGAAGAACTTTTAAAAATAACAACTTTGAATTACATGTGAATCAAAGCAACAAAAACTAATTAAAGGACGTAAATACTCAATAAAAAGACGTGCAATTTAAAATCAATATTATGATTTTATAGGTAAAGACTAGTGAATGTTTATGTGAGTGCTACGTTAAATGGAACTGCCGGGAAAGAAAAGATTATATTACAAAAAATAATAATTTTTAAACAAGCCCCTGAGATTACAGAGTGCATGTTCATCAGTTAAAATATAATCCATAAACTGTGTTAGGCTACGGAAAGTTAAATCAGAGGCATCCGTAACTGAATATATGAAATATTATCAGGTGTACCAATTTAAATAACCAACGTATGCCTCAATTAAAAATTTCACGTGCCTACTGAATCTTTATGTGAAGACGACCAAAGCTTGCAATACCGCTGACGTCGCTTCTATCATACCGAAGCACTACAACAAACCAAATAAATTTCCACCACCAACCAAAATATCAAATAAAAGGATGTCCCATAAAATGTCGCCCTTGAACGTGGGGTGCGAACTAAGAAGAAAGAAAATTCTGAATTTGAATAAATTAACCTTGAAAGATTGTAGAAGAATCCACGATTGAAAGTACACATTAAACCGTGCGATAAAGAAGAAATAAAATAGATCGTGACTTCACCAAATAAGTGGAATAATGGGAGCCCGAGGATTGATGACCAGTGTTGTAATTGGACCTGTAGCAGAAAATTAAAGAAAAAAACTGTTATTTTGTGAAATATTTAAGAGCTGAAATATTTGCTTTTAGTGTGTGTGTGTCTATGTACAACATTTTATGTGTACTAACCTGAACAATTTTTTTCTGCTTCATGCTTAATATGTAAATGTATTGTGGATTGTGAGCATACTTGGAGAAATCTGCATATTTGAATGTTCATGTACAAAAGAATAATTGAAAAGAGATTTAATCTGTGCTACTGCCAGAAACTACAAAAGGTAAGGACTGTTTTTTTTTTTTTTTTTTTTTTTTTTTTTTTATCTGGATTTTGCCTTGCGGAATAGTGCACCATAATTACATCTGTTATGTGCGTACAATAACGAATTATCAAAGAGAAAACTGTACGAATCCCCAAGGCAAAATACTTATTGTATTGTATTGTAGTCTAGTATATCAGTGTATATGTATCTATGTGTTGGTTAAGAAACAGTGCATGTGAATTATTTTTTATTTATTATTTTGTATATTATAGGTGAATCTATTGTATACTGGTTAGGCCAAAATCTTAAACAAAAATGGCATCAGGAAGCAGGATTGTTACTCGATCGCAGGATAACCTTAATGTTATGAGCGAGGACGTGAGGGAGTGCTTTTCAGAACCCGATTTAACCGAATATGCTGAAGCTAAGCAATCTGAACAGGTTTCTGAACATTTTGATTCCCAACCTAGTACATCTCGAGGTCCAGGATTCACAACCGAATTCCAGAAGCCTCAAAATTTTAATCAGAATCTAAATACCGCCACAATAGTTATTCCTTTTACCTTGATTGCACAGAAATTAGAAGAGCAGGTACAGAAGTTATCTTCAAAAATTCACATTAGTCAAGAAGAACAAGCCAGAAGACAGGACGAACAGGTACAAAAGCTATACTCACAATTTTAGATTAATCGAGAGGAACAGGCTAAAAGACAGGAAGAACAGGCTAAAAGACAGGAAGAGCAGATTAAAAGAGTATAACAACAAGTACAAAAAATATCTTCACAATTTCAGATTAGTCGTGAAGAACAAGCTAAAAATTAGATAAACACTATAGATTAATTAACGAACAGTTTAAAAAGCAGGAAGCTACTATTAATGAAATCCGAACGGAAACTAGTAAAAATCACAAATCACTAAAAGAGCGTCTGGAAGGTCGACAGGAACAGCACGAACAGCTTAAACAAGAGTTACACCACACCACTACCAATATCAAATCCGAAATAGAAGAAAGGGACAAACGCCGCGACCGCATAACAAACCATTTAATTTCAGAGTTCAAAAATTTTAGATCGGAAGTGAAAGAGGTTAGAACCACTTTGGGCGTTCCCCAAAACGTAGAAGATATACAATCCGGTTTAAATAAAATAAAAGATGCACAAAACATTACACAGCCAACTATTGAAGAACTAAATAATAAAATACACAATTTACAAATAAATGCTAATGAAACTATTAATAATTTCTTGCACAAATCCTCTAAAAAAGATCAATAACAACGTGCAAGACTGGTTAGAAAATCAGGCGACTGTAATCCAAAAAAAATCGAAAAGGAGGTACAGTCGAATTTGAATAAGACACATAATAATAATCATAAGAGTGAAAACCAAAATAAAACAGATTAGCATCTTTTCAGCCCTCCATCTCAACCAAATCGAACTGAACACACTCATTCATAACATATTTTCAACGGACGAAATTGCAACCAGAGCGTGCCAATTTGGACGCGAAGCAATCAGCAGTGCCAACATAACAAGCATACAGAAGCGACTGCTAATAAAATTTATGAGGTGCCGGACAATGAAACTGATACTAAGTTTCCGCACACTGCAACAGGAGCAAGACCAGCTAGATTTCAATTTACTGATTCTACTGGATGCAAATTACCGCGAAGTGCTGTTGCAAGTCATATTAGAGAAACAATTGAACATAGTTATTCTCATTCTTCGTGTTCGTATAGAGATTCGAAAATATTGAAAAATAGACACTTCCAGACATTTTCGTCTGAGAAGGAAGATACCCATCCGATCATTTTCATTAGAAGCTTTCGAAATGTATTTCTCCATAATTGGGATGAATATAGCAAACTCCAATTTATTGCTTCTCAAATAGTTGGCGAAGCTTCTTTGTGGGCTAATGATATAATTGAGACGTGTGAGTCCACCGAAGAATTTGAGAGGTTACTTGTAGGGAGGTACACACTGTAGGATCACAGATAAAAGGTACTATTTCAAGCTATTGTTGTTGCTGGGCATGAAAGCAAACGTGAACTAAGACTATATCCGGCCATATGCGTTTTACAGCGCGGTACTTAGCCCAATGTGTGTATGTTGGCCAATACAGCTTACTTTGGTCAACCCGTGAAGACACGGAAAGTAGTACCACTTACCCATCAGTTCGTAATTATGTCCAGAAATCAGACGGTAAACCATTTCCGTCACATCTACATGCCAAACTAGCAACTGAAATTTAAGTGCCTGGCAGAAGTTTTACCACAGACAATCTATGTCTGACGTGCCAATCTCGAAAAAATGTTTCTAAAACTAGGAAAGAATGTTCAAATGTTTGTAAATGTATGCGACTTAACTTCTTTGCTTATTAGTTCCTTTGCTTACAAGCTACTTAAACTAAGACATTAAAGATAAAGGTGAATGATCCAATATGTCCATTGCTGAGGTTCTATTCCACTGCATGGAGAGCCTTGGCAGTAGTGGCTATTATTTATGGAACACAAAAGCTGAATTAAAGTTTGTGACGTGTAGGGAAGTCGTACTTAAGACTATTCCGAGGCGCTTTAATCGTTAGTGGTGTGGCAGTGTGACGGTAAGACGTCTACCTAGTAAGCATGGAGGTCCGGGTACGATTTCCGGCCGCATCACAAATTTTATTTCATTTTTTAACGTTATCTTTAATGTCTTGGACATGTTCGAGACGAAAAACCGTCTTAGGGTATCTGAATTTACATTTAAGATAAACTAATTCAAAGACAACACACACACCCATGCCGCAGGGAGGACTCGAACCTCCGACGGTGAGCAGCCGCGCACTCCACAGCAAGGCGCCTCAGACCGCTCGGCCATTCCACCGCGGAGAAAAACTAGGACTTCAGTTTATCTGTGCGACTCGTCATTTTAATGCAATAGAAATTTCTGTCTATTATATTTTTGCATTTGGACTCGAGAGTATGCAATTTCATGAAAAGAAATTGCCGCAACGAAATATTTCTTGTATTAATTACTGTCATTGTTACTCCGGAATCATATCCGACGACATTATCTTCCCTGTCGCACTATGAAACGAAATGACTGTCGTTATTGAATCGTTTCCGATTACCTCCATCAACTCTATGTGGCGTTTATCTCATACTGCGCTGCAGTACCCTAGTAGAAGACGGACAAGCATAGTTTATGCAGTCCCTTTCGTAGAACAATTTGATCTTCTGTCTGCCAATAGGTAAAATAGCCTGTTTGTCTGTCTTCCTCGCGACAGTAAATATGTACTCCCGAGAATGACAGTGTGGCCAAAGTGTCTTCCTGCGGAGTAGGTGGACGTTCTCCGTCGAAGGTTCGAATCCTCCCTTGGGCATGTGTGTGTGTTTTCCTTATCATAAGTCAGTATTAGTAGTTTGTAGGTCAAGGGACGGATTGACACTGTGGTTTGGTCCTATAGATTTGCATATCTTTGAATTGATCGTCACAGTTCACGTTGTTCGTGATCTTATGTCTTTAGAATAGTGTGAATTATCGTGTAATGTAAATATATTGGATTGTGTGGATAACCTCTATTGATTATTTATAGTCAGTTCCCTCTTTTGAGACCAAATGAAAATTTTTTCAGAGCAATTTTGCACTTGGATTTCAACTTCTGATGAATTTTGTAGACGGCAAAGGACAGTGTCGTTTCATAAACGTTTGGCCGAGCAGGAAGAAATCTATGTAAACTATGGAGTCCACTGATTGACCGTTAAACATTAACTTATTTTTAACGGCATGAACAGGTATTAAGGAATCATTCAAAAATATAAAATTTGGAAAGTTATTACATATCTCCTCCATGCTCTGAATGAACGATTTGGCGATTCAGGTCTTTCAGTACCTCAGATTCTTATCTACAGGGACTGAAAGAGTGCAACGCCCCTTATTTCAATGGTTTGTCAATGGATGGCACCAGGTTTGAGTTCTCATTCTATGATGGTGACTAAGAGGTGAACGTTCTTTCCTTATTGGTGTAATATACATTAGATCCTTTTATTCGCATAAACCTAGTTCCAGTATATCAGTTAATGTTCATAACCCATAACAGGTTAGTTTATTTGAAAATTAAAGTTTGGTGAAGACCCAAAAGGCATTTTGTGGATGTAAGATTTCTGAAAACTTCTAAAACAAGAATTCATTTTTATGTCCTAATAGTTTCTATTAACGAATGAATCTCATAAATTGCATCTCACAAAATTAATGTTGATAACTGTATGTTTTGTTATTTTAGTTACTAATTACAATGCAGAGTTACAATTATGAACAACTTAGAGTGGAGAGAACAGAAAGAAATTATTGTGGGGAAGGCGAACCAAAGGGCAACTTTCATTTGCAGAACACTTCGAAGGCAACACCTCCACCAAAGAGACTGCCTACATCACCCTTGTGCGTCCTCTCCTGGAGTACTGTTCCCCAGTGTGGGACCCTCACCAGGTGGGACTGATGGAAGACATTTGAGAAGGTTCACATAAGGGCAGCTCGTTTTATTTTATCACGTTACAGGGGGGGAAGCGTCACGGAAATGTTGCACGATTTGAGGTGGAAATCATTAAAGGACCCACGTTATTCGTTTAAATGTGATTTGCAGAGTATCTATGTAGATGTAGATAAATTGAGGAAGACTGTCGTGGATAAGTATCGTCGCTATACTGTTTGTCACTCTCTTTCTTAAAGAAAGAATAATACGTTTTAAATTTAGGAAATTGCTAGATGTGTCACCCTACTAAACTAGTACTTGTTGTTTACTGGAAATTGCTTCTAATTATCAGCATTAATTGGCCCATATTCTTCCACGATGAAGCCAGTTTATTACGTTATCTCGCAGTGCCTTTGGGACCTCATATTTTCTCGCCACTTGCTGGCTCCTTGGGCCAACGAAGTGAAGTGTGTGTCAGCGGCAAACACCGCACACAAAAGATCGCATAGCGGTAATTAACGCCGCCTACTCTTGGACATTGTTTCGGCCGTCCTTTGTCTTCACTGTACGGCACCTGGCCAGCGCAGAAAATGAGAACAATAAACCGGCAACGAGACCGGCCGGGGGACGGGAGAAGGGAACAACACCCCGTTTACATAGGCCTGTCAGCCGCTGGGCGCACGCTATGTGTTCACAGTGCTAATTTTTGTCCCAGTAATTGCTCCGCTTGTGAACGGCCCAAATTTGATACAGCACGGGATAACAGACAGTTTCATTATAAACCTGTTAACGATCTGTGTACGCTGGACGAGCTTAGAGATATTTTCATCATAGAAGACATATTGTTGCGCGGTCTTATGATAATACTGTAACCACATATATTTTAGACAAAAGTGTATCTTTCTCTGAAAATGTTAAAATCTGTGAAATTGAATTAAAAGTTATTGCAGGACGCTTCTAACAGAAAAATTTATACTATTTTGTCAAAAACTGACATTTTGAGCCCATGGATAAAATTTTTCTGAATAATATTTTACTGAACTGTTTTAATGCATGTAAATGACCTTAGAGGTCCAGATGCAATAAATTATCATCACTTCTGTATCCTAACACAAAAAGAAAATCTGAAGAATTTTATAAATATTATTTGGTGTATTTCTGTGAGTAATAGTTTTCTTTTTATTGTTTCTCCGGTCCCCTTTATTTCTTTTGGTAGGGAGTCGACTGTCAGAAGTTATTCATTCCAATCTTCATCCTACAGACCCTCTAGAATACATTAGATGTCAGACACATACAAAGAAGACAAACTTACAGAAATAATTGTATTTCAAAAAGTTAATATTAATAGGAAGAAATACAGCCTGGCGTATTATAATTAAAGTATATGAGAATGTGTATGAGGGTATTTGTGTGTTCCAAAACTTCTTTTAAACTTCTTGACCGACTTGATACACGTATTATATATATCATGATATAACAATCGCTATGGGGGTTCTAACGATCTACAGTGTATGCTTCAGGAGGTATGACATCACAACAAAAATTTTACAAAATTCTACTGCATCATACAACAACGCTAAACATTCCTCCGAAGTGACCAATGTCAACCAAACTTTGTACACATACTCTTCACCGTCAGAGAACAATCGTTGTGTGGGGAAAAACACGTATGACACTCTATCCAGAATATGTAATGCCATAAACAATAAAAGCTGCCGCACCTAGTGATTCGAAAATACAGTTTTATTGAGCCACTGTTTCAGATTAACACGACTGAGCCAGTTTCAATAAATAAATAAATATAAATAAAATAAAATAAAATAAAATAAAATAAAATAAAATAAATAAATTAATTCAAAAAATAAAAGTATGATTTCAATCCTTTCCTATACTTCCTTTCGTTGACAATACAAACACAATCAAGAAAGGAGAGAAATTTATTGTTAACTACTTTTCAGTTGTTCATGCAGTTCAACTACTTCCTTCGGCATGACGTTAAAATTATTTACTTTATCACTACAAGTTTTATTCACCAGATATTTCACAGACAGTGCCCAGATATTCCACTGAATTAACGTCTGAAATTACATTGTTCGAAATTAAATAGTATGTAGGACGTCCTAGGATTTTTATCCGTCATTTTTCACTTCTTTCACCTCTGGCAAAGTTGCAGATGTAAAAAATGTCGAGTAGTAGCGTGGTGCAGAATCCACATTAAACTGTGGTTCCTCCAATAACTTGCTGGGTAAGTCAGTTCGAAGGTTGGAGGAAGGCAACGGCATACCACCTCATAACAGGACCATGCCTACTAAAGCACTGTGGTGGACACTGTGTCAGGACACTGTTGCAGAAGCAGCGGAAAAGGCATACTAAATTTAAACGATCACAAAATCCCCAGGATTGGCGATCCTACACAGAAACTCGAAATTTAGCAAGGACTTCAATGCGAGATGCATACAATACTTATCACAACGAAACTCTTTCTCGAAATTTGACTGAAAACCCTGAGAGATTTTGGTCATATGTTAAATATACTAGGGGCAAAACACAAACAATGCCCTCACTACGTGATAGTAATAGCGATCCTGCCGATGACAGCGCTACTAAAGCAGAGTTACTAAACATAGCTTTTAGAAACTCATTCGCCAAAGAAGACGAAATCAATATCCCAGATTTCGAATTACGAACAGAGGCCATAATGAGTAACGCAGGAGTAGATATCATTGGAGTATTTCAGCAGTTAAAATCACTTAACAAGTCTTCTGGTCCGGATTGTATACCCATTAGATTTCTATCTGATTATGCCGAAGCGATAGCTCCTTACTTAGCAGCCATATACAACCACTCTATCAAAGAAGGATCGTTACCAAAAGATTGGGAAGCTGCACAGGTCACACCTATATACAAGAAATGCAGTACAAGTAACCCATATAACTACAGGCCTATTTCATTGTCTTCAATTTGCAGCAGTGTTTTGGAACATATCCTGTATTCAAATGTTTTGAATTATCTCGAACAGAATGATCTATTGGCCCCAGGTCAACATGGATTTAGAAAATATCGTTCATGCGAAACACAACTAGCTCTTTACTGACACAAAGTGATGTGTGCCATCGACAAGGGTTCGCAAATTGATTTCCTATTCCTTGATTTCCAGAAGGCTTTTGATACCGTACCTCACAAACGGCTTTTAATCAAATTGCTTGGTGGCGGTATATCGCCCCAAATTTGCGACTGAATAGGGGATTTCCTCTCAGAGAGGACACAGTTCGTAGTAATGGATGGCAATGCATCGACTAAAACAGAGGTGATATCGAGCGTTCCACAGGGTAGTGTCGTCTGCTATTCCTTATTTACATAGACTCACTTGCATGTTTCGAAGGAGAGCTTCTCTGTAGTTTGGAAAGTGGGAGCCGAGGTACTGGCTGAAGTAAAGTTGTGGGGCGGCATCGTGAGTCGTGTCGGGATAGCTCAGTCGTTTTAAATCAAGACTGAGAGGTAAATGAAGAATATTACGTGGTGCATGCATTATCAAAACATGAAGGAATCTAAACAAAATTAGTTGTTCCAAGTCAACATATTGTGTGCAGTGACAAGTATTTTCAGACTTCATAAAGAATGACTTGTATTGTAATTATAAATTTATCAAAAATGTAAAGGTTATATATGTAAAACAATAAAGTTGATTGTATATATATATATATATATATATATATATATATATATAGTCGGTAGAGCGCTTGCCCGCGAAAGGCAACGGTCCCAGGTTCGAGTCCCGGTTCCGGCACGCAATTTTAATCTCCCAGGAAGTTTCATATCAGCGCTCACTCCACTGCAGAGTGAAAGTTTCATTCTCGCTACATTGTATATTTATTGAGGGTGACTAGTTTCGGCAAGCAAAGTTGTCATCATCTGGCAAAAGTGGAATAAACGGATCGGATGATCATAACTTTCGTTGCCGAAACCAGTCATCCTGAATAAATGTCCAATATAGCCATCTTGCCTTCGATATTTTTTTTTGTAACGAATTTAAAGATCTGTCATAGACCAACGTCAGGACATTATGTCGCCAAATATATCTTCCCATCCATCCCATTTTAAAACGTTTGTTGGTTTAAATATGGTATGAATCGCTGCAAGACCACACTGACCATATGGGGAGAGAGGGAATAAAGCTAACAAGAATGACATGGTTTAATACAGACATCTGAGATAAGCAGATAAAGAACACCTAAGATTCTATGTAACACCAGACAAATATCGAAGTTAATGCTCTTGTGTCTCTTTCAAGGAAGATATGTAATAAGACCAGAATACACTTTATAACACAACTCACTAAATTATGACATCGTCTATAAGAACACCGATATCATTGACCAAAATAGCTACTGAACTACCTGCAGTGGGAGAAAGGTTTTGGAAGAGTCGATTTGACAGTGTGTTGTGTGACACTGAAGCTGGATCATACCACCACATAAAGCTGTTCAACGAATCAGATTCTCTCACAATGAAAGCTTCTGGTATAGTTTATGGTCCTTCAGAAGTGTGGACCCCGCTAATCGGTTCCCAGAAACCGGAAAATACCTCCAATGTACAGCATCAGACCTCGTTTGTGTATTTGGAGTTGCTGCTTGCTCTGCGACTTCTTCAGGTTGCTGCAAAGCAATTCTACTAAAAAAATGACTTGGTCAGAAAGTTCGTTTGTCGTATTGTAAGACAAAGTTGGCTTTATTTACCACAAATGAACACATTTCTATTTCACAGCTATGTCAGAACTTCAATGACAGTGTTAGAAAGATAAAAGACTCACGTTATTACAACAATGTATTCAGAGATTGTGCACTTTCAACATCTTCTTCTTTTGAGGCGTGGTTATTCTCCTTCTCCATGCTGGAGTTGCTGGAGTGTCTGCTTGCAGATTTCGTAGACCTGCACAGAAAAGAATTTCACGCACAGTATCTGACCTCATCACATTAAATTCCCCCAAATTTAAACTACTTGTTTATCTTGTGACGATGTCAGTGCACGTACTGTTGGTCGTTACACTGAAAATCCCCGTTCTTAAACAAAATATATCAGAATGCCTGCTTTCATTTCCCAACCTCAAATTAACAACACTTGGTAACATAAGGTAAAAAATCATTGGTAATTTTTTCCACTTCATGTCAGGAGAAAATATTATAACGTAGTGATAATATTTAGTCGAAACTGACAATCAACAATGAAAAATCCTTTTTCCTGGACTGTGTAACGAGAATGGAGCTGACGTGACAGATATGAGTCACGTAATACCTGCACAAAGTACAGGAAAGCACCATAAGAACTGCAAGGCAAACTGGTTTCCAGGGGTTTTCCCTGTGAGATTACCGTCCACTTGGTCATAAAATATAAGACCTAAATAGCATAAAAAACACTGCAGACATAGTCCATGCCAATGCACAAAATGTTATACTTTATCTTTCATTTAATGGCAGCAGTATATGTATTAAGTAAGATAACATTTATTGTGGAAGCAACATTTATAGATAGACCATGGACAGAATTTTCTCATGTTGTGAGCGCTGTGGGCTTGAGGCAGAGGAGAGGCCAGTAGGTAGTGTTTTTTTCCGGATTAGGGAAGTCCAGTATAAGACCTACCAGGGGGAGTGCTGTACAGTGGGAGCTACCGGGCGAGGTGCAGCGTAGAGCGCAGTAGAAAATATTCAAACATTACTTGAATTTGTAGCAATACTACGTACTGAGGAACCTCTATGGGCCTCACTGATAACATGATGCTTAATAAATAATTTAATGTAAGATAAAATGGTAAGAGTGTCTTCTTTCTTTAAAAAAAATTAAAAGTGTAGTTCTAATTTTTGTCTCTGACATTCATAGATAATTATTTTTACATGCCAAAATAATATAAAATACAAAATTTTCTTTGGTAATATCGGGGAAAGGAAACCGTGTCATTACAGTGTAAATTTGTATTGCTGTTTCAAATGCGTGTATATGGTAAAATATATATGTATAATCAGTGTGCGTCAGTGAGAGAGAGAAAGTATGTTTTATATGTGATTCTTCAGTTTCTCCCGGCGTATTTGATGATCAAAATATCCACGGGTGTACTGCCGGTCTATAGTGTCCAACGGGCACAATATTTCGGCGATCATAGATGTCGCCATCATCAGGTGAACTGACGGACTGAGCTCCTGGAAACGCGCCGGCACGGAGATCCGCACGCTACGGCTGCTCGAAGGGAACTGGGTTCTAGCCCGGTAGCGGGCCATTTAAATACCCGCGGCCCGCGGAGCGACCCCTCCGCGGTCCGCGCCCCGCGCCGCGGCCGCGCAGTGGAACCGATTGCGCCGGCGTCTGAGAAGACGTCGGTGTGAGGGCTCTGTCCGCCGTGGTCGTCACTTCGTTACGTTTGCTAGATTTACTCTTGATTAACCCAATCGCTGGTTCCCAAGCTTTGCTAAGATTATAGCCAGAGTCACGGTTTATGAGGTCGTCACTTGTGCGAATTTCAATGGCCTTTCTAACGACGCAGTCCCAGTATCTCGACGTCTGTACCAGAATCCTAGTGTGTTCATACTCCATGGCGTGATTCTCCGACAAACAATGTTCAGCGACCGCCGACTTGCTCGGATACATCAATCGTGTGTGCCTCTGGTGTTCAACGCATCGATCCTCGACAGTACGCATCGTCTGTCCAATATATGACTTTCCACACTGACACGGAATCTGATACACGCCCGCCTTCCTCAAACCGAGATCATCTTTAGCGCTCCCCACCAGTGCACGAATTTTATTCGGCGGACAAAAAACAGTTCCAACCTGGTGTTTTCTCAAAATGCGGGCGATCTTCCCTGAGAGTGCGCCGGTATATGGAACGAACGCAGTGCCTACATCCTCCCTTGCGTTTTCATCCGTTTCCACAGGTTGTGTTGTAGTGGTTGGGCGGAGAGCCCGCTGAATCTGCCACTCTGAGTACCCATTTTTTCGAAATACAGTTCTCAGGTGTTCCAATTCCTGGGGTAGACTCTCTGCGTCGGAGATAGTGCGCGCCCTATGTACTAGAGTTTTAAGTACCCCATTCCTCTGTGAAGGATGGTGACAGCTGTCTGCGTGTAAATACAGATCAGTGTGCGTTGTCTTCCGATATACACTATGACCCAGGGTGCCGTCAGCTCTTCTCTTGACCAAGACGTCAAGGAACGGCAATTTACCCTCCGTTTCAGTCTCCATAGTGAATTTGATGTTGGGGTGTATGGAGTTCAGATGTGTAAGGAAGTCAAGGAGTTTATCCATACCATGTGGCCAGATGACGAAAGTGTCGTCCACATAACGGAAAAAGCAAGTAGGTTTCCAGAAAGATGATGCAAGGGCTTCCTCCTCGAAATTCTCCATGTATAAATTTGCGACCACAGGGGAGAGTGGGCTACCCATGGCGACTCCCTCCGTTTGTTCGTAGTATTCGCCATTGAAAAGAAAATACGTGGAGGTCAAGACATGCCTAAAAAGTTCGGTGGTCTTCTCGTCAAATTTCTGACCAATCAAATCTAGTGACTCTCGAAGGGGCACCCTCGTAAACAATGAAACGAGGGTGCCCCTTCGAGAGTCACTAGATTTGATTGGTCAGAAATTTGACGAGAAGACCACCGAACTTTTTAGGCATGTGGATATTTTGATTATGTTTTATATGTTAACGTGTCAGATGTCTCGACATACTTTGACGGTAAAAACATTGAGGTTAATGTCTACAAAAAATGTATTGGAATCGTATTAATGACATTCATAGCCATTGTGATGTATAAATGAGTAGAGTGTGAGATAAGTAGTCATAAAGAGAAGTAAGAAAACAAAAAGGAAACAGAGGGTCGTTGGTTGGAGTCGAAGAAGAACATAAGGATGGCCCAGACACAGGAAACCCACATCGTCTGCCTTCCTCAGGAAACCGATCCACTTGTGAATTCTACCACGACGCCGGAGGAACTACGAAATATCCGTATATGTTGTTAACAGAACCATAAAGAACAGAATTGTCATTGCTTCACTCCATAGATCCCCTAAAAGTAGCTCTGATGACCTCAGCTGTTAGCGAGGGAGAGTGAATAACGACGCTTGTTTGTGCAGTATGTGTGTGTGTATGTACGTGTGTGTGTGTGTGAGAGAGAGAGAGAGAGTATGTATAAGAATGTGTCTGCCACTTTGTAACCATATCGGTTGCATCTGGAATGCCGTTTGTTCGGTTCACCTTGAAACATCATCCATTCCTCAAAGGTTAGACTTACGACCAGCCTTTAACTTAGTTTTCGCGGTGTTCAGCATTCGAGTTGAACAATCCATAATGAAGCGTAAACTCTTAATCTCATAATATTACTCAAAAACCCAAAGAGGGATTCCATATTTTATGGAACACTGGAATTTAACGAGCCAAACACCTTGTATCTGAGTAAGATATGACATTACTGGAGTATCAATTATTTATTAAAACAGCATAAGATATCTCAACAGAAGCTTAAGGGACACACAAATGTTTAACATTGTATTCAAAAGATCAAGCAGCATATAAAATTAAAATACAGGCGATATGTTTTAGAATCCTAACTATTTCCGAAGTTTATATTTAAAGTCTGCCTAACGTGCAGTACGCTAAACAAACCTAAACAGTTGTCCTATATAGGACAACTGTGGGGCTCCTCCTCCCCTTCACCCTTCCTTTCCTCTCCAAAATCGTTGTTCGCGGCTGTGGCTGGTGCTTCCCCTGCTGTTGTAGCGGATGCCGGACACTTGCCACGCCGGACTTTTGCCACGCCGGACTTTTGCCACACCTGACCCTTCGCCAGGTAGTCGGATTAGCGGCTCCTCAGGCAAGGGACGCCCTTCCCCGTACTCCTGCCGTTTGCTTCCAAACCTCCGTTTCCGATCTTACTCAATACAGCCAATACGAAAGAGATATTTTTGTTCTACATCTCGCCGAAATGTGCAATTTCTTTTCAATATCCCGAAATCGAAGTATTTGTAACTTTTGGGAAACGAAAGCAATACCATCGGCTATGTCAGTGTGTAATTAGTTCTTCCAATAACAAATATGGATCTATTATCCCTCCGTTGGTATAGTAGCTTTCTTCCACATCGCCATGGAAGGAACATGAAAGGAACGAATAAAGATAATTCCAATGTTCGCTTATCATTCAAGTTTGATCACTGCATTTGTACATATATTAATTGCTACATCTGCGTGACAAAAAGAAGGAAAAAAGAACGATACACTTCATAAATTTACTCTTTTGGGGCGAAATATTAGTTAATAAAGTGAATTCGGACAATGTTCAAATCACTGACAGAAAATACGTTTACAAAATATGTATATAAGAGCGTGTATGTTTGACAGATCACCTAATGTCGACATACAAATTTGAAACAAAGAAATGAAGGAATATAGAATGCTATGCTTGTAAAGTACACATTGTTTAGCTGGCACACAGAGGAAATACCCTAGTTTTTTAAAGAAAATACCATAACTCCTATGATATGCACTACAAAAGAAACAAAAAGCACAATGTAATATATGTACTAGCTCACAAGCGAAACTGAAGTCGATAGTTCCTGTCAGTGTGAGCAGATGTTATACTGGACTACCGGAATAAATTAATAACTGCCGAAGCGGAGCGGCCAAGCGCATTGAGGCGCTATGCTGCGATGCGCGAGGCCGCTGCCCGTCGGGGGTTCGAATCCCCCATCAGGTATGGATGTTTGTGTCGTCTTAAGGTAGCTCATAAGTAGTTTGTAATTTTCACTGATGACCTCGCAGTTAAGTCCCTTAAGCCTAACAAACATTTGAACATTTTAATTTAACGACCCCGGCACTCTCATGAGCCGCGGTGGAGCAGCCGAGCGGTCTAAAGCGTCTCGCTGCGGAGCGCGCGGTTGCTCGCCGTGGAGGTTCGAGTCCTCCCTGGGGCATGGGTGTGTGTGTTGTCCTTAGGTTAGTTTACCTAGGTTTAAGTAGTTTGTAAGTTACGGACTGATGACCACGCAGTTTGGTCCGATAGATTTGCAAACATTTGAAAACTCTCATGATGCATCCACTGACCACTTCATAGAAAACTTGAGTGTCAACACAAATAGATACACTACGCATACAATTATATTTAGCAGTGAATTAAATCTACCATCCGTATGTTGACAACAATACACCTTCTGACAGGGTGGCAGATACATCTTCCGATATTGTTCTAAATGCTTTTTTTAAAAATTATTTTGAACAGTTAGTTCACCAGCTCATTAAAATTGTAAATGGTTTCGGATACACACTTGAGTTCTTAGTCACTAATACTCCTGAGCATCACGACGGATACAGGGATAAGTGAACCCAAAGTTGTAGCGAGCTCAAATCTGTAAAAAAGATATTCACCAAAACTAAACGCTAAATACGTCTATTAAAAAGGAAAAAGAAGATAAAAATTCGGCTATCATCTTCCCAGGAGACAGTCGCAATTTTTCCTAAATTAACTACGTAAGTGAAGACCATATGTGGCTTACTTCAAAGAAATAGTATCAACAGCATTGGAGGGTTTACAGACAAATAAATTAATAAGAGACTGAACAGGTCCCCCATGGTACATAAAACAGAACAGAAAATTTAGACAAATTCAAAATCGCCGAGATTGCCGATGTTTTACCGAAGCCCGAAATAATGCGCGGCCTTCAATGCGACATTCGTTTAATATTTTTCACAACGAAACTCTTTGTAGAAATGTGGCGGAAAACCAAAGAGATTCTGGTACTATGTTATTTACAGCAGCGGAAAGACTATGTGACTGCTTTTATTGCGCGATAGGGACGGTAATGTTACCGAAAACAGTGCCACTAAAACGGAATGCAGTGTACAGAAATTCTTTCATCAAATAAGACAAAGTAAATATTCCACAATTCGAAATGAGAACTGCTGCAAACATAACAGAAAAGTAAATACCCTTGGTGATCCAAAACAAACCACTCGATCAAATAAGAGATGTAGCAGACGAAATGATAAACTATGTTTTCAAAAGTTTCTAATGCATAAGAAAAATACGTCTAATACATTTGTTTATGATATTCTTTTGTAACAATTATTATTGAATAGTACGCTCCTTGCATTGTTTCCATAGTTTTTACTGGCCTGATTAAAGATAGTCAACAACATAGTGAAAAACTTTAATTTTCAAAGACTACAGCTAAATGTACTTCATGAGATCTACGTCTACTGTATAGTTATTTCTATCCCTGTCTAATTTTGGAGATATGGGAATTATTTCAATTCTGTAGCTGCCCAACTTGAAAATCTTAAGAGCAGATATGTTTTAGGGTGTGAACTTTAGGTACAATTCTAAAGTTCAGATTCTTTTTAAAACCTAAAGTGCACCTTATAAGTTTAACAAAACTGATATTTTTAGGAGCTAACTGCGGCTCTGAAGTTACTGGTATAATTTTAGAACTCACAATCTTAGACGGTATGGCCATAATATTAGAAGGTAGAAAAAAGTTCTCTTAACGTGACAACTGTAGGAGCTTTTACCTAAATAGAAAATTGCAAATTGAAAAGCGGTAGATGTAACCATACATTATGGTTGCAGGAGTATCATTTGAGTGATGTTTAATGTATTTGCTTCGTTGAGTCAAATTTCACCGCGTATTGAATAAACGCTAGTGAACCGAACCTAGTGAACCAACTAGCTTCATCATTAAGTTATTTAAGGATACTGAGGTCTGATAAACTCTTTTTATTTTTACAATCAATAAAGGTGGCATCGTAAGGTGGTCCGCACAAGTTTCTCTACGTTCAATACGTCTCCGTTCTTCGATAGCAGTTTTCCCTTGCAATCATTCTGTTTTCGGAGTAAACACATCCATACCTTGTAATCGCGTAACAATTGTAGTGGGCAAAAGGCCTGCCCTTAACCGTTGTAATAGAAACAATACTGACGGTCGTACTACGAAATGCGAGAGCCACCAGTGTGCATATGTCGGGACACCGTCCACGGAGTTCTCGGGCCAGATGGATGGGCGGGGAGAGGAGTGGCCAAGGAGGTGGGCAGAGGGAGGGGGGGGGGGGCAAGGGCACTCGAGTCTTCGGAGCAGGTAAAAAAGTGGCAAAAGTCCGCGTAGCAAGTGTCCGGACACCGTTCTAGCGACGTAAACAGATGACGGCGGGCGTCCTGCGGAGTCCATGGTTTTTTCAGAAAAAAGTTAGAATTTTTGTAAAACATTGCGATATGTTTTAAAATCCGAACTATTCCCGAAGTTCCAATTTAAAGTCTGTCTAACGTGCAATACGCTAAACAAACCTTCAGTTGTCCTACTGGGGGACAACTGGGGGGCTCCTCCTCCCCTTCCCCCTTCCTTTCCTCTCCAAAATCGTTGTTCGCGGCTGTGGCTGGTGTTTCCCCTGCTGTTGTAGCGATGTGAAGCAGATGGCGGCGGGCGTCCTGCCGAGTCCGTGGCTATTTCGGAAAATAGTTAGAATTTTTGTAAAACATTGCGATATGTTTTAAAATCCCAACTATTTCCTAAGTTCATATTTAAAGCCTGTCTAACGTGCAATACGCTAAACTAACCTAAAGTTGTCCTACTGGGGGACAACTGGGGGGCTCCTCATCCCTTCCCCCTTCCTTTCCTCTCCAAAATCGTTGTTCGCGGCTGTGGCTGGTGTTTCCCCTGCTGTTGTAGCGATGTGAAGCAGATGTCGGCGGGCGTCCTGCAGAGTCCGTGGCTATTTCGGAAAATAGTTAGAATTTTTGTAAAACATTGCGATATATTTTAAAATCCCAACTATTTCCGAAGTTCATATTTAAAGCCTGTCTAACGTGCAATACGCTAAACTAACCTTCAGTTGTCCTACTGGGGGACAACTGGGGGGCTCCTCCTCCCCTTCCCCCTTCCTTTCCTCTCCAAAATCGTTGTTCGCGGCTGTGGCTGGTGTTTCCCCTGCTGTTGTAGCGATGTGAAGCAGATGGCGGCGGGCGTACTGCGGTGTCCGTGGCTATTTCGGAAAATAGTTTGAATTTTTGTAAAACATTGCGATATGTTTTAAAATCCCAACTATTTCCGAAGTTCATATTTAAAGCCTGTCTAACGTGGAATACGCTAAACTAACCTTCAGTTGTCCTACTGGGGGAAAACTGGGGGGCTCCTCCTCCCCTTCCCCCTTCCTTTCCTCTCCAAAATCGTTGTTCGCGGCTGTGGCTGGTGTTTCCCCTGCTGTTGTAGCGATGTGAAGCAGATGGCGGCGGGCGTCCTGCGGAGTCCGTGGCTATTTCGGAAAATAGTTAGAATTTTTGTAAAACATTGCGATATGTTTTAAAATCCCAACTATTTCCTAAGTTCATATTTAAAGCCTGTCTAACGTGGAATACGCTAAACTAACCTTCAGTTGTCCTACTGGGGGAAAACTGGGGGGCTCCTCATCCCTTCCCCCTTCCTTTCCTCTCCAAAATCGTTGTTCGCGGCTGTGGCTGGTGTTTCCCCTGCTGTTGTAGCGATGTGAAACAGATGGCGGCGGGCGTCCTGCGGAGTCCGTGGCTATTACGGAAAATAGTTTGATTTTAGTAAAACATTGCGATATGTTTTAAAATCCCAACTATTTCCGAAGTTCATATTTAAAGCCTGTTTGACGTGCAATACGCTAAACTAACCTTCAGTTGTCCCACTGCGGGACAACTGGGGGGCTCCTCCTCCCCTTCCCCCTACCTTTCCTTTCCAAAATCGTAGTTCGCGGCTGTGGCTGGTGTTTCCCCGCTGTTGTAGCGATGTGAAGCAGATGGCGGCGGGCGTCCTGCAGAGTCCGTGGCTATTTCGGAAAATAGTTAGAATTTTTGTAAAACATTGCGATATGTTTTAAAATCCCAACTATTTCCGAAGTTCATATTTAAAGCCTGTCTAACGTGCAATACGCTAAACTAACCTTCAGTTGTCCTACTGGGGGACAACTGGGGGGCTCCTCCTCCCCTTCCCCCTTCCTTTCCTCTCCAAAATCCTTGTTCGCGGCTGTGGCTGGTGTTTCCCCTGCTGTTGTAGCGATGTGAAGCAGATGGCGGCGGGAGTCCTGCGGAGTCCGTGGCTATTTCGGAAAATAGTTTGAATTTTTGTAAAACATTGCGATATGTTTTAAAATCCCAACTATTTCCGAAGTTCATATTTAAAGCCTGTCTAACGTGGAATACGCTAAACTAACCTTCAGTTGTCCTACTGGGGGAAAACTGGGGGGCTCCTCCTCCCCTTCCCCCTTCCTTTCCTCTCCAAAATCGTTGTTCGCGGCTGTGGCTGGTGTTTCCCCTGTTGTTGTAGCGATGTGAAGCAGATGGCGGCGGGCGTCCTGCCGAGTCCGTGGCTATTTCGGAAAATAGTTAGAATTTTTGTAAAACATTGCGATATGTTTTAAAATCCCAACTATTTCCTAAGTTCATATTTAAAGCCTGTCTAACGTGCAATACGCTAAACTAACCTAAAGTTGTCCTACTGGGGGACAACTGGGGGGCTCCTCATCCCTTCCCCCTTCCTTTCCTCTCCAAAATCGTTGTTCGCGGCTGTGGCTGGTGTTTCCCCTGCTGTTGTAGCGATGTGAAGCAGATGTCGGCAGGCGTCCTGCAGAGTCCGTGGCTATTTCGGAAAATAGTTAGAATTTTTGTAAAACATTGCGATATGTTTTAAAATCCCAACTATTTCCGAAGTTCATATTTAAAGCCTGTCTAACGTGGAATACGCTAAACTAACCTTCAGTTGTCCTACTGGGGGAAAACTGGGGGGCTCCTCCTCCCCTTCCCCCTTCCTTTCCTCTCCAAAATCGTTGTTCGCGGCTGTGGCTGGTGTTTCCCCTGCTGTTGTAGCGATGTGAAGCAGATGGCGGCGGGCGTCCTGCGGAGTCCGTGGCTATTTCGGAAAATAGTTTGAATTTTTGTAAAACATTGCGATATGTTTTAAAATCCCAACTATTTCCTAAGTTCATATTTAAAGTCTGTCTAACGTGGAATACGCTAAACTAACCTTCAGTTGTCCTACTGGGGGACAACTGGGGGGCTCCTCATCCCTTCCCCCTTCCTTTCCTCTCCAAAATCGTTGTTCGCGGCTGTGGCTGGTGTTTCCCCTGCTGTTGTAGCGATGTGAAGCAGATGGCGGCGGGCGTCCTGCGGAGTCCGTGGCTATTTCGGAAAATAGTTTGATTTTAGTAAAACATTGCGATATGTTTTAAAATCCCAACTATTTCCGAAGTTCATATTTAAAGCCTGTCTAACGTGGAATACGCTAAACTAACCTTCAGTTGTCCTACTGGGGGAAAACTGGGGGGCTCCTCCTCCCCTTCCCCCTTCCTTTCCTCTCCAAAATCGTTGTTCGCTGCTGTGGCTGGTGTTTCACCTGCTGTTGTAGCGTTGTGAAGCCGGCGGGCGTCCTGCGGAGTCCGTGGCTATTTCGGAAAATAGTTTGAATTTATGTAAAACATTGCGATATGTTTTAAAATCCCAACTATTTCCGAAGTTCATATTTAAAGCCTGTCTAACGTGCAATACGCTAAACTAACCTTCAGTTGTCCTACTGGGGGACAACTGGGGGGCTCCTCCTCCCTTTCCCCCTTCCTTTCCTCTCCAAAATCGTTGTTCGCAGCTGTGGCTGGTGTTTCCCCTGCTGTTGTAGCGATGTGAAGCAGATGGCGGCGGGCGTCCTGCGGAGTCCGTGGCTATTTCGGAAAGGTATTTGAATTTTTGTAAAACATTGCGATATGTTTTAAAATCCCAACTATTTCCGAAATTCATATTTAAAGCCTGTCTAACGTGGAATACGCTAAACTAACCTTCAGTTGTCCTACTGGAGGACAACTGGGGGGCTCCTCCTCCCCTTCCCCCTTCCTTTCCTCTCCAAAATCGTTGTTCGCGGCTGTGGCTGGTGTTTCCCCTGCTGTTGTAGCGATGTGAAGCAGATGGCGGCGGGCGTCCTGCGGAGTCCGTGGCTATTTCGGAAAAAAGTTTGAATTTTTGTAAAACATTGCGATATGTTTTAAAATCCCAACTATTTCCGAAGTTCATATTTAAAGCCTGTCTAACGTGCAATACGCTAAACTAACCTTCAGTTGTCCTACTGGTGGACAACTGGGGGGCTCCTCCTCCCCCTCCCCCTTCCTATCCTCTCCAAAATCGTTGTTCGCGGCTGTGGCTGGTGTTTCCCCTGCTGTTGTAGCGATGTGAAGCAGATGGCGGCGGGCGTCCTGCGGTGTCCGTGGCTATTTCGGAAAATAGTTTGAATTTTTGTAAAACATTGCGATATGTTTTAAAATCCCAACTATTTCCTAAGTTCATATTTAAAACCTGTCTAACGTGCAATACGCTACACTAACCTTCAGTTGTCCTACTGGGGAACAACTGGGGGGCTCCTCCTCCCCTTCCCGCTTCCTTTCCTCTCCAAAATCGTTGTTCGCGGCTGTGGCTGGTGTTTTCCCTGCTGTTGTAGCGATGTGAAGCAGATGGCGACGGGCGTCCTGCGGAGTCCGTGGCTATTTCGGAAAATAGTTTGAATTTTTGTGAAATATTGCGATATGTTTTAAAATCCCAACTATTTCCGAAGTTCATATTTAAAGCCTGTCTAACGTGCAATACGCTAAACTAACCTTCAGTTGTCCTACTGGGGGACAACTGGGGGGCTCCTCCTCCCCTTCCCCCGTCCTTTCCTCTCCAAAATCGTTGTTCGCGGCTTTGGCTGGTGTTTCCCCTGCTGTTGTAGCGATGTGAAGCAGATGGCTGCGGGCGTCCTGCGGAGTCCGTGGCTATTTCGGAAAATAGTTTGAATTTTTGTAAAACATTGCGATATGTTTTAAAATCCCAACTATTTCCGAAGTTCATATTTAAAGCCTGTCTAACGTGGAATACGCTAAACTAACCTTCAGTTGTCCTACTGGGGGACAACTGGGGGGCTTCTCCTCCCCTTCCCCCTTCCTTTCCTCTCCAAAATCGTTGTTCGCGGCTGTGGCTGGTGTTTCCCCTGCTGTTGTAGCGATGTGAAGCAGATGGCGGCGGGCGTCCTGCGGAGTCCGTGGCTATTTCGGAAAATAGTTAGATTTTTTGTAAAACATTGCGATATGTTTTAAAATCCCAACTATTTCCGAAGTTCATATTTAAAGCCTGTCTTACGTGCAATACGCTAAACTAACCTTCAGTTATCCTACTGGGGGAAAACTGGGGGGCTCCTCCTCCCCTTCCCCCTTCCTTTCCTCTCCAAAATCGTTGTTCGCGGCTGTGGCTGGTGTTTCCCCTGCTGTTGTAGCGATGTGAAGCAGATGGCGGCGGGCGTCCTGCGGAGTCCGTAGCTATTTCGGAAAATAGTTTGAATTTTTGTAAAACATTGCGATATGTTTTAAAATCCCAACTATTTCCGAAGTTCATATTTAAAGCCTGTCTAACGTGCAATACGCTAAACTAACCTTCAGTTGTCCTACTGGGGGACAACTGGGGGGCTCCTCCTCCCCTTCCCCCGTTCTTTCCTCTCCAAAATCGTTGTTCGCGGCTGTGGCTGGTGTTTCCCCTGCTGTTGTAGCGATGTGAAGCAGATGGCGGCGGGCGTCCTGCGGAGTCCGTAGCTATTTTGAAAATAGTTAGAATTTTTGTAAAACATTGCGATATGTTTTAAAATCCCAACTATTTCCGAAGTTCATATTTAAAGCCTGTCTAACGTGGAATACGCTAAACTAACCTTCAGTTGTCCTACTGGGGGACAACTGGGGGGCTTCTCCTCCCCTTCCCCCTTCCTTTCCTCTCCAAAATCGTTGTTCGCGGCTGTGGCTGGTGTTTCCCCTGCTGTTGTAGCGATGTGAAGCAGATGGCGGCGGGCGTCCTGCGGAGTCCGTGGCTATTTCGGAAAATAGTTAGATTTTTTGTAAAACATTGCGATATGTTTTAAAATCCCAACTATTTCCGAAGTTCATATTTAAAGCCTGTCTTACGTGCAATACGCTAAACTAACCTTCAGTTATCCTACTGGGGGACAACTGGGGGGCTCCTCCTCCCCTTCCCCCTTCCTTTCCTAACCAAAATCGTTGTTCGCGGCTGTGGCTGGTGTTTCCATTGCTGTTGTAGCGATGTGAAGCAGATGGCGGCGGGCGTCCTGCGGAGTCCGTGGCTATTTCGGAAAATAGTTTGAATTTTTGTAAAACATTGCGATATGTTTTAAAATCCCAACTATTTCCGAAGTTCATTTTTAAAGCCTGTCTAACGTGTGCAATACGCTAAACTAACCTTCAGTTGTCCTACTGGGGGACAACTGGGGGGCTCCTCCTCCCCTTCCCCCTTCCTTTCCTCTCCAAAATCGTTGTTCGCGGCTGTGGCTGGTGTTTCCCCTGCTGTTGTAGCGATGTGAAGCAGGTGGCGGCGGGCGTCCTGCGGAGTCCGTGGCTATTTCGGAAAGTAGTTTGAATTTTTGTAAAACATTGCGATATGTTTTAAAATCCCAACTATTTCCGAAGTTCATATTTAAAGCCAGTCTAACGTGCAATACGCTAAACTAACCTTCAGTTGTCCTACTTGGGGACAACTGGGGGGCTCCTCCTCCCCTTCCCCCTTCCTTTCCTAACCAAAATCGTTGTTCGCGGCTGTGGCTGGTGTTTCCCCTGCTGTTGTAGCGATGTGAAGCAGATGGCGGCGGGCGTCCTGCGGAGTCCGTGGCTATTTCGGAAAATAGTTTGAATTTTTGGAAAACTTTGCGATATGTTTTAAAATCCCAACTATTTCCGAAGTTCATATTTAAAGCCAGTCTAACGTGCAATACGCTAAACTAACCTTCAGTTGTCCTACTGTGGGACAACTGGGGGGCTCCTCCTCCCCTTCCCCCTTCCTTTCCTCTCCAAAATCGTTGTTCGATGCTGTGGCTGGTGTTTCACCTGCTGTTGTAGCGATGTGAAGCCGGCGGGCGTCCTGCGGAGTCCGTGGCTATTTCGGAAAATAGTTTGAATTTGTGTAAAACATTGCGATATGTTTTAAAATCCCAACTATTTCCGAAGTTCATATTTAAAGCCTGTCTAACGTGCAATACGCTAAACTAACCTTCAGTTGTCCTACTGGGGGACAACTGGGGGGCTCCTCCTCCCCTTCCCCCTTCCTTTCCTCTCCAAAATCGTTGTTCGCGGCTGTGGCTGTTGTTTCCCCTGCTGTTGTAGCGATGTGAAGCAGATGGCGGCGGGCGTCCTGCGGAGTCCGTGGCTATTTCGGAAAATAGTTTGAATTTTTGTAAAACATTGCGATACGTTCTAAAATCCCAACTATTTCCGAAGTTCATATTTAAAGCCTGTCTAACGTGCAATACACTAAACTAACCTTCAGTTGTCCTACTGGGGGACAACTGGGGGGCTCCTCCTCCCCTTCCCCCTTCCTTTCCTCTCCAAAATCGTTCTTCGCGGCTGTGGCTGGTGTTTCCCCTGCTGTTGTAGCGATGTGAAGCAGATGGCGGCGGGCGTCTTGCGGAGTCCGTGGCTATTTCGGAAAATAGTTAGAATTTTTGTAAAACATTGCGATATGTTTTAAAATCCCAACTATTTCCTAAGTTCATATTTAAAGCCTGTCTAACGTGCAATACGCTAAACTAACCTTCAGTTGTCCTACTGGGGGACAACTGGGGGGCTCCTCCTCCCCTTCCCCCTTCCTTTCCTCTCCAAAATCGTTGTTCGCGGCTGTGGCTGGTGTTTCCCCTGCTGTTGTAGCGATGTGAAGCAGTTGGCGGCGGGCGTCCTGCGGAGTCCGTGGCTATTTCGGAAAATAGTTTGAATTTTTGTAAAACATAGCGATATGTTTTAAAATCCCAACTATTTCCGAAGTTCATATTTAAAGCCTGTCTAACGTGCAATACGCTAAACTAACCTTCAGTTGTCCTACTGGGGGACAACTGGGGGGCTCCTCCTCCCCTTCCCCCTTCCTTTCCTCTCCAAAATCGTTGTTCGCTGCTGTGGCTGGTGTTTCACCTGCTGTTGTAGCGATGTGAAGCCGGCGGGCGTCCTGCGGAGTCCGTGGCTATTTCGGAAAATAGTTTGAATTTATGTAAAACATTGCGATATGTTTTAAAATCCCAACTATTTCCGAAGTTCATATTTAAAGCCTGTCTAACGTGCAATACGCTAAACTAACCTTCAGTTGTCCTACTGGGGGACAACTGGGGGGCTCCTCCTCCCCTTCGCCCTTCCTTTCCTCTCCAAAATCGTTGTTCACGGCTGTGGCTGTTGTTTCCCCTGCTGTTGTAGCGATGTGAAGCAGATGGCGGCGGGCGTCCTGCGGAGTCCGTGGCTATTTCGGAAAATAGTTTGAATTTTTGTAAAACATTGCGATATGTTCTAAAATCCCAACTATTTCCGAAGTTCATATTTAAAGCCTGTCTAACGTGCAATACGCTAAACTAACCTTCAGTTGTCCTACTGGGGGACAACTGGGGGGCTCCTCCTCCCCTTCCCCCTTCCTTTCCTCTCCAAAATCGTTGTTCGCGGCTGTGGCTGGTGTTTCCCCTGCTGTTGTAGCGATGTGAAGCAGATGGCGGCGGGCGTCCTGCGGAGTCCGAGGCTATTTCGGAAAATAATTTGAATTTTTGTAAAACATTGCGATATGTTTTAAAATCCCAACTATTTCCGAAGTTCATATTTAAATCCTGTCTAACGTGCAATACGCTAAACTAACCTTCAGTTGTCCTACTGGGGGACAACTGGGGGGCTCTTCCTCCCCTTCCCCCTTCCTTTCCTCTCCAAAATCGTTGTTCGCGGCTGTGGCTGGTGTTTCCCCTGCTGTTGTAGCGATGTGAAGCAGATGGCGGTGGGCGTCCTGTGGAGTCCGTGGCTATTTCGGAAAATAGTTAGAATTTTTGTAAAACATTGCGATATGTTTTAAAATCCCAACTATTTCCGAAGTTCATATTTAAAGCCTGTCTAACGTGCAATACGCTAAACTAACCTTCAGTTGTCCTACTGGGGGACAACTGGGGGGCTCCTTCTCCCCTTCCCCCTTCATTTCCTAACCAAAATCGTTGTTCGCGGCTGTGGCTGGTGTTTCCCCTGCTGTTGTAGCGATGTGAAGCAGATGGCGGCGGGCGTCCTGCGGAGTCCGAGGCTATTTCGGAAAATAATTTGAATTTTTGTAAAACATTGCGATATGTTTTAAAATCCCAACTATTTCCGAAGTTCATATTTAAATCCTGTCTAACGTGCAATACGCTAAACTAACCTTCAGTTGTCCTACTGGGGGACAACTGGGGGGCTCTTCCTCCCCTTCCCCCTTCCTTTCCTCTCCAAAATCGTTGTTCGCGGCTGTGGCTGGTGTTTCCCCTGCTGTTGTAGCGATGTGAAGCAGATGGCGGTGGGCGTCCTGTGGAGTCCGTGGCTATTTCGGAAAATAGTTAGAATTTTTGTAAAACATTGCGATATGTTTTAAAATCCCAACTATTTCCGAAGTTCATATTTAAAGCCTGTCTAACGTGCAATACGCTAAACTAACCTTCAGTTGTCCTACTGGGGGACAACTGGGGGGCTCCTCCTCCCCTTCCCCCTTCCTTTCCTCTCCAAAAACGTTGTTCGCGGCTGTGGCTGGTTTTTCCCCTGCTGTTGTAGCGATGTGAAGCAGATGGCGGCGGGCGTCCTGCGGAGTCCGTGGCTATTTCGGAAAATAGTTTGAATTTTTGTAAAACATAGCGATATGTTTTAAAATCCCAACTATTTCCGAAGTTCATATTTAAAGCCTGTCTAACGTGCAATACGCTAAACTAACCTTCAGTTGTCCTACTGGGGGACAACTGGGGGGCTCCTCCTCCCCTTCCCCCTTCCTTTCCTCTCCAAAATCGTTGTTCGCGGCTGTGGCTGGTGTTTCTCCTGCTGTTGTAGCGATGTGAAGCCGGCGGGCGTCCTGCGGAGTCCGTGGCTATTTCGGAAAATAGTTTGAATTTTTGTAAAACATAGCGATATGTTTTAAAATCCCAACTATTTCCGAAGTTCATATTTAAAGCCTGTCTAACGTGCAATACGCTAAACTAACCTTCAGTTGTCCTACTGGGGGACAACTGGGGGGCTCCTCCACCCCTTCCCCCTTCCTTTCCTCTCCAAAATCGTTGTTCGCTGCTGTTGCTGGTGTTTCACCTGCTGTTGTAGCGATGTGAAGCCGGCGGGCGTCCTGCGGAGTCCGTGGCTATTTCGGAAAATAGTTTGAATTTGTGTAAAACATTGCGATATGTTTTAAAATCCCAACTATTTCCGAAGTTCATATTTAAAGCCTGTCTAACGTGCAATACGCTAAACTAACCTTCAGTTGTACTACTGGGGGACAACTGGGGGGCTCCTCCTCCCCTTCCCCCTTCCTTTCCTCTCCAAAATCGTTGTTCGCGGCTGTGGCTGTTGATTCCCCTGCTGTTGTAGCGATGTGAAGCAGATGGCGGCGGGCGTCCTGCGGAGTCCGTGGCTATTTCGGAAAATAGTTTGAATTTTTGTAAAACATTGCGATATGTTCTAAAATCCAAACTATTTCCGAAGTTCATATTTAAAGCCTGTCTAACGTGCAATACGCTAAACTAACCTTCAGTTGTCCTACTGGGGGACAACTGGGGGGCCCCTCCTCCCCTTCCCCCTTCCTTTCCTCTCCAAAATCGTTGTTCGCGGCTGTGGCTGGTGTTTCCCCTGCTGTTGTAGCGATGTGAAGCAGTTGGCGGCGGGCGTCCTGCGGAGTCCGTGGCTATTTCGGAAAATAGTTTGAATTTTTGTAAAACATAGCGATATGTTTTAAAATCCCAACTATTTCCGAAGTTCATATTTAAAGCCTGTCTAACGTGCAATACGCTAAACTAACCTTCAGTTGTCCTACTGGGGGACAACTGGGGGGCTCCTCCTCCCCTTCCCCCTTCCTTTCCTCTCCAAAATCGTTGTTCGCTGCTGTGGCTGGTGTTTCACCTGCTGTTGTAGCGTTGTGAAGCCGGCGGGCGTCCTGCGGAGTCCGTGGCTATTTCGGAAAATAGTTTGAATTTATGTAAAACATTGCGATATGTTTTAAAATCCCAACAATTTCCGAAGTTCATATTTAAAGCCTGTCTAACGTGCAATACGCTAAACTAACCTTCAGTTGTCCTACTGGGGGACAACTGGGGGGCTCCTCCTCCCCTTCCCCCTTCCTTTCCTCTCCAAAATCGTTGTTCGCGGCTGTGGCTGGTGTTTCCCCTGCTGTTGTAGCGATGTGAAGCAGATGGCGGCGGGCGTCCTGCGGAGTCCGAGGCTATTTCGGAAAATAATTTGAATTTTTGTAAAACATTGCGATATGTTTTAAAATCCCAACTATTTCCGAAGTTCATATTTAAATCCTGTCTAACGTGCAATACGCTAAACTAACCTTCAGTTGTCCTACTGGGGGACAACTGGGGGGCTCTTCCTCCCCTTCCCCCTTCCTTTCCTCTCCAAAATCGTTGTTCGCGGCTGTGGCTGGTGTTTCCCCTGCTGTTGTAGCGATGTGAAGCAGATGGCGGTGGGCGTCCTGCGGAGTCCGTGGCTATTTCGGAAAATAGTTTGAATTTTTGTAAAACATAGCGATATGTTTTAAAATCCCAACTATTTCCGAAGTTCATATTTAAAGCCTGTCTAACGTGCAATACGCTAAACTAACCTTCAGTTGTCCTACTGGGGGACAACTGGGGGGCTCCTCCTCCCCTTCCCCCTTCCTTTCCTCTCCAAAATCGTTGTTCGCTGCTGTGGCTGGTGTTTCACCTGCTGTTGTAGCGATGTGAAGCCGGCGGGCTTCCTGCGGAGTCCGTGGCTATTTCGGAAAATAGTTTGAATTTATGTAAAACATTGCGATATGTTTTAAAATCCCAACTATTTCCGAAGTTCATATTTAAAGCCTGTCTAACGTGCAATACGCTAAACTAACCTTCAGTTGTCCTACTGGGGGACAACTGGGGGGCTCCTCCTCCCCTTCCCCCTTCCTTTCCTCTCCAAAATCGTTGTTCACGGCTGTGGCTGTTGTTTCCCCTGCTGTTGTAGCGATGTGAAGCAGATGGCGGCGGGCGTCCTGCGGAGTCCGTGGCTATTTCGGAAAATAGTTTGAATTTTTGTAAAACATTGCGATATGTTCTAAAATCCCAACTATTTCCGAAGTTCATATTTAAAGCCTGTCTAACGTGCAATACGCTAAACTAACCTTCAGTTGTCCTACTGGGGGACAACTGGGGGGCTCCTCCTCCCCTTCCCCCTTCCTTTCCTCTCCAAAATCGTTGTTCGCGGCTGTGGCTGGTGTTTCCCCTGCTGTTGTAGCGATGTGAAGCAGATGGCGGCGGGCGTCCTGCGGAGTCCGAGGCTATTTCGGAAAATAATTTGAATTTTTGTAAAACATTGCGATATGTTTTAAAATCCCAACTATTTCCGAAGTTCATATTTAAATCCTGTCTAACGTGCAATACGCTAAACTAACCTTCAGTTGTCCTACTGGGGGACAACTGGGGGGCTCCTTCCCCCTTCCCCCTTCATTTCCTAACCAAAATCGTTGTTCGCGGCTGTGGCTGGTGTTTCCCCTGCTGTTGTAGCGATGTGAAGCAGATGGCGGCGGGCGTCCTGCGGAGTCCGTGGCTATTTCGGAAAATAGTTTGAATTTTTGTAAAACATTGCGATATGTTTTAAAATCCCAACTATTTCCGAAGTTCATTATTAAAGCCTGTCTAACGTGGAATACTCTAAACTAACCTTCAGTTGTCCTACTGGGGGACAACTGGGGGGCTCCTCCTCCCCTTCCCCCTTCCTTTCCTCTCCAAAATCGTTGTTCGCGGCTGTGGCTGGTGTTTCCCCTGCTGTTGTAGCGATGTGAAGCAGTTGGCGGCGGGCGTCCTGCGGAGTCCGTGGCTATTTCGGAAAATAGTTTGAATTTTTGTAAAACATAGCGATATGTTTTAAAATCCCAACTATTTCCGAAGTTCATATTTAAAGCCTGTCTAACGTGCAATACGCTAAACTAACCTTCAGTTGTCCTACTGGGGGACAACTGGGGGGCTCCTCCTCCCCTTCCCCCTTCCTTTCCTCTCCAAAATCGTTCTTCGCGGCTGTGGCTGGTGTTTCCCCTGCTGTTGTAGCGATGTGAAGCAGATGGCGGCGGGCGTCTTGCGGAGTCCGTGGCTATTTCGGAAAATAGTTAGAATTTTTGTAAAACATTGCGATATGTTTTAAAATCCCAACTATTTCCTAAGTTCATATTTAAAGCCTGTCTAACGTGCAATACGCTAAACTAAACTTCAGTTGTCCTACTGGGGGACAACTGGGGGGCTCCTCCTCCCCTTCCCCCTTCCTTTCCTCTCCAAAATCGTTGTTCGCGGCTGTGGCTGGTGTTTCCCCTGCTGTTGTAGCGATGTGAAGCAGTTGGCGGCGGGCGTCCTGCGGAGTCCGTGGCTATTTCGGAAAATAGTTTGAATTTTTGTAAAACATAGCGATATGTTTTAAAATCCCAACTATTTCCGAAGTTCATATTTAAAGCCTGTCTAACGTGCAATACGCTAAACTAACCTTCAGTTGTCCTACTGGGGGACAACTGGGGGGCTCCTCCTCCCCTTCCCCCTTCCTTTCCTCTCCAAAATCGTTGTTCGCTGCTGTGGCTGGTGTTTCACCTGCTGTTGTAGCGATGTGAAGCCGGTGGGCGTCCTGCGGAGTCCGTGGCTATTTCGGAAAATAGTTTGAATTTATGTAAAACATTGCGATATGTTTTAAAATCCCAACTATTTCCGAAGTTCATATTTAAAGCCTGTCTAACGTGCAATACGCTAAACTAACCTTCAGTTGTCCTACTGGGGGACAACTGGGGGGCTCCTCCTCCCCTTCCCCCTTCCTTTCCTCTCCAAAATCGTTGTTCACGGCTGTGGCTGTTGTTTCCCCTGCTGTTGTAGCGATGTGAAGCAGATAGCGGCGGGCGTCCTGCGGAGTCCGTGGCTATTTCGGAAAATAGTTTGAATTTTTGTAAAACATTGCGATATGTTCTAAAATCCCAACTATTTCCGAAGTTCATATTTAAAGCCTGTCTAACGTGCAATACGCTAAACTAACCTTCAGTTGTCCTACTGGGGGACAACTGGGGGGCTCCTCCTCCCCTTCCCCCTTCCTTTCCTCTCCAAAATCGTTGTTCGCGGCTGTGGCTGGTGTTTCCCCTGCTGTTGTAGCGATGTGAAGCAGATGGCGGCGGGCGTCCTGCGGAGTCCGAGGCTATTTCGGAAAATAATTTGAATTTTTGTAAAACATTGCGATATGTTTTAAAATCCCAACTATTTCCGAAGTTCATATTTAAATCCTGTCTAACGTGCAATACGCTAAACTAACCTTCAGTTGTCCTACTGGGGGACAACTGGGGGGCTCTTCCTCCCCTTCCCCCTTCCTTTCCTCTCCAAAATCGTTGTTCGCGGCTGTGGCTGGTGTTTCCCCTGCTGTTGTAGCGATGTGAAGCAGATGGCGGTGGGCGTCCTGTGGAGTCCGTGGCTATTTCGGAAAATAGTTAGAATTTTTGTAAAACATTGCGATATGTTTTAAAATCCCAACTATTTCCGAAGTTCATATTTAAAGCCTGTCTAACGTGCAATACGCTAAACTAACCTTCAGTTGTCCTACTGGGGGACAACTGGGGGGCTCCTTCTCCCCTTCCCCCTTCATTTCCTAACCAAAATCGTTGTTCGCGGCTGTGGCTGGTGTTTCCCCTGCTGTTGTAGCGATGTGAAGCAGATGGCGGCGGGCGTCCTGCGGAGTCCGAGGCTATTTCGGAAAATAATTTGAATTTTTGTAAAACATTGCGATATGTTTTAAAATCCCAACTATTTCCGAAGTTCATATTTAAATCCTGTCTAACGTGCAATACGCTAAACTAACCTTCAGTTGTCCTACTGGGGGACAACTGGGGGGCTCTTCCTCCCCTTCCCCCTTCCTTTCCTCTCCAAAATCGTTGTTCGCGGCTGTGGCTGGTGTTTCCCCTGCTGTTGTAGCGATGTGAAGCAGATGGCGGTGGGCGTCCTGTGGAGTCCGTGGCTATTTCGGAAAATAGTTAGAATTTTTGTAAAACATTGCGATATGTTTTAAAATCCCAACTATTTCCGAAGTTCATATTTAAAGCCTGTCTAACGTGCAATACGCTAAACTAACCTTCAGTTGTCCTACTGGGGGACAACTGGGGGGCTCTTCCTCCCCTTCCCCCTTCCTTTCCTCTCCAAAATCGTTGTTCGCGGCTGTGGCTGGTGTTTCCCCTGCTGTTGTAGCGATGTGAAGCAGTTGGCGGCGGGCGTCCTGCGGAGTCCGTGGCTATTTCGGAAAATAGTTTGAATTTTTGTAAAACATAGCGATATGTTTTAAAATCCCAACTATTTCCGAAGTTCATATTTAAAGCCTGTCTAACGTGCAATACGCTAAACTAACCTTCAGTTGTCCTACGGGGGGACAACTGGGGGGCTCCTCCTCCCCTTCACCCTTCCTTTCCTCTCCAAAATCGTTGTTCGCGGCTGTGGCTGGTGTTTCTCCTGCTGTTGTAGCGATGTGAAGCCGGCGGGCGTCCTGCGGAGTCCGTGGCTATTTCGGAAAATAGTTTGAATTTTTGTAAAACATAGCGATATGTTTTAAAATCCCAACTATTTCCGAAGTTCATATTTAAAGCCTGTCTAACGTGCAATACGCTAAACTAACCTTCAGTTGTCCTACTGGGGGACAACTGGGGGGCTCCTCCACCCCTTCCCCCTTCCTTTCCTCTCCAAAATCGTTGTTCGCTGCTGTGGCTGGTGTTTCACCTGCTGTTGTAGCGATGTGAAGCCGGCGGGCGTCCTGCGGAGTCCGTGGCTATTTCGGAAAATAGTTTGAATTTGTGTAAAACATTGCGATATGTTTTAAAATCCCAACTATTTCCGAAGTTCATATTTAAAGCCTGTCTAACGTGCAATACGCTAAACTAACCTTCAGTTGTCCTACTGGGGGACAACTGGGGGGCTCCTCCTCCCCTTCCCCCTTCCTTTCCTCTCCAAAATCGTTGTTCGCGGCTGTGGCTGTTGATTCCCCTGCTGTTGTAGCGATGTGAAGCAGATGGCGGCGGGCGTCCTGCGGAGTCCGTGGCTATTTCGGAAAATAGTTTGAATTTTTGTAAAACATTGCGATATGTTCTAAAATCCAAACTATTTCCGAAGTTCATATTTAAAGCCTGTCTAACGTGCAATACGCTAAACTAACCTTCAGTTGTCCTACTGGGGGACAACTGGTGGGCCCCTCCTCCCCTTCCCCCTTCCTTTCCTCTCCAAAATCGTTGTTCGCGGCTGTGGCTGGTGTTTCCCCTGCTGTTGTAGCGATGTGAAGCAGTTGGCGGCGGGCGTCCTGCGGAGTCCGTGGCTATTTCGGAAAATAGTTTGAATTTTTGTAAAACATAGCGATATGTTTTAAAATCCCAACTATTTCCGAAGTTCATATTTAAAGCCTGTCTAACGTGCAATACGCTAAACTAACCTTCAGTTGTCCTACTGGGGGACAACTGGGGGGCTCCTCCTCCCCTTCCCCCTTCCTTTCCTCTCCAAAATCGTTGTTCGCTGCTGTGGCTGGTGTTTCACCTGCTGTTGTAGCGTTGTGAAGCCGGCGGGCGTCCTGCGGAGTCCGTGGCTATTTCGGAAAATAGTTTGAATTTATGTAAAACATTGCGATATGTTTTAAAATCCCAACAATTTCCGAAGTTCATATTTAAAGCCTGTCTAACGTGCAATACGCTAAACTAACCTTCAGTTGTCCTACTGGGGGACAACTGGGGGGCTCCTCCTCCCCTTCCCCCTTCCTTTCCTCTCCAAAATCGTTGTTCGCGGCTGTGGCTGGTGTTTCCCCTGCTGTTGTAGCGATGTGAAGCAGATGGCGGCGGGCGTCCTGCGGAGTCCGAGGCTATTTCGGAAAATAATTTGAATTTTTGTAAAACATTGCGATATGTTTTAAAATCCCAACTATTTCCGAAGTTCATATTTAAATCCTGTCTAACGTGCAATACGCTAAACTAACCTTCAGTTGTCCTACTGGGGGACAACTGGGGGGCTCTTCCTCCCCTTCCCCCTTCCTTTCCTCTCCAAAATCGTTGTTCGCGGCTGTGGCTGGTGTTTCCCCTGCTGTTGTAGCGATGTGAAGCAGATGGCGGTGGGCGTCCTGCGGAGTCCGTGGCTATTTCGGAAAATAGTTTGAATTTTTGTAAAACATAGCGATATGTTTTAAAATCCCAACTATTTCCGAAGTTCATATTTAAAGCCTGTCTAACGTGCAATACGCTAAACTAACCTTCAGTTGTCCTACTGGGGGACAACTGGGGGGCTCCTCCTCCCCTTCCCCCTTCCTTTCCTCTCCAAAATCGTTGTTCGCTGCTGTGGCTGGTGTTTCACCTGCTGTTGTAGCGATGTGAAGCCGGCGGGCTTCCTGCGGAGTCCGTGGCTATTTCGGAAAATAGTTTGAATTTATGTAAAACATTGCGATATGTTTTAAAATCCCAACTATTTCCGAAGTTCATATTTAAAGCCTGTCTAACGTGCAATACGCTAAACTAACCTTCAGTTGTCCTACTGGGGGACAACTGGGGGGCTCCTCCTCCCCTTCCCCCTTCCTTTCCTCTCCAAAATCGTTGTTCACGGCTGTGGCTGTTGTTTCCCCTGCTGTTGTAGCGATGTGAAGCAGATGGCGGCGGGCGTCCTGCGGAGTCCGTGGCTATTTCGGAAAATAGTTTGAATTTTTGTAAAACATTGCGATATGTTCTAAAATCCCAACTATTTCCGAAGTTCATATTTAAAGCCTGTCTAACGTGCAATACGCTAAACTAACCTTCAGTTGTCCTACTGGGGGACAACTGGGGGGCTCCTCCTCCCCTTCCCCCTTCCTTTCCTCTCCAAAATCGTTGTTCGCGGCTGTGGCTGGTGTTTCCCCTGCTGTTGTAGCGATGTGAAGCAGATGGCGGCGGGCGTCCTGCGGAGTCCGAGGCTATTTCGGAAAATAATTTGAATTTTTGTAAAACATTGCGATATGTTTTAAAATCCCAACTATTTCCGAAGTTCATATTTAAATCCTGTCTAACGTGCAATACGCTAAACTAACCTTCAGTTGTCCTACTGGGGGACAACTGGGGGGCTCCTTCTCCCCTTCCCCCTTCATTTCCTAACCAAAATCGTTGTTCGCGGCTGTGGCTGGTGTTTCCCCTGCTGTTGTAGCGATGTGAAGCAGATGGCGGCGGGCGTCCTGCGGAGTCCGTGGCTATTTCGGAAAATAGTTTGAATTTTTGTAAAACATTGCGATATGTTTTAAAATCCCAACTATTTCCGAAGTTCATTATTAAAGCCTGTCTAACGTGGAATACTCTAAACTAACCTTCAGTTGTCCTACTGGGGGACAACTGGGGGGCTCCTCCTCCCCTTCCCCCTTCCTTTCCTCTCCAAAATCGTTGTTTGCGGCTGTGGCTGGTGTTTCCCCTGCTGTTGTAGCGATGTGAAGCAGTTGGCGGCGGGCGTCCTGCGGAGTCCGTGGCTATTTCGAAAATAGTTTGAATTTTTGTAAAACATAGCGATATGTTTTAAAATCCCAACTATTTCCGAAGTTCATATTTAAAGCCTGTCTAACGTGCAATACGCTAAACTAACCTTCAGTTGTCCTACTGGGGGACAACTGGGGGGCTCCTCCTCCCCTTCCCCCTTCCTTTCCTCTCCAAAATCGTTGTTCGCTGCTGTGGCTGGCGTTTCACCTGCTGTTGTAGCGATGTGAAGCCGGCGGGCGTCCTGCGGAGTCCGTGGCTATTTCGGAAAATAGTTTGAATTTATGTAAAACATTGCGATATGTTTTAAAATCCCAACTATTTCCGAAGTTCATATTTAAAGCCTGTCTAACGTGCAATACGCTAAACTAACCTTCAGTTGTCCTACTGGGGGACAACTGGGGGCTCCTCCTCCCCTTCCCCCTTCCTTTCCTCTCCAAAATCGTTGTTCGCGGCTGTGGCTGGTGTTTCCCCTGCTGTTGTAGCGATGTGAAGCAGATGGCGGCGGGCGTCCTGCGGAGTCCGAGGCTATTTCGGAAAATAATTTGAATTTTTGTAAAACATTGCGATATGTTTTAAAATCCCAACTATTTCCGAAGTTCATATTTAAATCCTGTCTAACGTGCAATACGCTAAACTAACCTTCAGTTGTCCTACTGGGGGACAACAGGGGGGCTCTTCCTCCCCTTCCCCTTCCTTTCCTCTCCAAAATCGTTGTTCGCGGCTGTGGCTGGTGTTTCCCCTGCTGTTGTAGCGATGTGAAGCAGATGGCGGTGGGCGTCCTGCGGAGTCCGTGGCTATTTCGGAAAATAGTTAGAATTTTTGTAAAACATTGCGATATGTTTTAAAATCCTAACTATTTCCGAAGTTCATATTTAAAGCCTGTCTAACGTGCAATACGCTAAACTAACCTTCAGTTGTCCTACTGGGGGACAACTGGGGGGCTCCTTCTCCCCTTCCCCCTTCATTTCCTAACCAAAATCGTTGTTCGCGGCTGTGGCTGGTGTTTCCCCTGCTGTTGTAGCGATGTGAAGTAGATGGCGGCGGGCGTCCTGCGGAGTCCGTGGCTATTTCGGAAAATAGTTTGAATTTTTGTAAAACATTGCGATATGTTTTAAAATCCCAACTATTTCCGAAGTTCATTTTTAAAGCCTGTCTAACGTGCAATACTCTAAACTAACCTTCAGTTGTCCTACTGGGGGACAACTGGGGGGCTCCTCCTCCCCTTCCCCCTTCCTTTCCTCTCCAAAATCGTTGTTCGCGGCTGTGGCTGGTGTTTCCCCTGCTGTTGTAGCGATGTGAAGCAGTTGGCAGCGGGCGTCCTGCGGAGTCCGTGGCTATTTCGGAAAATAGTTTGAATTTTTGTAAAACATAGCGATATGTTTTAAAATCCCAACTATTTCCGAAGTTCATATTTAAAGCCTGTCTAACGTGCAATACGCTAAACTAACCTTCAGTTGTCCTACTGGGGGACAACTGGGGGGCTCCTCCTCCCCTTCCCCCTTCCTTTCCTCTCCAAAATCGTTGTTCGCGGCTGTGGCTGGTGTTTCCCCTGCTGTTGTAGCGATGTGAAGCAGATGGCGGCGGGCGTCCTGCAGAGTCCGTGGCTATTTCGGAAAATAGTTAGAATTTTTGTAAAACATTGCGATATGTTTTAAAATCCCAACTATTTCGGAAGTTCATATTTAAAGCCTGTCTAACGTGCAATACGCTAAACTAACCTTCAGTTGTCCTACTGGGGGACAACTGGGGGGCTCCTCCTCCCCTTCCCCCTTCCTTTCCTCTCCAAAATCGTTGTTCGCGGCTGTGGCTGGTGTTTCCCCTGCTGTTGTAGCGATGTGAAGCAGATGGCGGCGGGCGTCCTGCGGAGTCCGTGGCTATTCCGGAAAATAGTTTGATTTTTTGTAAAACATTGCGATATGTTTTAAAATCCCAACTAATTCCGAAGTTCATATTTAAAGCCTGTCTAACGTGCAATACGCTAAACTAACCTTCAGTTGTCCTACTGGGGGACAACTGGGGGGCTCCTCCTCCCCTTCCCCCTTCCTTTCCTCTCCAAAATCGTTGTTCGCTGCTGTGGCTGGTGTTTCACCTGCTGTTGTAGCGTTGTGAAGCCGGCGGGCGTCCTGCGGAGTCCGTGGCTATTTCGGAAAATAGTTTGAATTTATGTAAAACATTGCGATATGTTTTAAAATCCCAACTATTTCCGAAGTTCATTTTTAAAGCCTGTCTAACGTGCAATACGCTAAACTAACCTTCAGTTGTCCTACTGGAGGACAACTGGGGGGCTCCTCCTCCCCTTCCCCCTTCCTTTCCTCTCCAAAATCGTTGTTCGCGGCTGTGGCTGGTGTTTCCCCTGCTGTTGTAGCGATGTGAAGCAGTTGGCGGCGGGCGTCCTGCGGAGTCCGTGGCTATTTCGGAAAATAGTTTGAATTTTTGTAAAACATAGCGATATGTTTTAAAATCCCAACTATTTCCGAAGTTCATATTTAAAGCCTGGTTAACGTGCAATACGCTAAACTAACCTTCAGTTGTCCTACTGGGGGACAACTGGGGGGCTCCTCCTCCCCTTCCCCCTTCCTTTCCTCTCCAAAATCGTTGTTCGCTGCTGTGGCTGGTGTTTCACCTGCTGTTGTAGCGATGTGAAGCCGGCGGGCGTCCTGCGGAGTCCGTGGCTATTTCGGACAATAGTTTGAATTTATGTAAAACATTGCGATATGTTTTAAAATCCCAACTATTTCCGAAGTTCATATTTAAAGCCTGTCTAACGTGCAATACGCTAAACTAACCTTCAGTTGTCCTACTGGGGGACAATTGGGGGGCTCCTCCTCCCCTTCCCCCTTCCTTTCCTCTCCAAAATCGTTGTTCGCGGCTGTGGCTGTTGTGTCCCCTGCTGTTGTAGCGATGTGAAGCAGATGGCGGCGGGCGCCCTGCGGAGTCCGTTGCTATTTCGGAAAATAGTTTGAATTTTTGTAAAACATTGCGATATGTTCTAAAATCCCAACTATTTCCGAAGTTCATATTTAAAGCCTGTCTAACGTGCAATACGCTAAACTAACCTTCAGTTGTCCTACTGGGGGACAACTGGGGGGCTCCTCCTCCCCTTCCCCCTTCCTTTCCTCTCCAAAATCGTTGTTCGCGGCTGTGGCTGGTGTTTCCCCTGCTGTTGTAGCGATGTGAAGCAGATGGCGGCGGGCGTCCTGCGGAGTCCGTGGCTATTTCGGAAAATAGGTTGAATTTTTGTAAAACATTGCGATATGTTTTAAAATCCCAACTATTTCCGAAGTTCATATTTAAAGCCTGTCTAACGTGGAATACGCTAAACTAACCTTCAGTTGTCCTACTGGGGGACAACTGGGGGGCTCCTCCTCCCCTTCCCCCTTCCTTCCTTCTCCAAAATAGTTGTTCGCGGCTGTGGCTGGTGTTTCCACTGCTGTTGTAGCGATGTGAAGGAGATGGCGGCGGGCGTCCTGCGGAGTCTGTGGCTATTTCGGAAGATAGTTAGAATTTTTGTAAAACATTGCGATATGTTTTAAAATCCCAACTATTTCTGAAGTTCATATTTAAATCCTGTCTAACGTGCAATACGCTAAACTAACCTTCAGTTGTCCTACTGGGGGACAACTGGGGGGCTCCTCCTCCCCTTCCCCCTTCCTTTCCTCTCCAAAATCGTTGTTCGCGGCTGTGGCTGTTGTTTCCCCTGCTGTTGTAGCGATGTGAAGCAGATGGCGGCGGGCGTCCTGCGGAGTCCGTGGCTATTTCGGAAAATAGTTTGAATTTTTGTAAAACATTGCGATATGTTTTAAAATCCCAACTATTTCCGAAGTTCATATTTAAATCCTGTCTAACGTGCAATACGCTAAACTAACCTTCAGTTGTCCTACTGGGGGACAACTGGGGGGCTCTTCCTCCCCTTCCCCCTTCCTTTCCTCTCCAAAATCGTTGTTCGCGGCTGTAGCTGGTGTTTCCCCTGCTGTTGTAGCGATGTGAAGCAGATGGCGGCGGGCGTCCTGCGGAGTCCGTGGCTATTTCGGAAAATAGTTTGAATTTTTGTAAAACATTGCGATATGTTTTAAAATCCCAACTATTTCCGAAGTTCTTATTTAAAGCCTGTCTAACGTGCAATACGCTAAACTAACCTTCAGTTGTCCTACTGGGGGACAACTGGGGGGCTCCTCCTCCCCTTCCCCCTTCCTTTCCTCTCCAAAATCGTTGTTCGCGGCTGTGGCTGGTGTTTCCCCTGCTGTTGTAGCGATGTGAAGCAGTTGGCGGCGGGCGTCCTGCGGAGTCCGTGGCTATTTCGGAAAATAGTTTGAATTTTTGTAAAACATAGCGATATGTTTTAAAATCCCAACTATTTCCGAAGTTCATATTTAAAGCCTGTCTAATGTGATATACGCTAAACTAACCTTCAGTTGTCCTACTGGGGGACAACTGGGGGGCTCCTCCTCCCCTTCCCCCTTCCTTTCCTCTCCAAAATCGTTGTTCGCGGCTGTGGCTGGTGTTTCACCTGCTGTTGTAGCGATGTGAAGCCGGCGGGCGTCCTGCGGAGTCCGTGGCGATTTCGGAAAATAGTTTGAATTTTTGTAAAACATTGCGATATGTTTTAAAATCCCAACTATTTCCGAAGTTCATATTTAATGTCTGTCTAACGTGCAATACGCTAAACTAACCTTCAGTTGTCCTACTGGGGGACAACTGGGGGGCTCCTCCTCCCCTTCCCCCTTCCTTTCCTCTCCAAAATCATTGTTCGCGGCTGTGGCTGGTGTTTCCCCTGCTGTTGTAGCGATGTGAAGCAGATGGCGGCGGGCGTCCTGCGGAGTCCGTGGCTATTTCGGAAAATAGTTTGAATTTTTGTAAAACATTGCGATATGTTTTAAAATCCCAACTATTTCCGAAGTTCATATTTAAAGCCTTTCTAAAGTGCAATACGCTAAACTAACCTTCAGTTGTCTTACTGGGGGACAACTGGGGGGCTCCTCCTCCCCTTCCCCCTTCCTTTCCTCTCCAAAATCGTTGTTCGCGGCTGTGGCTGGTGTTTCCCCTGCTGTTGTAGCGATGTGAAGCAGATGGCGGCGGGCGTCCTGCGGAGTCCGTGGCTATTTCGGAAAATAGTTTGAATTTTTGTAAAACATTGCGATATGTGTTAAAATCCCAACTATTTCCGAAGTTCATATTTAAAGCCTGTCTAACGTGCAATACGCTAAACTAACCTTCAGTTGTCCTACTGGGTGACAACTGGGGGGCTCCTCCTCCCCTTCCCCCTTCCTTTCCTCTCCAAAATCGTTGTTCGCGGCTGTGGCTGGTGTTTCCCCTGCTGTTGTAGCGATGTGAGGCAGATGGCGGCGGGCGTCCTGCGGAGTCCGTGGCTACTTCGGAAAATAGTTTGAATTTTTGTAAAACATTGCGATATGTGTTAAAATCCCAACTATTTCCGAAGTTCATATTTAAAGCCTGTCTAACGTGCAATACGCTAAACTAACCTTCAGTTGTCCTACAGGGGGACAACTGGGGGGCTCCTCCTCCCCTTCCCCCTTCCTTCCCTCTCCAAAATCGTTGTTCGCGGCTGTGGCTGGTGTTTCCCCTGCTGTTGTAGCGATGTGAAGCAGATGGCGGCGGGCGTCCTGCGGAGTCCGTGGCTATTTCGGAAAATAGTTAGAATTTTTGTAAAACATTGCGATATGTTTTAAAATCCCAACTATTTCCGAAGTTCATATTTAAAGCCTGTCTAACGTGCAATACGCTAAACTAACGTTCGGTTGTGCTACTGGGGGACAATTGGGGGGCTCCTCCTCCCCTTCTCCCTTCCTTTCCGCTCCAAAATCGTTGTTCGCGGCTGTGGCTGGTGTTTCCCCTGCTGTTGGAGCGATGTGAAGCAGATGGCGGCGGGCGTCCTGCGGAGTCCGTTGCTATTTCGGAAAATAGTTTGAATTTTTCTAAAACATTGCGATATGTTTTAAAATCCCAACTATTTCCGAAGTTCATATTTAAAGCCTGTCTAACGTGCAATACGCTAAACTAACCTTCAGTTGTCCTACTGGGGGACAACTGGAGGGCTCCTCCTCCCCTTCCCCCTTCCTTTCATCTCCAAAATCGTTGTTCGCGGCTGTGGCTGGTGTTTCCCCTGCTGTTGTAGCGATGTGAAGCAGATGGCGGCGGGCGTCCTGCGGAGTCCGTGGCTATTTCGGAAAATAGTTTGAATTTTTGTAAAACATTGCGATATGTTTTAAAATCCAAACTATTTCCGAAGTTCATATTTAAAGCCTGTCTAACGTGCAATACGCTAAACTAACCTTCAGTTGTCCTACTGGGGGACAACTGGGGGGCTCCTCCTCCCCTTCCCCCTTCCTTTCCTCTCCAAAATCGTTGTTCGCGGCTGTGGCTGGTGTTTCCCCTGCTGTTGTAGCGATGTGAAGGAGATGCCGGCGGGCGTCCTGCGGAGTCCGTGGCTATTTCGGAAATAAGTTTGAATTTTTGTAAAACATTGCGATATGTTTTAAAATCCAAACTATTTTCGAAGTTCATATTTAAAGCCTGTCTAACGTGCAATACGCTTAACTAACCTTCAGTTGTCCTACTGGGGGACAACTGGGGGGCTCCTCCTCCCCTTCCCTCTTCCTTTCCTCTCCAAAATCGTTGTTCGCGGCTGTGGCTGGTGTTTCCCCTGCTGTTGTAGCGATGTGAAGCAGATGGCTGCGGGCGTCCCGTGGAGTCCATGGCTATTTCGGAAAATAGTTTGAATTTTTGTAAAACATTGCGATATGTGTTAAAATCCCAACTATTTCCGAAGTTCATATTTAAAGCCTGTCTAACGTGCAATACGCTAAACTAACCTTCAGTTGTCCTACTGGGGGACAACTGGGGGGCTCCTCCTCCCCTTCCCCCTTCCTATTCTCTCCAAAATCGTTGTTCGCGGCTGTGGCTGGTGTTTCCCCTGCTGTTGTAGCGATGTGAAGCAGATGGCGGCGGGCGTCCTGCGGAGTCCGTGGCTATTTCGGAAAATAGTTATATTTTTTGTAAAACATTGCGATATGTTTTAAAATCCCAACTATTTCCGAAGTTCATATTTAAAGCCTGTCTAACGTGCAATACGCTAAACTAACCTTCAGTTGTGCTACTGGGGGACAACTGGGGGGCTCCTCCTCCCCTTCTCCCTTCCTTTCCGCTCCAAAATCGTTGTTCGCGGCTGTGGCTGGTGTTTCCCCTGCTGTTGTAGCGATGTGAAGCAGATGGCGGCGGGCGTCCTGCGGAGTCCGTGGCTATTTCGGAAAATAGTTTGAATTTTTGTAAAACATTGCGATATGTTTTAAAATCCCAACTATTTCCGAAGTTCATATTTAAAGCCTGTCTAACGTGCAATACGCTAAACTAACCTTCAGTTGTCCTACTGGGGGACAACTGGGGGGCTCCTCCTCCCCTTCCCCCTTCCTTTCCTCTCCAAAATCGTTGTTCGCGGCTGTGGCTGGTGTTTCCCCTGCTGTTGTAGCGATGTGAAGCAGATGGCGGCGGGCGTCCTGCGGAGTCCCTGGCTATTTCGGAAAATAGTTTGAATTTTTGTAAAACATTGCGATATGTTTTAAAATCCCAACTATTTCCGAAGTTCATATTTAAAGCCTGTCTAACGTGCAATACGCTAAACTTACCTTCAGTTGTCCTACTGGTAGACAACTGGGGGGCTCCTCCTCCCCTTCCCTCTTCCTATCCTCTCCAAAATCGTTGTTCGCGGCTGTGGCTGGTGTTTCCCCTGCTGGTGTAGCGATGTGAAGCAGATGGCGGCCAGCGTCCTGCGGAGTCCGTGGCTATTTCGGAAAATAGTTAGAATTTTTGTAAAACATTGCGATATGTTTTAAAATCCCAACAAATTCCGAAGTTCATATTTAAAGCCTGTCTAACGTGCAATACGCTAAACTAACATTCAGTTGTCCTACTGGGGGACAACTGGGGGGCTCCTCCTCCCCTTCCCCCTTCCTTTCCTCTCCAAAATCGTTGTTCGCGGCTGTAGCTGGTGTTTCCCCTGCTGTTGTAGCGATGTGAAGCAGATGGCGGCGGGTGTCCTGCGGAGTCCGTGGCTATTTCGGAAAATAGTTTGAATTTTTGTAAAACATTGCGATATGTGTTAAAATCCCAACTATTTCCGAAGTTCATATTTAAAGCCTGTCTAACGTCCAATACGCTAAACTAACCTACAGTTGTCCTACTTGGGGACAACTGGGGGGCTCCTCCTCCCCTTCCCCCTTCCTATCCTCTCCAAAATCGTTGTTCGCGGCTGTGGCTGGTGTTTCCCCTGCTGTTGTAGCGATGTGAAGCAGATGGCGGCGGGCGTCCTGCGGAGTCCGTGGCTATTTCGGAAAATAGTTTGAATTTTTCTAAAACATTGCGATATGTTTTAAAATCCCAACTATTTCCGAAGTTCATATTTAAAGCCTGTCTAACGTGCAATACGCTAAACTAACCTTCAGTTGTCCTACTGGGGGACAACTGGGGGGCTCCTCCTCCCCTTCCCCCATCCTATCCTCTCCAAAATCGTTGTTCGCGGCTGTGGCTGGTGTTTCCCCTGCTGTTGTAGCGATGTGAAGCAGATGGCGGCGGGCGTCCTGCGGAGTCCGTGGCTATTTCGGAAAATAGTTTGAATTTTTGTAAAACATTGCGATATGTTTTAAAATCCCAACTATTTCCGAAGTTCATATTTAAAGCCTGTCTAACGTGCAATACGCTAAACTAACCTTCAGTTGTCCTACTGGTGGACAACTGGGGGGCTCCTCCTCCCCTTCCCCCTTCCTTTCCTCTCCAAAATCGTTGTTCGCGGCTGTGGCTGGTGTTTCCCCTGCTGTTGTAGCGATGTGAAGCAGATGGCGGCGGGTGTCCTGCGCAGTCCGTGGCTATTTCGGAAAATAATTTGAATTTTTGTAAAACATTGCGATATGTGTTAAAATCCCAACTATTTCCGAAGTTCATATTTAAAGCCTGTCTAACGTGCAATACGCTAAACTAACCTTCAGTTGTCCTACTGGGGGACAACTGGGGGGCTCCTCCTCCCCTTCCCCCTTCCTTTCCTCTCCAAAATCGTTGTTCGCGGCTGTGGCTGGTGTTTCCCGTGCTGTTGTAGCGATGTGAAGCAGATGGCGGCGGGCGTCCTGCGGAGTCCGTGGCTATTTCGGAAAATAGTTTGAATTTTTGTAAAACATTGCGATATGTTTTAAAATCCTAACTATTTCCGAAGTTCATATTTATAGCCTGTCTAACGTGCAATACGCTAAACTAACCTTCGGTTGTGCTACTGGGGGACAATTGGGGGGCTCCTCCTCCCCTTCTCCTTTCCTTTCCGCTCCAAAATCGTTGTTCACGGCTGTGGCTGGTGTTTCCCCTGCTGTTGGAGCGATGTGAAGCAGATGGCGGCGGGCGTCCTGCGGAGTCCGTGGCTATTTCGGAAAATAGTTTGAATTCTTGTAAAACATTGCGATATGTTTTAAAATCCCAACTATTTCCGAAGTTCATATTTAAAGCCTGTCTAACGTGCAATACGCTAAACTAACCTTCAGTTGTCCTACTGGGGGACAACTGGGGGGCTCCTCCTCCCCTTCCCCCTTCCTTTCCTCTCCAAAATCGTTGTTCGCGGCTGTGGCTGGTGTTTCCCCTGCTGTTGTAGCGATGTGAAGCAGATGGCGGCGGGCGTCCTGCGGAGTCCCTGGCTATTTCGGAAAATAGTTTGAATTTTTGTAAAACATTGCGATATGTATTAAAATCCCAACTATTTCCGAAGTTCATATTTAAAGCCTGTCTAACGTGCAATACGCTAAACTAACCTTCAGTTGTCCTACTGGTAGACAACTGGGGGGCTCCTCCTCCCCTTCCCTCTTCCTATCCTCTCCAAAATCGTTGTTCGCGGCTGTGGCTGGTGTTTCCCCTGCTGGTGTAGCGATGTGAAGCAGATGGCGGCCAGCGTCCTGCGGAGTCCGTGGCTATTTCGGAAAATAGTTAGAATTTTTGTAAAACATTGCGATATGTTTTAAAATCCCAACAAATTCCGAAGTTCATATTTAAAGCCTGTCTAACGTGCAATACGCTAAACTAACATTCAGTTGTCCTACTGGGGGACAACTGGGGGGCTCCTCCTCCCCTTCCCCCTTCCTTTCCTCTCCAAAATCGTTGTTCGCGGCTGTGGCTGGTGTTTCCCCTGCTGTTGTAGCGATGTGAAGCAGATGGCGGCGGGTGTCCTGCGGAGTCCGTGGCTATTTCGGAAAATAGTTTGAATTTTTGTAAAACATTGCGATATGTGTTAAAATCCCAACTATTTCCGAAGTTCATATTTAAAGCCTGTCTAACGTGCAATACGCTAAACTAACCTACAGTTGTCCTACTGGGGGACAACTGGGGGGCTCCTCCTCCCCTTCCCCCTTCCTATCCTCTCCAAAATCGTTGTTCGCGGCTGTGGCTGGTGTTTCCCCTGCTGTTGTAGCGATGTGAAGCAGATGGCGGCGGGCGTCCTGCGGAGTCCGTGGCTATTTCGGAAAATAGTTTGAATTTTTCTAAAACATTGCGATATGTTTTAAAATCCCAACTATTTCCGAAGTTCATATTTAAAGCCTGTCTAACGTGCAATACGCTAAACTAACCTTCAGTTGTCCTACTGGGGGACAACTGGGGGGCTCCTCCTCCCCTTCCCCCATCCTATCCTCTCCAAAATCGTTGTTCGCGGCTGTGGCTGGTGTTTCCCCTGCTGTTGTAGCGATGTGAAGCAGATGGCGGCGGGCGTCCTGCGGAGTCCGTGGCTATTTCGGAAAATAGTTTGAATTTTTGTAAAACATTGCGATATGTTTTAAAATCCCAACTATTTCCGAAGTTCATATTTAAAGCCTGTCTAACGTGCAATACGCTAAACTAACCTTCAGTTGTCCTACTGGTGGACAACTGGGGGGCTCCTCCTCCCCTTCCCCCTTCCTTTCCTCTCCAAAATCGTTGTTCGCGGCTGTGGCTGGTGTTTCCCCTGCTGTTGTAGCGATGTGAAGCAGATGGCGGCGGGTGTCCTGCGCAGTCCGTGGCTATTTCGGAAAATAATTTGAATTTTTGTAAAACATTGCGATATGTGTTAAAATCCCAACTATTTCCGAAGTTCATATTTAAAGCCTGTCTAACGTGCAATACGCTAAACTAACCTTCAGTTGTCCTACTGGGGGACAACTGGGGGGCTCCTCCTCCCCTTCCCCCTTCCTTTCCTCTCCAAAATCGTTGTTCGCGGCTGTGGCTGGTGTTTCCCGTGCTGTTGTAGCGATGTGAAGCAGATGGCGGCGGGCGTCCTGCGGAGTCCGTGGCTATTTCGGAAAATAGTTTGAATTTTTGTAAAACATTGCGATATGTGTTAAAATCCCAACTATTTCCGAAGTTCATATTTAAAGCCTGTCTAACGTGCAATACGCTAAACTAACCTTCAGTTGTCCTACTGGGTGACAACTGGGGGGCTCCTCCTCCCCTTCCCCCTTCCTTTCCTCTCCAAAATCGTTGTTCGCGGCTGTGGCTGGTGTTTCCCCTGCTGTTGTAGCGATGTGAAGCAGATGGCGGCGGGCGTCCTGCGGAGTCCGTGGCTACTTCGGAAAATAGTTTGAATTTTTGTAAAACATTGCGATATGTGTTAAAATCCCAACTATTTCCGAAGTTCATATTTAAAGCCTGTCTAACGTGCAATACGCTAAACTAACCTTCAGTTGTCCTACAGGGGGACAACTGGGGGGCTCCTCCTCCCCTTCCCCCTTCCTTCCCTCTCCAAAATCGTTGTTCGCGGCTGTGGCTGGTGTTTCCCCTGCTGTTGTAGCGATGTGAAGCAGATGGCGGCGGGCGTCCTGCGGAGTCCGTGGCTATTTCGGAAAATAGTTAGAATTTTTGTAAAACATTGCGATATGTTTTAAAATCCCAACTATTTCCGAAGTTCATATTTAAAGCCTGTCTAACGTGCAATACGCTAAACTAACGTTCGGTTGTGCTACTGGGGGACAATTGGGGGGCTCCTCCTCCCCTTCTCCCTTCCTTTCCGCTCCAAAATCGTTGTTCGCGGCTGTGGCTGGTGTTTCCCCTGCTGTTGGAGCGATGTGAAGCAGATAGCGGCGGGCGTCCTGCGGAGTCCGTTGCTATTTCGGAAAATAGTTTGAATTTTTCTAAAACATTGCGATATGTTTTAAAATCCCAACTATTTCCGAAGTTCATATTTAAAGCCTGTCTAACGTGCAATACGCTAAACTAACCTTCAGTTGTCCTACTGGGGGACAACTGGAGGGCTCCTCCTCCCCTTCCCCCTTCCTTTCATCTCCAAAATCGTTGTTCGCGGCTGTGGCTGGTGTTTCCCCTGCTGTTGTAGCGATGTGAAGCAGATGGCGGCGGGCGTCCTGCGGAGTCCGTGGCTATTTCGGAAAATAGTTTGAATTTTTGTAAAACATTGCGATATGTTTTAAAATCCAAACTATTTCCGAAGTTCATATTTAAAGCCTGTCTAACGTGCAATACGCTAAACTAACCTTCAGTTGTCCTACTGGGGGACAACTGGGGGGCTCCTCCTCCCCTTCCCCCTTCCTTTCCTCTCCAAAATCGTTGTTCGCGGCTGTGGCTGGTGTTTCCCCTGCTGTTGTAGCGATGTGAAGGAGATGCCGGCGGGCGTCCTGCGGAGTCCGTGGCTATTTCGGAAATAATTTGAATTTTTGTAAAACATTGCGATATGTTTTAAAATCCAAACTATTTTCGAAGTTCATATTTAAAGCCTGTCTAACGTGCAATACGCTTAACTAACCTTCAGTTGTCCTACTGGGGGACAACTGGGGGGCTCCTCCTCCCCTTCCCTCTTCCTTTCCTCTCCAAAATCGTTGTTCGCGGCTGTGGCTGGTGTTTCCCCTGCTGTTGTAGCGATGTGAAGCAGATGGCTGCGGTCGTCCTGCGGAGTCCATGGCTATTTCGGAAAATAGTTTGAATTTTTGTAAAACATTGCGATATGTGTTAAAATCCCAACTATTTCCGAAGTTCATATTTAAAGCCTGTCTAACGTGCAATACGCTAAACTAACCTTCAGTTGTCCTACTGGGGGACAACTGGGGGGCTCCTCCTCCCCTTCCCCCTTCCTATTCTCTCCAAAATCGTTGTTCGCGATTGTGGCTGGTGTTTCCCCTGCTGTTGTAGCGATGTGAAGCAGATGGCGGCGGGCGTCCTGCGGAGTCCGTGGCTATTTCGGAAAATAGTTATATTTTTTGTAAAACATTGCGATATGTTTTAAAATCCCAACTATTTCCGAAGTTCATATTTAAAGCCTGTCTAACGTGCAATACGCTAAACTAACCTTCAGTTGTCCTACTGGTAGACAACTGGGGGGCTCCTCCTCCCCTTCCCTCTTCCTATCCTCTCCAAAATCGTTGTTCGCGGCTGTGGCTGGTGTTTCCCCTGCTGGTGTAGCGATGTGAAGCAGATGGCGGCCAGCGTCCTGCGGAGTCCGTGGCTATTTCGGAAAATAGTTAGAATTTTTGTAAAACATTGCGATATGTTTTAAAATCCCAACAAATTCCGAAGTTCATATTTAAAGCCTGTCTAACGTGCAATACGCTAAACTAACATTCAGGTGTCCTACTGGGGGACAACTGGGGGGCTCCTCCTCCCCTTCCCCCTTCCTTTCCTCTCCAAAATCGTTGTTCGCGGCTGTGGCTGGTGTTTCCCCTGCTGTTGTAGCGATGTGAAGCAGATGGCGGCGGGTGTCCTGCGGAGTCCGTGGCTATTTCGGAAAATAGTTTGAATTTTTGTAAAACATTGCGATATGTGTTAAAATCCCAACTATTTCCGAAGTTCATATTTAAAGCCTGTCTAACGTGCAATACGCTAAACTAACCTTCAGTTGTCCTACTGGTAGACAACTGGGGGGCTCCTCCTCCCCTTCCCTCTTCCTATCCTCTCCAAAATCGTTGTTCGCGGCTGTGGCTGGTGTTTCCCCTGCTGGTGTAGCGATGTGAAGCAGATGGCGGCCAGCGTCCTGCGGAGTCCGTGGCTATTTCGGAAAATAGTTAGAATTTTTGTAAAACATTGCGATATGTTTTAAAATCCCAACAAATTCCGAAGTTCATATTTAAAGCCTGTCTAACGTGCAATACGCTAAACTAACATTCAGTTGTCCTACTGGGGGACAACTGGGGGGCTCCTCCTCCCCTTCCCCCTTCCTTTCCTCTCCAAAATCGTTGTTCGCGGCTGTGGCTGGTGTTTCCCCTGCTGTTGTAGCGATGTGAAGCAGATGGCGGCGGGTGTCCTGCGGAGTCCGTGGCTATTTCGGAAAATAGTTTGAATTTTTGTAAAACATTGCGATATGTGTTAAAATCCCAACTATTTCCGAAGTTCATATTTAAAGCCTGTCTAACGTGCAATACGCTAAACTAACCTACAGTTGTCCTACTGGGGGACAACTGGGGGGCTCCTCCTCCCCTTCCCCCTTCCTATCCTCTCCAAAATCGTTGTTCGCGGCTGTGGCTGGTGTTTCCCCTGCTGTTGTAGCGATGTGAAGCAGATGGCGGCGGGCGTCCTGCGGAGTCCGTGGCTATTTCGGAAAATAGTTTGAATTTTTCTAAAACATTGCGATATGTTTTAAAATCCCAACTATTTCCGAAGTTCATATTTAAAGCCTGTCTAACGTGCAATACGCTAAACTAACCTTCAGTTGTCCTACTGGGGGACAACTGGGGGGCTCCTCCTCCCCTTCCCCCATCCTATCCTCTCCAAAATCGTTGTTCGCGGCTGTGGCTGGTGTTTCCCCTGCTGTTGTAGCGATGTGAAGCAGATGGCGGCGGGCGTCCTGCGGAGTCCGTGGCTATTTCGGAAAATAGTTTGAATTTTTGTAAAACATTGCGATATGTTTTAAAATCCCAACTATTTCCGAAGTTCATATTTAAAGCCTGTCTAACGTGCAATACGCTAAACTAACCTTCAGTTGTCCTACTGGTGGACAACTGGGGGGCTCCTCCTCCCCTTCCCCCTTCCTTTCCTCTCCAAAATCGTTGTTCGCGGCTGTGGCTGGTGTTTCCCCTGCTGTTGTAGCGATGTGAAGCAGATGGCGGCGGGTGTCCTGCGCAGTCCGTGGCTATTTCGGAAAATAATTTGAATTTTTGTAAAACATTGCGATATGTTTTAAAATCCCAACTATATCCGAAGTTCATATTTAAAGCCTGTCTAACGTGCAATACGCTAAACTAACCTTCAGTTGTCCTACTGGGGGACAACTGGAGGGCTCCTCCTCCCGTTCCCCCTTCCTTTCATCTCCAAAATCGTTGTTCGCGGCTGTGGCTGGTGTTTCCCCTGCTGTTGTAGCGATGTGAAGCAGATGGCGGCGGGCGTCCTGCGGAGTCCGTGGCTATTTCGGAAAATAGTTTGAATTTTTGTAAAACATTGCGATATGTTTTAAAATCCAAACTATTTCCGAAGTTCATATTTAAAGCCTGTCTAACGTGCAATACGCTAAACTAACCTTCAGTTGTCCTACTGGGGGACAACTGGGGGGCTCCTCCTCCCCTTCCCCCTTCCTTTCCTCTCCAAAATCGTTGTTCGCGGCTGTGGCTGGTGTTTCCCCTGCTGTTGTAGCGATGTGAAGGAGATGCCGGCGGGCGTCCTGCGGAGTCCGTGGCTATTTCGGAAAATAGTTTGAATTTTTGTAAAACATTGCGATATGTTTTAAAATCCAAACTATTTTCGAAGTTCATATTTAAAGCCTGTTTAACGTGCAATACGCTTAACTAACCTTCAGTTGTCCTACTGGGGGACAACGGGGGGGCTCCTCCTCCCCTTCCCTCTTCCTTTCCTCTCCAAAATCGTTGTTCGCGGCTGTGGCTGGTGTTTCCCCTGCTGTTGTAGCGATGTGAAGCAGATGGCTGCGGGCGTCCAGCGGAGTCCGTGGCTATTTCGGAAAATAGTTTGTATTTTTGTAAAACATTGCGATATGTGTTAAAATCCCAACTATTTCCGAAGTTCATATTTAAAGCCTGTCTAACGTGTCATACGCTAAACTAACCTTCAGTTGTCCTACTGGGGGACAACTGGGGGGCTCCTCCTACCCTTCCCCCTTCCTTTCCTCCCCAAAATCGTTGTTCGCGGCTGTGGCTGGTGTTTCCCCTGCTGTTGTAGCGATGTGAAGCAGATGGCGGCGGGCGTCCTGCGGAGTCCGTGGCTATTTCGGAAAATAGTTTGACTTTTTTTAAAACATTGCGATATGTTTTAAAATCCCAACTATTTCCGAAGTTCATATTAAAAGCCTGTCTAACGTGCAATACGCTAAACTAACCTTCAGTTCTCCTACTGGTGGACAACTGGGGGGCTCCTCCTCCCCTTCCCCCTTCCTTTCCTCTCCAAAATCGTTGTTCGCGGCTGTGGCTGGTGTTTCCCCTGCTGTTGTAGCGATGTGAAGCAGATGGCGGCCGGCGTCCTGCGGAGTCCGTGGCTATTTCGGAAAATAGTTAGAATTTTTGTAAAACATTGCGATAAGTTTTAAAATCCCAACTATTTCCGAAGTTCATATTTAAAGCCTGTCTAACGTGCAATACGCTAAACTAACCTTCAGTTGTCCTACTGGGGGACAACTGGGGGGCTCCTCCTCCCCTTCCCCCTTCCTATCCTCTCCAAAATCGTTGTTCGCGGCTGTGGCTGGTGTTTCCCCTGCTGTTGTAGCGATGTGAAGCAGATGGCGGCGGGCGTCCTGCGGAGTCCGTGGCTATTTCGGAAAATAGTTTGAATTTTTGTAAAACATTGCGATATGTTTTAAAATCCCAACTATTTCCGAAGTTCATATTTAAAGCCTGTCTAACGTGCAATACGCTAAACTAACCTTCAGTTGTCCTACTGGTGGACAACTGGGGGGCTCCTCCTCCCCTTCCCTCTTCCTATCCTCTCCAAAATCGTTGTTCGCGGCTGTGGCTGGTGTTTCCCCTGCTGTTGTAGCGATGTGAAGCAGATGGCGGCGGGCGTCCTGCGGAGTCCGTGGCTATTTCGGAAAATAGTTAGAATTTTTGTAAAACATTGCGATATGTTTTAAAATCCCAACAAATTCCGAAGTTCATATTTAAAACCTGTCTAACGTGCAATACGCTAAACTAACATTCAGTTGTCCTACTGGGGGACAACTGGGGGGCTCCTCCTCCCCTTCCCCCTTCCTTTCCTCTCCAAAATCGTTGATCGCGGCTGTGGCTGGTGTTTCCCCTGCTGTTGTAGCGATGTGAGGCAGATGGCGGCGGGTGTCCTGCGGAGTCCGTGGCTATTTCGGAAAATAGTTTGAATTTTTGTAAAACATTGCGATATGTGTTAAAATCCCAACTATTTCCGAAGTTCATATTTAAAGCCTGTCTAACGTGCAATACGCTAAACTAACCTTCAGTTGTCCTACTGGGGGACAACTGGGGGGCTCCTCCTCCCCTTCCCCCTTCCTTTCCTCTCCAAAATCGTTGTTCGCGGCTGTGTCTGGTGTTTCCCCTGCTGTTGTAGCGATGTGAAGCAGATGGCGGCGGGCGTCCTGCGGAGTCCGTGGCTATTTCGGAAAATAGTTTGAATTTTTGTAAAACATTGCGATATGTTTTAAAATCCCAACTATTTCCGAAGTTCATATTTAAAGCCTGTCTAACGTGCAATACGCTAAACTAACCTTCAGTTGTCCTACTGGTGGACAACTGGGGGGCTCCTCCTCCCCTTCCCTCTTCCTATCCTCTCCAAAATCGTTGTTCGCGGCTTTGGCTGGTGTTTCCCCTGCTGTTGTAGCGATGTGAAGCAGATGGCGGCCAGCGTCCTGCGGAGTCCGTGGCAATTTCGGAAAATAGTTAGAATTTTTGTAAAACATTGCGATATGTTTTAAAATCCCAACTATTTCCGAAGTTCATATTTAAAGCCTGTCTAACGTGCAATACGCTAAACTAACATTCAGTTGTCCTACTGGGGGACAACTGGGGGGCTCCTCCTCCCCTTCCCCCTTCCTTTCCTCTCCAAAATAGTTGTTCGTGGCTGTGGCTGGTGTTTCCCCTGCTGTTGTAGCGATGTGAAGCAGATGGCGGCGGGTGTCCTGCGGAGTCCGTGGCTATTTCGGAAAATAGTTTGAATTTTTGTAAAACATTGCGATATGTGTTAAAATCCCAACTATTTCCGAAGTTCATATTTAAAGCCTGTCTAACGTGCAATACGCTAAACTAACCTTCAGTTGTCCTACTGGGGGACAACTGGGGGGCTCCTCCTCCCCTTCCCCCTTCCTTTCCTCTCCAAAATCGTTGTTCGCGGCTGTGTCCGGTGTTTCCCCTGCTGTTGTAGCGATGTGAAGCAGATGGCGGCGGGCGTCCTGCGGAGTCCGTGGCTATTTCGGAAAATAGTTTGAATTTTTGTAAAACATTGCGATAGGTGTTAAAATCCCAACTATTTCCGAAGTTCATATTTAAAGTGTGTCTAACGTGCAATACGCTAAACTAACCTTCAGTTGTCCTACTGGGGGACAACTGGGGGGCTCCTCCTCACCTTCCCCCTTCCTTTCCTCTCCAAAATCGTTGTTCGCGGCTGTGGCTGGTGTTTCCCCTGCTGTTGTAGCGATGTGAAGCAGATGGCGGCGGGCGTCCTGCGGAGTCCGTGGCTATTTCGGAAAATAATTTGAATTTTTGTAAAACATTGCGATATGTTTTAAAATCCCAACTATTTCGGAAGTTCATATTTAAAGCCTGTCTAACGTGCAATACGCTAAACTAACCTTCAGTTGTCCTACTGGGGGACAACTGGGGGGCTCCTCCTCCCCTTCCCCCTTCCTTTCCTCTCCAAAATCGTTGTTCGCGGCTGTGGCTGGTGTTTCCCCTGCTGTTGTAGCGATGTGAAGCAGATGGCGGCGGGCGTCCTGCGGAGTCCGTGGCTATTTCGGAAAATAGTTTGAATTTTTGTAAAACATTGCGATATGTTTTAAAATCCCAACTATTTCCGAAGTTCATATTTAAAGCCTGTCTAACGTGGAATACGCTAAACTAACCTTCAGTTGTCCTACTGGAGGACAACTGGGGGGCTCCTCCTCCCCTTCCCCCTTCCTTTCCTCTCCAAAATCGTTGTTCGCGGCTGTGTCTGGTGTTTCCCCTGCTGTTGTAGCGATGTGAAGCAGATGGCGGCGGGCGTCCTGCGGAGTCCGTGGCTATTTCGAAAAATAGTTTGAATTTTTGTAAAACATTGCGATATGTTTTAAAATCCCAACTATTTCCGAAGTTCATATTTAAAGCCTGTCTAACGTGCAATACGCTAAACTAACCTTCAGTTGTCCTACTGGTGGACAATTGGGGGGCTCCTCCTCCCCTTCCCTCTTCCTATCCTCTCCAAAATCGTTGTTCGCGGCTGTGGCTGGTGTTTCCCCTGCTGTTGTAGCGATGTGAAGCAGATGGCGGCTGGCGTCCTGCGGAGTCCGTGGCTATTTCGGAAAATAGTTTGAATTTTTGTAAAACATTGCGATATGTGTTAAAATCCCAACTATTTCCGAAGTTCATATTTAAAGCCTGTCTAACGTGCAATACGCTAAACTAACCTTCAGTTGTCCTACTGGGGGACAACTGGGGGGCTCCTCCTCCCCTTCCCCCTTCCTTTCCCTTCCAAATCGTTGTTCGCGCCTGTGTCCGGTGTTTCCCCTTCTGTTGTAGCGATGTGAAGCAGATGGCGGTGGGCGTCCTGCGGAGTCCGTGGCTATTTCGGAAAATAGTTTGAATTTTTGTAAAACATTGCGATAGGTGTTAAAATCCCAACTATTTCCGAAGTTCATATTTAAAGTGTGTCTAACGTGCAATACGCTAAACTAACCTTCAGTTGTCCTACTGGGGGACAACTGGGGGGCTCCTCCTCCCCTTCCCCCTTCCTTTCCTCTCCAAAATCGTTGTTCGCGGCTGTGGCTGGTGTTTCCCCTGCTGTTGTAGCGATGTGAAGCAGATGGCGGCGGGCGTCCTGCGGAGTCCGTGGCTATTTCGGAAAATAATTTGAATTTTTGTAAAACATTGCGATATGTTATAAAATCCCAACTATTTCGGAAGTTCATATTTAAAGCTTGTCTAACGTGCAATACGCTAAACTAACCTTCAGTTGTCCTACTGGGGGACAACTGGGGGCTCCTCCTCCCCTCCCCCTTCCTTTCCTCTCCAAAATCGTTGTTCGCGGCTGTGGCTGGTGTTTCCCCTGCTGTTGTAGCGATGTGAAGCAGATGGCGGCGGGCGTCCTGCGGAGTCCGTGGCTATTTCGGAAAGTAATTTGAATTTTTGTAAAACATTGCGATATGTTTTAAAATCCCAACTGTTTCCGAAGTTCATATTTAAAGCCTGTCTAACGTGGAATACGCTAAACTAACCTTCAGTTGTCCTACTGGAGGACAACTGGGGGGCTCCTCCTCCCCTTCCCCCTTCCTTTCCTCTCCAAAATCGTTGTTCGCGGCTGTGGCTGGTGTTTCCCCTGCTGTTGTAGCGATGTGAAGCAGATGGCGGCGGGCGTCCTGCGGAGTCCGTGGCTATTTCGGAAAATAGTTTGAATTTTTGTAAAACATTGCGATATGTTTTAAAATCCCAACTATTTCCGAAGTTCATATTTAAAGCCTGTCTAACGTGCAATACGCTAAACTAACCTTCAGTTGTCCTACTGGTGGACAACTGGGGGGCTCCTCCTCCCCTTCCCCCTTCCTATCCTCTCCAAAATTGTTGTTCGCGGCTGTGGCTGGTGTTTCCCCTGCTGTTGTAGCGATGTGAAGCAGATGGCGGCCGGCGTCCTGCGGAGTCCGTGGCTATTTCGGAAAATAGTTTGAATTTTTGTAAAACATTGCGATATGTTTTAAAATCCCAACTATTTCCGAAGTTCATATTTAAAGCCTGTCTAACGTGCAATACGCTAAACTAACCTTCAGTTGTCCTACTGGTGGACAACTGGGGGGCTCCTCCTCCCCATCCCTCTTCCTATCCTCTCCAAAATCGTTGTTCGCGGCGGTGGCTGGTGTTTCCCCTGCTGTTGTAGCGATGTGAAGCAGATGGCGGCCAGCGTCCTGCGGAGTCCGTGGCTATTTCGGAAAATAGTTAGAATTTTTGTAAAACATTGCGATATGTTTTAAAATCCCAACAAATTCCGAAGTTCATATTTAAAGCCTGTCTAACGTGCAATACGCTTAACTAACATTCAGTTGTCCTACTGGGGGACAACTGGGGGGCTCCTCCTCCCCTTCCCCCTTCCTTTCCTCTCCAAAATCGTTGTTCGCGGCTGTGGCTGGTGTTTCCCCTGCTGTTGTAGCGATGTGAAGCAGATGGCGGCGGGTGTCCTGCGGAGTCCGTGGCTATTTCGGAAAATAGTTTGAATTTTTGTAAAACATTGCGATATGTGTTAAAATCCCAACTATTTCCGAAGTTCATATTTAAAGCCTGTCTAACGTGCAATACGCTAAACTAACCTTCAGTTGTCCTACTGGGGGACAACTGGGGGGCTCCTCCTCCCCTTCCCCCTTCCTTTCCTCTCCAAAATCGTTGTTCGCGGCTGTGGCTGGTGTTTCCCCTGCTGTTGTAGCGATGTGAAGCAGATGGCGGCGGGCGTCCTGCGGAGTCCGTGGCTATTTCGGAAAATAGTTTGAATTTTTGTAAAACATTGCGATATGTTTTAAAATCCCAACTATTTCCGAAGTTCATATTTAAAGCCTGTCTAACGTGCAATACGCTAAACTAACCTTCAGTTGTCCTACTGGTGGACAACTGGAGGGCTCCTCCTCCCCTTCCCTCTTCCTATCCTCTCCAAAATCGTTGTTCGCGGCTGTGGCTGGTGATTCCCCTGCTGTTGTAGCGATGTGAAGCAGATGGCGGCCAGCGTCCTGCGGAGTCCGTGGCTATTTCGGAAAATAGTTTGAATTTTTGTAAAACATTGCGATATGTTTTAAAATCCCAACAAATTCCGAAGTTCATATTTAAAGCCTGTCTAACGTGCAATACGCTAAACTAACATTCAGTTGTCCTACTGGGGGACAACTGGGGGGCTCCTCCTCCCCTTCCCCCTTCCTTTCCTCTCCAAAATCGTTGTTCACGGCTGTGGCTGGTGTTTCCCCTGCTGTTGTAGCGATGTGAAGCAGATGGCGGCGGGTGTCCTGCGGAGTCCGTGGCTATTTCGGAAAATAGTTTGAATTTTTGTAAAACATAGCGATATGTGTTAAAATCCCAACTATTTCCGAAGTTCATATCTAAAGACTGTCTAACGTGCAATACGCTAAACTAACCTTCAGTTATCCTACTGGGGGACAAGTGGGGGGCTCCTCCTCCCCTTCCCCCTTCCTTTACTCTCCAAAATCATTGTTCGCGGCTGTGGCTGGTGTTTCCCCTGCTGTTGTAGCGATGTGAAGCAGATGGCAGCGGGCGTCCTGCAGATTCCGTAGCTATTTCGGAAAATAGTTTGAATTTTTGTAAAACATTGCGATATGTTTTAAAATCCCAACTATTTCCGAAGTTCATATTTAAAGTCTGTCTAACGTGCAATACGCTAAACTAACCTTCAGTTGTCCTACTGGGGGACAACTGGGGGGCTCCTCCTCCCCTTCCCCCTTCCTTTCCTCTCCAAAATCGTTGTTCGCGGCTGTGGCTGGTGTTTCCCCTGCTGTTGTAGCGATGTGAAGCAGATGGCGGCGGGCGTCCTGCGGAGTCCGTGGCTATTTCGGAAAATAATTTGAATTTTTGTAAAACATTGCGATATGTTTTAAATCCAAACTATTTTCGAAGTTCATATTTAAAGCCTGTCTAACGTGCAATACGCTTAACTAACCTTCAGTTGTCCTACTGGGGGACAACTGGGGGGTCCTCCTCCCCTTCCCTCTTCCTTTCCTCTCCAAAATCGTTGTTCGCGGCTGTGGCTGGTGTTTCCCCTGCTGTTGTAGCGATGTGAAGCAGATGGCTGCGGGCGTCCAGCGGAGTCCATGGCTATTTCGGAAAATAGTTTGAATTTTTGTAAAACATTGCGATATGTGTTAAAATCCCAACTATTTCCGAAGTTCATATTTAAAGCCTGTCTAACGTGCAATACGCTAAACTAACCTTCAGTTGTCCTACTGGGGGACAACTGGGAGCTCCTCCTCCCCTTCCCCATTCCTTTCCTCTCCAAAATCGTTGTTCGCGGCTGTGGCTGGTGTTTCCCCTGCTGTTGTAGCGATGTGAAGCAGATGCCGGCGGGCGTCCTGCGGAGTCCGTGGCTATTTCGGAAAATAGTTTGAATTTTTGTAAAACATTGCGATATGTTTTAAAATCCCAACTATTTCCGAAGTTCATATTTAAAGCCTGTCTAACGTGCAATACGCTAAACTAACCTTCAGTTGTCCTACTGGGGGACAACTGGGGGGCTCCTCCTCCCCTTCCCCCTAACTTTCCTCTCCAAAATCGTTGTTCGCGGCTGTGGCTGGTGTTTCCCCTGCTGTTGTAGCGATGTGAAGCAGATGGCGGCGGGCGTCCTGCGGAGTCCGTGGCTATTTCGGAAAATAGTGTGAATTTTTGTAAAACATTACGATATGTGTTAAAATCCCAACTATTTCCGAAGTTCATATTTAAAGCCTGTCTAACGTGCAATACACTAAACTAACCTTCCGTTGTCCTACTGTGGGGACAACTGGGGGGCTCCTCCTCCCCTTCCCCCTTCCTATCCTCTCCAAAATCGTTGTTCGCGGCTGTGGCTGGTGTTTCCCCTGCTGTTGTAGCGATGTGAAGCAGATGGCGGCGGGCGTGCTGCGGAGTCCGTGGCTATTTCGGAAAATAGTTTGACTTTTTGAAAAACATTGCGATATGTTTTAAAATCCCAACTAACTCCGAAGTTCATATTTAAAGCCTGTCTAACGTGCAATACGCTAAACTAACATTCAGTTCTCCTACTGGTGGACAACTGGGGGGCTCCTCCTCCCCTTCCCCCTTCCTTTACTCTCCAAAATCATTGTTCGCGGCTGTGGCTGGTGTTTCCCCTGCTGTTGTAGCGATGTGAAGCAGATGGCAGCGGGCGTCCTGCAGAGTCCGTAGCTATTTCGGAAAATAGTTTGAATTTTTGTAAAACATTGCGATATGTTTTAAATCCAAACTATTTTCGAAGTTCATATTTAAAGCCTGTCTAACGTGCAATACGCTTAACTAACCTTCAGTTGTCCTACTGGGGGACAACTGGGGGGTCCTCCTCCCCTTCCCTCTTCCTTTCCTCTCCAAAATCGTTGTTCGCGGCTGTGGCTGGTGTTTCCCCTGCTGTTGTAGCGATGTGAAGCAGATGGCTGCGGGCGTCCAGCGGAGTCCATGGCTATTTCGGAAAATAGTTTGAATTTTTGTAAAACATTGCGATATGTGTTAAAATCCCAACTATTTCCGAAGTTCATATTTAAAGCCTGTCTAACGTGCAATACGCTAAACTAACCTTCAGTTGTCCTACTGGGGGACAACTGGGGGCTCCTCCTCCCCTTCCCCCTTCCTTTCCTCTCCAAAATCGTTGTTCGCGGCTGTGGCTGGTGTTTCCCCTGCTGTTGTAGCGATGTGAAGCAGATGCCGGCGGGCGTCCTGCGGAGTCCGTGGCTATTTCGGAAAATAGTTTGAATTTTTGTAAAACATTGCGATATGTTTTAAAATCCCAACTATTTCCGAAGTTCATATTTAAAGCCTGTCTAACGTGCAATACGCTAAACTAACCTTCAGTTGTCCTACTGGGGGACAACTGGGGGGCTCCTCCTCCCCTTCCCCCTAACTTTCCTCTCAAAAATCGTTGTTCGCGGCTGTGGCTGGTGTTTCCCCTGCTGTTGTAGCGATGTGAAGCAGATGCCGGCGGGCGTCCTGCGGAGTCCGTGGCTATTTCGGAAAATAGTTTGAATTTTTGTAAAACATTGCGATATGTTTTAAAATCCCAACTATTTCCGAAGTTCATATTTAAAGCCTGTCTAACGTGCAATACGCTAAACTAACCTTCAGTTGTCCTACTGGGGGACAACTGGGGGGCTCCTCCTCCCCTTCCCCCTAACTTTCCTCTCCAAAATCGTTGTTCGCGGCTGTGGCTGGTGTTTCCCCTGCTGTTGTAGCGATGTGAAGCAGATGGCGGCGGGCGTCCTGCGGAGTCCGTGGCTATTTCGGAAAATAATTTGAATTTTTGTAAAACATTGCGATATGTTTTAAATCCATACTATTTTCGAAGTTCATATTTAAAGCCTGTCTAACGTGCAATACGCTCAACTAACCTTCAGTTGTCCTACTGGGGGACAACTGGGGGGTCCTCCTCCCCTTCCCTCTTCCTTTCCTCTCCAAAATCGTTGTTCGCGGCTGTGGCTGGTGTTTCCCCTGCTGTTGTAGCGATGTGAAGCAGATGGCTGCGGGCGTCCAGCGGAGTCCATGGCTATTTCGGAAAATAGTTTGAATTTTTGTAAAACATTGCGATATGTGTTAAAATCCCAACTATTTCCGAAGTTCATATTTAAAGCCTGTCTAACGTGCAATACGCTAAACTAACCTTCAGTTGTCCTACTGGGGGACAACTGGGGGCTCCTCCTCCCCTTCCCCCTTCCTTTCCTCTCCAAAATCGTTGTTCGCGGCTGTGGCTGGTGTTTCCCCTGCTGTTGTAGCGATGTGAAGCAGATGCCGGCGGGCGTCCTGCGGAGTCCGTGGCTATTTCGGAAAATAGTTTGAATTTTTGTAAAACATTGCGATATGTTTTAAAATCCCAACTATTTCCGAAGTTCATATTTAAAGCCTGTCTAACGTGCAATACGCTAAACTAACCTTCAGTTGTCCTACTGGGGGACAACTGGGGGGCTCCTCCTCCCCTTCCCCCTAACATTCCTCTCCAAAATCGTTGTTCGCGGCTGTGGCTGGTGTTTCCCCTGCTGTTGTAGCGATGTGAAGCAGATGGCGGCGGGCGTCCTGCGGAGTCCGTGGCTATTTCGGAAAATAATTTGAATTTTTGTAAAACATTGCGATATGTTTTAAATCCAAACTATTTTCGAAGTTCATATTTAAAGCCTGTCTAACGTGCAATACGCTTAACTAACCTTCAGTTGTCCTACTGGAGGACAACTGGGGGGTCCTCCTCCCCTACCCTCTTCCTTTCCTCTCCAAAATCGTTGTTCGCGGCTGTGGCTGGTGTTTCCCCTGCTGTTGTAGCGATGTGAAGCAGATGGCTGCGGGCGTCCAGCGGAGTCCATGGCTATTTCGGAAAATAGTTTGAATTTTTGTAAAACATTGCGATATGTGTTAAAATCCCAACTATTTCCGAAGTTCATATTTAAAGCCTGTCTAACGTGCAATACGCTAAACTAACCTTCAGTTGTCCTACTGGGGGACAACTGGGGGCTCCTCCTCCCCTTCCCCATTCCTTTCCTCTCCAAAATCGTTGTTCGCGGCTGTGGCTGGTGTTTCCCCTGCTGTTGTAGCGATGTGAAGCAGATGCCGGCGGGCGTCCTGCGGAGTCCGTGGCTATTTCGGAAAATAGTTTGAATTTTTGTAAAACATTGCGATATGTTTTAAAATCCCAACTATTTCCGAAGTTCATATTTAAAGCCTGTCTAACGTGCAATACGCTAAACTAACCTTCAGTTGTCCTACTGGGGGACAACTGGGGGGCTCCTCCTCCCCTTCCCCCTAACTTTCCTCTCCAAAATCGTTGTTCGCGGCTGTGGCTGGTGTTTCCCCTGCTGTTGTAGCGATGTGAAGCAGATTGCGGCGGGCGTCCTGCGGAGTCCGTGGCTATTTCGGAAAATAGTGTGAATTTTTGTAAAACATTACGATATGTGTTAAAATCCCAACTATTTCCGAAGTTCATATATAAAGCCTGTCTAACGTGCAATACACTAAACTAACCTTCCGTTGTCCTACTGTGGGGACAACTGGGGGGCTCCTCCTCCCCTTCCCCCTTCCTATCCTCTCCAAAATCGTTGTTCGCGGCTGTGGCTGGTGTTTCCCCTGCTGTTGTAGCGATGTGAAGCAGATGGCGGCGGGCGTGCTGCGGAGTCCGTGGCTATTTCGGAAAATAGTTTGACTTTTTGAAAAACATTGCGATATGTTTTAAAATCCCAACTAATTCCGAAGTTCATATTTAAAGCCTGTCTAACGTGCAATACGCTAAACTAACATTCAGTTCTCCTACTGGTGGACAACTGGGGGGCTCCTCCTCCCCTTCCCCCTTCCTTTACTCTCCAAAATCATTGTTCGCGGCTGTGGCTGGTGTTTCCCCTGCTGTTGTAGCGATGTGAAGCAGATGGCAGCGGGCGTCCTGCAGAGTCCGTAGCTATTTCGGAAAATAGTTTGAATTTTTGTAAAACATTGCGATATGTTTTAAAATCCCAACTATTTCCGAAGTTCATATTTAAAGTCTGTCTAACGTGCAATACGCTAAACTAACCTTCGGTTGTCCTACTGGGGGACAACTGGGGGGCTCCTCCTCCCCTTCCCCCTTCCTTTCCTCTCCAAAATCGTTGTTCGCGGCTGTGGCTGGTGTTTCCCCTGCTGTTGTAGCGATGTGAAGCAGATGGCGGCGGGCGTCCTGCGGAGTCCGTGGCTATTTCGGAAAATAATTTGAATTTTTGTAAAACATTGCGATATGTTTTAAATCCAAACTATTTTCGAAGTTCATATTTAAAGCCTGTCTAACGTGCAATACGCTTAACTAACCTTCAGTTGTCCTACTGGGGGACAACTGGGGGGTCCTCCTCCCCTTCCCTCTTCCTTTCCTCTCCAAAATCGTTGTTCGCGGCTGTGGCTGGTGTTTCCCCTGCTGTTGTAGCGATGTGAAGCAGATGGCTGCGGGCGTCCAGCGGAGTCCATGGCTATTTCGGAAAATAGTTTGAATTTTTGTAAAACATTGCGATATGTGTTAAAATCCCAACTATTTCCGAAGTTCATATTTAAAGCCTGTCTAACGTGCAATACGCTAAACTAACCTTCAGTTGTCCTACTGGGGGACAACTGGGGGCTCCTCCTCCCCTTCCCCCTTCCTTTCCTCTCCAAAATCGTTGTTCGCGGCTGTGGCTGGTGTTTCCCCTGCTGTTGTAGCGATGTGAAGCAGATGCCGGCGGGCGTCCTGCGGAGTCCGTGGCTATTTCGGAAAATAGTTTGAATTTTTGTAAAACATTGCGATATGTTTTAAAATCCCAACTATTTCCGAAGTTCATATTTAAAGCCTGTCTAACGTGCAATACGCTAAACTAACCTTCAGTTGTCCTACTGGGGGACAACTGGGGGGCTCCTCCTCCCCTTCCCCCTAACTTTCCTCTCCAAAATCGTTGTTCGCGGCTGTGGCTGGTGTTTCCCCTGCTGTTGTAGCGATGTGAAGCAGATGGCGGCGGGCGTCCTGCGGAGTCCGTGGCTATTTCGGATAATAGTGTGAATTTTTGTAAAACATTACGATATGTGTTAAAATCCCAACTATTTCCGAAGTTCATATTTAAAGCCTGTCTAACGTGCAATACACTAAACTAACCTTCCGTTGTCCTACTGTGGGGACAACTGGGGGGATCCTCCTCCCCTTCCCCCTTCCTATCCTCTCCAAAATCGTTGTTCGCGGCTGTGGCTGGTGTTTCCCCTGCTGTTGTAGCGATGTGAAGCAGATGGCGGCGGGCGTGCTGCGGAGTCCGTGGCTATTTCGGAAAATAGTTTGACTTTTTGAAAAACATTGCGATATGTTTTAAAATCCCAACTAATTCCGAAGTTCATATTTAAAGCCTGTCTAACGTGCAATACGCTAAACTAACATTCAGTTCTCCTACTGGTGGACAACTGGGGGGCTCCTCCTCCCCTTCCCCCTTCCTTTCCTCTCCAAAATCGTTGTTCGCGGCTGTGGCTGGTGTTTCCCCTGCTGTTGTAGCGATGTGAAGCAGATGGCGGCCGGCGTCCTGCGGAGTCCGTGGCTATTTCGGAAAATAGTTAGAATTTTTGTAAAACATTGCGATATGTTTTAAAATCCCAACAAATTCCGAAGTTCATATTTAAAGCCTGTCTAACGTGCAATACGCTAAACTAACATTCAGTTGTCCTACTGGGGGACAACTGGGGGGCTCCTCCTCCCCTTCCCCCTTCCTTTCCTCTCCAAAATCGTTGATCGCGGCTGTGGCTGGAGTTTCCCCTGCTGTTGTAGCGATGTGAAGCAGATGGCGGCGGGTGTCCTGCGGAGTCCGTGGCTATTTCGGAAAATAGTTTGAATTTTTGTAAAACATTGCGATATGTGTTAAAATCCCAACTATTTCCGAAGTTCATATTTAAAGCCTGTCTAACGTGCAATACGCTAAACTAACCTTCAGTTGTCCTACTGGGGGACAACTGGGGGGCTCCTCCTCCCCTTCCCCCTTCCTTTCCTCTCCAAAATCGTTGTTCGCGGCTGTGTCTGGTGTTTCCCCTACTGTTGTAGCGATGTGAAGCAGATGGCGGCGGGCGTCCTGCGGAGTCCGTGGCTATTTCGGAAAATAGTTTGAATTTTTGTAAAACATTGCGATATGTTTTAAAATCCCAACTATTTCCGAAGTTCATATTTAAAGCCTGTCTAACGTGCAATACGCTAAACTAACCTTCAGTTGTCCTACAGGGGGACAACTGGGGGGCTCCTCCTCCCCTTCCCTCTTCCTATCCTCTCCAAAATCGTTGTTCGCGGCTTTGGCTGGTGTTTCCCCTGCTGTTGTAGCGATGTGAAGCAGATGGCGGCCAGCGTCCTGCGGAGTCCGTGGCAATTTCGGAAAATAGTTAGAATTTTTGTAAAACATTGCGATATGTTTTAAAATCCCAACAAATTCCGAAGTTCATATTTAAAGCCTGTCTAACGTGCAATACGCTAAACTAACATTCAGTTGTCCTACTGGGGGACAACTGGGGGGCTCCTCCTCCCCTTCCCCCTTCCTTTCCTCTCCAAAATCGTTGTTCACGGCTGTGGCTGGTGTTTCCCCTGCTGTTGTAGCGATGTGAAGCAGATGGCGGCGGGTGTCCTGCGGAGTCCGTGGCTATTTCGGAAAATAGTTTGAATTTTTGTAAAACATTGCGATATGTGTTAAAATCCCAACTATTTCCGAAGTTCATATTTAAAGCCTGTCTAACGTGCAATACGCTAAACTAACCTTCAGTTGTCCTACTGGGGGACAACTGGGGGGCTCTTCCTCCCCTTCCCCCTTCCTTTCCTCTCCAAAATCGTTGTTCGCGGCTGTGTCCGGTGTTTCCCCTGCTGTTGTAGCGATGTGAAGCAGATGGCGGCGGGCGTCCTGCGGAGTCCGTGGCTATTTCGGAAAATAGTTTGAATTTTTGTAAAACATTGCGATAGGTGTTAAAATCCCAACTATTTCCGAAGTTCATATTTAAAGTGTGTCTAACGTGCAATACGCTAAACTAACCTTCAGTTGTCCTACTGGGGGACAACTGGGGGGGCTCCTCCTCCCCTTCCCCCTTCCTTTCCTCTCCAAAATCGTTGTTCGCGGCTGTGGCTGGTGTTTCCCCTGCTGTTGTAGCGATGTGAAGCAGATGGCGGCGGGCGTCCTGCGGAGTCCGTGGCTATTTCGGAAAATAATTTGAATTTTTGTAAAACATTGCGATATGTTTTAAAATCCCAACTATTTCGGAAGTTCATATTTAAAGCCTGTCTAACGTGCAATACGCTAAACTAACCTTCAGTTGTCCTACTGGGGGACAACTGGGGGGCTCCTCCTCCCCATCCCCCTTCCTTTCCTCTCCAAAATCGTTGTTCGCGGCTGTGGCTGGTGTTTCCCCTGCTGTTGTAGCGATGTGAAGCAGATGGCGGCGGGCGTCCTGCGGAGTCCGTGGTCATTTCGGAAAGTAATTTGTATTTTTGTAAAACATTGCGATATGTTTTAAAATCCCGACTATTTCCGAAGTTCATATTTAAAGCCTGTCTAACGTGGAATACGCTAAACTAACCTTCAGTTGTCCTACTGGAGGACAACTGGGGGGCTCCTCCTCCCCTTCCCCCTTCCTTTCCTCTCCAAAATCGTTGTTCGCGGCTGTGGCTGGTGTTTCCCCTGCTGTTGTAGCGATGTGAAGCAGATGGCGGCCAGCGTCCTGCGGAGTCCGTGGCTATTTCGGAAAATAGTTTGAATTTTTGTAAAACATTGCGATATGTTTTAAAATCCCAACTATTTCCGAAGTTCATATTTAAAGCCTGTCTAACGTGCAATACGCTAAACTAACATTCAGTTGTCCTACTGGGGGACAACTGGGGGGCTCCTCCTCCCCTTCCCCCTTCCTTTCCTCTCCAAAATCGTTGTTCGCGGCTGTGGCTGGTGTTTCCCCTGCTGTTGTAGCGATGTGAAGCAGATGGCGGCGGGTGTCCTGCGGAGTCCGTGGCTATTTCGGAAAATAGTTTGAATTTTTGTAAAACATTGCGATATGTGTTAAAATCCCAACTATTTCCGAAGTTCATATTTAAAGCCTGTCTAACGTGCAATACGCTAAACTAACCTTCAGTTGTCCTACTGGGGGACAACTGGGGGGCTCCTCCTCCCCTTCCCCCTTCTTTTCCTCTCCAAAATCGTTGTTCGCGGCTGTGGCTGGTGTTTCCCCTGCTGTTGTAGCGATGTGAAGCAGATGGCGGCGGGCGTCCTGCGGAGTCCGTGGCTATTTCGGAAAATAGTTTGAATTTTTGTAAAACATTGCGATATGTTTTAAAATCCCAACTATTTCCGAAGTTCATATTTAAGCCTGTCTAACGTGCAATACGCTAAACTAACCTTCAGTTGTCCTACTGGTGGACAACTGGGGGGCTCCTCCTCCCCTTCCCTCTTCCTATCCTCTCCAAAATCGTTGTTCGCGGCTGTGGCTGGTGTTTCCCCTGCTGTTGTAGCGATGTGAAGCAGATGGCGGCCAGCGTCCTGCGGAGTCCGTGGCTATTTCGGAAAATAGTTTGAATTTTTGTAAAACATTGCGATATGTTTTAAAATCCCAACAAATTCCGAAGTTCATATTTAAAGCCTGTCTAACGTGCAATACGCTAAACTAACATTCAGTTGGCCTACTGGGGGACAACTGGGGGGCTCCTCCTCCCCTTCCCCCTTCCTTTCCTCTCCAAAATCGTTCTTCGCGGCTGTGGCTGGTGTTTCCCCTGCTGTTGTAGCGATGTGAATCAGATGGCGGCGGGTGTCCTGCGGAGTCCGTGGCTATTTCGGAAAATAGTTTGAATTTTTGTAAAACATTGCGATATGTGTTAAAATCCCAACTATTTCCGAAGTTCATATTTAAAGCCTGTCTAACGTGCAATACGCTAAACTAACCTTCAGTTGTCCTACTGGGGGACAACTGGGGGGCTCCTCCACCCCTTCCCCCTTCCTTTCCTCTCCAAAATCGTTGTTCGCGGCTGTGTCTGGTGTTTCCCCTGCTGTTGTAGCGATGTGAAGCAGATGGCGGCGGGCGTCCTGCGGAGTCCGTGGCTATTTCGGAAAATAATTTGAATTTTTGTAAAACATTGCGATAGGTGTTAAAATCCCAACTATTTCCGAAGTTCATATTTAATGTGTGTCTAACGTGCAATACGCTAAACTAACCTTCAGTTGTCCTACTGGGGGACAACTGGGGGGGCTCCTCCTCCCCTTCCCCCTTCCTTTCCTCTCCAAAATCGTTGTTCGCGGCTGTGGCTGGTGTTTCCCCTGCTGTTGTAGCGATGTGAAGCAGATGGCGGCGGGCGTCCTGCGGAGTCCGTGGCTATTTCGGAAAATAATTTGAATTTTTGTAAAACATTGCGATATGTTTTAAAATCCCAACTATTTCGGAAGTTCATATTTAAAGCCTGTCTAACGTGCAATACGCTAAACTAACCTTCAGTTGTCCTACTGGGGGACAACTGGGGGGCTCCTCCTCCCCTTCCCCCTTCCTTTCCTCTCCAAAATCGTTGTTCGCGGCTGTGGCTGGTGTTTCCCCTGCTGTTGTAGCGATGTGAAGCAGATGGCGGCGGGCGTCCTGCGGAGTCCGTGGTCATTTCGGAAAGTAATTTGTATTTTTGTAAAACATTGCGATATGTTTTAAAATCCCAACTATTTCCGAAGTTCATATTTAAAGCCTGTCTAACGTGGAATACGCTAAACTAACCTTCAGTTGTCCTACTGGAGGACAACTGGGGGGCTCCTCCTCCCCTTCCCCCTTCCTTTCCTCTCCAAAATCGTTGTTCGCGGCTGTGGCTGGTGTTTCCCCTGCTGTTGTAGCGATGTGAAGCAGATGGCGGCGGGCGTCCTGCGGAGTCCGTGGCTATTTCGGAAAATAGTTTGAATTTTTGTAAAACATTGCGATATGTTTTAAAATCCCAACTATTTCCGAAGTTCATATTTAAAGCCTGTCTAACGTGCAATACGCTAAACTAACCTTCAGTTGTCCTACTGGTGGACAACTGGGGGGCTCCTCCTCCCCTTCCCCCTTCCTATCCTCTCCAAAATCGTTGTTCGCGGCTGTGGCTGGTGTTTCCCCTGCTGTTGTAGCGATGTGAAGCAGATGGCGGCCGGCGTCCTGCGGAGTCCGTGGCTATTTCGCAAAATAGTTTGAATTTTTGTAAAACATTGCGATATGTTTTAAAATCCCAACTATTTCCGAAGTTCATATTTAAAGCCTGTCTAACGTGCAATACGCTAAACTAACCTTCAGTTGTCCTACCGGTGGACAACTGGGGGGCTCCTCCTCCCCTTCCCTCTTCCTATCCTCTCCAAAATCGTTGTTCGCGGCTGTGGCTGGTGTTTCCCCTGCTGTTGTAGCGATGTGAAGCAGATGGCGGCCAGCGTCCTGCGGAGTCCGTGGCTATTTCGGAAAATAGTTAGAATTTTTGTAAAACATTGCGATACGTTTTAAAATCCCAACAAATTCCGAAGTTCATATTTAAAGCCTGTCTAACGTGCAATACGCTAAACTAACATTCAGTTGTCCTACTGGGGGACAACTGGGGGGCTCCTCCTCCCCTTCCCCCTTCCTTTCCTCTCCAAAATCGTTGTTTGCGGCTGTGGCTGGTGTTTCCCCTGCTGTTGTAGCGATGTGAAGCAGATGGCGGCGGGTGTCCTGCGGAGTCCGTGGCTATTTCGGAAAATAGTTTGAATTTTTGTAAAACATTGCGATATGTGTTAAAATCCCAACTATTTCCGAAGTTCATATTTAAAGCCTGTCTAACGTGCAATACGCTAAACTAACCTTCAGTTGTCCTACTGGGGGACAACTGGGGGGCTCCTCCTCCCCTTCCCCCTTCCTTTCCTCTCCAAAATCGTTGTTAGCGGCTGTGGCTGGTGTTTCCCCTGCTGTTGTAGCGATGTGAAGCAGATGGTGGCGGGCGTCCTGCGGAGTCCGTGGCTATTTCGGAAAATAGTTTGAATTTTTGTAAAACATTGCGATATGTTTTAAACTCCCACATATTTCCGAAGTTCATATTTAAGCCTGTCTAACGTGCAATACGCTAAACTAACCTTCAGTTGTCCTACTGGTGGACAACTGGGGGGCTCCTCCTCTCCTTCCCTCTTCCTATCCTCTCCAAAATCGTTGTTCGCGGCTGTGGCTGGTGTTTCCCCTGCTGTTGTAGCGATGTGAAGCAGATGGCGGCCAGCGTCCTGCGGAGTCCGTGGCTATTTCGGAAAATAGTTTGAATTTTTGTAAAACATTGCGATATGTTTTAAAATCCCAACAAATTCCGAAGTTCATATTTAAAGCCTGTCTAACGTGCAATACGCTAAACTAACATTCAGTTGGCCTACTGGGGGACAACTGGGGGGCTCCTCCTCCCCTTCCCCCTTCCTTTCCTCTCCAAAATCGTTCTTCGCGGCTGTGGCTGGTGTTTCCCTGCTGTTGTAGCGATGTGAAGCAGATGGCGGCGGGTGTCCTGCGGAGTCCGTGGCTATTTCGGAAAATAGTTTGAATTTTTGTAAAACATTGCGATATGTGTTAAAATCCCAACTATTTCCGAAGTTCATATTTAAAGCCTGTCTAACGTGCAATACGCTAAACTAACCTTCAGTTGTCCTACTGGGGGACAACTGGGGGGCTCCTCCTCCCCTTCCCCCTTCCTTTCCTCTCCAAAATCGTTGTTCGCGGCTGTGTCTGGTGTTTCTCCTGCTGTTGTAGCGATGTGAAGCAGATGGCGGCGGGCGTCCTGCGGAGTCCGTGGCTATTTCGGAAAATAGTTTGAATTTTTGTAAAACATTGCGATAGGTGTTAAAATCCCAACTATTTCCGAAGTTCATATTTAAAGTGTGTCTAACGTGCAATACGCTAAACTAACCTTCAGTTGTCCTACTGGGGGACAAGTGGGGGGCTCCTCCTCCCCTTCCCCCTTCCTTTCCTCTCCAAAATCGTTGTTCGCGGCTGTGGCTGGTGTTTCCCCTGCTGTTGTAGCGATGTGAAGCAGATGGCGGCGGGCGTCCTGCGGAGTCCGTGGCTATTTCGGAAAATAGTTAGAATTTTTGTAATACATTGCGATATGTTTTAAAATCCCAACTAATTCCGAAGTTCATATTTAAAGCCTGTCTAACGTGCAATACGCTAAACTAACCTTCAGTTGTCCTACTGGGGGACAACTGGAGGGCTCCTCCTCACCTTCCCCCTTCCTTTCCTCTCCAAAATCGTTGTTCGCGGCTGTGGCTGGTGTTTCCCCTGCTGTTGTAGCGATGTGAAGCAGATGGCGGCGGGCGTCCTGCGGAGTCCGTGGCTATTTCGGAAAATAGTTAGAATTTTTGTAAAACATTGCGATATGTTTTAAAATCCCAACTATTTCGGAAGTTCATATTTAAAGTCTGTCTAACGTGCAATACGCTAAACTAACCTTCAGTTGTCCAACTGGGGGACAACTGGGGGGCTCCTCCTCCCCTTCCCCCTTCCTTTCCTCTCCAAAATCGTTGTTCGCGGCTGTGGCTGGTGTTTCCCTTGCTGTTGTAGCGATGTGAAGCAGATGGCGGCGGGCGGCCTGCGGAGTCCGTGGCTATTTCGGAGAATAGTTTGAATTTTTGTAAAACATTGCGATATGTGTTAAAATCCCAACTATTTCCGAAGTTCATATCTAAAGACTGTCTAACGTGCAATACGCTAAACTAACCTTCAGTTATCCTACTGGGGGAGAAGTGGGGGGCTCCTCCTCCCCTTCCCCCTTCCTTTACTCTCCAAAATCATTGTTCGCGGCTGTGGCTGGTGTTTCCCCTGCTGTTGTAGCGATGTGAAGCAGATGGCAGCGGCGTCCTGCAGAGTCCGTAGCTATTTCGGAAAATAGTTTGAATTTTTGTAAAACATTGCGATATGTTTTAAAATCCCAACTATTTCCGAAGTTCATATTTAATGTCTGTCTAACGTGCAATACGCTAAACTAACCTTCAGTTGTCCTACTGGGGGACAACTGGGGGGCTCCTCCTCCCCTTCCCCCTTCCTTTCCTCTCCAAAATCGTTCTTCGCGGCTGTGGCTGGTGTTTCCCCTGCTGTTGTAGCGATGTGAAGCAGATGGCGGCGGGCGTCCTGCGGAGTCCGTGGCTATTTCGGAAAATAGTTTGAATTTTTGTAAAACATTGCGATATGTGTTAAAATCCCAACTATTTCCGAAGTTCATATTTAAAGCCTGTCTAACGTGCAATACGCTAAACTAACCTTCAGTTGTCCTACTGGGGGACAACTGGGGGGCTCCTCCTCCCCTTCCCCCTTCCTTTCCTCTCCAAAATCGTTGTTCGCGGCTGTGGCTGGTGTTTCCCTTGCTGTTGTAGCGATGTGAAGCAGATGGCGGCGGGCGTCCTGCGGAGTCCGTGGCTATTTCGGAAAATAGTTTGAATTTATGTAAAACATTGCCATATGTGTTAAAATCCCAACTATTTCCGAAGTTCATATTTAAAGCCTGTCTAACGTGCAATACGCTAAACTAACCTTCAGTTATCCTACTGGGGGACAAGTGGGGGGCTCCTCCTCCCCTTCCCCCTTCCTTTACTCTCCAAAATCATTGTTCGCGGCTGTGGCTGGTGTTTCCCCTGCTGTTGTAGCGATGTGAAGCAGATGGCAGCGGCGTCCTGCAGAGTCCGTAGCTATTTCGGAAAATAGTTTGAATTTTTGTAAAACATTGCGATATGTTTTAAAATCCCAACTATTTCCGAAGTTCATATTTAAAGTCTGTCTAACGTGCAATACGCTAAACTAACCTTCAGTTGTCCTACTGGGGGACAACTGGGGGGCTCCTCCTCCCCTTCCCCCTTCCTTTCCTCTCCAAAATCGTTGTTCGCGGCTGTGTCTGGTGTCTCCCCTGCTGTTGTAGCGATGTGAAGCAGATGGCGGCGGGCGTCCTGCGGAGTCCGTGGCTATTTCGGAAAATAGTTTGAATTTTTGTAAAACATTGCGATAGGTGTTAAAATCCCAACTATTTCCGAAGTTCATATTTAAAGTGTGTCTAACGTGCAATACGCTAAACTAACCTTCAGTTGTCCTACTGGGGGACAAGTGGGGGGCTCCTCCTCCCCTTCCCCCTTCCTTTCCTCTCCAAAATCGTTGTTCGCGGCTGTGGCTGGTGTTTCCCCTGCTGTTGTAGCGATGTGAAGCAGATGGCGGCGGGCGTCCTGCGGAGTCCGTGGCTATTTCGGAAAATAGTTAGAATTTTTGTAATACATTGCGATATGTTTTAAAATCCCAACTAATTCCGAAGTTCATATTTAAAGCCTTTCTAACGTGCAATACGCTAAACTAACCTTCAGTTGTCCTACTGGGGGACAACTGGAGGGCTCCTCCTCACCTTCCCCCTTCCTTTCCTCTCCAAAATCGTTGTTCGCGGCTGTGGCTGGTGTTTCCCCTGCTGTTGTAGCGATGTGAAGGAGATGGCGGCGGGCGTCCTGCGGAGTCCGTGGCTATTTCGGAAAATAGTTAGAATTTTTGTAAAACATTGCGATATGTTTTAAAATCCCAACTATTTCGGAAGTTCATATTTAAAGTCTGTCTAACGTGCAATACGCTAAACTAACCTTCAGTTGTCCAACTGGGGGACACCTGGGGGGCTCCTCCTCCCCTTCCCCCTTCCTTTCCTCTCCAAAATCGTTGTTCGCGGCTGTGGCTGGTGTTTCCCTTGCTGTTGTAGCGATGTGAAGCAGATGGCGGCGGGCGTCCTGCGGAGTCCGTGGCTATTTCGGAGAATAGTTTGAATTTTTGTAAAACATTGCGATATGTGTTAAAATCCCAACTATTTCCGAAGTTCATATCTAAAGACTGTCTAACGTGCAATACGCTAAAATAACCTTCAGTTATCCTACTGGGGGACAAGTGGGGGGCTCCTCCTCCCCTTCCCCCTTCCTTTACTCTCCAAAATCATTGTTCGCGGCTGTGGCTGGTGTTTCCCCTGCTGTTGTAGCGATGTGAAGCAGATGGCAGCGGCGTCCTGCAGAGTCCGTAGCTATTTCGGAAAATAGTTTGAATTTTTGTAAAACATTGCGATATGTTTTAAAATCCCAACTATTTCCGAAGTTCATATTTAAAGTCTGTCTAACGTGCAATACGCTAAACTAACCTTCAGTTGTCCTACTGGGGGACAACTGGGGGGCTCCTCCTCCCCTTCCCCCTTCCTTTCCTATTCAAAATCGTTCTTCGCGGTTGTGGTTGGTGTTTCTCTTGTTGTTGTAGCGATGTGAAGTAGATGGAGGTGGGCGTTATGTGGAGTCTGTGGTTATTTCGGAAAATAGTTTGAATTTTTGTAAAACATTGTGATATATGTTAAAATCTTAATTATTTTAGAAGTTGATATTTAAAGCCTGTCTAACGTGCAATACGCTAAACTAACCTTCAGTTGTCCTACTGGGGGACAACTGGGGGGCTCCTCCTCCCCTTCCCTCTTCTTTTCCTCTCCAAAATGGTTGTTCGCGGCTGTGGCTGGTGTTTCCCTTGCTGTTGTAGCGATGTGAAGCAGATGGGGGCGGGCGTCTTGCGGAGTCCGTGGCTATTTCGGAAAATAGTTTGAATTTTTGTAAAACATTGCAATATGTGTTAAAATCCCAACTATTTCCGAAATTCATACCTAAAGACTGTCTAACGTGCAATACGCTAAACTAACCTTCAGTTATCCTACTGGGGGACAAGTGGGGGGCTCCTCCTCCCCTTCCCCCTTCCTTTACTCTCCAAAATCATTGTTCGCGGCTGTGGCTGGTGTTTCCCCTGCTGTTGTAGCGATGTGAAGCAGATGGCAGCGGCGTCCTGCAGAGTCCGTAGCTATTTCGGAAAATAGTTTGAATTTTTGTAAAACATTGCGATATGTTTTAAAATCCCAACTATTTCCGAAGTTCATATTTAAAGCCTGTCTAACGTGCAATACGCTAAACTAACCTTCAGTTGTCCTACTGGGGGACAACTGGGGGGCTCCTCCTCCCTTCCCCCTTCCTTTCCTCTCCAAAATCGTTGTTCGCGGCTGTGGCTGGTGTTTCCCCTGCTGTTGTAGCGATGTGAAGCAGATGGCGGCGGGCGTCCTGCGGAGTCCGTGGCTATTTCGGAAAATAATTTGAGTTTTTGTAAAACATTGCGATATGTTTTAAAATCCCAACTATTTCCGAAGTTCATATTTAAAACCTGTCTAACGTGCAATACGCTAAACTAACCTTCAGTTGTCCTACTGGGGGACAACTGGGGGGCTCCTCCTCCCCTTCCCCCTTCCTTTCCTCTCCAAAATCGTTGTTCGCGGCTGTGGCTGGTGTTTCCCCTGCTGTTGTAGCGATGTGAAGCAGATGGCGGCCGGCGTCCTGCGGAGTCCGTGGCTATTTCGGAAAATAGTTAGAATTTTTGTAATACATTGCGATATGTTTTAAAATCCCAACTAATTCCGAAGTTCATATTTAAAGCCTGTCTAACGTGCAATACGCTAAACTAACCTTCAGTTGTCCTACTGGGGGACAACTGGAGGGCTCCTCCTCACCTTCCCCCTTCCTTTCCTCTCCAAAATCGTTGTTCGCGGCTGTGGCTGGTGTTTCCCCTGCTGTTGTAGCGATGTGAAGCAGATGGCGGCGGGCGTCCTGCGGAGTCCGTGGCTATTTCGGAAAATAGTTAGAATTTTTGTAAAACATTGTGATATGTGTTAAAATCCCAACTATTACCGAAGTTCATATTTAAAGCCTGTCTAACGTGCAATACGCTAAACTAACCTTCAGTTGTCCTACTGGGGGACAACTGGGGGGCTCCTCCTCCCCTTCCCCCTTCCTTTCCTCTCCAAAATCGTTGTTCGCGGCTGTGGCTGGTGTTTCCCTTGCTGTTGTAGCGATGTGAAGCAGATGGCGGCGGGCGTCCTGCGGAGTCCGTGGCTATTTCGGAAAATAGTTTGAATTTTTGTAAAACATTGCGATATGTGTTAAAATCCCAACTATTTCCGAAGTTCATATCTAAAGACTGTCTAACGTGCAATACGCTAAACTAACCTTCAGTTATCCTACTGGGGACAAGTGGGGGGCTCCTCCTCCCCTTCCACCTTCCTTTACTCTCCAAAATCATTGTTCGCGGCTGTGGCTGGTGTTTCCCCTGCTATTGTAGCGATGTGAAGCAGATGGCAGCGGGCGTCCTGCAGAGTCCGTAGCTATTTCGGAAAATATTTTGAATTTTTGTACAACATTGCGATATGTTTTAAAATCCCAACTATTTCCGAAGTTCATATTTAAAGTCTGTCTAACGTGCAATACGCTAAACTAACCTTCAGTTGTCCTACTGGGGGACAACTGGGGGGCTCCTCCTCCCCTTCCCCCTTCCTTTCCTCTCCAAAATCGTTGTTCGCGGCTGTGGCTGGTGTTTCCCCTGCTGTTGTAGCGATGTGAAGCAGATGGCGGCGGGCGTCCTGCGGAGTCCGTGGCTATTTCGGAAAATAGTTTGAATTTTTGTAAAACATTGCGATATGTGTTAAAATCCCAACTATTTCCGAAGTTCATATTTAAAGCCTGTCTAACGTGCAATACGCTAAACTAACCTTCAGTTGTCCTACTGGGGGACAACTGGGGGGCTCCTCCTCCCCTTCCCCCTTCCTTTCCTCTCCAAAATCGTTGTTCGCGGCTGTGGCTGGTGTTTCCCCTGCTGTTGTAGCGATGTGAAGCAGATGGCGGTGGGCGTCCTGCGGAGTCCGTGGACATTTCGGAAAATAGTTAGAATTTTTGTAAAACATTGCGATATGTTTTAAAATCCCAACTATTTCCGAAGTTCATATTTAAAGCCTGTCTAACGTGCAATACGCTAAACTAACCTTCAGTTGTCCTACTGGGGGACAACTGGGGGGCTCCTCCTCCCTTCCCCCTTATTTTCCTCTCCAAAATCGTTGTTCGCTGCTGTGGCTGGTGTTTCCCCTGCTGTTGTAGCGATGTGAAGCAGATGGCAGCGGGCGTCCTGCAGAGTCCGTGGACATTTCGGAAAATAGTTAGAATTTTTGTAAAACATTGCGATATGTTTTAAAATCCCAACTATTTCCGAAGTTCATATTTAAAGCCTGTCTAACGTGGAATACGCTAAACTAACCTTCAGTTGTCCTACTGGAGGACAACTGGGGGGGCTCCTCCTCCCCTTCCCCCTTCCTTTCCTCTCCAAAATCGTTGTTCGCGGCTGTGGCTGGTGTTTCCCCTGCTGTTGTAGCGATGTGAAGCAGATGGCGGCGGGCGTCCTGCGGAGTCCGTGGCTATTTCGGAAAATAATTTGAATTTTTGTAAAACATTGCGATATGTGTTAAAATCCCAACTATTTCCGAAGTTCATATTTAAAGCCTGTCTAACGTGCAATACGCTAAACTAACCTTCAGTTGTCCTACTGGGGGACAACTGGGGGGCTCCTCCTCCCCTTCCCCCTTCCTTTCCTCACCAAAATCGTTGTTCGCGGCTGTGGCTGGTGTTTCCCCTGCTGTTGTAGCGATGTGAAGCAGATGGCGGTGGGCGTCCTGCGGAGTCCGTGGACATTTCGGAAAATAGTTAGAATTTTTGTAAAACATTGCGATATGTTTTAAAATCCCAACTATTTCCGAAGTTCATATTTAAAGCCTGTCTAACGTGCAATACGCTAAACTAACCTTCAGTTGTCCTACTGGGGGACAACTGGGGGGCTCCTCCTCCCCTTCCCCCGTCCTTTCCTCTCCAAAATCGTTGTTCGCGGCTTTGGCTGGTGTTTCCCCTGCTGTTGTAGCGATGTGAAGCAGATGGCTGCGGGCGTCCTGCGGAGTCCGTGGCTATTTCGGAAAATAGTTTGAATTTTTGTAAAACATTGCGATATGTTTTAAAATCCCAACTATTTCCGAAGTTCATATTTAAAGCCTGTCTAACGTGGAATACGCTAAACTAACCTTCAGTTGTCCTACTGGGGGACAACTGGGGGGCTTCTCCTCCCCTTCCCCCTTCCTTTCCTCTCCAAAATCGTTGTTCGCGGCTGTGGCTGGTGTTTCCCCTGCTGTTGTAGCGATGTGAAGCAGATGGCGGCGGGCGTCCTGCGGAGTCCGTGGCTATTTCGGAAAATAGTTAGATTTTTTGTAAAACATTGCGATATGTTTTAAAATCCCAACTATTTCCGAAGTTCATATTTAAAGCCTGTCTAACGTGGAATACGCTAAACTAACCTTCAGTTGTCCTACTGGAGGACAACTGGGGGGCTCCTCCTCTCCTTCCCCCTTCCTTTCTTCTCCAAAATCGTTGTTCGCGGCTGTGGCTGGTGTTTCCCCTGCTGTTGTAGCGATGTGAAGCAGATGGCGGCGGGCGTCCTGCGGAGTCCGTGGCTATTTCGGAAAATAGTTTGAATTTTTGTAAAACATTGCGATATGTTTTAAAATCCCAACTATTTCGGAAGTTCATATTTAAAGTCTGTCTAACGTGCAATACGCTAAACTAACCTTCAGTTGTCCTACTGGGGGACAACTGGAGGGCTCCTCCTCCCCTTCCCCCTTCCTTTCCTCTCCAAAATCGTTGTTCGCGGCTGTGGCTGGTGTTTCCCTTGCTGTTGTAGCGATGTGAAGCAGATGGCGGCGGGCGTCCTTGCGGAGTCCGTGGCTATTTCGGAAAATAGTTTGAATTTTTGTAAAACATTGCGATATGTTTTAAAATCCCAACAAATTCCGAAGTTCATATTTAAAGCCTGTCTTAGGTGCAATACGCTAAACTAACCTTCAGTTGTCCTACTGGGGGACAACTGGGGGGCTCCTCCTCCCTTCCCCCTTCCTTTCCTCTCCAAAATCGTTGTTCGCGGCTGTGGCTGGTGTTTCCCCTGCTGTTGTAGCGATGTGAAGCAGATGGCGGCGGGCGTCCTGCGGAGTCCGTGGCTATTTCGGAAAATAGTTTGAATTTTTGTAAAACATTGCGATATGTGTTAAAATCCCAACTATTTCCGAAGTTCATATCTAAAGACTGTCTAACGTGCAATACGCTAAACTAACCTTCAGTTATCCTACTGGGGGACAACTGGGGGGCTCCTCCTCCCCTTCCCCCTTCCTTTCCTCTCCAAAATCGTTGTTCGCGGCTGTGGCTGGTGTTTCCCCTGCTGTTGTAGCGATGTGAAGCAGATGGCGGCGGGCGTCCTGCGGAGTCCGTGGCTATTTCGGAAAATAATTTGAATTTTTGTAAAACATTGCGATATGTTTTAAAATCCCAACTATTTCCGAAGTTCATATTTAAAGCCTGTCTAACGTGGAATACGCTAAACTAACCTTCAGTTGTCCTACTGGAGGACAACTGGGGGGCTCCTCCTCCCCTTCCCCCTTCCTTTCCTCTCCAAAATCGTTGTTCGCGGCTGTGGCTGGTGTTTCCCCTGCTGTTGTAGCGATGTGAAGCAGATGGCGGCAGGCGTCCTGCGGAGTCCGTGGCTATTTCGGAAAATAATTTGAATTTTTGTAAAACATTGCGATATGTTTTAAAATCCCAACTATTTCCGAAGATCATATTTAAAGCCTGTCTAACGTGCAATACGCTAAACTAACATTCAGTTGTCCTACTGGTGGACAACTGGGGGGCTCCTCCTCCCCTTCCCCCTTCCTATCCTCTGCAAAATCGTTTTTCGCGGCTGTGGGTGGTGTTTCCCCTGCTGTTGTAGCGATGTGAAGCAGATGGCGGCCGGCGTCCTGCGGAGTCCATGGCTATTTCGGAAAATAGTTAGAATTTTTGTAAAACATAGCGATATGTTTTAAAATCCCAACTAATTCCGAAGTTCATATTTAAAGCCTGTCTAACGTGCAATACGCTAAACTAACCTTCAGTTGTCCTACTGGGGGACAACTGGAGGGCTCCTCCTCCCCTTCCCCCTTCCTTTCCTCTCCAAAATCGTTCTTCGCGGCTGTGGCTGGTGTTTCCCCTGCTGTTGTAGCGATGTGAAGCAGATGGCGGCGGCTGTCCTGAGGAGTCCGTGGCTATTTCGGAAAATAGTTTGAATTTTTGTAAAACATTGCGATATGTGTTAAAATCCGAACTATTTCCGAAGTTCATATTTAAAGCCTGTCTAACGTGCAATACGCTAAACTAACCTTCAGTTGTCCTACTGGGGGACAACTGGGGGGCTCCTCCTCGCTTCCCCCTTCCTTTCCTAACCAAAATCGTTGTTCGCGGCTGTGGCTGGTGTTTCCCCTGCTGTTGTAGCGATGTGAAGCAGATGGCGGCGGGCGTCCTGCAGAGTCCGTAGCTATTTCGGAAAATAGTTAGAATTTTTGTAAAATATTGCGATATGTTTTAAAATCCCAACTATTTCCGAAGTTCATATTTAAAGCCTGTCTAACGTGCAATACGCCAAACTAACCTTCAGTTGTCCTACTGGGGGACAACTGGGGGGCTCCTCCTCCCCTTCCCCCTTCCTTTCCTCTCCAAAATCGTTGTTCGCGGCTGTGGCTGGTGTTTCCCCTGCTGTTGTAGCGATGTGAAGCAGATGGCGGCGGGCGTCCTGCGGAGTCCGTGGCTATTTCGGAAAATAATTTGAATTTTTGTAAAACATTGCGATATGTTTTAAAATCCCAACTATTTCCGAAGTTCATATTTAAAGCCTGTCTAACGTGGAATACGCTAAACTAACCTTCAGTTGTCCTACTGGAGGACAACTGGGGGGCTCCTCCTCCCCTTCCCCCTTCCTTTCCTCTCCAAAATCGTTGTTCGCGGCTGTGGCTGGTGTTTCCCCTGCTGTTGTAGCGATGTGAAGCAGATGGCGGCGGGCGTCCTGCGGAGTCCGTGGCTATTTCGGAAAATAGTTTGAATTTTTGTAAAACATTGCGATATGTTTTAAAATCCCAACTATTTCCGAAGTTCATATTTAAAGCCTGTCTTAGGTGCAATACGCTAAACTAACCTTCAGTTGTCCTACTGGGGGACAACTGGGGGGCTCCTCCTCCCTTCCCCCTTCCTTTCCTCTCCAAAATCGTTGTTCGCGGCTGTGGCTGGTGTTTCCCCTGCTGTTGTAGCGATGTGAAGCAGATGGCGGCGGGCGTCCTGCGGAGTCCGTGGCTATTTCGGAAAATAGTTTGAATTTTTGTAAAACATTGCGATATGTGTTAAAATCCCAACTATTTCCGAAGTTCATATCTAAAGACTGTCTAACGTGCAATACGCTAAACTAACCTTCAGTTATCCTACTGGGGGACAACTGGGGGGCTCCTCCTCCCCTTCCCCCTTCCTTTCCTCTCCAAAATCGTTGTTCGCGGCTGTGGCTGGTGTTTCCCCTGCTGTTGTAGCGATGTGAAGCAGATGGCGGCGGGCGTCCTGCGGAGTCCGTGGCTATTTCGGAAAATAATTTGAATTTTTGTAAAACATTGCGATATGTTTTAAAATCCCAACTATTTCCGAAGTTCATATTTAAAGCCTGTCTAACGTGGAATACGCTAAACTAACCTTCAGTTGTCCTACTGGAGGACAACTGGGGGGCTCCTCCTCCCCTTCCCCCTTCCTTTCCTCTCCAAAATCGTTGTTCGCGGCTGTGGCTGGTGTTTCCCCTGCTGTTGTAGCGATGTGAAGCAGATGGCGGCGGGCGTCCTGCGGAGTCCGTGGCTATTTCGGAAAATAATTTGAATTTTTGTAAAACATTGCGATATGTTTTAAAATCCCAACTATTTCCGAAGATCATATTTAAAGCCTGTCTAACGTGCAATACGCTAAACTAACCTTCAGTTGTCCTACTGGAGGACAACTGGGGGGCTCCTCCTCCCCTTCCCCCTTCCTTTCCTCTCCGAATTCGTTGTTCGCGGCTGTGGCTGGTGTTTCCCCTGCTGTTGTAGCGATGTGAAGCAGATGGCGGCCGGCGTCCTGCGGAGTCCATGGCTATTTCGGAAAATAGTTAGAATTTTTGTAAAACATAGCGATACGTTTTAAAATCCCAACTAATTCCGAAGTTCATATTTAAAGCCTGTCTAACGTGCAATACGCTAAACTAACCTTCAGTTGTCCTACTGGGGGACAACTGGAGGGCTCCTCCTCCCCTTCCCCCTTCCTTTCCTCTCCAAAATCGTTCTTCGCGGCTGTGGCTGGTGTTTCCCCTGCTGTTGTAGCGATGTGAAGCAGATGGCGGTGGGCGTCCTGCGGAGTCCGTGGCTATTTCGGAAAATAGTTTGAATTTTTGTAAAACATTGCGATATGTGTTAAAATCCGAACTATTTCCGAAGTTCATATTTAAAGCCTGTCTAACGTGCAATACGCTAAACTAACCTTCAGTTGTCCTACTGGGGGACAACTGGGGGGCTCCTCCTCGCTTCCCCCTTCCTTTCCTAACCAAAATCGTTGTTCGCGGCTGTGGCTGGTGTTTCCCCTGCTGTTGTAGCGATGTGAAGCAGATGGCGGCGGGCGTCCTGCAGAGTCCGTAGCTATTTCGGAAAATAGTTTGAATTTTTGTAAAACATTGCGATATGTTTTAAAATCCCAACTATTTCCGAAGTTCATATTTAAAGCCTGTCTAACGTGCAATACGCCAAACTAACCTTCAGTTGTCCTACTGGGGGACAACTGGGGGGCTCCTCCTCCCCTTCCCCCTTCCTTTCCTCTCCAAAATCGTTGTTCGCGGCTGTGGCTGGTGTTTCCCCTGCTGTTGTAGCGATGTGAAGCAGATGGCGGCGGGCGTCCTGCGGAGTCCGTGGCTATTTCGGGAAATAATTTGAATTTTTGTAAAACATTGCGATATGTTTTAAAATCCCAACTATTTCCGAAGTTCATATTTAAAGCCTGTCTAACGTGGAATACGCTAAACTAACCTTCAGTTGTCCTACTGGAGGACAACTGGGGGGCTCCTCCTCCCCTTCCCCCTTCCTTTCCTCTCCAAAATCGTTGTTCGCGGCTGTGGCTGGTGTTTCCCCTGCTGTTGTAGCGATGTGAAGCAGATGGCGGCGGGCGTCCTGCGGAGGCCGTGGCTATTTCGGAAAATAATTTGAATTTTTGTAAAACATTGCGATATGTTTTAAAATCCCAACTATTTCCGAAGATCATATTTAAAGCCTGTCTAACGTGCAATACGCTAAACTAACCTTCAGTTGTCCTACTGGAGGACAACTGGGGGGCTCCTCCTCCCCTTCCCCCTTCCTTTCCTCTCCGAATTCGTTGTTCGCGGCTGTGGCTGGTGTTTCCCCTGCTGTTGTAGCGATGTGAAGCAGATGGCGGCGGGCGTCCTGCGGAGTCCGTGGCTATTTCGGAAAATAGTTTGAATTTTTGTAAAACATTGCGATATGTTTAAAAATCCCAACTATTTCCGAAGTTCATATTTAAAGCCTGTCTAACGTGCAATACGCTAAACTAACATTCAGTTGTCCTACTGGTGGACAACTGGGGGGCTCCTCCTCCCCTTCCCCCTTCCTTTCCTCTCCAAAATCGTTGTTCGCGGCTGTGGCTGGTGTTTCCCCTGCTGTTGTAGCGATGTGAAGCAGATGGCGGCGGGCGTCCTGCGGAGTCCATGGCTATTTCGGAAAATAGTTTGAATTTTTGTAAAACATTGCGATATGTGTTAAAATCCCAACTATTTCCGAAGTTCATATCTAAAGACTGTCTAACGTGCAATACGCTAAACTAACATTCAGTTATCCTACTGGGGGACAACTAGGGGGCTCCTCCTCCCCTTCCCCCTTCCTTTACTCTCCAAAATCGTTGTTCGCGGCTGTGGCTGGTGTTTCCCCTGCTGTTGTAGCGATGTGAAGCAGATGGCGGCGGGCGTCCTGCAGAGTGCGTAGCTATTTCGGAAAATAATTTGAATTTTTGTAAATCATTGCGATATGTTTTAAAATCCCAACTATTTCCGAAGTTCATATTTAAAGTCTGTCTAACGTGCAATACGCTAAACTAACCTTCAGTTGTCCTACTGGAGGACAACTGGGGGGCTCCTCCTCCCCTTCCCCCTTCCTTTCCTCTCCGAATTCGTTGTTCGCGGCTGTGGCTGGTGTTTCCCCTGCTGTTGTAGCGATGTGAAGCAGATGGCGGCCGGCGTCCTGCGGAGTCCGTGGCTATTTCGGAAAATAGTTTGAATTTTTGTAAAACATTGCAATATGTGTTAAAATCCCAACTATTTCCGAAGTTCATATTTAAAGCCTGTCTAACGTGCAATACGCTAAACTACCCCTCAGTTGTTCTACTGGGGGACAACTGGGGGGCTCCTCCTCCCCTTCCCCTTTCCTTTACTCTCCAAAATCGTTGTTCGCGGCTGTGGCTGGTGTTTCCCCTGCTGTTGTAGCGATGTGAAGCAGATGGCGGCGGGCGTCCTGCGGAGTCCGTGGCTATTTCGGAAAATAGTTTGAATTTTTGTAAAACATTGCGATATGTGTTAAAATCCCAACTATTTCCGAAGTTCATATTTAAAGCCTGTCTAACGTGCAATACGCTAAACTAACCTTCAGTTGTCCTACTGGGGGACAACTGGGCCCCCCCCCCCCCTTTCCCCCTTCCTTTCCTCTCCAAAATCGTTGTTCGCGGCTGTGGCTAGTGTTTCCCCTGCTGTTGTAGCGATGTGAAGCAGATGGCGGCGGGCGTCCTGCGGAGTCCGTGGCTATTTCGGAAAATAGTTTGAATTTTTGTAAAACATTGCGATATGTGTTAAAATCCTAACTATTTCCGAAGTTCATATTTAAAGCCTGTCTAACGTGCAATACGCTAAACTAACCTTCAGTTGTCCTACTGGGGGACAACTAGGGGGCTCCTCCTCCCCTTCCCCCTTCCTTTCCTCTCCAAAATCGTTGCTCGCAGCTGTGGCTGGTATTTCCCCTGCTGTTGTAGCGATGTGAAGCAGATGGCGGCGGGCGTCCTGCGGAGTCCGTGGCTATTTCGGAAAATAGTTTGAATTTTTGTAAAACATTGCGATATGTGTTAAAATCCCAACTATTTCCGAAGTTCAAATTTAAAGTCTGTATAACGTGCAATACGCTAAACTAACCTTCAGTTATCCTACTGGGGGACAACTGGGAGGCTCCTCCTCCCCTACCCTCTTCCTTTCCTCTCCAAAATCGTTGTTCGCGGCTGTGGCTGGTGTTTCCCCTGCTGTTGTAGCGATGTGAAGCAGATGGCGGCGGGCGTCCTGCGGAGTCCGTGGCTATTTCGAAAAATAGTTTGAATTCTTGTAAAACATTGCGATATGTGTTAAAATCCCAACTATTTCCGAAGTTCATATTTAAAGCCTGTCTAACGTGCAATACGCTAAACTAACATTCAGTTGTCCTACTGGGGGACAACTGGGGGGCTCCTCCTCCCCTTCCCCCTTCCTTTCCTCTCCAAAAACGTTGTTCGCGGCTGTGGCTGGTGTTTCCCCTGCTGTTGTAGCGATGTGAAGCAGATGGCGGCGGGCGTCCTGCGGAGTCCGTGGCTATTTCGGAAAATAGTTTGAATTTTTGTAAAACATTGCGATATGTGTTAAAATCCCAACTATTTCCGAAGTTCAAATTTAAAGTCTGTATAACGTGCAATACGCTAAACTAACCTTCAGTTATCCTACTGGGGGACAACTGGGAGGCTCCTCCTCCCATACCCCCTTCCTTTCCTCTCCAAAATCGTTGTTCGCGGCTGTGGCTGGTGTTTCCCCTGCTGTTGTAGCGATGTGAAGCAGATGGCGGCGGGCGTCCTGCGGAGTCCGTGGCTATTTCGGAAAATAGTTTGAATTCTTGTAAAACATTGCGATATGTGTTAAAATCCCAACTATTTCCGAAATTCATATTTAAAGCCTGTCTAACGTGCAATACGCTAAACTAACCTTCAGTTGTCCTACTGGGGGACAACTGGGGGGCTCCTCCTCCCCTTCCCCCTTCCTTTCCTCTCCAAAAACGTTTTTTCGCGGCTGTGGCTGGTGTTTCCCCTGCTGTTGTAGCGATGTGAAGCAGATGGCGGCGGGCGTCCTGCGGAGTCCGTGGCTATTTCGGAAAATAGTTAGAATTTTTGTAAAACATTGCGATATGTTTTAAAATCCCAACTATTTCCGAAGTTCATATTTAAAGCCTGTCTAACGTGGAATACGCTAAACTAACCTTCAGTTGTCCTACTGGAGGACAACTGGGGGGGCTCCTCCTCCCCTTCCCCCTTCCTTTCCTCTCCAAAATCGTTGTTCGCGGCTGTGGCTGGTGTTTCCCCTGCTGTTGTAGCGATGTGAAGCAGATGGCGGCGGGCGTCCTGCGGAGTCCGTGGCTATTTCGGAAAATAATTTGAATTTTTGTAAAACATTGCGATATGTGTTAAAATCCCAACTATTTCCGAAGTTCATATTTAAAGCCTGTCTAACGTGCAATACGCTAAACTAACCTTCAGTTGTCCTACTGGGGGACAACTGGGGGGCTCCTCCTCCCCTTCCCCCTTCCTTTCCTCACCAAAATCGTTGTTCGCGGCTGTGGCTGGTGTTTCCCCTGCTGTTGTAGCGATGTGAAGCAGATGGCGGTGGGCGTCCTGCGGAGTCCGTGGACATTTCGGAAAATAGTTAGAATTTTTGTAAAACATTGCGATATGTTTTAAAATCCCAACTATTTCCGAAGTTCATATTTAAAGCCTGTCTAACGTGCAATACGCTAAACTAACCTTCAGTTGTCCTACTGGGGGACAACTGGGGGGCTCCTCCTCCCTTCCCCCTTCCTTTCCTCTCCAAAATCGTTGTTCGCGGCTGTGGCTGGTGTTTCCCCTGCTGTTGTAGCGATGTGAAGCAGATGGTAGCGGGCGTCCTGCAGAGTCCGTGGCTATTTCGGAAAATAATTTGAGTTTTTGTAAAACATTGCGATATGTTTTAAAATCCCAACTATTTCCGAAGTTCATATTTAAAGCCTGTCTAACGTGGAATACGCTAAACTAACCTTCAGTTGTCCTACTGGAGGACAACTGGGGGGCTCCTCCTCTCCTTCCCCCTTCCTTTCCTCTCCAAAATCGTTGTTCGCGGCTGTGGCTGGTGTTTCCCCTGCTGTTGTAGCGATGTGAAGCAGATGGCGGCGGGCGTCCTGCGGAGTCCGTGGCTATTTCGGAAAATAGTTTGAATTTTTGTAAAACATTGCGATATGTTTTAAAATCCCAACTATTTCGGAAGTTCATATTTAAAGTCTGTCTAACGTGCAATACGCTAAACTAACCTTCAGTTGTCCTACTGGGGGACAACTGGAGGGCTCCTCCTCCCCTTCCCCCTTCCTTTCCTCTCCAAAATCGTTGTTCGCGGCTGTGGCTGGTGTTTCCCTTGCTGTTGTAGCGATGTGAAGCAGATGGCGGCGGGCGTCCTTGCGGAGTCCGTGGCTATTTCGGAAAATAGTTTGAATTTTTGTAAAACATTGCGATATGTTTTGAAATCCCAACAAATTCCGAAGTTCATATTTAAAGCCTGTCTTAGGTGCAATACGCTAAACTAACCTTCAGTTGTCCTACTGGGGGACAACTGGGGGGCTCCTCCTCCCTTCCCCCTTCCTTTCCTCTCCAAAATCGTTGTTCGCGGCTGTGGCTGGTGTTTCCCCTGCTGTTGTAGCGATGTGAAGCAGATGGCGGCGGGCGTCCTGCGGAGTCCGTGGCTATTTCGGAAAATAGTTTGAATTTTTGTAAAACATTGCGATATGTGTTAAAATCCCAACTATTTCCGAAGTTCATATCTAAAGACTGTCTAACGTGCAATACGCTAAACTAACCTTCAGTTATCCTACTGGGGGACAACTGGGGGGCTCCTCCTCCCCTTCCCCCTTCCTTTCCTCTCCAAAATCGTTGTTCGCGGCTGTGGCTGGTGTTTCCCCTGCTGTTGTAGCGATGTGAAGCAGATGGCGGCGGGCGTCCTGCGGAGTCCGTGGCTATTTCGGAAAATAATTTGAATTTTTGTAAAACATTGCGATATGTTTTAAAATCCCAACTATTTCCGAAGTTCATATTTAAAGCCTGTCTAACGTGGAATACGCTAAACTAACCTTCAGTTGTCCTACTGGAGGACAACTGGGGGGCTCCTCCTCCCCTTCCCCCTTCCTTTCCTCTCCAAAATCGTTGTTCGCGGCTGTGGCTGGTGTTTCCCCTGCTGTTGTAGCGATGTGAAGCAGATGGCGGCAGGCGTCCTGCGGAGTCCGTGGCTATTTCGGAAAATAATTTGAATTTTTGTAAAACATTGCGATATGTTTTAAAATCCCAACTATTTCCGAAGTTCATATTTAAAGCCTGTCTAACGTGCAATACGCTAAACTAACCTTCAGTTGTCCTACTGGGGGACAACTGGGGGGCTCCTCCTCGCTTCCCCCTTCCTTTCCTAACCAAAATCGTTGTTCGCGGCTGTGGCTGGTGTTTCCCCTGCTGTTGTAGCGATGTGAAGCAGATGGCGGCGGGCGTCCTGCAGAGTCCGTAGCTATTTCGGAAAATAGTTAGAATTTTTGTAAAATATTGCGATATGTTTTAAAATCCCAACTATTTCCGAAGTTCATATTTAAAGCCTGTCTAACGTGCAATACGCCAAACTAACCTTCAGTTGTCCTACTGGGGGACAACTGGGGGGCTCCTCCTCCCCTTCCCCCTTCCTTTCCTCTCCAAAATCGTTGTTCGCGGCTGTGGCTGGTGTTTCCCCTGCTGTTGTAGCGATGTGAAGCAGATGGCGGCGGGCGTCCTGCGGAGTCCGTGGCTATTTCGGAAAATAATTTGAATTTTTGTAAAACATTGCGATATGTTTTAAAATCCCAACTATTTCCGAAGTTCATATTTAAAGCCTGTCTAACGTGGAATACGCTAAACTAACCTTCAGTTGTCCTACTGGAGGACAACTGGGGGGCTCCTCCTCCCCTTCCCCCTTCCTTTCCTCTCCAAAATCGTTGTTCGCGGCTGTGGCTGGTGTTTCCCCTGCTGTTGTAGCGATGTGAAGCAGATGGCGGCGGGCGTCCTGCGGAGTCCGTGGCTATTTCGGAAAATAGTTTGAATTTTTGTAAAACATTGCGATATGTTTTAAAATCCCAACTATTTCCGAAGTTCATATTTAAAGCCTGTCTTAGGTGCAATACGCTAAACTAACCTTCAGTTGTCCTACTGGGGGACAACTGGGGGGCTCCTCCTCCCTTCCCCCTTCCTTTCCTCTCCAAAATCGTTGTTCGCGGCTGTGGCTGGTGTTTCCCCTGCTGTTGTAGCGATGTGAAGCAGATGGCGGCGGGCGTCCTGCGGAGTCCGTGGCTATTTCGGAAAATAGTTTGAATTTTTGTAAAACATTGCGATATGTGTTAAAATCCCAACTATTTCCGAAGTTCATATCTAAAGACTGTCTAACGTGCAATACGCTAAACTAACCTTCAGTTATCCTACTGGGGGACAACTGGGGGGCTCCTCCTCCCCTTCCCCCTTCCTTTCCTCTCCAAAATCGTTGTTCGCGGCTGTGGCTGGTGTTTCCCCTGCTGTTGTAGCGATGTGAAGCAGATGGCGGCGGGCGTCCTGCGGAGTCCGTGGCTATTTCGGAAAATAATTTGAATTTTTGTAAAACATTGCGATATGTTTTAAAATCCCAACTATTTCCGAAGTTCATATTTAAAGCCTGTCTAACGTGGAATACGCTAAACTAACCTTCAGTTGTCCTACTGGAGGACAACTGGGGGGCTCCTCCTCCCCTTCCCCCTTCCTTTCCTCTCCAAAATCGTTGTTCGCGGCTGTGGCTGGTGTTTCCCCTGCTGTTGTAGCGATGTGAAGCAGATGGCGGCAGGCGTCCTGCGGAGTCCGTGGCTATTTCGGAAAATAATTTGAATTTTTGTAAAACATTGCGATATGTTTTAAAATCCCAACTATTTCCGAAGATCATATTTAAAGCCTGTCTAACGTGCAATACGCTAAACTAACATTCAGTTGTCCTACTGGTGGACAACTGGGGGGCTCCTCCTCCCCTTCCCCCTTCCTATCCTCTGCAAAATCGTTTTTCGCGGCTGTGGCTGGTGTTTCCCCTGCTGTTGTAGCGATGTGAAGCAGATGGCGGCCGGCGTCCTGCGGAGTCCATGGCTATTTCGGAAAATAGTTAGAATTTTTGTAAAACATAGCGATATGTTTTAAAATCCCAACTAATTCCGAAGTTCATATTTAAAGCCTGTCTAACGTGCAATACGCTAAACTAACCTTCAGTTGTCCTACTGGGGGACAACTGGAGGGCTCCTCCTCCCCTTCCCCCTTCCTTTCCTCTCCAAAATCGTTCTTCGCGGCTGTGGCTGGTGTTTCCCCTGCTGTTGTAGCGATGTGAAGCAGATGGCGGCGGCTGTCCTGAGGAGTCCGTGGCTATTTCGGAAAATAGTTTGAATTTTTGTAAAACATTGCGATATGTGTTAAAATCCGAACTATTTCCGAAGTTCATATTTAAAGCCTGTCTAACGTGCAATACGCTAAACTAACCTTCAGTTGTCCTACTGGGGGACAACTGGGGGGCTCCTCCTCGCTTCCCCCTTCCTTTCCTAACCAAAATCGTTGTTCGCGGCTGTGGCTGGTGTTTCCCCTGCTGTTGTAGCGATGTGAAGCAGATGGCGGCGGGCGTCCTGCAGAGTCCGTAGCTATTTCGGAAAATAGTTAGAATTTTTGTAAAATATTGCGATATGTTTTAAAATCCCAACTATTTCCGAAGTTCATATTTAAAGCCTGTCTAACGTGCAATACGCCAAACTAACCTTCAGTTGTCCTACTGGGGGACAACTGGGGGGCTCCTCCTCCCCTTCCCCCTTCCTTTCCTCTCCAAAATCGTTGTTCGCGGCTGTGGCTGGTGTTTCCCCTGCTGTTGTAGCGATGTGAAGCAGATGGCGGCGGGCGTCCTGCGGAGTCCGTGGCTATTTCGGAAAATAATTTGAATTTTTGTAAAACATTGCGATATGTTTTAAAATCCCAACTATTTCCGAAGTTCATATTTAAAGCCTGTCTAACGTGGAATACGCTAAACTAACCTTCAGTTGTCCTACTGGAGGACAACTGGGGGGCTCCTCCTCCCCTTCCCCCTTCCTTTCCTCTCCAAAATCGTTGTTCGCGGCTGTGGCTGGTGTTTCCCCTGCTGTTGTAGCGATGTGAAGCAGATGGCGGCGGGCGTCCTGCGGAGTCCGTGGCTATTTCGGAAAATAGTTTGAATTTTTGTAAAACATTGCGATATGTTTTAAAATCCCAACTATTTCCGAAGTTCATATTTAAAGCCTGTCTTAGGTGCAATACGCTAAACTAACCTTCAGTTGTCCTACTGGGGGACAACTGGGGGGCTCCTCCTCCCTTCCCCCTTCCTTTCCTCTCCAAAATCGTTGTTCGCGGCTGTGGCTGGTGTTTCCCCTGCTGTTGTAGCGATGTGAAGCAGATGGCGGCGGGCGTCCTGCGGAGTCCGTGGCTATTTCGGAAAATAGTTTGAATTTTTGTAAAACATTGCGATATGTGTTAAAATCCCAACTATTTCCGAAGTTCATATCTAAAGACTGTCTAACGTGCAATACGCTAAACTAACCTTCAGTTATCCTACTGGGGGACAACTGGGGGGCTCCTCCTCCCCTTCCCCCTTCCTTTCCTCTCCAAAATCGTTGTTCGCGGCTGTGGCTGGTGTTTCCCCTGCTGTTGTAGCGATGTGAAGCAGATGGCGGCGGGCGTCCTGCGGAGTCCGTGGCTATTTCGGAAAATAATTTGAATTTTTGTAAAACATTGCGATATGTTTTAAAATCCCAACTATTTCCGAAGTTCATATTTAAAGCCTGTCTAACGTGGAATACGCTAAACTAACCTTCAGTTGTCCTACTGGAGGACAACTGGGGGGCTCCTCCTCCCCTTCCCCCTTCCTTTCCTCTCCAAAATCGTTGTTCGCGGCTGTGGCTGGTGTTTCCCCTGCTGTTGTAGCGATGTGAAGCAGATGGCGGCGGGCGTCCTGCGGAGTCCGTGGCTATTTCGGAAAATAATTTGAATTTTTGTAAAACATTGCGATATGTTTTAAAATCCCAACTATTTCCGAAGATCATATTTAAAGCCTGTCTAACGTGCAATACGCTAAACTAACCTTCAGTTGTCCTACTGGAGGACAACTGGGGGGCTCCTCCTCCCCTTCCCCCTTCCTTTCCTCTCCGAATTCGTTGTTCGCGGCTGTGGCTGGTGTTTCCCCTGCTGTTGTAGCGATGTGAAGCAGATGGCGGCCGGCGTCCTGCGGAGTCCATGGCTATTTCGGAAAATAGTTAGAATTTTTGTAAAACATAGCGATACGTTTTAAAATCCCAACTAATTCCGAAGTTCATATTTAAAGCCTGTCTAACGTGCAATACGCTAAACTAACCTTCAGTTGTCCTACTGGGGGACAACTGGAGGGCTCCTCCTCCCCTTCCCCCTTCCTTTCCTCTCCAAAATCGTTCTTCGCGGCTGTGGCTGGTGTTTCCCCTGCTGTTGTAGCGATGTGAAGCAGATGGCGGTGGGCGTCCTGCGGAGTCCGTGGCTATTTCGGAAAATAGTTTGAATTTTTGTAAAACATTGCGATATGTTTTAAAATCCCAACTATTTCCGAAGTTCATATTTAAAGCCTGTCTAACGTGCAATACGCCAAACTAACCTTCAGTTGTCCTACTGGGGGACAACTGGGGGGCTCCTCCTCCCCTTCCCCCTTCCTTTCCTCTCCAAAATCGTTGTTCGCGGCTGTGGCTGGTGTTTCCCCTGCTGTTGTAGCGATGTGAAGCAGATGGCGGCGGGCGTCCTGCGGAGTCCGTGGCTATTTCGGGAAATAATTTGAATTTTTGTAAAACATTGCGATATGTTTTAAAATCCCAACTATTTCCGAAGTTCATATTTAAAGCCTGTCTAACGTGGAATACGCTAAACTAACCTTCAGTTGTCCTACTGGAGGACAACTGGGGGGCTCCTCCTCCCCTTCCCCCTTCCTTTCCTCTCCAAAATCGTTGTTCGCGGCTGTGGCTGGTGTTTCCCCTGCTGTTGTAGCGATGTGAAGCAGATGGCGGCGGGCGTCCTGCGGAGGCCGTGGCTATTTCGGAAAATAATTTGAATTTTTGTAAAACATTGCGATATGTTTTAAAATCCCAACTATTTCCGAAGATCATATTTAAAGCCTGTCTAACGTGCAATACGCTAAACTAACCTTCAGTTGTCCTACTGGAGGACAACTGGGGGGCTCCTCCTCCCCTTCCCCCTTCCTTTCCTCTCCGAATTCGTTGTTCGCGGCTGTGGCTGGTGTTTCCCCTGCTGTTGTAGCGATGTGAAGCAGATGGCGGCGGGCGTCCTGCGGAGTCCGTGGCTATTTCGGAAAATAGTTTGAATTTTTGTAAAACATTGCGATATGTTTAAAAATCCCAACTATTTCCGAAGTTCATATTTAAAGCCTGTCTAACGTGCAATACGCTAAACTAACATTCAGTTGTCCTACTGGTGGACAACTGGGGGGCTCCTCCTCCCCTTCCCCCTTCCTTTCCTCTCCAAAATCGTTGTTCGCGGCTGTGGCTGGTGTTTCCCCTGCTGTTGTAGCGATGTGAAGCAGATGGCGGCGGGCGTCCTGCGGAGTCCATGGCTATTTCGGAAAATAGTTTGAATTTTTGTAAAACATTGCGATATGTGTTAAAATCCCAACTATTTCCGAAGTTCATATCTAAAGACTGTCTAACGTGCAATACGCTAAACTAACATTCAGTTATCCTACTGGGGGACAACTAGGGGGCTCCTCCTCCCCTTCCCCCTTCCTTTACTCTCCAAAATCGTTGTTCGCGGCTGTGGCTGGTGTTTCCCCTGCTGTTGTAGCGATGTGAAGCAGATGGCGGCGGGCGTCCTGCAGAGTGCGTAGCTATTTCGGAAAATAATTTGAATTTTTGTAAATCATTGCGATATGTTTTAAAATCCCAACTATTTCCGAAGTTCATATTTAAAGTCTGTCTAACGTGCAATACGCTAAACTAACCTTCAGTTGTCCTACTGGAGGACAACTGGGGGGCTCCTCCTCCCCTTCCCCCTTCCTTTCCTCTCCGAATTCGTTGTTCGCGGCTGTGGCTGGTGTTTCCCCTGCTGTTGTAGCGATGTGAAGCAGATGGCGGCCGGCGTCCTGCGGAGTCCGTGGCTATTTCGGAAAATAGTTTGAATTTTTGTAAAACATTGCAATATGTGTTAAAATCCCAACTATTTCCGAAGTTCATATTTAAAGCCTGTCTAACGTGCAATACGCTAAACTACCCCTCAGTTGTTCTACTGGGGGACAACTGGGGGGCTCCTCCTCCCCTTCCCCCTTCCTTTACTCTCCAAAATCGTTGTTCGCGGCTGTGGCTGGTGTTTCCCCTGCTGTTGTAGCGATGTGAAGCAGATGGCGGCGGGCGTCCTGCGGAGTCCGTGGCTATTTCGGAAAATAGTTTGAATTTTTGTAAAACATTGCGATATGTGTTAAAATCCCAACTATTTCCGAAGTTCATATTTAAAGCCTGTCTAACGTGCAATACGCTAAACTAACCTTCAGTTGTCCTACTGGGGGACAACTGGGGGCCCCCCCCCTTTCCCCCCTTCCTTTCCTCTCCAAAATCGTTGTTCGCGGCTGTGGCTAGTGTTTCCCCTGCTGTTGTAGCGATGTGAAGCAGATGGCGGCGGGCGTCCTGCGGAGTCCGTGGCTATTTCGGAAAATAGTTTGAATTTTTGTAAAACATTGCGATATGTGTTAAAATCCTAACTATTTCCGAAGTTCATATTTAAAGCCTGTCTAACGTGCAATACGCTAAACTAACCTTCAGTTGTCCTACTGGGGGACAACTAGGGGGCTCCTCCTCCCCTTCCCCCTTCCTTTCCTCTCCAAAATCGTTGCTCGCAGCTGTGGCTGGTATTTCCCCTGCTGTTGTAGCGATGTGAAGCAGATGGCGGCGGGCGTCCTGCGGAGTCCGTGGCTATTTCGGAAAATAGTTTGAATTTTTGTAAAACATTGCGATATGTGTTAAAATCCCAACTATTTCCGAAGTTCAAATTTAAAGTCTGTATAACGTGCAATACGCTAAACTAACCTTCAGTTATCCTACTGGGGGACAACTGGGAGGCTCCTCCTCCCCTACCCTCTTCCTTTCCTCTCCAAAATCGTTGTTCGCGGCTGTGGCTGGTGTTTCCCCTGCTGTTGTAGCGATGTGAAGCAGATGGCGGCGGGCGTCCTGCGGAGTCCGTGGCTATTTCGAAAAATAGTTTGAATTCTTGTAAAACATTGCGATATGTGTTAAAATCCCAACTATTTCCGAAGTTCATATTTAAAGCCTGTCTAACGTGCAATACGCTAAACTAACATTCAGTTGTCCTACTGGGGGACAACTGGGGGGCTCCTCCTCCCCTTCCCCCTTCCTTTCCTCTCCAAAAACGTTGTTCGCGGCTGTGGCTGGTGTTTCCCCTGCTGTTGTAGCGATGTGAAGCAGATGGCGGCGGGCGTCCTGCGGAGTCCGTGGCTATTTCGGAAAATAGTTTGAATTTTTGTAAAACATTGCGATATGTGTTAAAATCCCAACTATTTCCGAAGTTCAAATTTAAAGTCTGTATAACGTGCAATACGCTAAACTAACCTTCAGTTATCCTACTGGGGGACAACTGGGAGGCTCCTCCTCCCATACCCCCTTCCTTTCCTCTCCAAAATCGTTGTTCGCGGCTGTGGCTGGTGTTTCCCCTGCTGTTGTAGCGATGTGAAGCAGATGGCGGCGGGCGTCCTGCGGAGTCCGTGGCTATTTCGGAAAATAGTTTGAATTCTTGTAAAACATTGCGATATGTGTTAAAATCCCAACTATTTCCGAAATTCATATTTAAAGCCTGTCTAACGTGCAATACGCTAAACTAACCTTCAGTTGTCCTACTGGGGGACAACTGGGGGGCTCCTCCTCCCCTTCCCCCTTCCTTTCCTCTCCAAAAACGTTTTTTCGCGGCTGTGGCTGGTGTTTCCCCTGCTGTTGTAGCGATGTGAAGCAGATGGCGGCGGGCGTCCTGCGGAGTCCGTGGCTATTTCGGAAAATAGTTTGAATTTTTGTAAAACATTGCGATATGTGTTAAAATCCCAACTATTTCCGAAGTTCATATTTAAAGCCTGTCTAAAGTGCAATACGCTAAACTAACCTTCAGTTGTCCTACTGGGGGACAACTGGGGGGCTCCTCCTCCCCTTCCCCCTTCCTTTACTCTCCAAAATCGTTGTTCGCGGCTGTGGCTGGTGTTTCCCCTGCTGTTGTAGCGATGTGAAGCAGATGGCGGCGGGCGTCCTGCGGAGTCCGTGGCTATTTCGGAAAATAGTTTAAATATTTGTAAAACATTGCGATATGTGTTAAAATCCCAACTATTTCCGAAGTTCATATTTAAAGCCTGTCTAACGTGCAATACGTTAAACTAACCTTCAGTTGTCCTACTGGGGGACAACTGGGGGGCTCCTCCTCCCCTTCCCCCTTCCTTTCCTCTCCAAAATCGTTGTTCGCGGCTGTGGCTGGTGTTTCCCCTGCTGTTGTAGCGATGTGAAGCAGATGGCGGCGGGCGTCCTGCGGAGTCCGTGGCTATTTCGGAAAATAGTTTGAATTTTTGTAAAACATTGCGATATGTGTTAAAATCCCAACTATTTCCGAAGTTCATATTTAAAGCCTGTCTAACGTGCAATACGCTAAACTAACCTTCAGTTGTCCTACTGGAGGACAACTGGGGGGCTCCTCCTCCCCTTCCCCCTTCCTTTCCTCTCCAAAATCGTTGTTCGCGGCTGTGGCTGGTGTTTCCCCTGCTGTTGTAGCGATGTGAAGCAGATGGCGGCGGGCGTCCTGCGGAGTCCGTGGCTATTTCGGAAAATAGTTTGAATTTTTGTAAAACATTGCGATATGTGTTAAAATCCCAACTATTTCCGAAGTTCATATTTAAAGCCTGTCTAACGTGCAATACGCTAAACTAACCTTCAGTTGTCCTACTGGGGGACAACTGGGGGGCTCCTCCTCCCCTTCCCCCTTCCTTTCCTCTCCAAAATCGTTGTTCGCGGCTGTGGCTGGTGTTTCCCCTGCTGTTGTAGCGATGTGAAGCAGATGGCGGCGGGCGTCCTGCGGAGTCCGTGGCTATTTCGGAAAATAGTTTGAATTTTTGTAAAACATTGCGATATGTGTTAAAATCCCAACTATTTCCGAAGTTCATATTTAAAGCCTGTCTAACGTGCAATACGCTAAACTAACCTTCAGTTGTCCTATTGGGAAACAACTGGAGGGCTCCTCCTCCCCTTCCCCCTTCCTTTCCTCTCCAAAATCGTTGTTCGCGGCTGTGGCTGGTGTTTCCCCTGCTGTTGTAGCGATGTGAAGCAGATGGCGGCGGGCGTCCTGCGGAGTCCGTAGCTATTTCGGAAAAGAGTTTGAATTTTTGTAAAACATTGCGATATGTTTTAAAATCCCAACTATTTCCGAAGTTCATATTTAAAGTCTGTCTAACGTGCAATACGCTAAACTAACCTTCAGTTATTCTACTGGGGGACAACTGGGGGGCTCCTCCTCCCCTACCCCCTTCCTTTCCTCTCCAAAATCGTTGTTCGCGGCTGTGGCTGGTGTTTCCCCTGCAGTTGTAGCGATGTGAAGCAGATGGCGGCGGGCGTCCTGTGGAGTCCGTGGCTATTTCGGAAAATAGTTTGAATTTTTGTAAAACATTGCGATATATGTTAAAATCCCAACTATTTCCGAAGTTCATATTTAAAGCCTGTCTAACGTGCAATACGCTAAACTAACCTTCAGTTGTCCTACTGGGGGACAAATGGGGGGCTCCTCCTCCCCTTCCCCCTTCCTTTACTCTCCAAAATCGTTGTTCGCGGCTGTGGCTGGTGTTTCCCCTGCTGTTGTAGCGATGTGAAGCAGATGGCGGCGGGCGTCCTGCGGAGTCCGTGGCTATTTCGGAAAATAGTTTGAATTTTTGTAAAACATTGCGATATGTGTTAAAATCCCAACTATTTCCGAAGTTCATATTTAAAGCCTGTCTAACGTGCAATACGCTAAACTAACCTTCAGTTGTCCTATTGGGAAACAACTGGAGGGCTCCTCCTCCCCTTCCCCCTTCCTTTCCTCTCCAAAATCGTTGTTCGCGGCTGTGGCTGGTGTTTCCCCTGCTGTTGTAGCGATGTGAAGCAGATGGCGGCGGGCGTCCTGCGGAGTCCGTAGCTATTTCGGAAAAGAGTTTGAATTTTTGTAAAACATTGCGATATGTTTTAAAATCCCAACTATTTCCGAAGTTCATATTTAAAGTCTGTCTAACGTGCAATACGCTAAACTAACCTTCAGTTATTCTACTGGGGGACAACTGGGGGGCTCCTCCTCCCCTACCCCCCTTCCTTTCCTCTCCAAAATCGTTGTTCGCGGCTGTGGCTGGTGTTTCCCCTGCAGTTGTAGCGATGTGAAGCTGATGGCGGCGGGCGTCCTGCGGAGTCCGTGGCTATTTCGGAAAATAGTTTGAATTTTTGTAAAACATTGCGATATATGTTAAAATCCCAACTATTTCCGAAGTTCATATTTAAAGCCTGTCTAACGTGCAATACGCTAAACTAACCTTCAGTTGTCCTACTGGGGGACAACTGGGGGGCTCCTCCTCCCCTTCCCCCCTTCCTTTCCTCTCCAAAATCGTTGTTCGCGGCTGTGGCTAGTGTTTCCCCTGCTGTTGTAGCGACGTGAAGCTGATGGCGGCGGGCGTCCTGCGGAGTCCGTGGCTATTTCGGAAAATAGTTTGAATTTTTGTAAAACATTGCGATATGTGTTAAAATCCTAACTATTTCCGAAGTTCATATTTAAAGCCTGTCTAACGTGCAATACGCTAAACTAACCTTCAGTTGTCCTACTGGGGGACAACTGGGGGGCTCCTCCTCCCCTTCCCCCTTCCTTTCCTCTCCAAAATCGTTGTTCGCAGCTGTGGCTGGTATTTCCCCTGCTGTTGTGGCGATGTGAAGCAGATGGCGGCGGGCGTCCTGCGGAGTCCGTGGCTATTTCGGAAAATAGTTTGAATTTTTGTAAAACATTGCGATATGTGTTAAAATCCCAACTATTTCCGAAGTTCAAATTTAAAGTCTGTATAACGTGCAATACGCTAAACTAACCTTCAGTTATCCTACTGGGGGACAACTGGGAGGCTCCTCCTCCCCTACCCCCTTCCTTTCCTCTCCAAAATCGTTGTTCGCGGCTGTGGCTGGTGTTTCCCCTGCTGTTGTAGCGATGTGAAGCAGATGGCGGCGGGCGTCCTGCGGAGTCCGTGGCTATTTCGGAAAATAGTTTGAATTCTTGTAAAACATTGCGATATGTGTTAAAATCCCAACTATTTCCGAAGTTCATATTTAAAGCCTGTCTAACGTGCAATACGCTAAACTAACATTCAGTTGTCCTACTGGGGGACAACTGGGGGGCTCCTCCTCCCCTTCCCCCTTCCTTTCCTCTCCAAAAACGTTGTTCGCGGCTGTGGCTGGTGTTTCCCCTGCTGTTGTAGCGATGTGAAGCAGATGGCGGCGGGCGTCCTGCGGAGTCCGTGGCTATTTCGGAAAATAGTTTGAATTTTTGTAAAACATTGCGATATGTGTTAAAATCCCAACTATTTCCGAAGTTCATATTTAAAGCCTGTCTAACGTGCAATACGCTAAACTAACATTCAGTTGTCCTACTGGGGGACAACTGGGGGGCTCCTCCTCCCCTTCCCCCTTCCTTTCCTCTCCAAAAACGTTGTTCGCGGCTGTGGCTGGTGTTTCCCCTGCTGTTGTAGCGATGTGAAGCAGATGGCGGCGGGCGTCCTGCGGAGTCCGTGGCTATTTCGGAAAATAGTTTGAATTTTTGTAAAACATTGCGATATGTGTTAAAATCCCAACTATTTCCGAAGTTCATATTTAAAGCCTGTCTAACGTGCAATACGCTAAACTAACCTTCAGTTGTCCTACTGGGGGACAACTGGGGGGCTCCTCCTCCCCTTCCCCCTTCCTTTACTCTCCAAAATCGTTGTTCGCCGCTGTGGCTGGTGTTTCCCCTGCTGTTGTAGCGATGTGAAGCAGATGGCAGCGGGCGTCCTGCGGAGTCCGTGGCTATTTCGGAAAATAGTTTAAATATTTGTAAAACATTGCGATATGTGTTAAAATCCCAACTATTTCCGAAGTTCATATTTAAAGCCTGTCTAACGTGCAATACGTTAAACTAACCTTCAGTTGTCCTACTGGGGGACAACTGGGGGGCTCCTCCTCCCCTTCCCCCTTCCTTTCCTCTCCAAAATCGTTGTTCGCGGCTGTTGCTTGTGTTTCCCCTGCTGTTGTAGCGATGTGAAGCAGATGGCGGCGGGCGTCCTGCGGAGTCCGTGGCTATTTCGGAAAATAGTTTGAATTTTTGTAAAACATTGTGATATGTTTTAAAATCCCAACTATTTCCGAAGTTCAAATTTAAAGTCTGTATAACGTGCAATACGCTAAACTAACCTTCAGTTATCCTACTGGGGGACAACTGGGAGGCTCCTCCTCCCATACCCCCTTCCTTTCCTCTCCAAAATCGTTGTTCGCGGCTGTGGCTGGTGTTTCCCCTGCTGTTGTAGCGATGTGAAGCAGATGGCGGCGGGCGTCCTGCGGAGTCCGTGGCTATTTCGGAAAATAGTTTGAATTCTTGTAAAACATTGCGATATGTGTTAAAATCCCAACTATTTCCGAAATTCATATTTAATGCCTGTCTAACGTGCAATACGCTAAACTAACCTTCAGTTGTCCTACTGGGGGACAACTGGGGGGCTCCTCCTCCCCTTCCCCCTTCCTTTCCTCTCCAAAAACGTTGTTCGCGGCTGTGGCTGGTGTTTCCCCTGCTGTTGTAGCGATGTGAAGCAGATGGCGGCGGGCGTCCTGCGGAGTCCGTGGCTATTTCGGAAAATAGTTTGAATTTTTGTAAAACATTGCGATATGTGTTAAAATCCCAACTATTTCCGAAGTTCATATTTAAAGCCTGTCTAAAGTGCAATACGCTAAACTAACCTTCAGTTGTCCTACTGGGGGACAACTGGGGGGCTCCTCCTCCCCTTCCCCCTTCCTTTACTCTCCAAAATCGTTGTTCGCGGCTGTGGCTGGTGTTTCCCCTGCTGTTGTAGCGATGTGAAGCAGATGGCGGCGGGCGTCCTGCGGAGTCCGTGGCTATTTCGGAAAATAGTTTAAATATTTGTAAAACATTGCGATATGTGTTAAAATCCCAACTATTTCCGAAGTTCATATTTAAAGCCTGTCTAACGTGCAATACGTTAAACTAACCTTCAGTTGTCCTACTGGGGGACAACTGGGGGGGCTCCTCCTCCCCTTCCCCCTTCCTTTCCTCTCCAAAATCGTTGTTCGCGGCTGTGGCTGGTGTTTCCCCTGCTGTTGTAGCGATGTGAAGCAGATGGCGGCGGGCGTCCTGCGGAGTCCGTGGCTATTTCGGAAAATAGTTTGAATTTTTGTAAAACATTGCGATATGTGTTAAAATCCCAACTATTTCCGAAGTTCATATTTAAAGCCTGTCTAACGTGCAATACGCTAAACTAACCTTCAGTTGTCCTACTGGGGGACAACTGGGGGGCTCCTCCTCCCCTTCCCCCTTCCTTTCCTCTCCAAAATCGTTGTTCGCGGCTGTGGCTGGTGTTTCCCCTGCTGTTGTAGCGATGTGAAGCAGATGGCGGCGGGCGTCCTGCGGAGTCCGTGGCTATTTCGGAAAATAGTTTGAATTTTTGTAAAACATTGCGATATGTGTTAAAATCCCAACTATTTCCGAAGTTCATATTTAAAGCCTGTCTAACGTGCAATACGCTAAACTAACCTTCAGTTGTCCTACTGGGGGACAAATGGGGGGCTCCTCCTCCCCTTCCCCCTTCCTTTACTCTCCAAAATCGTTGTTCGCGGCTGTGGCTGGTGTTTCCCCTGCTGTTGTAGCGATGTGAAGCAGATGGCGGCGGGCGTCCTGCGGAGTCCGTGGCTATTTCGGAAAATAGTTTGAATTTTTGTAAAACATTGCGATATGTGTTAAAATCCCAACTATTTCCGAAGTTCATATTTAAAGCCTGTCTAACGTGCAATACGCTAAACTAACCTTCAGTTGTCCTATTGGGAAACAACTGGAGGGCTCCTCCTCCCCTTCCCCCTTCCTTTCCTCTCCAAAATCGTTGTTCGCGGCTGTGGCTGGTGTTTCCCCTGCTGTTGTAGCGATGTGAAGCAGATGGCGGCGGGCGTCCTGCGGAGTCCGTAGCTATTTCGGAAAAGAGTTTGAATTTTTGTAAAACATTGCGATATGTTTTAAAATCCCAACTATTTCCGAAGTTCATATTTAAAGTCTGTCTAACGTGCAATACGCTAAACTAACCTTCAGTTATTCTACTGGGGGACAACTGGGGGGCTCCTCCTCCCCTACCCCCTTCCTTTCCTCTCCAAAATCGTTGTTCGCGGCTGTGGCTGGTGTTTCCCCTGCAGTTGTAGCGATGTGAAGCTGATGGCGGCGGGCGTCCTGCGGAGTCCGTGGCTATTTCGGAAAATAGTTTGAATTTTTGTAAAACATTGCGATATATGTTAAAATCCCAACTATTTCCGAAGTTCATATTTAAAGCCTGTCTAACGTGCAATACGCTAAACTAACCTTCAGTTGTCCTACTGGGGGACAACTGGGGGGCTCCTCCTCCCCTTCCCCCTTCCTTTCCTCTCCAAAATCGTTGTTCGCGGCTGTGGCTGGTGTTTCCCCTGCTGTTGTAGCGATGTGAAGCAGATGGCGGCGGGCGTCCTGTGGAGTCCGTGGCTATTTCGGAAAATAGTTTGAATTTTTGTAAAACATTGCGATATGTGTTAAAATCCCAACTATTTCCGAAGTTCATATTTAAAGCCTGTCTAACGTGCAATACGCTAAACTAACCTTCAGTTGTCCTACTGGGGGACAACTGGGGGGCTCCTCCTCCCCTTCCCCCTTCCTTTACTCACCAAAATCGTTGTTCGCGGCTGTGGCTGGTGTTTCCCCTGCTGTTGTAGCGATGTGAAGGAGATGGCGGCGGGCGTCCTGCGGAGTCCGTGGCTATTTCGGAAATAGTTTGAATTTTTGTAAAACATTGCGATATGTGTTAAAATCCCAACTATTTCCGAAGTTCATATTTAAAGCCTGTCTAACGTGCAATACGCTAAACTAACCTTCAGTTGTCCTACTGAGGGACAACTGGGGGGCTCCTCCTCCCCTTCCCCCTTCCTTTACTCTCCAAATCGTTGTTCGCGGCTGTGGCTGGTGTTTCCCTTGCTGTTGTAGCGATGTGAAGCAGATGGCGGCGGGCGTCCTGCGGAGTCCGTGGCTATTTCGGAAAATAGTTTGAATTTTTGTAAAACATTGCGATATGTGTTAAAATCCCAACTATTTCCGAAGTTCATATTTAAAGCCTGTCTAACGTGCAATACGCTAAACTAACCTTCAGTTGTCCTACTGGGGGACAACTGGGGGGCTCCTCCTCCCCTTCCCCCTTCCTTTACTCTCCAAAATCGTTGTTCGCGGCTGTGGCTGGTGTTTCCCCTGTTGTTGTAGCGATGTGAAGCAGATGGCGGCGGGCGTCCTGCGGAGTCCGTGGCTATTTCGGAAAATAGTTTGAATTTTTGTAAAACATTGCGATATGTGTTAAAATCCCAACTATTTCCGAAGTTCATATTTAAAGCCTGTCTATCGTGCAATACGCTAAACTAACCTTCAGTTGTCCTACTGGGGGACAACTGGGGGGCTCCTCCTCCCCTTCCCCCTTCCTTTACTCTCCAAAATCGTTGTTCGCGGCTGTGGCTGGTGTTTCCCCTGCTGTTGTAGCGATGTGAAGCAGATGGCGGCGGGCGTCCTGCGGAGTCCGTGGCTATTTCGGAAAATAGTTTGAATTTTTGTAAAACATTGCGATATGTGTTAAAATCCCAACTATTTCCGAAGTTCATATTTAAAGCCTGTCTAACGTGCAATACGCTAAACTAACCTTCGGTTGTCCTACTGGGGGACAACTGGGGGGATCCTCCTCCCCTTCCCCCTTCCTTTACTCACCATAATCGTTGTTCGCGGCTGTGGCTGGTGTTTCCCCTGCTGTTGTAGCGATGTGAAGCAGATGGCGGCGGGCGTCCTGCGGAGTCCATGGCTATTTCGGAAATAGTTTGAATTTTTGTAAAACATTGCGATATGTGTTAAAATCCCAACTATTTCCGAAGTTCATATTTAAAGCCTGTCTAACGTGCAATACGCTAAACTAACCTTCAGTTGTCCTACTGGGGGACAACTGGGGGGCTCCTCCTCCCCTTCCCCCTTCCTTTCCTCTCCAAAATCGTTGTTCGCGGCTGTGGCTGGTGTTTCCCCTGCTGTTGTAGCGATGTGAAGCAGATGGCGGCGGGCGTCCTGCGGAGTCCGTGGCTATTTCGGAAAATAGTTTGAATTTTTGTAAAACATTGCGATATGTTTTAAAATCCCAACTATTTCCGAAGTTCATATTTAAAGCCTGTCTAACGTGCAATACGCTAAACTAACCTTCAGTTGTCCTACTGGGGGACAACTGGGGGGCTCCTCCTCCCCTTCCCCCTTCCTTTCCTCTCCAAAATCGTTGTTCGCGGCTGTGGCTGGTGTTTCCCCTGCTGTTGTAGCGATGTGAAGCAGATGGCGGCGGGCGTCCTGCGGAGTCCGTGGCTATTTCGGAAAATAGTTAGAAATTTTGTAAAACATTGCGATATGTTTTAAAATCCCAACTATTTCCGAAGTTCATATTTAAAGCCTGTCTAACGTGCAATACGCTAAACTAACCTTCAGTTGTCCTACTGGGGGACAACTGGGGGGCTCCTCCTCCCCTTCCCCCTTCCTTTCCTCTCCAAAATCGTTGTTCGCGGCTGTGGCTGGTGTTTCCCCTGCTGTTGTAGCGATGTGAAGCAGATGGCAGCGGGCGTCCTGCGGAGTCCGTGGCTATTTCGGAAAATAGTTTGAATTTTTGTAAAACATTGCGATATGTTTTAAAATCCCAACTATTTCCGAAGTTCATATTTAAAGCCTGTCTAACGTGCAATACGCTAAACTAACCTTCAGTTGTCCTACTGGGGGACAACTGGGGGGCCCCTCCTCCCCTTCCCCCTTCCTTTCCTCTCCAAAATCGTTGTTCGCGGCTGTGGCTGGTGTTTCCCCTGCTGTTGTAGCGATGTGAAGCAGATGGCGGCGGGCGTCCTGCGGAGTCCGTGGCTATTTCGGAAAATAGTTTGAATTTTTGTAAAACATTGCGATATGTTTTAAAATCCCAACTATTTCCGAAGTTCATATTTAAAGCCTGTCTAACGTGCAATACGCTAAACTAACCTTCAGTTGTCCTACTGGGGGACAACTGGGGGGCTCCTCCTCCCCTTCCCCCTTCCTTTCCTCTCCAAAATCGTTGTTCGCGGCTGTGGCTGGTGTTTCCCCTGCTGTTGTAGCGATGTGAAGCAGATGGCGGCGGGCGTCCTGCGGAGTCCGTGGCTATTTCGGAAAATAGTAAGAAATTTTGTAAAACATTGCGATATGTTTTAAAATCCCAACTATTTCCGAAGTTCATATTTAAAGCCTGTCTAACGTGCAATACGCTAAACTAACCTTCAGTTGTCCTACTGGGGGACAACTGGGGGGCTCCTCCTCCCCTTCCCCCTTCCTTTCCTCTCCAAAGTCGTTGTTCGCGGCTGTGGCTGGTGTTTCCCCTGCTGTTGTAGCGATGTGAAGCAGATGGCGGCGGGCGTCCTGCGGAGTCCGTGGCTATTTCGGAAAATAGTTTGAATTTTTGTAAAACATTGCGATATGTTTTAAAATCCCAACTATTTCCGAAGTTCATATTTAAAGCCTGTCTAACGTGCAATACGCTAAACTAACCTTCAGTTGTCCTACTGGGGGACAACTGGGGGGCTCCTCCTCCCCTTCCCCCTTCCTTTCCTCTCCAAAATCGTTGTTCGCGGCTGTGGCTGGTGTTTCCCCTGCTGTTGTAGCGATGTGAAGCCGATGGCGGCGGGCGTCCTGCGGAGTCCGTGGCTATTTCGGAAAATAGTTTGAATTTTTGTAAAACATTGCGATATGTGTTAAAATCCCAAGTATTTCCGAAGTTCATATTTAAAGCCTGTCTATCGTGCAATACGCTAAACTAACCTTCAGTTGTCCTACTGGGGGACAACTGGGGGGCTCCTCCTCCCCTTCCCCCTTCCTTTACTCTCCAATCGTTGTTCGCGGCTGTGGCTGGTGTTTCCCCTGCTGTTGTAGCGATGTGAAGCAGATGGCAGCGGGCGTCCTGCGGAGTCCGTGGCTATTTCGGAAAATAGTTTGAATTTTTGTAAAACATTGCGATATGTTTTAAAATCCCAACTATTTCCGAAGTTCATATTTAAAGCCTGTCTAACGTGCAATACGCTAAACTAACCTTCAGTTGTCCTACTGGGGGACAACTGGGTGGCTCCTCCTCCCCTTCCCCATTCCTTTCCTCTCCAAAATCGTTGTTCGCGGCTGTGGCTGGTGTTTCCCCTGCTGTTGTAGCGATGTGAAGCAGATGGCGGCGGGCGTCCTGCGGAGTCCGTGGCTATTTCCGGAAAATAGTTTGAATTTTTGTAAAACATTGCGATATGTTTAAAATCCCAACTATTTCCGAAGTTCATATTTAAATCCTGTCTAACGTGCAATACGCTAAAACTAACCTTCAGTTGTCCTACTGGGGGACAACTGGGGGGCTCCTCCTCCCCTTCCCCCTTCCTTTCCTCTCCTAAATCGTTGTTCGCTGCTGTGGCTGGTGTTTCCCCTGCTGTTGTAGCGATGTGAAGCAGATGGCGGCGGGCGTCCTGCGGAGTCCGTGGCTATTTCGGAAAATAGTTAGAAATTTTGTAAAACATTGCGATATGTTTTAAAATCCCAACTATTTCCGAAGTTCATATTTAAAGCCTGTCTAACGTGCAATACGCTAAACTAACCTTCAGTTGTCCTACTGGGGGACAACTGGGGGGCTCCTCCTCCCCTTCCCCCTTCCTTTCCTCTCCAAAATCGATGTTCGCGGCTGTGGCTGGTGTTTCCCCTGCTGTTGTAGCGATGTGAAGCAGATGGCGGCGGGCGTCCTGCGGAGTCCGTGGCTATTTCGGAAAATAGTTTGAATTTTGGTAAAACATTGCGATATGTTTTAAAATCCCAACTATTTCCGAAGTTCATATTTAAAGCCTGTCTAACGTGCAATACGCTAAACTAACCTTCAGTTGTCCTACTGGGGGACAACTGAGGGGCTCCTCCTCCCCTTCCCCCTTCCTTTCCTCTCCAAAATCGTTGTTCGCGGCTGTGGCTGGTGTTTCCCCTGCTGTTGTAGCGATGTGAAGTAGATGGCGGCGGGCGTCCTGCAGAGTCCGTGGCTATTTCGGAAAATAGTTTGAATTTTTGTAAAACATTGCGATATGTTTTAAAATCCCAACTATTTCCGAAGTTCATATTTAAAGCCTGTCTATCGTGCAATACGCTAAACTAACCTTCAGTTGTCCTACTGGGGGACAACTGGCGTGCTCTTCCTCCCCTTCCCCCTTCCTTTACTCTCCAAAATCGTTGATCGCGGCTGTGGCTGGTGTTTCCCCTGCTGTTGTAGCGATGTGAAGCAGATGGCGGCGGGCGTCCTGTGGAGTCCGTGGCTATTTCGGAAAATAGTTTGAATTTTTGTAAAACATTGCGATATGTGTTAAAATCCCAACTATTTCCGAAGTTCATATTTAAAGCCTGTCTACCGTGCAATACGCTAAACTAACCTTCAGTTGTCCTACTGGGGGACAACTGGGGGGCCCCTCCTCCCCTTCCCCCTTCTTTCCTCTCCAAAATCGTTGTTCGCGGCTGTGGCTGGTGTTTCCCCTGCTGTTGTAGCGATGTGAAGCAGATGGCGGCGGGCGTCCTGCGGAGTCCGTGGCTATTTCGGAAAATAGTTTGAATTTTTGTAAAACATTGCGATATGTGTTAAAATCCCAACTATTTCCGAAGTTCAAATTTAAAGCCAGTCTAACGTGCAATACGCTAAACTAACCTTCAGTTGTCCTACTGGGGGGCAACTGGGGGGCTCTTCCACCCCTTCCCCCTTCCTTTCCTCTCCAAAATCGTTGTTCGCGGCTGTTGCTTGTGTTTTCCCTGCTGTTGTAGCGATGTGAAGCAGATGGTGGCGGGTATCCTGCGGTGTCCGTGGCTATTTCGGAAAATATTTTGAATTTTTGTAAAACATTGCGATATGTGTTAAAATCCCAACTATTCCCGAAGTTCATATTTAAAGCCTGTCTAACGTGCAATACGCTAAACTAACCTTCAGTTGTCCTACTGGGTGACAACTGGGGGCTCCTCCACACCTTCCCCCTTCCTTTCTTCTCCAAAATCGATGTTCGCAGCTGTGGCTGGTGTTTCCCCTGCTGTTGTAGGGATGTGAATCAGATGGCGGCGGGCGTCCTGCGGAGTCCGTAGCTATTTCGGAAAATAGTTTGAATTTTTGTAAAACATTGCGATATGTTTTAAAATCCCAACTATTTCCGAAGTTCATATTTAAAGTGTGTCTAACGTGCAATACGCTAAACTAACCTTCAGTTGTCCTACTGGGGGACAACTGGGGGGCTCCTCCCCCCCTTCCCCCTTCCTTTCCTCTCCAAAATCGATGTTCGCGGCTGTGGCTGGTGTTTCCCCTGCTGTTGTAGCAATGTGAAGCAGATTGCGGCGGGCGTCCTGCGGAGTCCGTGGCTATTTCGGAAAATAGTTTGAATTTTTGTAAAACATTGCGATATGTGTTAAAATCCCAACCATTTCCGAAGCTCATATTTAAAGCCTGTCTAACGTGCAATACGCTAAACTAACCTTCAGTTGTCCTACTGAGGGACAACTGGGGGGCTCCTCCTCCCTTTCCCCCTTCCTTTCCTCTCCAAAATCGATGTTCGCGGCTGTGGCTGGTGTTTCCCCTGCTGTTGTAGCGATGTGAAGCAGATGGCGGCGGGCGTCCTGCGGAGTCCGTGGCTATTTCGGAAAATAGTTTGAATTTTTGTAAAACATTGCGATATGTGTTAAAATCCCAACTATTTCCGAAGTTCATATTTAAAGCCTGTCTAACGTGCAATACGCTAAACTAACCTTCAGTTGTCCTACTGGGGGACAACTGGGGGGCTCCTCCACCGCTTCCCCCTTCCTTTCCTCTCCAAAATCGTTGTTCGCGGCTGTTGCTTGTGTTTTCCCTGCTGTTGTAGCGATGTGAAGCAGATGGTGGCGGGTATCCTGCGGAGTCCGTGGCTATTTCGGAAAATATTTTGAATTTTTGTAAAACATTGCGATATGTGTTAAAATCCCAACTATTCCCGAAGTTCATATTTAAAGTCTGTCTAACGTGCAATACGCTAAACTAACCTTCAGTTGTCCTACTGGGGGACAACTGGGGGGCTCCTCCTCCCCTTCCCCCTTCCTTTCCTCTCCAAAATCGTTGTTCGCGGCTGTGGCTGGTGTTTTCCCTGCTGTTGTAGGGATGTGAATCAGATGGCGGCGGGCGTCCTGCGGAGTCCGTAGCTATTTCGGAAAATAGTTTGAATTTTTGTAAAACATTGCGATATGTTTTAAAATCCCAACTATTTCCGAAGTTCATATTTAAAGCCTGTCTAACGTGCAATACGCTAAACTAACCTTCAGTTGTCCTACTGGGGGACAACTGGGGGGCTCCTCCTCCCCTTCCCCCTTCCTTTCCTCTCCAAAATCGTTGTTCGCGGCTGTGGCTGGTGTTTCCCCTGCTGTTGTAGCGAAGTGAAGCAGATGGCGGCGGCTGTCCTGAGGAGTCCGTGGCTATTTCGGAAAATAGTTTGAATTTTTGTAAAACATTGCGATATGTTTTAAAATCCCAACTATTTCCGAAGTTCATATTTAAAGTCTGTCTAACGTGCAATACGCTAAACTAACCTTCAGTTGTCCTACTGGGGGACAACTGCGGGGCTCCTCCTCCCCTTCCCCCTTCCTTTCCTCTCCAAAATCGTTGTTCGCGGCTGTGGCTGGTGTTTCCCCTGCTGTTGTAGCGAAGTGAAGCAGATGGCGGCGGCTGTCCTGAGGAGTCCGTGGCTATTTCGGAAAATAGTTTGAATTTTTGTAAAACATTGCGATGTGTTTTAAAATCCCAACTATTTCCGAAGTTCATATTTAAAGTCTGTCTAACGTGCAATACGCTAAACTAACCTTCAGTTGTCCTACTGGGGGACAACTGGGGGGCCCCTCCTCCCCTCCCCCCTTCCTCTCTTCTCCAAAATCGTTGTTCGCGCCTGTGGCTGGTGTTTCCCCTGCTGTTGTAGCGAAGTGAAGCAGATGGCGGCGGCTGTCCTGAGGAGTCCGTGGCTCTTTCGGAAAATAGTTTGAATTTTTGTAAAACATTGCGATATGTTTTAAAATCCCAACTATTTCCGAAGTTCATATTTAAAGTCTGTCTAACGTGCAATACGCTAAACTAACCTTCAGTTGTCCTACTGGGGGACAACTGGGGGGCTCCTCCTCCCCTTCCCCCTTCCTTTCCTCTCCAAAATCGTTGTTCGCGGCTGTGGCTGGTGATTCCCCTGCTGTTGTAGCGAAGTGAAGCAGATGGCGGCGGCTGTCCTGAGGAGTCCGTGGCTATTTCGGAAAATAGTTTGAATTTTTGTAAAACATTGCGATATGTTTTAAAATCCCAACTATTTCCGAAGTTCATATTTAAAGTCTGTCTAACGTGCAATACGCTAAACTAACCTTCAGTTGTCCTACTGGGGGACAACTGGGGGGCTCCTCCTCCCCTTCCCCCTTCCTTTCCTCTCCAAAATCGTTGTTCGCGGCTGTGGCTGGTGTTTCCCCTGCTGTTGTAGCGAAGTGAAGCAGATAGCGGCGGCTGTCCTGAGGAGTCCGTGGCTATTTCGGAAAATAGTTTGAATTTTTGTAAAACATTGCGATGTGTTTTAAAATCCCAATTATTTCCGAAGTTCATATTTAAAGTCTGTCTAACGTGCAATACGCTAAACTAACCTTCAGTTGTCCTACTGGGGGACAACTGGGGGGCTCCTCCTCCCCTTCCCAATTCCTTTCCTCTCCAAAATCGTTGTTCGCGGCTGTGGCTGGTGTTTCCCCTGCTGTTGTAGCAAAGTGAAGCAGATGGCGGCGGCTGTCCTGAGGAGTCCGTGGCTATTTCGGAAAATAGTTTGAATTTTTGTAAAACATTGCGATATGTTTTAAAATCCCAACTATTTCCGAAGTTCATATTTAAAGTCTGTCTAACGTGCAATACGCTAAACTAACCTTCAGTTGTCCTACTGGGGGACAACTGGGGGGCTCCTCCTACCCTTCCCCCTTCCTTTCCTCTCCAAAATCGTTGTTCGCGGCTGTGGCTGGTGTTTCCCCTGCTGTTGTAGCGAAGTGAAGCAGATGGCGGCGGCTGTCCTGAGGAGTCCGTGGCTATTTCGGAAAATAGTTTGAATTTTTGTAAAACATTGCGATATGTTTTAAAATCCCAACTATTTCCGAAGTTCATATTTAAAGTCTGTCTAACGTGCAATACACTAAACTAACCTTCAGTTGTCCTACTGGGGGACAACTGGGGGGCTCCTCATCCCTTCCCCCTTCCTTTCCTCTCCAAAATCGTTGTTCGCGGCTGTGGCTGGTGTTTCCCCCGCTGTTGTAGCGAAGTGAAGCAGATGGCGGCGGCTGTCCTGAGGAGTCCGTGGCTATTTCGGAAAATAGTTTGAATTTTTGTAAAACATTGCGATATGTTTTAAAATCCCAACTATTTCCGAAGTTCATATTTAAAGTCTGTCTAACTTGCAATACGCTAAACTAACCTTCAGTTGTCCTACTGGGGGACAACTGGGGGGCTCCTCCTCCCCTTCCCCCTTCCTTTACTCTCCAAAATCGTTGTTCGCGTCTGTGGCTGGTGTTTCCCCTGCTGTTGTAGCGAAGTTAGCAAATGGCGGCGGCTTTCCTTAGGAGTCCCTGGCTATTTCGGAAAATAGTTTGAATTTTTGTAAAACATTGCGATATGTTTTAAAATCCCAAGTATTTCCGAAGTTCATATTTGAAGTCTGTCTAACGTGCAATACGCTAAACTAACCTTCAGTTGTCCTACTGGGGGACAACTGGGGGGCTCCTCCTCCCATTCCCCCTTCCTTTTCTTTCCAAAATCGTTGTTCGCGGCTGTGGCTGGTGTTTCCCCTGCTGTTGTAGCGAAGTGAAGCAGATGGCGGCGGCTGTCCTCAGGAGTCCGTGGCTATTTCGGAAAATAGTTTGAATTTTTGTAAAACATTGCGATATGTTTTAAAATCCCAACTATTTCCGAAGTTCATATTTAAAGTCTGTCTAACGTGCAATACGCTAAACTAACCTTCAGTTGTCCTACTGAGGGACAACTGGGGGGCTCCTCCTCCTATTCCCCCTTCCTCTCCTCTCCAAAGTCGTTGTTTGCGGCTGTGGCTGGTGTTTCCCCTGCTGTTGTAGCGAAGTGAAGCAGATGGCGGCGGCTGTCCTGAGGAGTCCGTGGCTATCTCGGAAAATAGTTTGAATTTTTGTAAAACATTGCGATATGTTTTAAAATCCCAACTATTTCCGAAGTTCATATTTAAAGTCTGTCTAACGTGCAATACGCTAAACTAACCTTCAGTTGTCCTACTGGGGGACAACTGGGGGGCTCCTCCTCCCCTTCCCCCTTCCTTTCCTCTCCAAAATCGTCGTTCGCGGCTGTGGCTGGTGTTTCCCCTGCTGTTGTAGCGAAGTGAAGCAGATGACGGCGGCTGTCCTGAGGAGTCCGTGGCTATCTCGGAAAATAGTTTGAATTTTTGTAAAACATTGCGATATGTTTTAAAATCCCAACTATTTCCGAAGTTCATATTTAAAGTCTGTCTAACGTGCAATACGCTAAACTAACCTTCAGTTGTCCTACTGGGGGACAACTGGGGGGCTCCTCCTACCCTTCCCCCTTCCTTTCCTCTCCAAAATCGTTGTTCGCGGCTGTGGCTGGTGTTTCCCCTGCTGTTGTAGCGAAGTGAAGCAGATGGCGGCGGCTGTCCTGAGGAGTCCGTGGCTATTTCGGAAAATAGTTTGAATTTTTGTAAAACATTGCGATATGTTTTAAAATCCCAACTATTTCCGAAGTTCATATTTAAAGTCTGTCTAACGTGCAATACACTAAACTAACCTTCAGTTGTCCTACTGGGGGACAACTGGGGGGCTCCTCATCCCTTCCCCCTTCCTTTCCTCTCCAAAATCGTTGTTCGCGGCTGTGGCTGGTGTTTCCCCCGCTGTTGTAGCGAAGTGAAGCAGATGGCGGCGGCTGTCCTGAGGAGTCCGTGGCTATTTCGGAAAATAGTTTGAATTTTTGTAAAACATTGCGATATGTTTTAAAATCCCAACTATTTCCGAAGTTCATATTTAAAGTCTGTCTAACTTGCAATACGCTAAACTAACCTTCAGTTGTCCTACTGTGGGACAACTGGGGGGCTCCTCCTCCCCTTCCCCCTTCCTTTACTCTCCAAAATCGTTGTTCGCGTCTGTGGCTGGTGTTTCCCCTGCTGTTGTAGCGAAGTTAGCAGATGGCGGCGGCTTTCCTTAGGAGTCCGTGGCTATTTCGGAAAATAGTTTGAATTTTTGTAAAACATTGCGATATGTTTTAAAATCCCAACTATATCCGAAGTTCATATTTAAAGTCTGTCTAACGTGCAATACGCTAAACTAACCTTCAGTTGTCCTACTGGGGGACAACTGGGGGGCTCCTCCTCCCCTTCCCCCTTCCTTTACTCTCCAAAATCGTTGTTCGCGTCTGTGGCTGGTGTTTCCCCTGCTGTTGTAGCGAAGTTAGCAGATGGCGGCGGCTTTCCTTAGGAGTCCCTGGCTATTTCGGAAAATAGTTTGAATTTTTGTAAAACATTGCGATATGTTTTAAAATCCCAACTATTTCCGAAGTTCATATTTAAAGTCTGTCTAACTTGCAATACGCTAAACTAACCTTCAGTTGTCCTACTGGGGGACAACTGGGGGGCCCCTCCTCCCCTCCCCCCTTCCTTTCTTCTCCAAAATCGTTGTTCGCGCCTGTGGCTGGTGTTTCCCCTGCTGTTGTAGCGAAGTGAAGCAGATGGCGGCGGCTGTCCTGAGGAGTCCGTGGCTCTTTCGGAAAATAGTTTGAATTTTTGTAAAACATTGCGATATGTTTTAAAATCCCAACTATTTCCGAAGTTCATATTTAAAGTCTGTCTAACGTGCAATACGCTAAACTAACCTTCAGTTGTCCTACTGGGGGACAACTGGGGGGCTCCTCCTCCCCTTCCCCCTTCCTTTCCTCTCCAAAATCGTTGTTCGCGGCTGTGGCTGGTGTTTCCCCAGCTGTTGTAGCGAAGTGAAGCTGATGGCGGCGGCTGTCCTGAGGAGTCCATGGCTATTTCGGAAAATAGTTTGAATTTTTGTAAAACATTGCGATATGTTTTAAAATCCCAACTATTTCCGAAGTTCATGTTTAAAGTCTGCCTAACGTGCAATACGCTAAACTAACCTTCAGTTGTCCTACTGGGGGACAACTGGGGGGCTCCTCCTCCCCTTCCCCCTTCCTTTCCTCTCCAAAATCGTTGTTCGCGGCTGTGGCTGGTGATTCCCCTGCTGTTGTAGCGAAGTGAAGCAGATGGCGGCGGCTGTCCTGAGGAGTCCGTGGCTATTTCGGAAAATAGTTTGAATTTTTGTAAAACATTGCGATATGTTTTAAAATCCCAACTATTTCCGAAGTTCATATTTAAAGTCTGTCTAACGTGCAATACGCTAAACTAACCTTCAGTTGTCCTACTGGGGGACAACTGGGGGGCTCCTCCTCCCCTTCCCCCTTCCTTTCCTCTCCAAAATCGTTGTTCGCGGCTGTGGCTGGTGTTTCCCCTGCTGTTGTAGCGAAGTGAAGCAGATAGCGGCGGCTGTCCTGAGGAGTCCGTGGCTATTTCGGAAAATAGTTTGAATTTTTGTAAAACATTGCGATGTGTTTTAAAATCCCAATTATTTCCGAAGTTCATATTTAAAGTCTGTCTAACGTGCAATACGCTAAACTAACCTTCAGTTGTCCTACTGGGGGACAACTGGGGGGCTCCTCCTCCCCTTCCCAATTCCTTTCCTCTCCAAAATCGTTGTTCGCGGCTGTGGCTGGTGTTTCCCCTGCTGTTGTAGCAAAGTGAAGCAGATGGCGGCGGCTGTCCTGAGGAGTCCGTGGCTATTTCGGAAAATAGTTTGAATTTTTGTAAAACATTGCGATATGTTTTAAAATCCCAACTATTTCCGAAGTTCATATTTAAAGTCTGTCTAACGTGCAATACGCTAAACTAACCTTCAGTTGTCCTACTGGGGGACAACTGGGGGGCTCCTCCTACCCTTCCCCCTTCCTTTCCTCTCCAAAATCGTTGTTCGCGGCTGTGGCTGGTGTTTCCCCTGCTGTTGTAGCGAAGTGAAGCAGATGGCGGCGGCTGTCCTGAGGAGTCCGTGGCTATTTCGGAAAATAGTTTGAATTTTTGTAAAACATTGCGATATGTTTTAAAATCCCAACTATTTCCGAAGTTCATATTTAAAGTCTGTCTAACGTGCAATACACTAAACTAACCTTCAGTTGTCCTACTGGGGGACAACTGGGGGGCTCCTCATCCCTTCCCCCTTCCTTTCCTCTCCAAAATCGTTGTTCGCGGCTGTGGCTGGTGTTTCCCCCGCTGTTGTAGCGAAGTGAAGCAGATGGCGGCGGCTGTCCTGAGGAGTCCGTGGCTATTTCGGAAAATAGTTTGAATTTTTGTAAAACATTGCGATATGTTTTAAAATCCCAACTATTTCCGAAGTTCATATTTAAAGTCTGTCTAACTTGCAATACGCTAAACTAACCTTCAGTTGTCCTACTGGGGGACAACTGGGGGGCTCCTCCTCCCCTTCCCCCTTCCTTTACTCTCCAAAATCGTTGTTCGCGTCTGTGGCTGGTGTTTCCCCTGCTGTTGTAGCGAAGTTAGCAGATGGCGGCGGCTTTCCTTAGGAGTCCCTGGCTATTTCGGAAAATAGTTTGAATTTTTGTAAAACATTGCGATATGTTTTAAAATCCCAACTATTTCCGAAGTTCATATTTAAAGTCTGTCTAACGTGCAATACGCTAAACTAACCTTCAGTTGTCCTACTGGGGGACAACTGGGGGGCTCCTCCTCCCATTCCCCCTTCCTTTCCTTTCCAAAATCGTTGTTCGCGGCTGTGGCTGGTGTTTCCCCTGCTGTTGTAGCGAAGTGAAGCAGATGGCGGCGGCTGTCCTCAGGAGTCCGTGGCTATTTCGGAAAATAGTTTGAATTTTTGTAAAACATTGCGATATGTTTTAAAATCCCAACTATTTCCGAAGTTCATATTTAAAGTCTGTCTAACGTGCAATACGCTAAACTAACCTTCAGTTGTCCTACTGAGGGACAACTGGGGGGCTCCTCCTCCTCTTCCCCCTTCCTCTCCTCTCCAAAGTCGTTGTTTGCGGCTGTGGCTGGTGTTTCCCCTGCTGTTGTAGCGAAGTGAAGCAGATGGCGGCGGCTGTCCTGAGGAGTCCGTGGCTATCTCGGAAAATAGTTTGAATTTTTGTAAAACATTGCGATATGTTTTAAAATCCCAACTATTTCCGAAGTTCATATTTAAAGTCTGTCTAACGTGCAATACGCTAAACTAACCTTCAGTTGTCCTACTGGGGGACAACTGGGGGGCTCCTCCTCCCCTTCCCCCTTCCTTTCCTCTCCAAAATCGTCGTTCGCGGCTGTGGCTGGTGTTTCCCCTGCTGTTGTAGCGAAGTGAAGCAGATGACGGCGGCTGTCCTGAGGAGTCCGTGGCTATCTCGGAAAATAGTTTGAATTTTTGTAAAACATTGCGATATGTTTTAAAATCCCAACTATTTCCGAAGTTCATATTTAAAGTCTCTCTAACGTGCAATACGCTAAACTAACCTTCAGTTGTCCTACTGGGGGACAACTGGGGGGCTCCTCCTCCCCTTCCCCCTTCCTTTCCTCACCAAAATCGTCGTTCGCGGCTGTGGCTGGTGTTTCCCCTGCTGTTGTAGCGAAGTGAAGCAGATGACGGCGGCTGTCCTGAGGAGTCCGTGGCTATTTCGGAAAATAGTTTGAATTTTTGTAAAACATTGCGATATGTTTTAAAATCCCAACTATTTCCGAAGTTCATATTTAAAGTCTGTCTAACGTGCAATACGCTAAACTAACCTTCAGTTGTCCTACTGGGGGACAACTGGGGGGCTCCTCCTCCCCTTCCCCCTTCCTTTCCTCTCCAAAATCGTTGTTCGCGGCTGTGGCTGGTGTTTCCCCTGCTGTTGTAGCGAAGTGAAGCAGATGGCGGCGGCTGTCCTGAGGAGTCCATGGCTATTTCGGAAAATAGTTTGAATTTTTGTGAAACATTGCGATATGTTTTAAAATCCCAACTATTTCCGAAGTTCATATTTAAAGTCTGTCTAACGTGCAATACGCTAAACTAACCTTCAGTTGTCCTACTGGGGGACAACTGGGGGGCTCCTCCTCCCCTTCCCCCTTCCTTTCCTCTCCAAAATCGTTGTTCGCGGCTGTGGCTGGTGTTTCCCCTGCTGTTGTAGCGAAGTGAAGCAGATGGCGGCGGCTGTCCTGAGTAGTCCGTGGCTATTTCGGAAAATAGTTTGAATTTTTGTAAAACATTGCGATATGTTTTAAAATCCCAACTATTTCCGAAGTTCATATTTAAAGTCTGTCTAACGTGCAATACACTAAACTAACCTTCAGTTGTCCTACTGGGGGACAACTGGGGGGCTCCTCCTCCCTTCCCCCTTCCTTTCCTCTCCAAAATCGTTGTTCGCGGCTGTGGCTGGTGTTTCCCCTGCTGTTGTAGCGAAGTGAAGCAGATGACGGCGGCTGTCCTGAGGAGTCCGTGGCTATTTCGGAAAATAGTTTGAATTTTTGTAAAACATTGCGATGTGTTTTAAAATCCCAATTATTTCCGAAGTTCATATTTAAATTCTGTCTAACGTGCAATACGCTAAACTAACCTTCAGTTGTCCTACTGGGGGACAACTGGGGGGCTCCTCCTCCCCTTCCCAATTCCTTTCCTCTCCAAAATCGTTGTTCGCGGCTGTGGCTGGTGTTTCCCCTGCTGTTGTAGCAAAGTGAAGCAGATGGCGGCGGCTGTCCTGAGGAGTCCGTGGCTATTTCAGAAAATAGTTTGAATTTTTGTAAAACATTGCGATATGTTTTAAAATCCCAACTATTTCCGAAGTTCATATTTAAAGTCTGTCTAACGTGCAATACGCTAAACTAACCTTCAGTTGTCCTACTGGGGGACAACTGGGGGGCTCCTCCTCCCCTTCCCCCTTCCTTTCCTCTCCAAGATCGTTGTTCGCGGCTGTGGCTGGTGTTTCCCCTGCTGTTGTAGCGAAGTGAAGCAGATGGCGGCGGCTGTCCTGAGGAGTCCGTGGCTATTTCGGAAAATAGTTTGAATTTTTGTAAAACATTGCGATATGTTTTAAAATCCCAACTATTTCCGAAGTTCATATTTAAAGTCTGTCTAACGTGCAATACACTAAACTAACCTTCAGTTGTCCTACTGGGGGACAACTGGGGGGCTCCTCCTCCCTTCCCCCTTCCTTTCCTCTCCAAAATCGTTGTTCGCGGCTGTGGCTGGTGTTTCCCCCGCTGTTGTAGCGAAGTGAAGCAGATGGCGGCGGCTGTCCTGAGGAGTCCGTGGCTATTTCGGAAAACAGTTTGAATTTTTGTAAAACATTGCGATATGTTTTAAAATCCCAACTATTTCCGAAGTTCATATTTAAAGTCTGTCTAACTTGCAATACGCTAAACTAACCTTCAGTTGTCCTACTGGGGGACAACTGGGGGGCTCCTCCTCCCCTTCCACCTTCCTTTCCTCTCCAAAATCGTTGTTCGCGTCTGTGGCTGGTGTTTCCCCTGCTGTTGTAGCGAAGTTAGCAGATGGCGGCGGCTTTCCTAGGAGTCCCTGGCTATTTCGGAAAATAGTTTGAATTTTTGTAAAACATTGCGATATGTTTTAAAATCCCAACTATTTCCGAAGTTCATATTTAAAGTCTGTCTAACGTGCAATACGCTAAACTAACCTTCAGTTGTCCTACTGGGGGACAACTGGGGGGCTCCTCCTCCCATTCCCCCTTCCTTTCCTCTCCAAAATCGTTGTTCGCGGCTGTGGCTGGTGTTTCCCCTGCTGTTGTAGCGAAGTGAAGCAGATGGCGGCGGCTGTCCTCAGGAGTCCGTGGCTATTTCGGAAAATAGTTTGAATTTTTGTAAAACATTGCGATATGTTTTAAAATCCCAACTATTTCCGAAGTTCATATTTAAAGTCTGTCTAACGTGCAATACGCTAAACTAACCTTCAGTTGTCCTACTGTGGGACAACTGGGGGGCTCCTCCTCCCCTTCCCCCTTCCTTTCCTCTCCAAAATCGTCGTTCGCGGCTGTGGCTGGTGTTTCCCCTGCTGTTGTAGCGAAGTGAAGCAGATGACGGCGGCTGTCCTGAGGAGTCCGTGGCTATCTCGGAAAATAGTTTGAATTTTTGTAATACATTGCGATATGTTTTAAAATCCCAACTATTTCCGAAGTTCATATTTAAAGTCTGTCTAACGTGCAATACGCTAAACTAACCTTCAGTTGTCCTACTGGGGGACAACTGGGGGGCTCCTCCTCCCATTCCCCCTTCCTCTCCTCTCCAAAGTCGTTGTTTGCGGCTGTGGCTGGTGTTTCCCCTGCTGTTGTAGCGAAGTGAAGCAGATGGCGGCGGCTGTCCTGAGGAGTCCGTGGCTATGTCGGAAAATAGTTTGAATTTTTGTAAAACATTGCGATATGTTTTAAAATACCAACTATTTCCGAAGTTCATATTTAAAGTCTGTCTAACGTGCAATACGCTAAACTAACCTTCAGTTGTCCTACTGGGGGACAACTGGGGGGCTCCTCCTCCCCTTCCCCCTTCCTTTCCTCTCCAAAATCGTCGTTCGCGGCTGTGGCTGGTGTTTCCCCTGCTGTTGTAGCGAAGTGAAGCAGATGACGGCGGCTGTCCTGAGGAGTCCGTGGCTATTTCGGAAAATAGTTTGAATTTTTGTAAAACATTGCGATATGTTTTAAAATCCCAACTATTTCCGAAGTTCATATTTAAAGTCTGTCTAACGTGCAATACGCTAAACTAACCTTCAGTTGTCCTACTGGGGGACAACTTTGGGGCTCCTCCTCCCCTTCCCCCTTCCTTTCCTCTCCAAAATCGTTGTTCGCGGCTGTGGCTGGTGCTTCCCCTGCTGTTGTAGCGAAGTGAAGCAGATGACGGCGGCTGTCCTGAGGAGTCCGTGGCTATTTCGGAAAATAGTTTGAATTTTTGTAAAACATTGCGATATGTTTTAAAATCCCAACTATTTCCGAAGTTCATATTTAAAGTCTGTCTAACGTGCAATACGCTAAACTAACCTTCAGTTGTCCTACTGGGGGACAACTGGGCGGCTCCTCCTCCCCTTCCCCCTTCCTTTCCTCTCCAAAATCGTTGTTCGCGGCTGTGGCTGGTGTTTCCCCTGCTGTTGTAGCGAAGTGAAGCAGATGGCGGCGGCTGTCCTGAGGAGTCCATGGCTATTTCGGAAAATAGTTTGAATTTTTGTGAAACATTGCGATATGTTTTAAAATCCCAACTATTTCCGAAGTTCATATTTAAAGTCTGTCTAACGTGCAATACGCTAAACTAACCTTCAGTTGTCCTACTGGGGGACAACTGGGGGGCTCCTCCTCCCCTTCCCCCTTCCTTTCCTCTCCAAAATCATTGTTCGCGGCTGTGGCTGGTGTTTCCCCTGCTGTTGTAGCGAAGTGAAGCAGATGGCGGCGGCTGTCCTTAGGAGTCCGTGGCTATTTCGGAAAATAGTTTGAATTTTTGTAAAACATTGCGATATGTTTTAAATTCCCAACTATTTCCGAAGTTCATATTTAAAGTCTGTCTAACGTGCAATACGCTAAACTAACCTTCAGTTGTCCTACTGGGGGACAACTGGGGGGCTCCTCCTCCCCTTCCCCCTTCCTTTCCTCTCCAAAATCGTCGTTCGCGGCTGTGGCTGGTGTTTCCCCTGCTGTTGTAGCGAAGTGAAGCAGATGACGGCGGCTGTCCTGAGGAGTCCGTGGCTATTTCGGAAAATAGTTTGAATTTTTGTAAAACATTGCGATATGTTTTAAAATCCCAACTATTTCCGAAGTTCATATTTAAAGTCTGTCTAACGTGCAATACACTAAACTAACCTTCAGTTGTCCTACTGGGGGACAACTGGGGGGCTCCTCCTCCCTTCCCCCTTCCTTTCCTCTCCAAAATCGTTGTTCGCGGCTGTGGCTGGTGTTTCCCCTGCTGTTGTAGCGAAGTGAAGCAGATGACGGCGGCTGTCCTGAGGAGTCCGTGGCTATTTCGGAAAATAGTTTGAATTTTTGTAAAACATTGCGATGTGTTTTAAAATCCCAATTATTTCCGAAGTTCATATTTAAAGTCTGTCTAACGTGCAATACGCTAAACTAACCTTCAGTTGTCCTACTGGGGGACAACTGGGGGGCTCCTCCTCCCCTTCCCAATTCCTTTCCTCTCCAAAATCGTTGTTCGCGGCTGTGGCTGGTGTTTCCCCTGCTGTTGTAGCAAAGTGAAGCAGATGGCGGCGGCTGTCCTGAGGAGTCCGTGGCTATTTCAGAAAATAGTTTGAATTTTTGTAAAACATTGCGATATGTTTTAAAATCCCAACTATTTCCGAAGTTCATATTTAAAGTCTGTCTAACGTGCAATACGCTAAACTAACCTTCAGTTGTCCTACTGGGGGACAACTGGGGGGCTCCTCCTCCCCTTCCCCCTTCCTTTCCTCTCCAAAATCGTTGTTCGCGGCTGTGGCTGGTGTTTCCCCTGCTGTTGTAGCGAAGTGAAGCAGATGGCGGCGGCTGTCCTGAGGAGTCCGTGGCTATTTCGGAAAATAGTTTGAATTTTTGTAAAACATTGCGATATGTTTTAAAATCCCAACTATTTCCGAAGTTCATATTTAAAGTCTGTCTAACGTGCAATACACTAAACTAACCTTCAGTTGTCCTACTGGGGGACAACTGGGGGGCTCCTCCTCCCTTCCCCCTTCCTTTCCTCTCCAAAATCGTTGTTCGCGGCTGTGGCTGGTGTTTCCCCCGCTGTTGTAGCGAAGTGAAGCAGATGGCGGCGGCTGTCCTGAGGAGTCCGTTGCTATTTCGGAAAATAGTTTGAATTTTTGTAAAACATTGCGATATGTTTTAAAATCCCAACTATTTCCGAAGTTCATATTTAAAGTCTGTCTAACGTGCAATACGCTAAACTAACCTTCAGTTGTCCTACTGGGGGACAACTGGGGGGCTCCTCCTCCCATTCCCCCTTCCTTTCCTCTCCAAAATCGTTGTTCGCGGCTGTGGCTGGTGTTTCCCCTGCTGTTGTAGCGAAGTGAAGCAGATGGCGGCGGCTGTCCTCAGGAGTCCGTGGCTATTTCGGAAAATAGTTTGAATTTTTGTAAAACATTGCGATATGTTTTAAAATCCCAACTATTTCCGAAGTTCATATTTAAAGTCTGTCTAACGTGCAATACGCTAAACTAACCTTCAGTTGTCCTACTGTGGGACAACTGGGGGGCTCCTCCTCCCCTTCCCCCTTCCTTTCCTCTCCAAAATCGTCGTTCGCGGCTGTGGCTGGTGTTTCCCCTGCTGTTGTAGCGAAGTGAAGCAGATGACGGCGGCTGTCCTGAGGAGTCCGTGGCTATCTCGGAAAATAGTTTGAATTTTTGTAAAACATTGCGATATGTTTTAAAATCCCAACTATTTCCGAAGTTCATATTTAAAGTCTGTCTAACGTGCAATACGCTAAACTAACCTTCAGTTGTCCTACTGGGGGACAACTGGGGGGCTCCTCCTCCCATTCCCCCTTCCTCTCCTCTCCAAAGTCGTTGTTTGCGGCTGTGGCTGGTGTTTCCCCTGCTGTTGTAGCGAAGTGAAGCAGATGGCGGCGGCTGTCCTGAGGAGTCCGTGGCTATGTCGGAAAATAGTTTGAATTTTTGTAAAACATTGCGATATGTTTTAAAATCCCAACTATTTCCGAAGTTCATATTTAAAGTCTGTCTAACGTGCAATACGCTAAACTAACCTTCAGTTGTCCTACTGGAGGACAACTGGGGGGCTCCTCCTCCCCTTCCCCCTTCCTTTCCTCTCCAAAATCGTCGTTCGCGGCTGTGGCTGGTGTTTCCCCTGCTGTTGTAGCGAAGTGAAGCAGATGACGGCGGCTGTCCTGAGGAGTCCGTGGCTATCTCGGAAAATAGTTTGAATTTTTGTAAAACATTGCGATATGTTTTAAAATCCCAACTATTTCCGAAGTTCATATTTAAAGTCTGTCTAACGTGCAATACGCTAAACTAACCTTCAGTTGTCCTACTGGGGGACAACTTTGGGGCTCCTCCTCCCCTTCCCCCTTCCTTTCCTCTCCAAAATCGTTGTTCGCGGCTGTGGCTGGTGCTTCCCCTGCTGTTGTAGCGAAGTGAAGCAGATGGCGGCGGCTGTCCTTAATAGTCCGTGGCTATTTCGGAAAATAGTTTGAATTTTTGTAAAACATTGCGATATGTTTTAAAATCCCAACTATTTCCGAAGTTCATATTTAAAGTCTGTCTAACGTGCAATACGCTAAACTAACCTTCAGTTGTCCTACTGGGGGACAACTGGGGGGCTCCTCCTCCCCTTCCCCCTTCCTTTCCTCTCCATAATCGTTGTTCGCGGCTGTGGCTGGTGTTTCCCCTGCTGTTGTAGCGAAGTGAAGCAGATGGCGGCGGCTGTCCTGAGGAGTCCATGGCTATTTCGGAAAATAGTTTGAATTTTTGTGAAACATTGCGATATGTTTTAAAATCCCAACTATTTCCGAAGTTCATATTTAATGTCTGTCTAACGTGCAATAAGCTAAACTAACCTTCAGTTGTCCTACTGGGGGACAACTGGGGGGCTCCTCCTCCCCTTCCCCCTTCCTTTCCTCTCCAAAATCATTGTTCGCGGCTGTGGCTGGTGTTTCCCCTGCTGTTGTAGCGAAGTGAAGCAGATGGCGGCGGCTGTCCTTAGGAGTCCGTGGCTATTTCGGAAAATAGTTTGAATTTTTGTAAAACATTGCGATATGTTTTAAATTCCCAACTATTTCCGAAGTTCATATTTAAAGTCTGTCTAACGTGCAATACGCTAAACTAACCTTCAGTTGTCCTACTGGGGGACAACTGGGGGGCTCCTCCTCCCCTTCCCCCTTCCTTTCCTCTCCAAAATCGTCGTTCGCGGCTGTGGCTGGTGTTTCCCCTGCTGTTGTAGCGAAGTGAAGCAGATGACGGCGGCTGTCCTGAGGAGTCCGTGGCTATATCGGAAAATAGTTTGAATTTTTGTAAAACATTGCGATATGTTTTAAAATCCCAACTATTTCCGAAGTTCATATTTAAAGTCTGTCTAACGTGCAATATGCTAAACTAACCTTCAGTTGTCCTACTGGGGGACAACTGGGGGGCTCCTCCTCCCATTCCCCCTTCCTTTCCTCTCCAAAATCGTTGTTCGCGGCTGTGGCTGGTGTTTCCCCTGCTGTTGTAGCGAAGTGAAGCAGATGGCGGCGGCTGTCCTGAGGAGTCCATGGCTATTTCGGAAAATAGTTTGAATTTTTGTAAAACATTGCGATATGTTTTAAAATCCCAACTATTTCCGAAGTTCATATTTAAAGTCTGTCTAACGTGCAATACGCTAAACTAACCTTCAGTTGTCCTACTGGGTGACAACTGGGGGGCTCCTCCTCCCCTTCCCCCTTCCTTTCTTCTCCAAAATCGTTGTTCGCGGCTGTTGCTGGTGTTTCCCTTGCTGTTGTAGCGAAGTGAAGCAGATGACGGCGGCTGTCCTGAGGAGTCCGTGGCTATTTCGGAAAATAGTTTGAATTTTTGTAAAACATTGCGATATGTTTTAAAATCCCAACTATTTCCGAAGTTCACATTTAAAGTCTGTCTAACGTGCAATACGCTAAACTAACCTTCAGTTGTCCTACTGGGGGACAACTGGGGGGCTCCTCCTCCCCTTCCCCCTTCCTTTCCTCTGTAAAATCGTTGTTCGCGGCTGTGGCTGTTGTTTCCCCTGCTGTTGTAGCGAAGTGAAGCAGATGGCGGCGGCTGTCCTGAGGAGTCCATGGCCATTTCGGAAAATAGTTTGAATTTTTGTAAAACATTGCGATATGTTTTAAAATCCCAACTATTTCCGAAGTTCATATTTAAAGTCTGTCTAACGTGCAATACGCTAAATTAACCTTCAGTTGTCCTACTGGGGGACAACTGGGGGGCTCCTCCTCCCCTTCCCCCTTCCTTTCTTCTCCAAAATCGTTGTTCGCGGCTGTGTCTGGTGTTTCCCCTGCTGTTGTAGCGAAGTGAAGCAGATGGCGGCGGCTGTCCTGAGGAGTCCGTGGCTATTTCGGAAAATAGTTTGAATTTTTGTAAAACATTGCGATATGTTTTAAAATCCCAACTATTTCCGAAGTTCATATTTAAAGTCTGTCTAACGTGCAATACGCTAAACTAACCTTCAGTTGTCCTACTGGGGGACAACGGGGGGGCTCCTCCTCCCCTTCCCCCTTCCTTTCCTCTCCAAAATCGTTGTTCGCGGCTGTGGCTGGTGTTTCCCCTGCTGTTGTAGCGAAGTGAAGCAGATGGCGGCGGCTGTCCTGAGGAGTCCATGGCTATTTCGGAAAATAGTTTGAATTTTTGTAAAACATTGCGATATGTTTTAAAATCCCAACTATTTCCGAAGTTCATATTTAAAGTCTGTCTAACGTGCAATACGCTAAACTAACCTTCAGTTGTCCTACTGGGGGACAACTGGGGGGCTCCTCCTCCCCTTCCCCCTTCCTTTCCTCTCCAAAATCGTTGTTCGCGGCTGTTGCTGGTGTTTCCCTTGCTGTTGTAGCGAAGTGAAGCAGATGACGGCGGCTGTCCTGAGGAGTCCGTGGCTATTTCGGAAAATAGTTTGAATTTTTGTAAAACATTGCGATATGTTTTAAAATCCCAACTATTTCCGAAGTTCACATTTAAAGTCTGTCTAACGTGCAATACGCTAAACTAACCTTCAGTTGTCCTACTGGGGGACAACTGGGGGGCTCCTCCTCCCCTTCCCCCTTCCTTTCCTCTGTAAAATCGTTGTTCGCGGCTGTGGCTGGTGTTTCCCCTGCTGTTGTAGCGAAGTGAAGCAGATGGCGGCGGCTGTCCTGAGGAGTCCATGGCCATTTCGGAAAATAGTTTGAATTTTTGTAAAACATTGCGATATGTTTTAAAATCCCAACTATTTCCGAAGTTCATTTTTAAAGTCTGTCTAACGTGCAATACGCTAAACTAACCTTCAGTTGTCCTACTGGGGGACAACTGGGGGGCTCCTCCTCCCCTTCCCCCTTCCTTTCTTCTCCAAAATCGTTGTTCGCGGCTGTGTCTGGTGTTTCCCCTGCTGTTGTAGCGAAATGAAGCAGATGGCGGCGGCTGTCCTGAGGAGTCCGTGGCTATTTCGGAAAATAGTTTGAATTTTTGTAAAACATTGCGATATGTTTTAAAATCCCAACTATTTCCGAAGTTCATATTTAAAGTCTGTCTAACGTGCAATACGCTAAACTAACCTTCAGTTGTCCTACTGGGGGACAACGGGGGGGCTCCTCCTCCCCTTCCCCCTTCCTTTACTCTCCAAAGTCGTTGTTCGCGGCTGTGGCTGGTGTTTCCCCTGCTGTTGTAGCGAAGTGAAGCAGATGGCGGCGGCTGTCCTGAGGAGTCCGTGGCTATTTCGGAAAATAGTTTGAATTTTTTGTAAAACAATGCGATATGTTTTAAAATCCCAACTATTTCCGAAGTTCATATTTTAAGTCTGTCTAACGTGCAATACGCTAAACTAACCTTCAGTTGTCCTACTGGGGGACAACTGGGGGGCTCCTCCTCCCCTTTCCCCTTCCTTTCCTCTCCAAAATCGTTGTTCGCGGCTTTGGCTGGTGTTTCCCCTGCTGCTGTAGCGAAGTGAAGCAGATGGCGGCGGGCGTCATGCGGAGTCCGTGGCCATTTCGGAAAATAGTTTTAAATTTGTAAAACATTGTGACATGTTTTAAAATCCCAACTATTTCCGAAGTTCATATTTAAAGTCTGTCTAACGTGCAATACGCTGAACTAACCTTCAGTTGTCCTACTGGGGGACAACTGGGGGGCTCCTCCTCCCCTTCCCCCTTCCTTTCCTCTCCAAAATCGTTGTTCGCAGCTGTGGCTGGTGTTTCCCCTGCTGTTGTAGCGAAGTGAAGCAGATGGCGGCGGCTGTCCTGCGGAGTCCGTGGCTATTTCGGAAAATAGTTAGAAATTTTGTAAAACATTGCGATATGTTTTAAAATCCCAACTATTTCCGAAGTTCTTATTTAATGTCTGTCTAACGTGCAATACGCTAAACTAACCTTCAGTTGTCCTACTGGGGGACAACTGGGGGGCTCCTCCTCCCCTTCCCCCTTCCTTTCCTCTCCAAAATCGTTGTTCGCGGCTGTGGCTGGTGTTTCCCCTGCTGTTGTAGCGATGTGAAGCAGATGGCGGCGGGCGTCCTGCGGAGTCCGTGGCTATTTCGGAAAATAGTTTGAATTTTGGTAAAACATTGCGATATGTTTTAAAATCCCAACTATTTCCGAAGTTCATATTTAAAGTCTGTCTAACGTGCAATACGCTAAACTAACCTTCAGTTGTCCTACTGGGGGACAACTGGGGGGCTCCTCCACCCCTTCCCCCTTCCTTTCCTCTCCAAAATCGTTGTTCGCGGCTGTGGCTGGTGTTTCCCCTGCTGTTGTAGCGATGTGAAGCAGATGGCGGCGGGCGTCCTGCGGAGTCCGTGGCTATTTCGGAAAATAGTTTGAATTTTTGTAAAACATTGCAATATGTTTTAAAATCCCAACTATTTCCGAAGTACATATTTAAAGTCTGTCTAACGTGCAATACGCTAAACTAACCTTCAGTTGTCCTACTGGGGGACAACTGGGGGGCTCCTCCTCCCCTTCCCCCTTCCTTTCCTCTCAAAAATCGTTGTTCGCGGCTGTGGCTGGTGTTTCCCCTGCTGTTGTAGATATGTGAAGCAGATGGCGGCGGGCGTCCTGCGGAGTCCGTGGCTATTTCGGAAAATAGTTTGAATTTATGTAAAACATTACGATATGTTTTAAAATCCCAACTATTTCCGAAGTTCATATTTAAAGTCTGTCTAACGTGCAATACGCTAAACTAACCTTCAGTTGTCCTACTGGGGGACAACTGGGGGGCTCCTCCTCCCCTTCCCAATTCCTTTCCTCTCCAAAATCGTTGTTCGCGGCTGTGGCTGGTGTTTCCCCTGCTGTTGTAGCAAAGTGAAGCAGATGGCGGCGGCTGTCCTGAGGAGTCCGTGGCTATTTCGGAAAATAGTTTGAATTTTTGTAAAACATTGCGATATGTTTTAAAATCCCAACTATTTCCGAAGTTCATATTTAAAGTCTGTCTAACGTGCAATACGCTAAACTAACCTTCAGTTGTCCTACAGGGGGACAACTGGGGGGCTCCTCCTCCCCTTCCCCCTTCCTTTCCTCTCCAAAATCGTTGTTCGCGGCTGTGGCTGGTGTTTCCCCTGCTGTTGTAGCGAAGTGAAGCAGATGGCGGCGGCTGTCCTGAGGAGTCCGTGGCTATTTCGGAAAATAGTTTGAATTTTTGTAAAACATTGCGATATGTTTTAAAATCCCAACTATTTCCGAAGTTCATATTTAAAGTCTGTCTAACGTGCAATACACTAAACTAACCTTCAGTTGTCCTACTGGGGGACAACTGGGGGGCTCCTCCTCCCTTCCCCCTTCCTTTCCTCTCCAAAATCGTTGTTCGCGGCTGTGGCTGGTGTTTCCCCCGCTGTTGTAGCGAAGTGAAGCAGATGGCGGCGGCTGTCCTGAGGAGTCCGTGGCTATTTCGGAAAATAGTTTGAATTTTTGTAAAACATTGCGATATGTTTTAAAATCCCAACTATTTCCGAAGTTCATATTTAAAGTCTGTCTAACGTGCAATACGCTAAACTAACCTTCAGTTGTCCTACTGGGGGACAACTTTGGGGCTCCTCCTCCCCTTCCCCCTTCCTTTCCTCTCCAAAATCGTCGTTCGCGGCTGTGGCTGGTGTTTCCCCTGCTGTTGTAGCGAAGTGAAGCAGATGGCGGCGGCTGTCCTGAGGAGTCCATGGCTATTTCGGAAAATAGTTTGAATTTTTGTGAAACATTGCGATATGTTTTAAAATCCCAACTATTTCCGAAGTTCATATTTAAAGTCTGTCTAACGTGCAATACGCTAAACTAACCTTCAGTTGTCCTACTGGGGGACAACTGGGGGGGTCCTCCTCCCCTTCCCCCTTCCTTTCCTCTCCAAAATCATTGTTCGCGGCTGTGGCTGGTGTTTCCCCTGCTGTTGTAGCGAAGTGAAGCAGATGGCGGCGGCTGTCCTTAGGAGTCCGTGGCTATTTCGGAAAATAGTTTGAATTTTTGTAAAACATTGCGATATGTTTTAAAATCCCAACTATTTCCGAAGTTCATATTTAAAGTCTGTCTAACGTGCAATACGCTAAACTAACCTTCAGTTGTCCTACTGGGGGACAACTGGGGGGCTCCTCCTCCCCTTCCCCCTTCCTTTCCTCTCCAAAATCGTTGTTCGCGGCTGTTGCTGGTGTTTCCCTTGCTGTTGTAGCGAAGTGAAGCAGATGACGGCGGCTGCCTGAGGAGTCCGTGGCTATTTCGGAAAATAGTTTGAATTTTTGTAAAACATTGCGATATGTTTTAAAATCCCAACTATTTCCGAAGTTCACATTTAAAGTCTGTCTAACGTGCAATACGCTAAACTAACCTTCAGTTGTCCTACTGGGGGACAACTGGGGGGCTCCTCCTCCCCTTCCCCCTTCCTTTCCTCTGTAAAATCGTTGTTCGCGGCTGTGGCTGGTGTTTCCCCTGCTGTTGTAGCGAAGTGAAGCAGGTGGCTGCGGCTGTCCTGAGGAGTCCATGGCCATTTCGGAAAATAGTTTGAATTTTTGTAAAACATTGCGATATGTTTTAAAATCCCAACTATTTCTGAAGTTCATATTTAAAGTCTGTCTAACGTGCAATACGCTAAGCTAACCTTCAGTTGTCCTACTGGGGGACAACTTGGGGGCTCCTCCTACCCTTCCCCCTTCCTTTCTTCTCCAAAATCGTTGTTCGCGGCTGTGTCTGGTGTTTCCCCTGCTGTTGTAGCGAAGTGAAGCAGATGGCGGCGGCTGTCCTGAGGAGTCCGTGGCTATTTCGGAAAATAGTTTGAATTTTTGTAAAACATTGCGATATGTTTTAAATTCCCAACTATTTCCGAAGTTCATATTTAAAGTCTGTCTAACGTGCAATACGCTAAACTAACCTTCAGTTGTCCTACTGGGGGACAACGGGGGGGGGCTCCTCCTCCCCTTCCCCCTTCCTTTACTCTCCAAAATCGTTGTTCGCGGCTGTGGCTGGTGTTTCCCCTGCTGTTGTAGCGAAGTGAAGCAGATGGCGGCGGCTGTCCTGAGGAGTCCGTGGCTATTTCGGAAAATAGTTTGAATTTTTTGTAAAACAATGCGATATGTTTTAAAATCCCAACTATTTCCGAAGTTCATATTTTAAGTCTGTCTAACGTGCAATACGCTAAACTAACCTTCAGTTGTCCTACTGGGGGACAACTGGGGGGCTCCTCCTCCCCTTTCCCCTTCCTTTCCTCTCCAAAATCGTTGTTCCCGGCTTTGGCTGGTGTTTCCCCTGCGGCTGTAGCGAAGTGAAGCAGATGGCGGCGGGCGTCATGCGGAGTCCGTGGCCATTTCGGAAAATAGTTTTAAATTTGTAAAACATTGTGACATGTTTTAAAATCGCAACTATTTCCGAAGTTCATATTTAAAGTCTGTCTAACGTGCAATACGCTGAACTAACCTTCAGTTGTCCTACTGGGGGACAACTGGGGGGCTCCTCCTCCCCTTCCCCCTTCCTTTCCTCTCCAAAATCGTTGTTCGCAGCTGTGGCTGGTGTTTCCCCTGCTGTTGTAGCGAAGTGAAGCAGATGGCGGCGGCTTTCCTGCGGAGTCCGTGGCTATTTCGGAAAATAGTTAGAAATTTTGTAAAACATTGCGATATGTTTTAAAATCCCAACTATTTCCGAAGTTGATATTTAATGTCTGTCTAACGTGCAATACGCTAAACTAACCTTCAGTTGTCCTACTGGGGGACAACTGGGGGGCTCCTCCTCCCCTTCCCCCTTCCTTTCCTCTCCAAAATCGTTGTTCGCGGCTGTGGCTGGTGTTTCCCCTGCTGTTGTAGCGATGTGAAGCAGATGGCGGCGGGCGTCCTGCGGAGTCCGTGGCTATTTCGGAAAATAGTTTGAATTTTTGTAAAACATTGCGATATGTTTTAAAATCCCAACTATTTCCGAAGTTCATATTTAAAGTCTGTCTAACGTGCAATACGCTAAACTAACCTTCAGTTGTCCTACTGGGGGACAACTGGGGGGCTCCTCCTCCCCTTCCCCCTTCCTTTCCTCTCCAAAATCGTCGTTCGCGGCTGTGGCTGGTGTTTCCCCTGCTGTTGTAGCGAAGTGAAGCAGATGACGGCGGCTGTCCTGAGGAGTCCGTGGCTATTTCGGAAAATAGTTTGAATTTTTGTAAAACATTGCGATATGTTTTAAAATCCCAACTATTTCCGAAGTTCATATTTAAAGTCTGTCTAACGTGCAATACGCTAAACTAACCTTCAGTTGTCCTACTGGGGGACAACTGGGGGGCTCCTCCTCCCATTCCCGCTTCCTTTCCTCTCCAAAATCGTTGTTCGCGGCTGTGGCTGGTGTTTCCCCTGCTGTTGTAGCGAAGTGAAGCAGATGGCGGCGGCTGTCCTGAGGAGTCCATGGCTATTTCGGAAAATAGTTTGAATTTTTGTAAAACATTGCGATATGTTTTAAAATCCCAACTATTTCCGAAGTTCATATTTAAAGTCTGTCTAACGTGCAATACGCTAAACTAACCTTCAGTTGTCCTACTGGGTGACAACTGGGGGGCTCCTCCTCCCCTTCCCCCTTCCTTTCCTCTCCAAAATCGTTGTTCGCGGCTGTTGCTGGTGTTTCCCTTGCTGTTGTAGCGAATTGAAGCAGATGACGGCGGCTGTCCTGAGGAGTCCGTGGCTATTTCGGAAAATAGTTTGAATTTTTGTAAAACATTGCGATATGTTTTAAAATCCCAACTATTTCCGAAGTACACATTTAAAGTCTGTCTAACGTGCAATACGCTAAACTAACCTTCAGTTGTCCTACTGGGGGACAACTGGGGGGCTCCTTCTCCCCTTCCCCCTTCCTTTCCTCTGTAAAATCGTTGTTCGCGGCTGTGGCTGGTGTTTCCCCTGCTGTTGTAGCGAAGTGAAGCAGATGGCTGCGGCTGTCCTGAGGAGTCCATGGCCATTTCGGAAAATAGTTTGAATTTTTGTAAAACATTGCGATATGTTTTAAAATCCCAACTATTTCCGAAGTTCATATTTAAAGTCTGTCTAACGTGCAATACGCTAAACTAACCTTCAGTTGTCCTACGGGGGGACAACTTGGGGGCTCCTCCTACCCTTCCCCCTTCCTTTCTTCTCCAAAATCGTTGTTCGCGGCTGTGTCTGGTGTTTCCCCTGCTGTTGTAGCGAAGTGAAGCAGATGGCGGCGGCTGTCCTGAGGAGTCCGTGGCTATTTCGGAAAATAGTTTGAATTTTTGTAAAACATTGCGATATGTTTTAAAATCCCAACTATTTCCGAAGTTCATATTTAAAGTTTGTCTAACGTGCAATACGCTAAACTAACCTTCAGTTGTCCTACTGGGGGACAACGGGGGGCTCCTCCTCCCCTTCCCCCTTCCTTTACTCTCCAAAATCGTTGTTCGCGGCTGTGGCTGGTGTTTCCCCTGCTGTTGTAGCGAAGTGAAGCAGATGGCGGCGGCTGTCCTGAGGAGTCCGTGGCTATTTCGGAAAATAGTTTGAATTTTTTGTAAAACAATGCGATATGTTTTAAAATCCCAACTATTTCCGAAGTTCATATTTTAAGTCTGTCTAACGTGCAATACGCTAAACTAACCTTCAGTTGTCCTACTGGGGGACAACTGGGGGGCTCCTCCTCCCCTTTCCCCTTCCTTTCCTCTCCAAAATCGTTGTTCCCGGCTTTGGCTGGTGTTTCCCCTGCTGCTGTAGCGAAGTGAAGCAGATGGCGGCGGGCGTCATGCGGAGTCCGTGGCCATTTCGGAAAATAGTTTTAAATTTGTAAAACATTGTGACATGTTTTAAAATCGCAACTATTTCCGAAGTTCATATTTAATGTCTGTCTAACGTGCAATACGCTGAACTAACCTTCAGTTGTCCTACTGGGGGACAACTGGGGGGCTCCTCCTCCCCTTCCCCCTTCCTTTCCTCTCCAAAATCGTTGTTCGCAGCTGTGGCTGGTGTTTCCCCTGCTGTTGTAGCGAAGTGAAGCAGATGGCGGCGGCTGTCCTGCGGAGTCCGTGGCTATTTCGGAAAATAGTTAGAAATTTTGTAAAACATTGCGATATGTTTTAAAATCCCAACTATTTCCGAAGTTGATATTTAATGTCTGTCTAACGTGCAATACGCTAAACTAACCTTCAGTTGTCCTACTGGGGGACAACTGGGGGGCTCCTCCTCCCCTTCCCCCTTCCTTTCCTCTCCAAAATCGTTGTTCGCGGCTGTGGCTGGTGTTTCCCCTGCTGTTGTAGCGATGTGAAGCAGATGGCGGCGGGCGTCCTGCGGAGTCCGTGGCTATTTCGGAAAATAGTTTGAATTTTTGTAAAACATTGCGATATGTTTTAAAATCCCAACTATTTCCGAAGTTCATATTTAAAGTCTGTCTAACGTGCAATACGCTAAACTAACCTTCAGTTGTCCTACTGGGGGACAACTGGGGGGCTCCTCCTCCCCTTCCCCCTTCCTTTCCTCTCCAAAATCGTTGTTCGCGGCTGTGGCTGGTGTTTCCCCTGCTGTTGTAGCGATGTGAAGCAGATGGCGGCGGGCGTCCTGCGGAGTCCGTGGCTATTTCGGAAAATAGTTGGAATTTTTGTAAAACATTGCAATATGTTTTAAAATCCCAACTATTTCCGAAGTACATATTTAAAGTCTGTCTAACGTGCAATACGCTAAACTAACCTTCAGTTGTCCTACTGGGGGACAACTGGGGGGCTCCTCCTCCCCATCCCCTTCCTTTCCTCTCAAAAATCGTTGTTCGCGGCTGTGGCTGGTGTTTCCCCTGCTGTTGTAGATATGTGAAGCAGATGGCGGCGGGCGTCCTGCGGAGTCCGTGGCTATTTCGGAAAATAGTTTGAATTTATGTAAAACATTACGATATGTTTTAAAATCCCAACTATTTCCGAAGTTCATATTTAAAGTCTGTCTAACGTGCAATACGCTAAACTAACCTTCAGTTGTCCTACTGGGGGACAACTGGGGGGCTCCTCCTCCCCTTCCCCCTTCCTTTCCTCTCCAAAATCGTTGTTCGCGGCTGTGGCTGGTGTTTCCCCTGCTGTTGTAGCGAAGTGAGGCAGATGGCGGCGGCTGTCCTGAGGAGTCCGTGGCTCTTTCGGAAAATAGTTTGAATTTTTGTAAAACATTGCGATATGTTTTAAAATCCCAACTATTTCAGAAGTTCATATTTAAAGTCTGTCTAACGTGCAATACGCTAAACTAACCTTCAGTTGTCCTACTTGGGGACAACTGGGGGGCTCCTCCTCCCCTTCCCCCTTCCTTTCCTCTCCAAAATCGTTGTTCGCGGCTGTGGCTGGTGTTTCCCCTGCTGTTGTAACGATGTGAAGCAGATGGCGGCGGGCGTCCTGCGGAGTCTGTGGCTATATCGGAAAGTAGTTTGAAATTTTGTAAAACATTGCGATACGTTTAAAATCCCAACTATTTCCGAAGTTCATATTTAAAGTCTGTCTAACGTGCAATACGCTAAACTAACCTTCAGTTGTCCTACTGGGGGACAACTGGGGGGCTCCTCCTCCCCTTCCCCCTTCCTTTCCTCTCCAAAATCGTTGTTCGCGGCTGTGGCTGGTGTTTCCCCTGCTGTTGTAGCGAAGTGAAGCAGATGGCAGCGGCTGTCCTGAGGAGTCCGTGGCTATTTCGGAAAATAGTTTGAATTTTTGTAAAACATTGCGATATGTTTTAAAATCCCAACTATTTCCGAAGTTCATATTTAAAGTCTGTCTAACGTGCAATACGCTAAACTAACCTTCAGTTGTCCTACTGGGGGACAAATGGGGGGCTCCTCCTCACCTTCCCCCTTCCTTTCCTCTCCAAAATCGTTGTTCGCGGCTGTGGCTGGTGTTTCCCCTGCTGTTGTAGCGAAGTGAAGCAGATGGCGGCGGCTGTCCTGACGAGTCCGTGGCTATTTCGGAAAATAGTTTGAATTTTTGTAAAAATTGCGATATGTTATAAAATCCCAACTATTTCCGAAGTTCATATTTAAAGTCTGTCTAACGTGCAATACGCTGAACTAACCTTCAGTTGTCCTTCTGGGAGACAACTGGGGGGCTCCTCCTCCCCTTCCCCCTTCCTTTCCTCTCCAAAATCGTTGTTCGCGGCTGTTGCTGGTGTTTCCCTTGCTGTTGTAGCGATGTGAAGCAGATGGCGGCGGGCGTCCTGCAGAGTCCGTGGCTATTTCGGAAAATAGTTTGAATTTTTGTAAAACATTGCGATATGTTTTAAAATTCCAACTATTTCCGAAGTTCATATTTAAAGTCTGTCTAACGTGCAATACGCTAAACTAACCTTCAGTTGTCCTACTGGGGGACAACTGGGGGGCTCCTCCTCCCCTTCCCCCTTCCTTTCCTCTCCAAAATCGTTGTTCGCGGCTGTGGCTGGTGTTTCCCCTGCTGTTGTAACGATGTGAAGCAGATGGCGGCGGGCGTCCTGCGGAGTCCGTGGCTATTTCGGAAAATAGTTTGAATTTTTGTAAAACATTGCGATATGTTTTAAAATCCCAACTATTTCCGAAGTACATATTTAAAGTCTGTCTAACGTGCAATACGCTAAACTAACCGTCAGTTGTCCTACTGGGGGACAACTGGGGGGCTCCTCCTCCCCTTCCCCCTTCCCTTCCTCTCCAAAATCGTTGTTCGCGGCTGTGGCTGGTGTTTCCCCTGCTGTTGTAGCGAAGTGAAGCAGATGGCGGCGGGCATCCTGCGGAGTCCGTGGCTATTTCGGAAAATAGTTTGAATTTATGTAAAACATTACGATATGTTTTAAAATCCCAACTATTTCCGAAGTTCATATTTAAAGTCTGTCTAACGTGCAGTACGCTAAACTAACCTTCAGTTGTCCTACTGGGGGACAACTGGGGGGCTCCTCCTCCCCTTCCCCCTTCCTTTCCTCTCCAAACTCGTTGTTCGCGGCTGTGGCTGGTGTTTGCCCTGCTGTTGTAGCGATGTGAAGCAGATGGCGGCAGGCGTCCTTCGGAGTCCGTGGATATTTCGGAAAATAGTTTGAATTTTTGTAAAACATTGCGATATGTTTTAAAATCCCAACTATTTCAGAAGTTCATATTTAAAGTCTGTCTAACGTGCAATACGCTAAACTAACCTTCAGTTGTCCTACTGGGGGACAACTGGGGGGCTCCTCCTCCCCTTCCCCCTTCCTTTCCTCTCCAAAATCATTGTTCGCGGCTGTGGCTGGTGTTTCCCCTGCTGTTATAACGATGTGAAGCAGATGGCGGCGGGCGTCCTGCGGAGTCTGTGGCTATATCGGAAATTAGTTTGAAATTTTGTAAAACATTGCGATACGTTTAAAATCCCAACTATTTCCGAAGTTCATATTTAAAGTCTGTCTAACGTGCAATACGCTAAACTAACCTTCAGTTGTCCTACTGGGGGACAACTGGGGGGCTCCTCCTACCCTTCCCCCTTCCTTTCCTCTCCAAAATCGTTGTTCGCGGCTGTGGCTGGTGTTTCCCCTGCTGTTGTAGCGATGTGAAGCAGATGGCGGCGGGCGTCCTGCGGAGTCCGTGTCTATTTCGGAAAATAGTTTGAATTTTTGTAAAACATTGCGATATGTTTTAAAATCCAAACTATTTCCGAAGTTCATATTTAAAGTCTGTCTAACGTGCAATACGCTAAACTAACCTTCAGTTGTCCTACTGGGGGACAACTGGGGGGCTCCTCCTCCCTTTCCCCCTTCCTTTCCTCACCAAAATCGTTGTTCGCGGCTGTGGCTGGTGTTTCCCCTGCTGTTGTAGCGAAGTGAAGCTGATGGCGGCGGCTGTCCTGAGCAGCCCGTGGCTATTTCGGAAAATAGTTTGAATTTTTGTAAAACATTGCGATATGTTTTAAAATACCAACTATTTCCGAAGTTCATATTTAAAGTCTGTCTAACGTGCAATACGCTAAACTAACCTTCAGTTGTCCTACTGGGGGACAACTGGGGGGCTCCTCCTCCCCTTCCCCCTTCCTTTCCTCTCCAAAATCGTTGTTCGCGGATGTGGCTGGTGTTTCCCCTGCTGTTGTAGCGAAGTGAAGCAGATGGCGGCGGCTGTCCTGAGGAGTCCGTGGCTATTTCGGAAAATAGTTTGAATTTTTGTAAAACATTGCGATATGTTTTAAAATCCCAACTATTTCCGAAGTTCATATTTAATGTCTGTCTAACGTGCAATAAGCTAAACTAACTTTCAGTTGTCCTACTGGAGGACTACTGTGGGGCTCCTCCTCCCCTTCCCCCTTCCTTTCTTCTCCAAAATCGTTGTTCGCGGCTGTGGCTGGTGTTTCCCTTGCTGTTGTAGCGAAGTGAAGCAGATGGCGGCGGCTGTCCTGCGGAGTCCGTGGCTATTTCGGAAAATAGTTTGAATTTTTGTAAAACATTGCGATATGTTTTAAAATCCCAACTATTTCCGAAGTTCATATTTAAAGTCTGTCTAACGTGCAATACGCTAAACTAACCTTCAGTTGTTCTACTGGGGGACAACTGGGGGGCACCTCCTCCCCTTCCCCCTTCCTTTCCTCTCCAAAGTCGTTGTTCGCGGCTGTGGCTGGTGTTTCCCCTGCTGTTGTAGCGAAGTGAAGCAGATGGCGGCGGCTGTCCTGAGGAGTCCGTGGCTATTTCGGAAAATAGTTTTAATTTTTGTAAAACATTTCGATATGTTTTAAAGTCCCAACTATTTCCGAAGTTCATATTTAAAGTCTGTCTAACGTGCAATACGCTAACCTAACCTTCAGTTGTACTACTGGGGGACAACTGGGGTGCTCCTCCTCCCCTTCCCCCTTACTTTCCTCTCCAAAATCGTTGTTCGCGGCTGTGGCTGGTGTTTCCCCTGCTGTTGTAGCGAAGTGAAGCAGATGGCGACGGGCGTCCTGCGGAGTCCGCGGCTATTTCGGAAAATAGTTTGAATTTTTGTAAAACCTTGCGATATGTTTTAAAATCCCAACTATTTCCGAAGTTCATATTTAAAGTCTGTCTAACGTGCAATACGCTAAACTAACCTTCAGTTGTCCTACTGGGGGACAACTGCGGGGCTCCTCCTCCCCTTCCCCCTTCCTTTCCTCTCCAAAATCGTTGTTCGCGGCTGTGGCTGGTGTTTCCCCTGCTGTTGTAGCGAAGTGAAGCAGATGGCGGCGGCTGTCCTGAGGAGTCCGTGGCTATTTCGGAAAATAGTTTGAATTTTTGTAAAACATTGCGATATGTTTTAAAATCCCAACTATTTCCGAAGTTCATATTTAAAGTCTGTCTAACGTGCAATACACTAAACTAACCTTCAGTTGTCCTACTGGGGGACAACTGAGGGGCTCCTCCTCCCCTTCCCCCTTCCTTTCCTCTCCAAAATCGTTGTTCGCGGCTGTGGCTGGTGTTTCCCCTGCTGTTGTAGCGAAGTGAAGCAGATGGCGGCGGCTGTCCTGAGGAGTCCTTGGCTATTTCGGAAAATAGTTTGAATTTTTGTAAAACATTGCTATATGTTTTAAAATCCCAACTATTTCCGAAGTTCATATTTAAAGTCTGTCTAACGTGCAATACGCTAAACTAACCTTCAGTTGTCCTACTGGGGGACAACTGGGGGCTCCGCCTCCCCTTCCCCCTTCCTTTCCTCTCCAAAATCGTTGTTCGCGGCTGTGGCTGGTGTTTCCCCTCCTGTTGTAGCGAAGTGAAGCAGATAGCGGCGGCTGTCCTGAGGAGTCCGTGGCTATTTCGGAAAATAGTTTGAATTTTTGTAAAACATTGCGATATGTTTTAAAATCCCAACTATTTCCGAAGTTCATATTTAAAGTCTGTCTAACGTGCAATACGCTAAACTAACCTTCAGTTGTCCTACAAGGGGACAACTGGGGGGCTCCTCTTCCCCTTCCCCCTTCCTTTCCTCTCCAAAATCGTTGTTCGCGGCTGTGGCTGGTGTTTCCCCTGCTGTTGTAGCGATGTGAAGCAGATGGCGGCGGCTGTCCTGAGGTGTCCTTGGCTATTTCGGAAAATAGTTTGAATTTTTGTAAAACATTGCGATATGTTTTAAAATCCCAACTATTTCCGAAGTTCATATTTAAAGTCTGTCTAACGTGCAATACGCTAAACTAACCTTCAGTTGTCCTACTGGGGGACAACTGGGGGGCTCCTCATCCCCTTACCCCCTTCCTTTCCTCTCCAAAATCGTTGTTCGCGGCTGTGGCTGGTGTTTCCCCTGCTGTTGTAGCGAAGTGAAGCAGATGGCGACGGGCGTCCTGCGGAGTCCGTGGCTATTTCGGAAAATAGTTTGAATTTTTGTAAAACATTGCGATATGTTTTAAAATCCCAACTATTTCCGAAGTTCATATTTAAAGTCTGTCTAACGTGCAATACGCTTGAACTAACCTTCAGTTGTCCTACTGGGGGACAACTGCGGGGCTCCTCCTCCCCTTCCCCCTTCCTTTCCTCTCCAAAATCGTTGTTCGCGGCTGTGGCTGGTGTTTCCCCTGCTGTTGTAGCGAAGTGAAGCAGATGGCGGCGGCTGTCCTGAGGAGTCCGTGGCTATTTCGGAAAATAGTTTGAATTTTTGTAAAACATTGCGATATGTTTTAAAATCCCAACTATTTCCGAAGTTCATATTTAAAGTCTGTCTAACGTGCAATACGCTAAACTAACCTTCAGTTGTCCTACTGGGGGACAACTGGGGGGCTCCTCCTCCCCTTCCCCCTTCCTTTCCTCTCCAAAATCGTTGTTCGCGGCTGTGGCTGGTGTTTCCCCTGCTGTTGTAGCGAAGTGAAGAAGATGGCGGCGGCTGTCCTGAGGAGTCCTTGGCTATTTCGGAAAATAGTTTGAATTTTTGTAAAACATTGCGATATGTTTTAAAATCCCAACTATTTCCGAAGTTCATATTTAAAGTCTGTCTAACGTGCAATACGCTAAACTAACCTTCAGTTGTCCTACTGGGGGACAACTGGGGGGCTCCTCCTCCCCTTCCCCCTTCCTTTCCTCTCCAAAATCGTTGTTCGCGGCTGTGGCTGGTGTTTCTCCTGCTGTTGTAGCAAAGTGAAGCAGATGGCGGCGGCTGTCCTGAGGAGTCCGTGGCTATTTCGGAAAATAGTTTGAATTTTTGTAAAACATTGCGATATGTTTTAAAATCCCAACTATTTCCGAAGTTCATATTTAAAGTCTGTCTAACGTGCAATACGCTAAACTAACCTTCAGTTGTCCTACTGGGGGACAACTGGGGGGCTCCTCCTCCCCTTCCCCCTTCCTTTCCTCTCAAAAATCGTTGTTCGCGGCTGTGGCTGGTGTTTCCCCTGCTGTTGTAGCGAAGTGAAGCAGATGGCGGCGGCTGTCCTGAGGAGTCCGTGGCTATTTCGGAAAATAGTTTGAATTTTTGTAAAACATTGCGATATGTTGTAAAATCCCAACTATTTCCGAACTTCACATTTAAAGTCTGTCTAACGTGCAATACGCTAAACTAACCTTCAGATGTCCTACTGGGGGACAACTGGGGGGCTCCTCCTCCCCTTCCCCCTTCCTTTCCTCTCCAAAATCGTTGTTCGCGGCTGTGGCTGGTGTTTCCCCTGCTGTTGTAGCGAAGTGAAGCAGATGGCGGCGGCTGTCCTGAGGAGTCCTTGGCTATTTCGGAAAATAGTTTGAATTTTTGTAAAACATTGCGATATGTTTTAAAATCCCAACTACTTCAGAAGTTCATATTTAAAGTCTGTCTAACGTGCAATACGCTAAACTAACCTTCAGTTGTCCCACTGGGGGACAACTGGGGGGCTACTCCTCCTCTTCCCCCTTCCTTTCCTCTCCAAAATCGTTGTTCGCGGCTGTGGCTGGTGTTTCCCCTGCTGTTGTAGCGAAGTGAAGCAGATGGCGGCGGCTGTTCTGAGGAGTCCGTAGCTATTTCGGAAAATAGTTTGAATTTTTGTAAAACATTGCGATATGTTTTAAATTCCCAACTATTTCCGAAGTTCATATTTAAAGTCTGTCTAACGTGCAATACGCTAAACTAATCTTCAGTTGTCCTACTGGGGGACAAATGGGGGGCTCCTCCTCCCCTTCCCCCTTCCTTTCCTCTCCAAAATCGTTGTTCGCGGCTGTGGCTGGTGTTTCCCCTACTGTTGTAGCGAAGTGAAGCAGATGGCGGCGGCTGTCCTGAAGAGTCCGTAGCTATTTCGGAAAATAGTTTGAATTTTTGTAAAACATTGCGATATGTTTTAAAATCCCAACTATTTCCGAAGTACATATTTAAAGTCTGTCTAACGTGCAATACGCTAAACTAACCTTCAGTTGTACTACTGGGGGAGAACTGGGAGGCTCCTCCTCCCCTTCCCCCTTCCTTTCCTCTCCAAAATCGTTGTTCGCGGCTGTAGCTGGTGTTTCCCCTGCTGTTGTAGCGAAGTGAAGCAGATGGCGGCGGCTGTCCTGCGGAGTCCGTGGCTATTTCGGAAAATAGTTTGAATTTTTGTAAAACATTGTGATATGTTTTAAAATGCCAACTATTTCCGAAGTTCATATTTAAAGTCTGTCTAACGTGCAATACGCTAAACTAACCTTCAGTTGTTCTACTGGGGGACAACTGGGGGGCTCCTCCTCCCCTTCCCCCTTCCTTTCCTCTCCAAAATCGTTGTTCGCGGCTGTGGCTGGTGTTTCCCCTGCTGTTGTAGCGAAGTGAAGCAGATGGCGGCGGCTGTCCTGAGGAGTCCGTGGCTATTTCGGAAAATAGTTTGAATTTTTGTAAAACATTGCGATATGTTTTAAAATCCCAACTATTTCCGAAGTTCATGTTTAAAGTCTGTCTTACGTTCAATACGCTAAACTAACCTTCAGTTGTCCTACTGGGGGACAACTGGGGGGCTCCTCCTCCCCTTCCCCCTTCCTTTCCTCTCCAAAATCGTTGTTCGCGGCTGTGGCTGGAGTTTCCCCTGCTGTTGTAGCGAAGTGAAGCAGATGGCGGCGGCTGTCCTGAGGAGTCCGTGGCTATTTCGGAAAATAGTTTGAATTTTTGTAAAACATTGCGATATGTTTTTAAATGCCAACTATTTCCGATGTTCATATTTAAAGTCTGTCTAACGTGCAATACGCTAAACTAACCTTCAGTTGTCTTACTGGGGGACAACTGGGGGGCTCCTCCTCCCCTTCCCCCTTCCTTTCCTCACCAAAATCGTTGTTCGCGGCTGTGGCTGGTGTTTCCCCTCCTGTTGTAGCGAAGTGAAGCAGATAGCGGCGGCTGTCCTGAGGAGTCCGTGGCTATTTCGGAAAATAGTTTGAATTCTTGTAAAACATTGCGATATGTTTTAAAATCCCAACTATTTCCGAAGTTCATATTTAAAGTCTGTCTAACGTGCAATACGCTAAACTAACCTTCAGTTATCCTACAAGGGGACAACTGGGGGGCTCCACTTCCCCTTCCCCCTTCCTTTCCTCTCCAAAATCGTTGTTCGCGGCTGTGGCTGGTGTTTCCCCTGCTGTTGTAGCGAAGTGAAGCTGATGGCGGCGGCTGTCCTGAGGTGTCCTTGGCTATTTCGGAAAATAGTTTGAATTTTTGTAAAACATTGCGATATGTTTTAAAACCCCAACTATTTCCGAAGTTCATATTTAAAGTCTGTCTAACGTGCAATACGCTAAACTAACCTTCAGTTGTCCAACTGGGAACAACTGGGGGGCTCTTCATCCCCTTACCCCCTTCCTTTCCTCTCCAAAATCGTTGTTCGCGGCTGTGGCTGGTGTTTCCCCTGCTGTTGTAGCGAAGTGAAGCAGATGGCGACGGGCGTCCTGCGGAGTCCGTGGCTATTTCGGAAAATAGTTTGAATTTTTGTAAAACATTGCGATATGTTTTAAAATCCCAACTATTTCCGAAGTTCATATTTAAAGTCTGTCTAACGTGCAATACGCTAAACTAACCTTCAGTTGTCCTACTGGGGGACAACTGGGAGGCTCCTCCTCCCCTTCCCCCTTCCTTTCCTCTCCAAAATCGTTGTTCGCGGCTGTGGCTGGTGTTTCTCCTGCTGTTGTAGCAAAGTGAAGCAGATGGCGGCGGCTGTCCTGAGGAGTCCGTGGCTATTTCGGAAAATAGTTTGAATTTTTGTAAAACATTGCGATATGTTTTAAAATCCCAACTATTTCCGAAGTTCATATTTAAAGTCTGTCTAACGTGCAATACGCTAAACTAACCTTCAGTTGTCCTACTGGGGGACAACTGGGGGGCTCCTCCTCCCCTTCCCCCTTCCTTTCCTCTCAAAAATCGTTGTTCGCGGCTGTGGCTGGTGTTTCCCCTGCTGTTGTAGCGAAGTGAAGCAGATGGCGGCGGCTGTCCTGAGGAGTCCGTGGCTATTTCGGAAAATAGTTTGAATTTTTGTAAAACATTGCGATATGTTGTAAAATCCCAACTATTTCCGAACTTCACATTTAAAGTCTGTCTAACGTGCAATACGCTAAACTAACCTTCAGATGTCCTACTGGGGGACAACTGGGGGGCTCCTCCTCCCCTTCCCCCTTCCTTTCCTCTCCAAAATCGTTGTTCGCGGCTGTGGCTGGTGTTTCCCCTGCTGTTGTAGCGAAGTGAAGCAGATGGCGGCGGCTGTCCTGAGGAGTCCTTGGCTATTTCGGAAAATAGTTTGAATTTTTGTAAAACATTGCGATATGTTTTAAAATCCCAACTACTTCAGAAGTTCATATTTAAAGTCTGTCTAACGTGCAATACGCTAAACTAACCTTCAGTTGTCCCACTGGGGGACAACTGGGGGGCTACTCCTCCTCTTCCCCCTTCCTTTCCTCTCCAAAATCGTTGTTCGCGGCTGTGGCTGGTGTTTCCCCTGCTGTTGTAGCGAAGTGAAGCAGATGGCGGCGGCTGTTCTGAGGAGTCCGTAGCTATTTCGGAAAATAGTTTGAATTTTTGTAAAACATTGCGATATGTTTTAAATTCCCAACTATTTCCGAAGTTCATATTTAAAGTCTGTCTAACGTGCAATACGCTAAACTAATCTTCAGTTGTCCTACTGGGGGACAAATGGGGGGCTCCTCCTCCCCTTCCCCCTTCCTTTCCTCTCCAAAATCGTTGTTCGCGGCTGTGGCTGGTGTTTCCCCTACTGTTGTAGCGAAGTGAAGCAGATGGCGGCGGCTGTCCTGAAGAGTCCGTAGCTATTTCGGAAAATAGTTTGAATTTTTGTAAAACATTGCGATATGTTTTAAAATCCCAACTATTTCCGAAGTACATATTTAAAGTCTGTCTAACGTGCAATACGCTTGAACTAACCTTCAGTTGTCCTACTGGGGGACAACTGCGGGGCTCCTCCTCCCCTTCCCCCTTCCTTTCCTCTCCAAAATCGTTGTTCGCGGCTGTGGCTGGTGTTTCCCCTGCTGTTGTAGCGAAGTGAAGCAGATGGCGGCGGCTGTCCTGAGGAGTCCGTGGCTATTTCGGAAAATAGTTTGAATTTTTGTTAAACATTGCGATATGTTTTAAAATCCCAACTATTTCCGAAGTTCATATTTAAAGTCTGTCTAACGTGCAATACGCTAAACTAACCTTCAGTTGTCCTACTGGGGGACAACTGGGGGGCTCCTCCTCCCCTTCCCCCTTCCTTTCCTCTCCAAAATCGTTGTTCGCGGCTGTGGCTGGTGTTTCCCCTGCTGTTGTAGCGAAGTGAAGAAGATGGCGGCGGCTGTCCTGAGGAGTCCTTGGCTATTTCGGAAAATAGTTTGAATTTTTGTAAAATATTGCGATATGTTTTAAAATCCCAACTATTTCCGAAGTTCATATTTAAAGTCTGTCTAACGTGCAATACGCTAAACTAACCTTCAGTTGTCCTACTGGGGGACAACTGGGGGGCTCCTCCTCCCCTTCCCCCTTCCTTTCCTCTCCAAAATCGTTGTTCGCGGCTGTGGCTGGTGTTTCTCCTGCTGTTGTAGCAAAGTGAAGCAGATGGCGGCGGCTGTCCTGAGGAGTCCGTGGCTATTTCGGAAAATAGTTTGAATTTTTGTAAAACATTGCGATATGTTTTAAAATCCCAACTATTTCCGAAGTTCATATTTAAAGTCTGTCTAACGTGCAATACGCTAAACTAACCTTCAGTTGTCCTACTGGGGGACAACTGGGGGGCTCCTCCTCCCCTTCCCCCTTCCTTTCCTCTCAAAAATCGTTGTTCGCGGCTGTGGCTGGTGTTTCCCCTGCTGTTGTAGCGAAGTGAAGCAGATGGCGGCGGCTGTCCTGAGGAGTCCGTGGCTATTTCGGAAAATAGTTTGAATTTTTGTAAAACATTGCGATATGTTGTAAAATCCCAACTATTTCCGAACTTCACATTTAAAGTCTGTCTAACGTGCAATACGCTAAACTAACCTTCAGATGTCCTACTGGGGGACAACTGGGGGGCTCCTCCTCCCCTTCCCCCTTCCTTTCCTCTCCAAAATCGTTGTTCGCGGCTGTGGCTGGTGTTTCCCCTGCTGTTGTAGCGAAGTGAAGCAGATGGCGGCGGCTGTCCTGAGGAGTCCTTGGCTATTTCGGAAAATAGTTTGAATTTTTGTAAAACATTGCGATATGTTTTAAAATCCCAACTACTTCAGAAGTTCATATTTAAAGTCTGTCTAACGTGCAATACGCTGAACTAACCTTCAGTTGTCCCACTGGGGGACAACTGGGGGGCTACTCCTCCTCTTCCCCCTTCCTTTCCTCTCCAAAATCGTTGTTCGCGGCTGTGGCTGGTGTTTCCCCTGCTGTTGTAGCGAAGTGAAGCAGATGGCGGCGGCTGTTCTGAGGAGTCCGTAGCTATTTCGGAAAATAGTTTGAATTTTTGTAAAACATTGCGATATGTTTTAAATTCCCAACTATTTCCGAAGTTCATATTTAAAGTCTGTCTAACGTGCAATACGCTAAACTAATCTTCAGTTGTCCTACTGGGGGACAAATGGGGGGCTCCTCCTCCCCTTCCCCCTTCCTTTCCTCTCCAAAATCGTTGTTCGCGGCTGTGGCTGGTGTTTCCCCTACTGTTGTAGCGAAGTGAAGCAGATGGCGGCGGCTGTCCTGAAGAGTCCGTAGCTATTTCGGAAAATAGTTTGAATTTTTGTAAAACATTGCGATATGTTTTAAAATCCCAACTATTTCCGAAGTACATATTTAAAGTCTGTCTAACGTGCAATACGCTAAACTAACCTTCAGTTGTACTACTGGGGGAGAACTGGGAGGCTCCTCCTCCCCTTCCCCCTTCCTTTCCTCTCCAAAATCGTTGTTCGCGGCTGTAGCTGGTGTTTCCCCTGCTGTTGTAGCGAAGTGAAGCAGATGGCGGCGGCTGTCCTGCGGAGTACGTGGCTATTTCGGAAAATAGTTTGAATTTTTGTAAAACATTGTGATATGTTTTAAAATGCCAACTATTTCCGAAGTTCATATTTAAAGTCTGTCTAACGTGCAATACGCTAAACTAACCTTCAGTTGTTCTACTGGGGGACAACTGGGGGGCTCCTCCTCCCCTTCCCCCTTCCTTTCCTCTCCAAAATCGTTGTTCGCGGCTGTGGCTGGTGTTTCCCCTGCTGTTGTAGCGAAGTGAAGCAGATGGCGGCGGCTGTCCTGAGGAGTCCGTGGCTATTTCGGAAAATAGTTTGAATTTTTGTAAAACATTGCGATATGTTTTAAAATCCCAACTATTTCCGAAGTTCATGTTTAAAGTCTGTCTTACGTTCAATACGCTAAACTAACCTTCAGTTGTCCTACTGGGGGACAACTGGGGGGCTCCTCCTCCCCTTCCCCCTTCCTTTCCTCTCCAAAATCGTTGTTCGCGGCTGTGGCTGGAGTTTCCCCTGCTGTTGTAGCGAAGTGAAGCAGATGGCGGCGGCTGTCCTGAGGAGTCCGTGGCTATTTCGGAAAATAGTTTGAATTTTTGTAAAACATTGCGATATGTTTTTAAATGCCAACTATTTCCGATGTTCATATTTAAAGTCTGTCTAACGTGCAATACGCTAAACTAACCTTCAGTTGTCTTACTGGGGGACAACTGGGGGGCTCCTCCTCCCCTTCCCCCTTCCTTTCCTCACCAAAATCGTTGTTCGCGGCTGTGGCTGGTGTTTCCCCTGCTGTTGTAGCGAAGTGAAGCAGATGGCGGCGGCTGTCCTGAGGAGTCCGTGGCTATTTCGGAAAATAGTTTGAATTTTTGTAAAACATTGCGATATGTTTTAAAATCCCAACTATTTTCGAAGTTCATATTTAAAGTCTGTCTAACGTGCAATACGCTAAACTAACCTTCAGTTGTCCTACTGGGGGACAACTGGGGGGCTCCTCCTCCCCTTCCCCCCTCCTTTCCTCTCCAAAATCGTTGTTCGCGGCTGTGGCTGGTGTTTCCCCTGCTGTTGTAGCGAAGTGAAGCAGATGGCGGCGGCTGTCCTGAGGAGTCCGTGGCTATTTCGGAAAATAGTTTGAATTTTTGTTAAACATTGCGATATGTTTTAAAATCCCAACTATTTCCGAAGTTCATATTTAAAGTCTGTCTAACGTGCAATACGCTAAACTAACCTTCAGTTGTCCTACTGGGGGACAACTGGGGGGCTACGCCTCCCCTTCCCCCTTCCTTTCCTCTCCAAAATCGTTGTTCGCGGCTGTGGCTGGTGTTTCCCCTCCTGTTGTAGCGAAGTGAAGCAGATAGCGGCGGCTGTCCTGAGGAGTCCGTGGCTATTTCGGAAAATAGTTTGAATTCTTGTAAAACATTGCGATATGTTTTAAAATCCCAACTATTTCCGAAGTTCATATTTAAAGTCTGTCTAACGTGCAATACGCTAAACTAACCTTCAGTTATCCTACAAGGGGACAACTGGGGGGCTCCACTTCCCCTTCCCCCTTCCTTTCCTCTCCAAAATCGTTGTTCGCGGCTGTGGCTGGTGTTTCCCCTGCTGTTGTAGCGAAGTGAAGCAGATGGCGGCGGCTGTCCTGAGGTGTCCTTGGCTATTTCGGAAAATAGTTTGAATTTTTGTAAAACATTGCGATATGTTTTAAAATCCCAACTATTTCCGAAGTTCATATTTAAAGTCTGTCTAACGTGCAATACGCTAAACTAACCTTCAGTTGTCCTACTGGGAACAACTGGGGGGCTCTTCATCCCCTTACCCCCTTCCTTTCCTCTCCAAAATCGTTGTTCGCGGCTGTGGCTGGTGTTTCCCCTGCTGTTGTAGCGAAGTGAAGCAGATGGCGACGGGCGTCCTGCGGAGTCCGTGGCTATTTCGGAAAATAGTTTGAATTTTTGTAAAACATTGCGATATGTTTTAAAATCCCAAATATTTCCGAAGTTCATATTTAAAGTCTGTCTAACGTGCAATACGCTTGAACTAACCTTCAGTTGTCCTACTGGGGGACAACTGCGGGGCTCTTCCTCCCCTTCCCCCTTCCTTTCCTCTCCAAAATCGTTGTTCGCGGCTGTGGCTGGTGTTTCCCCTGCTGTTGTAGCGAAGTGAAGCAGATGGCGGCGGCTGTCCTGAGGAGTCCGTGGCTATTTCGGAAAATAGTTTGAATTTTTGTAAAACATTGCGATATGTTGTAAAATCCCAACTATTTTCGAACTTCACATTTAAAGACTTTCTAACGTGCAATACGCTAAACTAACCTTCAGTTGTCCTACTGGGGGACAACTGGGGGGTTCCTCCTCCCCTTCCCCCTTCCTTTCCTCTCCAAAATCGTTGTTCGCGGCTGTGGCTGGTGTTTCCCCTGCTGTTGTAGCGAAGTGAAGCAGATGGCGGCGGCTGTCCTGAGGAGTCCTTGGCTATTTCGGAAAATAGTTTGAATTTTTGTAAAACATTGCGATATGTTTTAAAATCCCAACTATTTCCGAAGTTCATATTTAAAGTCTGTCTAACGTGCAATACGCTAAACTAACCTTCAGTTGTCCCACTGGGGGACAACTGGGGGGCTACTCCTCCTCTTCCCCCTTCCTTTCCTCTCCAAAATCGTTGTTCGCGGCTGTGGCTGGTGTTTCCCCTGCTGTTGTAGCGAAGTGAAGCAGATGGCGGCGGCTGTTCTGAGGAGTCCGTAGCTATTTCGGAAAATAGTTTGAATTTTTGTAAAACATTGCGATATGTTTTAAATTCCCAACTATTTCCGAAGTTCATATTTAAAGTCTGTCTAACGTGCAATACGCTAAACTAACCTTCAGTTGTCCTACTGGGGGACAAATGGGGGGCTCCTCCTCCCCTTCCCCCTTCCTTTCCTCACCAAAATCGTTGTTCGCGGCTGTGGCTGGTGTTTCCCCTACTGTTGTAGCGAAGTGAAGCAGATGGCGGCGGCTGTCCTGAAGAGTCCGTAGCTATTTCGGAAAATAGTTTGAATTTTTGTAAAACATTGCGATATGTTTTAAAATCCCAACTATTTCCGAAGTACATATTTAAAGTCTGTCTAACGTGCAATACGCTAAACTAACCTTCAGTTGTACTACTGGGGGAGAACTGGGAGGCTCCTCCACCCCTTCCCCCATCCTTTCCTCTCCAAAATCGTTGTTCGCGGCTGTAGCTGGTGTTTCCCCTGCTGTTGTAGCGAAGTGAAGCAGATGGCGGCGGCTGTCCTGCGGAGTCCGTGGCTATTTCGGAAAATAGTTTGAATTTTTGTAAAACATTGTGATATGTTTTAAAATGCCAACTATTTCCGAAGTTCATATTTAAAGTCTGTCTAACGTGCAATACGCTAAACTAACCTTCAGTTGTTCTACTGGGGGACAACTGGGGGGCTCCTCCTCCCCTTCCCCCTTCCTTTCCTCTCCAAAATCGTTGTTCGCGGCTGTGGCTGGTGTTTCCCCTGCTGTTGTAGCGAAGTGAAGCAGATGGCGGCGGCTGTCCTGAGGAGTCCGTGGCTATTTCGGAAAATAGTTTGAATTTTTGTAAAACATTGCGATATGTTTTAAAATCCCATCTATTTCCGAAGTTCATGTTTAAAGTCTGTCTTACGTTCAATACGCTAAACTAACCTTCAGTTGTCCTACTGGGGGACAACTGGGGGGCTCCTCCTCCCCTTCCCCCTGCCTTTCCTCTCCAAAATCGTTGTTCGCGGCTGTGGCTGGAGTTTCCCCTGCTGTTGTAGCGAAGTGAAGCAGATGGCGGCGGCTGTCCTGAGGAGTCCGTGGCTATTTCGGAAAATAGTTTGAATTTTTGTAAAACATTGCGATATGTTTTTAAATGCCAACTATTTCCGATGTTCATATTTAAAGTCTGTCTAACGTGCAATACGCTAAACTAACCTTCAGTTGTCCTACTGGGGGACAACTGGGGGGCTCCTCCTCCCCTTCCCCCCTCCTTTCCTCTCCAAAATCGTTGTTCGCGGCTGTGGCTGGTGATTCCCCTGCTGTTGTAGCGAAGTGAAGCAGATGGCGGCGGCTGTCCTGAGGAGTCCGTGGCTATTTCGGAAAATAGTTTGAATTTTTGTAAAACATTGCGATATGTTTTAAAATCCCAACTATTTTCGAAGTTCATATTTAAAGTCTGTCTAACGTGCAATACGCTAAACTAACCTTCAGGTGTCCTACTGGGGGACAACTGGGGGGCTCCTCCTCCCCTTCCCCCTTCCTTTCCTCTCCAAAATCGTTGTTCGCGGCTGTGGCTGGTGTTTCCCCTGCTGTTGTAGCGAAGGCCAGCAGATGGCGGCGGGCGTCCTGCGGAGTCCGTGGCTATTTCGGAAAATAGTTTGAATTTTTGTAAAACATTGCGATATGTTTTAAAATCCCAACTATTTCCGAAGTTCATATTTAAAGTCTGTCTAACGTGAAATACGCTAAACTAACCTTCAGTTGTCCTACTGGGGGACAACTGGGGGGCTCCTCCTCCCCTTCCCCCTTCCTTTCCTCTCCAAAATCGTTGTTCGCGGCTGTGGCTGGTGTTTCCCCTGCTGTTGTAGCGAAGTGAAGCAGATGGCGGCGGCTGTCCTGCGGAGTCCGTGGCTATTTCGGAAAATAGTTTGAATTTTTGTAATACATTGTGATATGTTTTAAAATGCCAACTATTTCCGAAGTTCATATTTAAAGTCTGTCTAACGTGCAATACGCTAAACTAACCTTCAGTTGTTCTACTGGGGGACAACTGGGCGGCTCCTCCTCCCCTTCCCCCTTCCTTTCCTCTCCAAAATTGTTGTTCGCGGCTGTGGCTGGTGTTTCCCCTGCTGTTGTAGCGAAGTGAAGCAGATGGCGGCGGCTGTCCTGAGGAGTCCGTGGCTATTTCGGAAAATAGTTTGAATTTTTGTAAAACATTGCGATATGTTTTAAAATCCCAACTATTTCCGAAGTTCATGTTTAAAGTCTGTCTTACGTTCAATACGCTAAACTAACCTTCAGTTGTCCTACTGGGGGACAACTGGGGGGCTCCTCCTCCCCTTCCCCCTTCCTTTCCTCTTCAAAATCGTTGTTCGCGGCTGTGGCTGGAGTTTCCCCTGCTGTTGTAGCGAAGTGAAGCAGATGGCGGCGGCTGTCCTGAGGAGTCCGTGGCTATTTCGGAAAATAGTTTGAATTTTTGTAAAACATTGCGATATGTTTTTTAATGCCAACTATTTACGATGTTCATATTTAAAGTCTGTCTAACGTGCAATACGCTAAACTAACCTTCAGTTGTCCTACTGGGGGACAACTGGGGGGCTCCTCCTCCCCTTCCCCCTTCCTTTCCTCACCAAAATCGTTGTTCGCGGCTGTGGCTGGTGTTTCCCCTGCTGTTGTAGCGAAGTGAAGCAGATGGCGGCGGCTGTCCTGAGGAGTCCGTGGCTATTTCGGAAAATAGTTTGAATTTTTGTAAAACATTGCGATATGTTTTAAAATCCCAACTATTTTCGAAGTTCATATTTAAAGTCTGTCTAACGTGCAATACGCTAAACTAACCTTCAGTTGTCCTACTGGGGGACAACTGGGGGGCTCCTCCTCCCCTTCCCCCCTCCTTTCCTCTCCAAAATCGTTGTTCGCGGCTGTGGCTGGTGTTTCCCCTGCTGTTGTAGCGAAGTGAAGCAGATGGCGGCGGCTGTCCTCAGGAGTCCGTGGCTATTTCGGAAAATAGTTTGAATTTTTGTAAAACATTGCGATATGTTTTAAAATCCCAACTATTTTCGAAGTTCATATTTAAAGTCTGTCTAACGTGCAATACGCTAAACTAACCTTCAGGTGTCCTACTGGGGGACAACTGGGGGGCTCCTCCTCCCCTTCCCCCTTCCTTTCCTCTCCAAAATCGTTGTTCGCGGCTGTGGCTGGTGTTTCCCCTGCTGTTGTAGCGAAGTGAAGCAGATGGCGGCGGGCGTCCTGCGGAGTCCGTGGCTATTTCGGAAAATAGTTTGAATTTTTGTAAAACATTGCGATATGTTTTAAAATCCCAACTATTTCCGAAGTTCATATTTAAAGTCTGTCTAACGTGCAATACGCTAAACTAACCTTCAGTTGTCCTACTGGGGGACAACTGGGGGGGGTCCTCCTCCCCTTCCCCCTTCCTTTCCTCTCCAAAATCGTTGTTCGCGGCTGTGGCTGGTGTTTCCCCTGCTGTTGTAGCGAAGTGAAGAAGATGGCGGCGGCTGTCCTGAGGAGTCCGTGGTTATTACGGATAATAGTTTGAATTTTTGTAAAACATTGCGATATGTTTTAAAATCCCAACTATTTCCGAAGTTCATATTTAAAGTCTGTATAACGTGCAATACGCTAAACTAACCTTCAGTTGTCCTACTGGGGGACAACTGGGGGGCTCCTCCTCCCCTTCCCCCTTCCTTTCCTCTCCAAAATCGTTGTTCGCGGCTGTGGCTGGTGTTTCCCCTGCTGTTGTAGCGAAGTGAAGCAGATGGCGGCGGGCGTCATGCGGAGTCCGTGGCCATTTCGGAAAATAGTTTGAAATTTGTAAAACATTGTGACATGTTTTAAAATCCCAACTATTTCCGAAGTTCATATTTAAAGTCTGTCTAACGTGCAATACGCTTGAACTAACCTTCAGTTGTCCTACTGGGGGACAACTGCGGGGCTCCTCCTCCCCTTCCCCCTTCCTTTCCTCTCCAAAATCGTTGTCCGCGGCTGTGGCTGGTGTTTCCCCTGCTGTTGTAGCGAAGTGAAGCAGATGGCGGCGGCTGTCCTGAGGAGTCCGTGGCTATTTCGGAAAATAGTTTGAATTTTTGTAAAACATTGCGATATGTTTTAAAATCCCAACTATTTCCGAAGTTCAAATTTAAAGTCTGTCTAACGTGCAATACGCTAAACTAACCTTCAGTTGTCCTACTGGGGGACAACTGGGGGGCTCCTCCTCCCCTTCCCCCTTCCTTTCCTCTCCAAAATCGTTGTTCGCGGCTGTGGCTGGTGTTTCCCCTGCTGTTGTAGCGAAGTGAAGAAGATGGCGGCGGCTGTCCTGAGGAGTCCTTGGCTATTTCGGAAAATAGTTTGAATTTTTGTAAAACATTGCGATATGTTTTAAAATCCCAACTATTTCCGAAGTTCATATTTAAAGTCTGTCTAACGTGCAATACGCTAAACTAACCTTCAGTTGTCCTACTGGGGGACAACTGGGGGGCTCCTCCTCCCCTTCCCCCTTCCTTTCCTCTCCAAAATCGTTGTTCGCGGCTGTGGCTGGTGTTTCTCCTGCTGTTGTAGCAAAGTGAAGCAGATGGCGGCGGCTGTCCTGAGGAGTCCGTGGCTATTTCGGAAAATAGTTTGAATTTTTGTAAAACATTGCGATATGTTTTAAAATCCCAACTATTTCCGAAGTTCATATTTAAAGTCTGTCTAACGTGCAATACGCTAAACAAACCTTCAGTTGTCCTACTGGGGGACAACTGGGGGGCTCCTCCTCCCCTTCCCCCTTCCTTTCCTCTCAAAAATCGTTGTTCGCGGCTGTGGCTGGTGTTTCCCCTGCTGTTGTAGCGAAGTGAAGCAGATGGCGGCGGCTGTCCTGAGGAGTCCGTGGCTATTTCGGAAAATAGTTTGAATTTTTGTAAAACATTGCGATATGTTTTAAAATCCCAACTACTTCAGAAGTTCATATTTAAAGTCTGTCTAACGTGCAATACGCTAAACTAACCTTCAGTTGTCCCACTGGGGGACAACTGGGGGGCTACTCCTCCTCTTCCCCCTTCCTTTCCTCTCCAAAATCGTTGTTCGCGGCTGTGGCTGGTGTTTCCCCTGCTGTTGTAGCGAAGTGAAGCAGATGGCGGCGGCTGTTCTGAGGAGTCCGTAGCTATTTCGGAAAATAGTTTGAATTTTTGTAAAACATTGCGATATGTTTTAAATTCCCAACTATTTCCGAAGTTCATATTTAAAGTCTGTCTAACATGCAATACGCTAAACTAATCTTCAGTTGTCCTACTGGGGGACAAATGGGGGGCTCCTCCTCCCCTTCCCCCTTCCTTTCCTCTCCAAAATCGTTGTTCGCGGCTGTGGCTGGTGTTTCCCCTACTGTTGTAGCGAAGTGAAGCAGATGGCGGCGGCTGTCCTGAAGAGTCCGTAGCTATTTCGGAAAATAGTTTGAATTTTTGTAAAACATTGCGATATGTTTTAAAATCCCAACTATTTCCGAAGTACATATTTAAAGTCTGTCTAACGTGCAATACGCTAAACTAACCTTCAGTTGTACTACTGGGGGAGAACTGGGAGGCTCCTCCTCCCCTTCCCCCTTCCTTTCCTCTCCAAAATCGTTGTTCGCGGCTGTAGCTGGTGTTTCCCCTGCTGTTGTAGCGAAGTGAAGCAGATGGCGGCGGCTGTCCTGCGGAGTCCGTGGCTATTTCGGAAAATAGTTTGAATTTTTGTAAAACATTGTGATATGTTTTAAAATCCCAACTATTTCCGAAGTTCATATTTAAAGTCTGTCTAACGTGCAATACGCTAAACTAACCTTCAGTTGTTCTACTGGGGGACAACTGGGGGGCTCCTCCTCCCCTTCCCCCTTCCTTTCCTCTCCAAAATCGTTGTTCGCGGCTGTGGCTGGTGTTTCCCCTGCTGTTGTAGCGAAGTGAAGCAGATGGCGGCGGCTGTCCTGAGGAGTCCGTGGCTATTTCGGAAAATAGTTTGAATTTTTGTAAAACATTGCGATATGTTTTAAAATCCCAACTATTTCCGAAGTTCATGTTTAAAGTCTGTCTTACGTTCAATACGCTAAACTAACCTTCAGTTGTCCTACTGGGGGACAACTGGGGGGCTCCTCCTCCCCTTCCCCCTTCCTTTCCTCTCCAAAATCGTTGTTCGCGGCTGTGGCTGGAGTTTCCCCTGCTGTTGTAGCGAAGTGAAGCAGATGGCGGCGGCTGTCCTGAGGAGTCCGTGGCTATTTCGGAAAATAGTTTGAATTTTTGTAAAACATTGCGATATGTTTTTAAATGCCAACTATTTCCGATGTTCATATTTAAAGTCTGTCTAACGTGCAATACGCTAAACTAACCTTCAGTTGTCTTACTGGGGGACAACTGGGGGGCTCCTCCTCCCCTTCCCCCTTCCTTTCCTCACCAAAATCGTTGTTCGCGGCTGTGGCTGGTGTTTCCCCTGCTGTTGTAGCGAAGTGAAGCAGATGGCGGCGGCTGTCCTGAGGAGTCCGTGGCTATTTCGGAAAATAGTTTGAATTTTTGTAAAACATTGCGATATGTTTTAAAATCCCAACTATTTTCGAAGTTCATATTTAAAGTCTGTCTAACGTGCAATACGCTAAACTAACCTTCAGTTGTCCTACTGGGGGACAACTGGGGGGCTCCTCCTCCCCTTCCCCCCTCCTTTCCTCTCCAAAATCGTTGTTCGCGGCTGTGGCTGGTGTTTCCCCTGCTGTTGTAGCGAAGTGAAGCAGATGGCGGCGGCTGTCCTGAGGAGTCCGTGGCTATTTCGGAAAATAGTTTGAATTTTTGTTAAACATTGCGAAATGTTTTAAAATCCCAACTATTTCCGAAGTTCATATTTAAAGTCTGTCTAACGTGCAATACGCTAAACTAACCTTCAGTTGTCCTACTGGGGGACAACTGGGGGGCTACGCCTCCCCTTCCCCCTTCCTTTCCTCTCCAAAATCGTTGTTCGCGGCTGTGGCTGGTGTTTCCCCTCCTGTTGTAGCGAAGTGAAGCAGATAGCGGCGGCTGTCCTGAGGAGTCCGTGGCTATTTCGGAAAATAGTTTGAATTCTTGTAAAACATTGCGATATGTTTTAAAATCCCAACTATTTCCGAAGTTCATATTTAAAGTCTGTCTAACGTGCAATACGCTAAACTAACCTTCAGTTATCCTACAAGGGGACAACTGGGGGGCTCCACTTCCCCTTCCCCCTTCCTTTCCTCTCCAAAATCGTTGTTCGCGGCTGTGGCTGGTGTTTCCCCTGCTGTTGTAGCGAAGTGAAGCAGATGGCGGCGGCTGTCCTGAGGTGTCCTTGGCTATTTCGGAAAATAGTTTGAATTTTTGTAAAACATTGCGATATGTTTTAAAATCCCAACTATTTCCGAAGTTCATATTTAAAGTCTGTCTAACGTGCAATACGCTAAACTAACCTTCAGTTGTCCTACTGGGAACAACTGGGGGGCTCTTCATCCCCTTACCCCCTTCCTTTCCTCTCCAAAATCGTTGTTCGCGGCTGTGGCTGGTGTTTCCCCTGCTGTTGTAGCGAAGTGAAGCAGATGGCGACGGGCGTCCTGCGGAGTCCGTGGCTATTTCGGAAAATAGTTTGAATTTTTGTAAAACATTGCGATATGTTTTAAAATCCCAACTATTTCCGAAGTTCATATTTAAAGTCTGTCTAACGTGCAATACGCTAAACTAACCTTCAGTTGTCCTACTGGGGGACAACTGGGGGGCTCCTCCTCCCCTTCCCCCTTCCTTTCCTCTCCAAAATCGTTGTTCGCGGCTGTGGCTGGTGTTTCTCCTGCTGTTGTAGCAAAGTGAAGCAGATGGCGGCGGCTGTCCTGAGGAGTCCGTGGCTATTTCGGAAAATAGTTTGAATTTTTGTAAAACATTGCGATATGTTTTAAAATCCCAACTATTTCCGAAGTTCATATTTAAAGTCTGTCTAACGTGCAATACGCTAAACTAACCTTCAGTTGTCCTACTGGGGGACAACTGGGGGGCTCCTCCTCCCCTTCCCCCTTCCTTTCCTCTCAAAAATCGTTGTTCGCGGCTGTGGCTGGTGTTTCCCCTGCTGTTGTAGCGAAGTGAAGCAGATGGCGGCGGCTGTCCTGAGGAGTCCGTGGCTATTTCGGAAAATAGTTTGAATTTTTGTAAAACATTGCGATATGTTGTAAAATCCCAACTATTTCCGAACTTCACATTTAAAGTCTGTCTAACGTGCAATACGCTAAACTAACCTTCAGATGTCCTACTGGGGGACAACTGGGGGGCTCCTCCTCCCCTTCCCCCTTCCTTTCCTCTCCAAAATCGTTGTTCGCGGCTGTGGCTGGTGTTTCCCCTGCTGTTGTAGCGAAGTGAAGCAGATGGCGGCGGCTGTCCTGAGGAGTCCTTGGCTATTTCGGAAAATAGTTTGAATTTTTGTAAAACATTGCGATATGTTTTAAAATCCCAACTACTTCAGAAGTTCATATTTAAAGTCTGTCTAACGTGCAATACGCTAAACTAACCTTCAGTTGTCCCACTGGGGGACAACTGGGGGGCTACTCCTCCTCTTCCCCCTTCCTTTCCTCTCCAAAATCGTTGTTCGCGGCTGTGGCTGGTGTTTCCCCTGCTGTTGTAGCGAAGTGAAGCAGATGGCGGCGGCTGTTCTGAGGAGTCCGTAGCTATTTCGGAAAATAGTTTGAATTTTTGTAAAACATTGCGATATGTTTTAAATTCCCAACTATTTCCGAAGTTCATATTTAAAGTCTGTCTAACGTGCAATACGCTAAACTAATCTTCAGTTGTCCTACTGGGGGACAAATGGGGGGCTCCTCCTCCCCTTCCCCCTTCCTTTCCTCTCCAAAATCGTTGTTCGCGGCTGTGGCTGGTGTTTCCCCTACTGTTGTAGCGAAGTGAAGCAGATGGCGGCGGCTGTCCTGAAGAGTCCGTAGCTATTTCGGAAAATAGTTTGAATTTTTGTAAAACATTGCGATATGTTTTAAAATCCCAACTATTTCCGAAGTACATATTTAAAGTCTGTCTAACGTGCAATACGCTTGAACTAACCTTCAGTTGTCCTACTGGGGGACAACTGCGGGGCTCCTCCTCCCCTTCCCCCTTCCTTTCCTCTCCAAAATCGTTGTTCGCGGCTGTGGCTGGTGTTTCCCCTGCTGTTGTAGCGAAGTGAAGCAGATGGCGGCGGCTGTCCTGAGGAGTCCGTGGCTATTTCGGAAAATAGTTTGAATTTTTGTTAAACATTGCGATATGTTTTAAAATCCCAACTATTTCCGAAGTTCATATTTAAAGTCTGTCTAACGTGCAATACGCTAAACTAACCTTCAGTTGTCCTACTGGGGGACAACTGGGGGGCTCCTCCTCCCCTTCCCCCTTCCTTTCCTCTCCAAAATCGTTGTTCGCGGCTGTGGCTGGTGTTTCCCCTGCTGTTGTAGCGAAGTGAAGAAGATGGCGGCGGCTGTCCTGAGGAGTCCTTGGCTATTTCGGAAAATAGTTTGAATTTTTGTAAAATATTGCGATATGTTTTAAAATCCCAACTATTTCCGAAGTTCATATTTAAAGTCTGTCTAACGTGCAATACGCTAAACTAACCTTCAGTTGTCCTACTGGGGGACAACTGGGGGGCTCCTCCTCCCCTTCCCCCTTCCTTTCCTCTCCAAAATCGTTGTTCGCGGCTGTGGCTGGTGTTTCTCCTGCTGTTGTAGCAAAGTGAAGCAGATGGCGGCGGCTGTCCTGAGGAGTCCGTGGCTATTTCGGAAAATAGTTTGAATTTTTGTAAAACATTGCGATATGTTTTAAAATCCCAACTATTTCCGAAGTTCATATTTAAAGTCTGTCTAACGTGCAATACGCTAAACTAACCTTCAGTTGTCCTACTGGGGGACAACTGGGGGGCTCCTCCTCCCCTTCCCCCTTCCTTTCCTCTCAAAAATCGTTGTTCGCGGCTGTGGCTGGTGTTTCCCCTGCTGTTGTAGCGAAGTGAAGCAGATGGCGGCGGCTGTCCTGAGGAGTCCGTGGCTATTTCGGAAAATAGTTTGAATTTTTGTAAAACATTGCGATATGTTGTAAAATCCCAACTATTTCCGAACTTCACATTTAAAGTCTGTCTAACGTGCAATACGCTAAACTAACCTTCAGATGTCCTACTGGGGGACAACTGGGGGGCTCCTCCTCCCCTTCCCCCTTCCTTTCCTCTCCAAAATCGTTGTTCGCGGCTGTGGCTGGTGTTTCCCCTGCTGTTGTAGCGAAGTGAAGCAGATGGCGGCGGCTGTCCTGAGGAGTCCGTAGCTATTTCGGAAAATAGTTTGAATTTTTGTAAAACATTGCGATATGTTTTAAAATCCCAACTACTTCAGAAGTTCATATTTAAAGTCTGTCTAACGTGCAATACGCTGAACTAACCTTCAGTTGTCCCACTGGGGGACAACTGGGGGGCTACTCCTCCTCTTCCCCCTTCCTTCCCTCTCCAAAATCGTTGTTCGCGGCTGTGGCTGGTGTTTCCCCTGCTGTTGTAGCGAAGTGAAGCAGATGGCGGCGGCTGTTCTGAGGAGTCCGTAGCTATTTCGGAAAATAGTTTGAATTTTTGTAAAACATTGCGATATGTTTTAAATTCCCAACTATTTCCGAAGTTCATATTTAAAGTCTGTCTAACGTGCAATACGCTAAACTAATCTTCAGTTGTCCTACTGGGGGACAAATGGGGGGCTCCTCCTCCCCTTCCCCCTTCCTTTCCTCTCCAAAATCGTTGTTCGCGGCTGTGGCTGGTGTTTCCCCTACTGTTGTAGCGAAGTGAAGCAGATGGCGGCGGCTGTCCTGAAGAGTCCGTAGCTATTTCGGAAAATAGTTTGAATTTTTGTAAAACATTGCGATATGTTTTAAAATCCCAACTATTTCCGAAGTACATATTTAAAGTCTGTCTAACGTGCAATACGCTAAACTAACCTTCAGTTGTACTACTGGGGGAGAACTGGGAGGCTCCTCCTCCCCTTCCCCCTTCCTTTCCTCTCCAAAATCGTTGTTCGCGGCTGTAGCTGGTGTTTCCCCTGCTGTTGTAGCGAAGTGAAGCAGATGGCGGCGGCTGTCCTGCGGAGTCCGTGGCTATTTCGGAAAATAGTTTGAATTTTTGTAAAACATTGTGATATGTTTTAAAATGCCAACTATTTCCGAAGTTCATATTTAAAGTCTGTCTAACGTGCAATACGCTAAACTAACCTTCAGTTGTTCTACTGGGGGACAACTGGGGGGCTCCTCCTCCCCTTCCCCCTTCCTTTCCTCTCCAAAATCGTTGTTCGCGGCTGTGGCTGGTGTTTCCCCTGCTGTTGTAGCGAAGTGAAGCAGATGGCGGCGGCTGTCCTGAGGAGTCCGTGGCTATTTCGGAAAATAGTTTGAATTTTTGTAAAACATTGCGATATGTTTTAAAATCCCAACTATTTCCGAAGTTCATGTTTAAAGTCTGTCTTACGTTCAATACGCTAAACTAACCTTCAGTTGTCCTACTGGGGGACAACTGGGGGGCTCCTCCTCCCCTTCCCCCTTCCTTTCCTCTCCAAAATCGTTGTTCGCGGCTGTGGCTGGAGTTTCCCCTGCTGTTGTAGCGAAGTGAAGCAGATGGCGGCGGCTGTCCTGAGGAGTCCGTGGCTATTTCGGAAAATAGTTTGAATTTTTGTAAAACATTGCGATATGTTTTTAAATGCCAACTATTTCCGATGTTCATATTTAAAGTCTGTCTAACGTGCAATACGCTAAACTAACCTTCAGTTGTCTTACTGGGGGACAACTGGGGGGCTCCTCCTCCCCTTCCCCCTTCCTTTCCTCACCAAAATCGTTGTTCGCGGCTGTGGCTGGTGTTTCCCCTGCTGTTGTAGCGAAGTGAAGCAGATGGCGGCGGCTGTCCTGAGGAGTCCGTGGCTATTTCGGAAAATAGTTTGAATTTTTGTAAAACATTGCGATATGTTTTAAAATCCCAACTATTTTCGAAGTTCATATTTAAAGTCTGTCTAACGTGCAATACGCTAAACTAACCTTCAGTTGTCCTACTGGGGGACAACTGGGGGGCTCCTCCTCCCCTTCCCCCCTCCTTTCCTCTCCAAAATCGTTGTTCGCGGCTGTGGCTGGTGTTTCCCCTGCTGTTGTAGCGAAGTGAAGCAGATGGCGGCGGCTGTCCTGAGGAGTCCGTAGCTATTTCGGAAAATAGTTTGAATTTTTGTTAAACATTGCGATATGTTTTAAAATCCCAACTATTTCCGAAGTTCATATTTAAAGTCTGTCTAACGTGCAATACGCTAAACTAACCTTCAGTTGTCCTACTGGGGGACAACTGGGGGGCTACGCCTCCCCTTCCCCCTTCCTTTCCTCTCCAAAATCGTTGTTCGCGTCTGTGGCTGGTGTTTCCCCTCCTGTTGTAGCGAAGTGAAGCAGATAGCGGCGGCTGTCCTGAGGAGTCCGTGGCTATTTCGGAAAATAGTTTGAATTCTTGTAAAACATTGCGATATGTTTTAAAATCCCAACTATTTCCGAAGTTCATATTTAAAGTCTGTCTAACGTGCAATACGCTAAACTAACCTTCAGTTATCCTACAAGGGGACAACTGGGGGGCTCCACTTCCCCTTCCCCCTTCCTTTCCTCTCCAAAATCGTTGTTCGCGGCTGTGGCTGGTGTTTCCCCTGCTGTTGTAGCGAAGTGAAGCAGATGGCGGCGGCTGTCCTGAGGTGTCCTTGGCTATTTCGGAAAATAGTTTGAATTTTTGTAAAACATTGCGATATGTTTTAAAATCCCAACTATTTCCGAAGTTCATATTTAAAGTCTGTCTAACGTGCAATACGCTAAACTAACCTTCAGTTGTCCTACTGGGAACAACTGGGGGGCTCTTCATCCCCTTACCCCCTTCCTTTCCTCTCCAAAATCGTTGTTCGCGGCTGTGGCTGGTGTTTCCCCTGCTGTTGTAGCGAAGTGAAGCAGATGGCGACGGGCGTCCTGCGGAGTCCGTGGCTATTTCGGAAAATAGTTTGAATTTTTGTAAAACATTGCGATATGTTTTAAAATCCCAAATATTTCCGAAGTTCATATTTAAAGTCTGTCTAACGTGCAATACGCTTGAACTAACCTTCAGTTGTCCTACTGGGGGACAACTGCGGGGCTCTTCCTCCCCTTCCCCCTTCCTTTCCTCTCCAAAATCGTTGTTCGCGGCTGTGGCTGGTGTTTCCCCTGCTGTTGTAGCGAAGTGAAGCAGATGGCGGCGGCTGTCCTGAGGAGTCCGTGGCTATTTCGGAAAATAGTTTGAATTTTTGTAAAACATTGCGATATGTTGTAAAATCCCAACTATTTTCGAACTTCACATTTAAAGACTTTCTAACGTGCAATACGCTAAACTAACCTTCAGTTGTCCTACTGGGGGACAACTGGGGGGTTCCTCCTCCCCTTCCCCCTTCCTTTCCTCTCCAAAATCGTTGTTCGCGGCTGTGGCTGGTGTTTCCCCTGCTGTTGTAGCGAAGTGAAGCAGATGGCGGCGGCTGTCCTGAGGAGTCCTTGGCTATTTCGGAAAATAGTTTGAATTTTTGTAAAACATTGCGATATGTTTTAAAATCCCAACTATTTCCGAAGTTCATATTTAAAGTCTGTCTAACGTGCAATACGCTAAACTAACCTTCAGTTGTCCCACTGGGGGACAACTGGGGGGCTACTCCTCCTCTTCCCCCTTCCTTTCCTCTCCAAAATCGTTGTTCGCGGCTGTGGCTGGTGTTTCCCCTGCTGTTGTAGCGAAGTGAAGCAGATGGCGGCGGCTGTTCTGAGGAGTCCGTAGCTATTTCGGAAAATAGTTTGAATTTTTGTAAAACATTGCGATATGTTTTAAATTCCCAACTATTTCCGAAGTACATATTTAAAGTCTGTCTAACGTGCAATACGCTAAACTAACCTTCAGTTGTACTACTGGGGGAGAACTGGGAGGCTCCTCCACCCCTTCCCCCATCCTTTCCTCTCCAAAATCGTTGTTCGCGGCTGTAGCTGGTGTTTCCCCTGCTGTTGTAGCGAAGTGAAGCAGATGGCGGCGGCTGTCCTGCGGAGTCCGTGGCTATTTCGGAAAATAGTTTGAATTTTTGTAAAACATTGTGATATGTTTTAAAATGCCAACTATTTCCGAAGTTCATATTTAAAGTCTGTCTAACGTGCAATACGCTAAACTAACCTTCAGTTGTTCTACTGGGGGACAACTGGGGGGCTCCTCCTCCCCTTCCCCCTTCCTTTCCTCTCCAAAATCGTTGTTCGCGGCTGTGGCTGGTGTTTCCCCTGCTGTTGTAGCGAAGTGAAGCAGATGGCGGCGGCTGTCCTGAGGAGTCCGTGGCTATTTCGGAAAATAGTTTGAATTTTTGTAAAACATTGCGATATGTTTTAAAATCCCATCTATTTCCGAAGTTCATGTTTAAAGTCTGTCTTACGTTCAATACGCTAAACTAACCTTCAGTTGTCCTACTGGGGGACAACTGGGGGGCTCCTCCTCCCCTTCCCCCTGCCTTTTCTCTCCAAAATCGTTGTTCGCGGCTGTGGCTGGAGTTTCCCCTGCTGTTGTAGCGAAGTGAGGCAGATGGCGGCGGCTGTCCTGAGGAGTCCGTGGCTATTTCGGAAAATAGTTTGAATTTTTGTAAAACATTGCGATATGTTTTTAAATGCCAACTATTTCCGATGTTCATATTTAAAGTCTGTCTAACGTGCAATACGCTAAACTAACCTTCAGTTGTCCTACTGGGGGACAACTGGGGGGCTCCTCCTCCCCTTCCCCCCTCCTTTCCTCTCCAAAATCGTTGTTCGCGGCTGTGGCTGGTGTTTCCCCTGCTGTTGTAGCGAAGTGAAGCAGATGGCGGCGGCTGTCCTGAGGAGTCCGTGGCTATTTCGGAAAATAGTTTGAATTTTTGTAAAACATTGCGATATGTTTTAAAATCCCAACTATTTTCGAAGTTCATATTTAAAGTCTGTCTAACGTGCAATACGGTAAACTAACCTTCAGGTGTCCTACTGGGGGACAACTGGGGGGCTCCTCCTCCCCTTCCCCCTTCCTTTCCTCTCCAAAATCGTTGTTCGCGGCTGTGGCTGGTGTTTCCCCTGCTGTTGTAGCGAAGGCCAGCAGATGGCGGCGGGCGTCCTGCGGAGTCCGTGGCTATTTCGGAAAACAGTTTGAATTTTTGTAAAACATTGCGATATGTTTTAAAATCCCAACTATTTCCGAAGTTCATATTTAAAGTCTGTCTAACGTGAAATAAGCTAAACTAACCTTCAGTTGTCCTACTGGGGGACAACTGGGGGGCTCCTCCTCCCCTTCCCCCTTCCTTTCCTCTCCAAAATCGTTGTTCGCGGCTGTGGCTGGTGTTTCCCCTGCTGTTGTAGCGAAGTGAAGCAGATGGCGGCGGCTGTCCTGCGGAGTCCGTGGCTATTTCGGAAAATAGTTTGAATTTTTGTAATACATTGTGATATGTTTTAAAATGCCAACTATTTCCGAAGTTCATATTTAAAGTCTGTCTAACGTGCAATACGCTAAACTAACCTTCAGTTGTTCTACTGGGGGACAACTGGGCGGCTCCTCCTCCCCTTCCCCCTTCCTTTCCTCTCCAAAATCGTTGTTCGCGGCTGTGGCTGGTGTTTCCCCTGCTGTTGTAGCGAAGTGAAGCAGATGGCGGCGGCTGTCCTGAGGAGTCCGTGGCTATTTCGGAAAATAGTTTGAATTTTTGTAAAACATTGCGATATGTTTTAAAATCCCAACTATTTCCGAAGTTCATGTTTAAAGTCTGTCTTACGTTCAATACGCTAAACTAACCTTCAGTTGTCCTACTGGGGGACAACTGGGGGGCTCCTCCTCCCCTTCCCCCTTCCTTTCCTCTTCAAAATCGTTGTTCGCGGCTGTGGCTGGAGTTTCCCCTGCTGTTGTAGCGAAGTGAAGCAGATGGCGGCGGCTGTCCTGAGGAGTCCGTGGCTATTTCGGAAAATAGTTTGAATTTTTGTAAAACATTGCGATATGTTTTTTAATGCCAACTATTTACGATGTTCATATTTAAAGTCTGTCTAACGTGCAATACGCTAAACTAACCTTCAGTTGTCCTACTGGGGGACAACTGGGGGGCTCCTCCTCCCCTTCCCCCTTCCTTTCCTCACCAAAATCGTTGTTCGCGGCTGTGGCTGGTGTTTCCCCTGCTGTTGTAGCGAAGTGAAGCAGATGGCGGCGGCTGTCCTGAGGAGTCCGTGGCTATTTCGGAAAATAGTTTGAATTTTTGTAAAACATTGCGATATGTTTTAAAATCCCAACTATTTTCGAAGTTCATATTTAAAGTCTGTCTAACGTGCAATACGCTAAACTAACCTTCAGTTGTCCTACTGGGGGACAACTGGGGGGCTCCTCCTCCCCTTCCCCCCTCCTTTCCTCTCCAAAATCGTTGTTCGCGGCTGTGGCTGGTGTTTCCCCTGCTGTTGTAGCGAAGTGAAGCAGATGGCGGCGGCTGTCCTCAGGAGTCCGTGGCTATTTCGGAAAATAGTTTGAATTTTTGTAAAACATTGCGATATGTTTTAAAATCCCAACTATTTTCGAAGTTCATATTTAAAGTCTGTCTAACGTGCAATACGCTAAACTAACCTTCAGGTGTCCTACTGGGGGACAACTGGGGGGCTCCTCCTCCCCTTCCCCCTTCCTTTCCTCTCCAAAATCGTTGTTCCCGGCTGTGGCTGGTGTTTCCCCTGCTGTTGTAGCGAAGTGAAGCAGATGGCGGCGGGCGTCCTGCGGAGTCCGTGGCTTTTTCGGAAAATAGTTTGAATTTTTGTAAAACATTGCGATATGTTTTAAAATCCCAACTATTTCCGAAGTTCATATTTAAAGTCTGTCTAACGTGCAATACGCTAAACTAACCTTCAGTTGTCCTACTGGGGGACAACTGGGGGGGTCCTCCTCCCCTTCCCCCTTCCTTTCCTCTCCAAAATCGTTGTTCGCGGCTGTGGCTGGTGTTTCCCCTGCTGTTGTAGCGAAGTGAAGAAGATGGCGGCGGCTGTCCTGAGGAGTCCGTGGTTATTACGGATAATAGTTTGAATTTTTGTAAAACATTGCGATATGTTTTAAAATCCCAACTATTTCCGAAGTTCATATTTAAAGTCTGTATAACGTGCAATACGCTAAACTAACCTTCAGTTGTCCTACTGGGGGACAACTGGGGGGCTCCTCCTCCCCTTCCCCCTTCCTTTCCTCTCCAAAATCGTTGTTCGCGGCTGTGGCTGGTGTTTCCCCTGCTGTTGTAGCGAAGTGAAGCAGATGGCGGCGGCTGTCCTGAGGAGTCCGTGGCTATTTCGGAAAATAGTTTGAATTTTTGTAAAACATTGCGATATGTTTTAAAATCCCAACTATTTTCGAAGTTCATATTTAATGTCTGTCTAACGTGCAATACGCTAAACTAACCTTCAGTTGTCCTACTGGGGGACAACAGGGGGGCTCCTCCTCCCCTTCCCCCCTCCTTTCCTCTCCAAAATCGTTGTTCGCGGCTGTGGCTGGTGTTTCCCCTGCTGTTTTAGCGAAGTGAAGCAGATGGCGGCGGCTGTCCTGAGGAGTCCGTGGCTATTTCGGAAAATAGTTTGAATTTTTGTAAAACATTGCGATATGTTTTAAAATCCCAACTATTTTCGAAGTTCATATTTAAAGTCTGTCTAACGTGCAATACGCTAAACTAACCTTCAGGTGTCCTACTGGGGGACAACTGGGGGGCTCCTCCTCCCCTTCCCCCTTCCTTTCCTCTCCAAAATCGTTGTTCGCGGCTGTGGCTGGTGTTTCCCCTGCTGTTGTAGCGAAGTGAAGCAGATGGCGGCGGGCGTCCTGCGGAGTCCGTGGCTATTTCGGAAAATAGTTTGAATTTTTGTAAAACATTGCGATATGTTTTAAAATCCCAACTATTTCCGAAGTTCATATTTAAAGTCTGTCTAACGTGCAATACGCTAAACTAACCTTCAGTTGTCCTACTGGGGGACAACTGGGGGGGTCCTCCTCCCCTTCCCCCTTCCTTTCCTCTCCAAAATCGTTGTTCGCGGCTGTGGCTGGTGTTTCCCCTGCTGTTGTAGCGAAGTGAAGAAGATGGCGGCGGCTGTCCTGAGGAGTCCGTGGTTATTACGGATAATAGTTTGAATTTTTGTAAAACATTGCGATATGTTTTAAAATCCCAACTATTTCCGAAGTTCATATTTAAAGTCTGTCTAACGTGCAATACGCTAAACTAACCTTCAGTTGTCCTACTGGGGGACAACTGGGGGGCTCCTCCTCCCCTTCCCCCTTCCTTTCCTCTCCAAAATCGTTGTTCGCGGCTGTGGCTGGTGTTTCCCCTGCTGTTGTAGCGAAGTGAAGCAGATGGCGGCGGGCGTCATGCGGAGTCCGTGGCCATTTCGGAAAATAGTTTGAAATTTGTAAAACATTGTGACATGTTTTAAAATCCCAACTATTTCCGAAGTTCATATTTAAAGTCTGTCTGACGTGCAATACGCTAAACTAACCTTCAGTTGTCCTACTGGGGGACAACTGGGGGGCTCCTCCTCCCCTTCCCCCTTCCTTTCCTCTCCAAAATCGTTGTTCGCGGCTGTGGCTGGTGTTTCCCCTGCTGTTGTAGCGAAGTGAAGCAGATGGCGGCGGGCGTCCTGCGGAGTCCGTGGCCATTTCAGAAAATAGTTTGTAATTTGTAAAACATTGTGACATGTTTTAAAATCCCAACTATTTCCGAAGTTCATATTTAAAGTCTGTCTAACGTGCAATACGCTAAACTAACCTTCAGTTGTCCTACTGGGGGACAACTGGGGGGCTCCTCCTCCCCTTCCCCCTTCCTTTCTTCTCCAAAATCTATGTTCGCGGCTGTGGCTGGTGTTTCCCCTGCTGTTGTAGCGAAGTGAAGCAGATGGCGGCAGGCGTCCTGCAGAGTCCGTGGCTATTTCGGAAAATAGTTTGTATTTTTGTAAAACATTGCGATATGTTTTAAAATCCCAACTATTTCCGAAGTTCATATTTAAAGTCTATCTAACGTGCAATACGCTAAACTAATCTTCAGTTGTCCTACTGGAAGACAACTAGAGGGCTCCTCCTCCCCTTCCCCCTTCCTTTCCTCTCCAAAGTCGTTGTTCGCGGCTGTGGCTGGTGTTTCCCCTGCTGATGTAGCGAAGTGAAGCAGATGGCGGCGATTGTCCTGAGGAGTCCGTGGCTATTTCGGAAAATAGTTTGAATTTTTGTAAAACATTGCGATATGTTTTAAAATCCCAACTATTTCCGAAGTTCATATTTAAAGTCTGTCTAACGTGCAATACGCTAAACTAACCTTCAGTTGTCCTACTGGGGGACAACTAGGGGGATCCTCCTACCCTTCCCCCTTCCTTTCCTCTCCAAAGTCGTTGTTCGCAGCTGTGGCTGGTGTTTCCCCTGCTGTTGTAGCGAAGTGAAGCAGATGGCGGCGGCTGTCCTGAGGAGTCCGTGGCTATTTCGGAAAATAGTTTGAATTTTTGTAAAACATTGCGATATGTTTTAAAATCCCAACTATTTTCGAAGTTCATATTTAAAGTCTGTCTAACGTGCAATACGCTAAACTAACCTTCAGTTGTCCTACTGGGGGACAACTGGGGGGCTCCTCCTCCCCTTCCCCATTCCTTTCCTCTCCAAAATCATTCTTCGCGGCTGTGGCTGGTGTTTCCCCTGCTGTTGTAGCGAAGTGAAGCAGATGGCGGCGGCTGTCCTGAGGAGTCCGTGGCTATTTCGGAAAGTAGTTTGAATTTTTGTAAAACATTGCGATAAGTTGTAAAATCCCAACTATTTCCGAAGTTCATATTTAAAGTCTGTCTAACGTGCAATACGCTAAACTAACCTTCAGTTGTCCTACTGGGGGACAACTGGGGGGCTCCTCCTCCCCTTCCCCCTTCCTTTCCTCTCCAAAGTCGTTGTTCGCGGCTGTGGCTGGTGTTTCCCCTGCTGTTGTAGCGATGTGAAGCAGATGGCGGCGGCTGTCCTGAGGAGTCCGTGGCTATTTCGGAAAATAGTTTGAATTTTTGTAAAACATTGCGATATGTTTTAAAATCCCAACTATTTCCGAAGTTCATATTTAAAGTCTGTCTAACGTGTAATACGCTAAACTAACCTTCAGTTGTCCTACTGGGGGACAACTGGGGGGCTCCTCCTCCCCTTCCCCATTCCTTTCCTCTCCAAAATCATTCTTCGCGGCTATGGCTGGTGTTTCCCCTGCTGTTGTAGCGAAGTGAAGCAGATGGCGGCGGCTGTCCTGAGGAGTCCGTGGCTATTTCGGAAAGTAGTTTGAATTTTTGTAGAACATTGCGATAAGTTTTAAAATCCCAACTATTTCCGATGTTCATATTTAAAGTCTGTCTAACCTGCAATACGCTAAACTAACCTTCAGTTGTCCTACTGGGGGACAACTGGGGGGCTCCTCCTCCCCTTCCCCCTTCCTTTCCTCTCCAAAGTCGTTGTTCGCCGCTGTGGCTGGTGTTTCCCCTGCTGTTGTAGCGATGTGAAGCAGATGGCGGCGGCTGTCCTGAGGAGTCCGTGGCTATTTCGGAAAATAGTTTGAATTTTTGTAAAACAATGCGATATGTTTTAAAATCCCAACTATTTCCGAAGTTCATATTTAAAGTCTGTCTAACGTGCAATACGCTAAACTAACCTTCAGTTGTCCTACTGGGGGACAACTAGGGGGCTCCTCCTACCCTTTCGCCTTCCTTTCCTCTCCAAAATCGTTGTTCGCGGCTGTGGCTGGTGTTTCCCCTGCTGTTGTAGCGAAGTGAAGCAGATGGCGACGGGCGTCCTGCGGAGTCCGTGGCTATTTCGGAAAATAGTTTGAATTTTTGTAAAACATTGCGATATGTTTTAAAATCCCAACTATTTCCGAAGTTCATATTTAAAGTCTGTCTAACGTGCAATACGCTAAACTAACCTTCAGTTGTCCTACTGGGGGACAACTAGGGGGCTCCTCCTCCCCTTCCCCCTTCCTTTCCTCTCCAAAGTCGTTGTTCGCGGCTGTGGCTGGTGTTTCCCCTGCTGTTGTAGCGAAGTGAAGCAGATGGCGGCGGGCGTCATGCGGAGTCCGTGGCCATTTCGGAAAATAGTTTGAAATTTGTAAAACATTGTGACATGTTTTAAAATCCCAACTATTTCCGAAGTTCATATTTAAAGTCTGTCTGACGTGCAATACGCTAAACTAACCTTCAGTTGTCCTACTGGGGGACAACTGGGGGGCTCCTCCTCCCCTTCCCCCTTCCTTTTCCTCTCCAAAATCGTTGTTCGCGGCTGTGGCTGGTGTTTCCCCTGCTGTTGTAGCGAAGTGAAGCAGATGGCGGCGGCTGTCCTGTGGAGTCCGTGGCTATTTCGGAAAATAGTTTGAATTTTTGTATAACATTGCGATATGTTTTTAACTGCCTACTATTTCCGATGTTCATATATAAAGTCTGTCTAACATGCAATACGCTAAACTAACCTTCAGTTGTCCTACTGGGGGACAACTGGGGGGCTCCTCCTCCCCTTCCCCCTTCCTTTCCTCACCAAAATCGTTGTTCGCGGCTGTGGCTGGTGTTTCCCCTGCTGTTGTAGCGAAGTGAAGCAGATGGCGGCGGCTGTCCTGAGGAGTCCGTGGCTATTTCGGAAAATAGTTTGAATTTTTGTAAAACATTGCGATATGTTTCAAAATCCCAACTATTTCCGAAGTTCATATTTAAAGTCTGTCTAACGTGCAATACACTAAACTAACCTTCAGTTGTCCTACTGGGGGACAACTGGGGGGCTCCTCCTCCCCTTCCCCCTTCCTTTCCTCTCCAAAGTCGTTGTTCGCGGCTGTGGCTGGTGTTTCCCCTGCTGTTGTAGCGAAGTGAAGCAGATGGCGGCGGGCGTCCTGCGGAGTCCGTGGCAATTTCAGAAAATAGTTTGAATTTTTGTAAAACATTGCGATATGTTTTAAAATCCCAACTATTTCCGAAGTTCATATTTAAAGTCTGTCTAACGTGCAATACGCTAAACTAACCTTCAGTTGTCCTACTGGGGGACAACTGGGGGGCTCCTCCTCCCCTTCCCCCTTCCTTTCCTCTCCAAAATCGTTGTTCGCGGCTGTGGCTGGTGTTTCCCCTGCTGTTGTAGCGAAGTGAAGCAGATGGCGGCGGGCGTCATGCGGAGTCCGTGGCCATTTCGGAAAATAGTTTGAAATTTGTAAAACATTGTGACATGTTTTAAAATCCCAACTATTTCCGAAGTTCATATTTAAAGTCTGTCTAACGTGCAATACGCTAAACTAACCTTCAGTTGTCCTACTGGGGGACAACTGGGGGGCTCCTCCTCCCCTTCCCCCTTCCTTTCCTCTCCAAAATCGTTGTTCGCGGCTGTGGCTGGTGTTTCCCCTGCTGTTGTGGCGAAGTGAAGCAGATGGCGGCGGGCGTCCTGCGGAGTCCGTGGCTATTTCGGAAAATAGTTTGAATTTTTGTAAAACATTGCGATATGTTTTAAAATCCCAACTATTTCCGAAGTTCATATTTAAAGTCTGTCTAACGTGCAATACGCTAAAGTAACCTTCAGTTGTCCTACTGGGGGACAACTAGGGGGCTCCTCCTCCCCTTCCCCCTTCCTTTCCTCCCCAAAATCGTTGTTCGCGGCTGTGGCTGGTGTTTCCCCTGCTGTTGTAGCGAAGTGAAGGAGATGGCGGCGGCCGTCCTGCGGAGTCCGTGGCCATTTCGGATAATAGTTTGAAATTTGTAAGCCATTGTGACATGGTTTGAAATCCCAACTATTTCCGAAGTTCATATTAAAATCTCTCTAACGTGCAATACGCTAAACTAACCTTCAGTTGTCCTACTGGGGGACAACTAGGGGGCTCCTCCTCCCCTTCCCCCTTCCTTTCCTCTCCAAAATCGTTGTTTGCGGCTGTGGCTGGTGTTTCCCCTGCTGTTGTAGCGAAGTGAAGCAGATGGCGGCGGGCGTCTTGCGGAGTCCGTGGCCATTTCAGAAAATAGTTTGAAATTTGTAAAACATTGTGACATGTATTAAAATCCCAACTATTTCCGAAGTTCATATTTAAAGTCTGTCTAACGTGCAATACGCTAAACTAACCTTTAGTTGTTCTACTGGGGGACATCTGGGGGGCTCCTCCTCCCCTTCCCCCTTCCTTTCCTCTCCAAAATCGTTGTTCGCGCCTGTGGTTGGTGTTTCCCCTGCTGTTGTAGCGAAGTGAAGCAGATGGCGGCGGGCGTCCTGCAGAGTCCGTGGCTATTTCGGAAAATAGTTTGTATTTTTGTAAAACATTGCGATACGTTTTAAAGTCCCAACTATTTCCGAAGTTCATATTTAAAGTCTGTCTACCGTGCAATACGCTAAACTAACCTTCAGTTGTCCTACTGGGGGACAACTAGGGGGATCCTCCTCCCCTTCCCCCTTCCTTTCCTCTCCAAAATCGTTGTTCGCGGCTGTGGCTGGTGTTTCCCCTGCTGTTGTAGCGAAGTGAAGCAGATGGCGGCGCGCGTCCTACAGAGTTCGTGGCTATTTCGGAAAATAGTTAGTATTTTTGTAAAACATTGCGATATGTTTTAAAATCCCAACTATTTCCGAAGTTCATATTTAATGTCTGTCTAACGTGCAATACGCTAAACTAACCTTCAGTTGTCCTACTGGGGGACAACTAGGGGGCTCCTCCTCCCCATCCCCCTTCCTTTCCTCTCCAAATTCGTTGTTCGCGGCTGTGGCTGGTGTTTCCCCTGCTGTTGTAGCGAAGTGAAGCAGATGGCGGCGGCTGTCCTGAGGAGTCCGTGGCTATTTCGGAAAATAGTTTGAATTTTTGTTAAACATTGCGATATGTTTTTAAATGCCAACTATTTCCGATGTTCATATTTAAAGTCTGTCTAACGTGCAATACGCTAAACTAACCTTCAGTTGTCCTACTGGGGGACAACTGGGGGGCTCCTACTCCCCTTCCCCCTTCCTTTCCTCACCAAAATCGTTGTTCCCGGCTGTGGCTGGTGTATCCCCTGCTGTTGTAGCGAAGTGAAGCAGATGGCGGCGGCTGTCCTGAGGAGTCCGTGGCAATTTCGGAAAATAGTTTGAATTTTTGGAAAACATTGCGATATGTTTTAAAATCCCAACTATTTCCGAAGTTCATATTTAAAGTCTGTCTAACGTGCAATACGCTAAACTAACCTTCAGTTGTCCTTCTGGGGGACAACTGGGAGGCTCCTCCTCCCCTTCCCCCATCCTTTCCTCTCCAAAATCGTTGTTCGCGGCTGTGGCTGGTGTTTCCCCTGCTGTTGTAGCGAAGTGAAGCAGATGGCGGCGGGCGTCATGCGGAGTCCGTGGCCATTTCGGAAAATAGTTTTAAATTTGTAAAACATTGTGACATGTTTTAAAATCCCAACTATTTCCGAAGTTCATATTTAAAGTCTGTCTAACGTGCAATACGCTAAACTAACCTTCAGTTGTCCTACTGGGGGACAACTGGGGGGCTCCTCCTCCCCTTCCCCCTTCCTTTTCCTCTCCAAAATCGTTGTTCGCGGCTGTGGGTGGTGTTTCCCCTGCTGTTGTAGCGAAGTGAAGCAGATGGCGGCGGCTGTCCTGTGGAGTCCGTGGCTATTTCGGAAAATAGTTTGAATTTTTGTATAACATTGCGATATGTTTTTAACTGCCTACTATTTCCGATGTTCATATATAAAGTCTGTCTAACATGCAATACGCTAAACTAACCTTCAGTTGTCCTACTGGGGGACAACTGGGGGGCTCCTCCTCCCCTTCCCCCTTCCTTTCCTCACCAAAATCGTTGTTCGCGGCTGTGGCTGGTGTTTCCCCTGCTGTTGTAGCGAAGTGAAGCAGATGGCGGCGGCTGTCCTGAGGAGTCCGTGGCTATTTCGGAAAATAGTTTGAATTTTTGTAAAACATTGCGATATGTTTCAAAATCCCAACTATTTCCGAAGTTCATATTTAAAGTCTGTCTAACGTGCAATACACTAAACTAACCTTCAGTTGTCCTACTGGGGGACAACTGAGGGGCTCCTCCTCCCCTTCCCCCTTCCTTTCCTCTCCAAAGTCGTTGTTCGCGGCTGTGGCTGGTGTTTCCCCTGCTGTTGTAGCGAAGTGAAGCAGATGGCGGCGGGCGTCCTGCGGAGTCCGTGGCAATTTCAGAAAATAGTTTGAATTTTTGTAAAACATTGCGATATGTTTTAAAATCCCAACTATTTCCGAAGTTCATATTTAAAGTCTGTCTAACGTGCAATACGCTAAACTAACCTTCAGTTGTCCTACTGGGGGACAACTGGGGGGCTCCTCCTCCCCTTCCCCCTTCCTTTCCTCTCCAAAATCGTTGTTCGCGGCTGTGGCTGGTGTTTCCCCTGCTGTTGTAGCGAAGTGAAGCAGATGGCGGCGGGCGTCATGCGGAGTCCGTGGCCATTTCGGAAAATAGTTTGAAATTTGTAAAACATTGTGACATGTTTTAAAATCCCAACTATTTCCGAAGTTCATATTTAAAGTCTGTCTAACGTTCAATACGCTAAACTAACCTTCAGTTGTCCTACTGGGGGACAACTGGGGGGCTCCTCCTCCCCTTCCCCCTTCCTTTCCTCTCCAAAATCGTTGTTCGCGGCTGTGGCTGGTGTTTCCCCTGCTGTTGTGGCGAAGTGAAGCAGATGGCGGCGGGCGTCCTGCGGAGTCCGTGGCTATTTCGGAAAATAGTTTGAATTTTTGTAAAACATTGCGATATGTTTTAAAATCCCAACTATTTCCGAAGTTCATATTTAAAGTCTGTCTAACGTGCAATACGCTAAAGTAACCTTCAGTTGTCCTACTGGGGGACAACTAGGGGGCTCCTCCTCCCCTTCCCCCTTCCTTTCCTCCCCAAAATCGTTGTTCGCGGCTGTGGCTGGTGTTTCCCCTGCTGTTGTAGCGAAGTGAAGGAGATGGCGGCGGCCGTCCTGCGGAGTCCGTGGCCATTTCGGATAATAGTTTGAAATTTGTAAGCCATTGTGACATGGTTTGAAATCCCAACTATTTCCGAAGTTCATATTAAAATCTGTCTAACGTGCAATACGCTAAACTAACCTTCAGTTGTCCTACTGGGGGACAACTAGGGGGCTCCTCCTCCCCTTCCCCCTTCCTTTCCTCTCCAAAATCGTTGTTTGCGGCTGTGGCTGGTGTTTCCCCTGCTGTTGTAGCGAAGTGAAGCAGATGGCGGCGGGCGTCTTGCGGAGTCCGTGGCCATTTCAGAAAATAGTTTGAAATTTGTAAAACATTGTGACATGTATTAAAATCCCAACTATTTCCGAAGTTCATATTTAAAGTCTGTCTAACGTGCAATACGCTAAACTAACCTTTAGTTGTTCTACTGGGGGACATCTGGGGGGCTCCTCCTCCCCTTCCCCCTTCCTTTCCTCTCCAAAATCGTTGTTCGCGCCTGTGGTTGGTGTTTCCCCTGCTGTTGTAGCGAAGTGAAGCAGATGGCGGCGGGCGTCCTGCAGAGTCCGTGGCTATTTCGGAAAATAGTTTGTATTTTTGTAAAACATTGCGATACGTTTTAAAGTCCCAACTATTTCCGAAGTTCATATTTAAAGTCTGTCTACCGTGCAATACGCTAAACTAACCTTCAGTTGTCCCACTGGGGGACAACTAGGGGGATCCTCCTCCCCTTCCCCCTTCCTTTCCTCTCCAAAATCGTTGTTCGCGGCTGTGGCTGGTGTTTCCCCTGCTGTTGTAGCGAAGTGAAGCAGATGGCGGCGCGCGTCCTGCAGAGTTCGTGGCTATTTCGGAAAATAGTTAGTATTTTTGTAAAACATTGCGATATGTTTTAAAATCCCAACTATTTCCGAAGTTCATATTTAATGTCTGTCTAACGTGCAATACGCTAAACTAACCTTCAGTTGTCCTACTGGGGGACAACTAGGGGGCTCCTCCTCCCCATCCCCCTTCCTTTCCTCTCCAAATTCGTTGTTCGAGGCTGTGGCTGGTGTTTCCCCTGCTGTTGTAGCGAAGTGAAGCAGATGGCGGCGGGCGTCCTGCAGAGTCCGTGGCTATTTCGGAAAATAGTTTGAATTTTTGTTAAACATTGCGATATGTTTTTAAATGCCAACTATTTCCGAAGTTCATATTTAAAGTCTGTCTAACGTGCAATACGCTAAACTAACCTTCAGTTGTCCTACTGGGGGACAACTGGGGGGCTCCTCCTCCCCTTCCCCCTTCCTTTCCTCACCAAAATCGTTGTTCCCGGCTGTGGCTGGTGTATCCCCTGCTGTTGTAGCGAAGTGAAGCAGATGGCGGCGGCTGTCCTGAGGAGTCCGTGGCAATTTCGGAAAATAGTTTGAATTTTTGGAAAACATTGCGATATGTTTTAAAATCCCAACTATTTCCGAAGTTCATATTTAAAGTCTGTCTAACGTGCAATACGCTAAACTAACCTTCAGTTGTCCTTCTGGGGGACAACTGGGAGGCTCCTCCTCCCCTTCCCCCATCCTTTCCTCTCCAAAATCGTTGTTCGCGGCTGTGGCTGGTGTTTCCCCTGCTGTTGTAGCGAAGTGAAGCAGATGGCGGCGGCTGTCCTGAGGAGTCCGTGGCTATTTCGGAAAGTAGTTTGAATTTTTGTAAAACATTGCGATATGTTTTAAAATCCCAACTATTTCCGAAGTTCATATTTAAAGTCTGTCTAACGTGCAATACGCTAAACTAACCTTCAGTTGTCCTACTGGGGGACAACTGGGGGGCTCCTCCTCCCCTTCCCCCTTCCTTTCCTCTCCAAAATCGTTGTTCGCGGCTGTGGCTGGTGTTTCCCCTGCTGTTGTAGCGAAGTGAAGCAGATGGCGGCGGCTGTCCTGAGGAGTCCGTGGCTATTTCGGAAAATAGTTTGAATTTTTGTTAAACATTGCGATATGTTTTTAAATGCCAACTATTTCCGATGTTCATATTTAAAGTCTGTCTAACGTGCAATACGCTAAACTAACCTTCAGTTGTCCTACTGGGGGACAACTGGGGGGTTCCTCCTCCCCTTCCCCCTTCCTTTCCTCACCAAAATCGTTGTTCCCGGCTGTGGCTGGTGTATCCCCTGCTGTTGTAGCGAAGTGAAGCAGATGGCGGCGGCTGTCCTGAGGAGTCCGTGGCAATTTCGGAAAATAGTTTGAATTTTTGTAAAACATTGCGATATGTTTTAAAATCCCAACTATTTCCGAAGTTCATATTTAAAGTCTGTCTAACGTGCAATAAGCTAAACTAACCTTCAGTTGTCCTTCTGGGGGACAACTGGGAGGCTCCTCCTCCCCTTCCCCCATCCTTTCCTCTCCAAAATCGTTGTTCGCGGCTGTGGCTGGTGTTTCCCCTGCTGTTGTAGCGAAGTGAAGCAGATGGCGGCGGCTGTCCGGAGGAGTCCGTGGCTATTTCGGAAAATAGTTTGAATTTTTGTAAAACATTGCGATATGTTTTAAAATCCCAACTATTTCCGAAGTTCATATTTAAAGTCTGTCTAACGTGCAATACGCTAAACTAACCTTCAGTTGTCCTACTGGGGGACAACTGGGGGGCTCCTCCCCCCTTCCCCCTTCCTTTCCTCTCCAAAATCGTTGTTCGCGGCTGTGGCTGGTGTTTCCCCTGCTGTTGTAGCGAAGTGAAGCATATGGCGGCGGCCGTCCTGCGGAGTCCGTGGCCATTTCGTATAATAGTTTGAAATTTGTAAGCCTTTGTGACATGTTTTAAAATCCCAACTATTTCCGAAGTTCATATTAAAATCTGTCTAACGTGCAATACGCTAAACTAACCTTCAGTTGTCCTACTGGGGGACAACTAGGGGGCTCCTCCTCCCCTTCCCCCTTCCTTTCCTCTCCAAAATCGTTGTGTGCGGCTGTGGCTGGTGTTTCCCCTGCTGTTGTAGCGAATTGAAGCAGATGGCGGCGGGCGTCTTGAGGAGTCCGTGGCCATTTCAGAAAATAGTTTGAAATTTGTAAAACATTGTGACATGTATTAAAATCCCAACTATTTCCGAAGCTCATATTTAAAGTCTGTCTAACGTGCAATACGCTAAACTAACCTTTAGTTGTTCTACTGGGGGACATCTGGGGGGCTCCTCCTCCCCTTCCCCCTTCCTTTCCTCTCCAAAATCGTTGTTCGCGCCTGTGGTTGGTGTTTCCCCTGCTGTTGTAGCGAAGTGAAGCAGATGGCGGCGGGCGTCCTGCAGAGTCCGTGGATATTTCGGAAAATAGTTTGTATTTTTGTAAAACATTGCGATACGTTTTAAAATCCCAACTATTTCCGAAGTTCATATTTAAAGTCTGTCTACCGTGCAATACGCTAAACTAACCTTCAGTTGTCCTACTGGGGGACAACTAGGGGGATCCTCCTCCCCTTCCCCCTTCCTTTCCTCTCCAAAATCGTTGTTCGCGGCTGTGGCTGGTGTTTCCCCTGCTGTTGTAGCGAAGTGAAGCAGATGGTGGCGGGCGACCTGCGGATTCCGTGGCTATTTCGGAAAATAGTTTGAATTTTGGTTAAACATTGCAATATGTTTTTAAATGCCAATTATTTCCGAAGTTCATATTTAAAGTCTGTCTAACGTGCAATACGCTAAACTAACCTTCAGTTGTCCTACTGGGGGACAACTGGGGGGCTCCTCCTCCCCATCCCCCTTCCTTTCCTCTCCAAATTCGTTGTTCGCGGCTGTGGCTGGTGTTTCCCCTGCTGTTGTAGCGAAGTGAAGCGGATGGCGGCGGCTGTCCTGAGGAGTCCGTGGCTATTTCGGAAAATAGTTTGAATTTTTGTTAAACATTGCGATATGTTTTTAAATGCCAACTATTTCCGATGTTCATATTTAAAGTCTGTCTAACGTGCAATACGCTAAACTAACCTTCAGTTGTCCTACTGGGGGACAACTGGGGGGCTCCTCCTCCCCTTCCCCCTTCCTTTCCTCACCAAAATCGTTGTTCCAGGCTGTGGCTGGTGTATCCCCTGCTGTTGTAGCGAAGTGAAGCAGATGGCGGCGGCTGTCCTGAGGAGTCCGTGGCAATTTCGGAAAATAGTTTGAATTTTTGTAAAACATTGCGATATGTTTTAAAATCCCAACTATTTCCGAAGTTCATATTTAAAGTCTGTCTAACGTGCAATACGCTAAACTAACCTTCAGTTGTCCTTCTGGGGGACAACTGGGAGGCTCCTCCTCCCCTTCCCCCATCCTTTCCTCTCCAAAATCGTTGTTCGCGGCTGTGGCTGGTGTTTCCCCTGCTGTTGTAGCGAAGTGAAGCAGATGGCGGCGGCTGTCCTGAGGAGTCCGTGGCTATTTCGGAAAGTAGTTTGAATTTTTGTAAAACATTGCGATATGTTTTAAAATCCCAACTATTTCCGAAGTTCATATTTAAAGTCTGTCTAACGTGCAATACGCTAAACTAACCTTCAGTTGTCCTACTGGGGGACAACTGGGGGGCTCCTCCTCCCCTTCCCCCTTCCTTTCCTCTCCAAAGTCGTTGTTCGCGGCTGTGGCTGGTGTTTCCCCTGCTGTTGTAGCGAAGTGAAGCAGATGGCGGCGGCTGTCCTGAGGAGTCCGTGGCTATTTCGGAAAATAGTTGGAATTTTTGTAAAACATTGCGATATGTTTTAAAATCCCAACTATATTCGAAGTTTATATTTAAAGTCTGTCTAACGTGCAATACGCTAAACTAACCTTCAGGTGTCCTACTGGGGGACAACTAGGGGGCTCCTCCTCCCCTTCCCCCTTCCTTTCCTCTCCAAAATCGTTGTTCGCGGCTGTGGCTGGTGTTTCCCCTGCTGTTGTAGCGAAGTGAAGCAGATGGCGGCGGCTGTCCTGAGGAGTCCGTGGCTATTTCGGAAAATAGTTGGAATTTTTGTAAAACATTGCGATATGTTTTAAAATCCCAACTATTTTCGAAGTTCATATTTAAAGTCTGTCTAACGTGCAATACGCTAAACTAACCTTCAGGTGTCCTACTGGGGGACAACTGGGGGGCTCCTCCTCCCCTTCTCCCTTCCTTTCCTCTCCAAAATCGTTGTTCGCGGCTGTGGCTGGTGTTTCCCCTGCTGTTGTAGCGAAGTGAAGCAGATGGCGGCGGCTGTCCTGAGGAGTCCGTGGCTATTTCGGAAAATAGTTGGAATTTTTGTAAAACATTGCGATATGTTTTAAAATCCCAACTATTTTCGAAGTTCATATTTAAAGTCTGTCTAACGTGAAATACGCTAAACTAACCTTCAGTTGTCCTACTGGGGGACAACTGGGGGGCTCCTCCTCCCCTTCCCCCTTCCTTTCCTCACCAAAATCGTTGTTCCAGGCTGTGGCTGGTGTATCCCCTGCTGTTGTAGCGAAGTGAAGCAGATGGCGGCGGCTGTCCTGAGGAGTCCGTGGCAATTTCGGAAAATAGTTTGAATTTTTGTAAAACATTGCGATATGTTTTAAAATCCCAACTATTTCCGAAGTTCATATTTAAAGTCTGTCTAACGTGCAATACGCTAAACTAACCTTCAGTTGTCCTTCTGGGGGACAACTGGGAGGCTTCTCCTCCCCTTCCCCCATCCTTTCCTCTCCAAAATCGTTGTTCGCGGCTGTGGCTGGTGTTTCCCCTGCTGTTGTAGTGAAGTGAAGCAGATGGCGGCGGCTGTCCTGAGGAGTCCGTGGCTATTTCGGAAAATAGTTGGAATTTTTGTAAAACATTGCGATATGTTTTAAAATCCCAACTATTTTCGAAGTTCATTTTTAAAGTCTGTCTAACGTGCAATACGCTAAACTAACCTTCAGGTGTCCTACTGGGGGACAACTGGGGGGCTCCTCCTCCCCTTCCCCCTTCCTTTCCTCTCCAAAATCGTTGTTCGCGGCTGTGGCTGGTGTTTCCCCTGCTGTTGTAGCGAAGTGAAGCAGATGGCGGCGGGCGTCCTGCGGAGTCCGTGGCTATTTCTGAAAATAGTTTGAATTTTTGTAAAATATTGCGATATGTTTTAAAATCCCAACTATTTCCGAAGTTCATATTTAAAGTCTGTCTAACGTGCAATACGCTAAACTAACCTTCAGTTGTCCTACTGGGGGACAACTAGGGGGCTCCTCCTCCCCTTCCCCCTTCCTTTCCTCTCCAAAATCGTTGTTTGCGGCTGTGGCTGGTGTTTCCCCTGCTGTTGTAGCGAAGTCAAGCAGATGGCGGCGGCCGTCCTGCGGAGTCCGTGGCCATTTCGTGTAATAGTTTGAAATTTGTAAGCCTTTGTGACATGTTTTAAAATCCCAACTATTTCCGAAGTTCATATTAAAATCTGTCTAACGTGCAATACGCTAAACTAACCTTCAGTTGTCCTACTGGGGGACAACTAGGGGGCTCCTCCTCCCCTTCCCCCTTCCTTTCCTCTCCAAAATCGTTGTTTGCGGCTGTGGATGGTGTTTCCCCTGCTGTTGTAGCGAATTGAAGCAGATGGCGGCGGGCGTCCTGCAGATTCCGTGGCTATTTCGGAAAATAGTATGTATTTTTGTAAAACATTGCGATATGTTTTAAAATCCCAACTATTTCCGAAGTTCATATTTAAAGTCTGTCTAACGTGCAATACGCTAAACTAACCTTCAGTTGTCCTACTGGGGGACAACTAGGGGGATCCTCCTCCCCTTCCCCCTTCCTTTCCTCTCCAAAATCGTTGTTCGCGGCTGTGGTTGGTGTTTCCCCTGCTGTTGTAGCGAAGTGAAGCAGATGGCGGCGGGCGACCTGCGGATTCCGTGGCTATTTCGGAAAATAGTTGGAATTTTGGTTAAACTTTGCAATATGTTTTTAAATGTCAACTATTTCCGAAGTTCATATTTAAAGTCTGTCTAACGTGCAATACGCTAAACTAACCTTCAGTTGTCTTACTGGGGGACAACTGGGGGGCTCCTCCTCCCCTTCCCCCTTCCTTTCCTCACCAAAATCGTTGTTCGCGGCTGTGGCTGGTGTTTCCACTGCTGCTGTAGCGAAGTGAAGCAGATGGCGGCGGGCGTCATGCGGAGTCCGTGGCCATTTCGGAAAATAGTTTGAAATTTGTAAAACATTGTGACATGTTTTAAAATCCCAACTATTTCCGAAGTTCATATTTAAAGTCTGTCTAACGTGCAATACGCTAAACTAACCTTCAGTTGTCCTACTGGGGGACAACTAGGGGGCTCCTCCTCCCCTTCCCCCTTCCATTCCTCTCCAAAATTGTTGTTCGCGGCTGTGGCTGGTGTTTCCCCTGCTGTTGTAGCGAAGTGAAGCAGATGGCGGCGGGCGTCCTGCGGAGTCCGTGGCTATTTCGGAAAATAGTTTGAATTTTTGTAAAACATTGTGATATGTTTTAAAATCCCAACTATTTCCGAAGTTCATATTTAAAGTCTGTCTAACGTGCAATACGCTAAACTAACCTTCAGTTGTCCTACTGGGGGACAACTGGGGGGCTCCTCCTCCCCTTCCCCCTTCCTTTCTTCTCCAAAATCGTTGTTCGCGGCTGTGGCTGGTGTTTCCCCTGCTGTTGTAGCGAAGTGAAGCAGATGGCGGCGCGCGTCCTGCAGAGTTCGTGGCTATTTCGGAAAATAGTTAGTATTTTTGTAAAACATTGCGATATGTTTTAAAATCCCAACTATTTCCGAAGTTCATAATTAATGTCTGTCTAACGTGCAATACGCTAAACTAACCTTCAGTTGTCTTACTGGGGGACAACTAGGGGGCTCCTCCTCCCCATCCCCCTTCCTTTCCTCTCCAAATTCGTTGTTCGCGGCTGTGGCTGGTGTTTCCCCTGCTGTTGTAGCGAAGTGAAGCAGATGGCGGCGGCTGTCCGGAGGAGTCCGTGGCTATTTCGGAAAGTAGTTTGAATTTTTGTTAAACATTGCGATATGTTTTTAAATGCCAACTATTTCCGATGTTCATATTTAAAGCCTGTCTAACGTGCAATACGCTAAACTAACCTTCAGTTGTCCTACTGGGGGACAACTGGGGGGCTCCTCCTCCCCTTCCCCCTTCCTTTCCTCACCAAAATCGTTGTTCCAGGCTGTGGCTGGTGTATCCCCTGCTGTTGTAGCGAAGTGAAGCAGATGGCGGCGGCTGTCCTGAGGAGTCCGTGGCAATTTCGGAAAATAGTTTGAATTTTTGTAAAACATTGCGATATGTTTTAAAATCCCAACTATTTCCGAAGTTCATATTTAAAGTCTGTCTAACGTGCAATACGCTAAACTAACCTTCAGTTGTCCTTCTGGGGGACAACTGGGAGGCTCCTCCTCCCCTTCCTCCATCCTTTCCTCTCCAAAATCGTTGTTCGCGGCTGTGGCTGGTGTTTCCCCTGCTGTTGTAGCGAAGTGAAGCAGATGGCGGCGGCTGTCCTGAGGAGTCCGTGGCTATTTCGGAAAGTAGTTTGAATTTTTGTAAAACATTGCGATATGTTTTAAAATCCCAACTATTTCCGAAGTTCATATTTAAAGTCTGTCTAACGTGCAATACGCTAAACTAACCTTCAGTTGTCCTACTGGGGGACAACCTGGGGGCTCCTCCTCCCCTTCCCCCTTCCTTTCCTCTCCAAAGTCGTTGTTCGCGGCTGTGGCTGGTGTTTCCCCTGCTGTTGTAGCGAAGTGAAGCAGATGGCGGCGGCTGTCCTGAGGAGTCCGTGGCTATTTCGGAAAATAGTTGGAATTTTTGTAAAACATTGCGATATGTTTTAAAATCCCAACTATTTTCGAAGTTCATATTTAAAGTCTGTCTAACGTGCAATACGCTAAACTAACCTTCAGGTGTCCTACTGGGGGACAACTGGGGGGCTCCTCCTCCCCTTCCCCCTTCCTTTCCTCTCCAAAATCGTTGTTCGCGGCTGTGGCTGGTGTTTCCCCTGCTGTTGTAGCGAAGTGAAGCAGATGGCGGCGGGCGTCCTGCGGAGTCCGTGGCTATTTCTGAAAATAGTTTGAATTTTTGTAAAATATTGCGATATGTTTTAAAATCCCAACTATTTCCGAAGTTCATATTTAAAGTCTGTCTAACGTGCAATACGCTAAACTAACCTTCAGTTGTCCTACTGGGGGACAACTAGGGGGCTCCTCCTCCCCTTCCCCCTTCCTTTCCTCTCCAAAATCGTTGTTCGCGGCTGTGGCTGGTGTTTCCCCTGCTGTTGTAGCGAAGTGAAGCAGATGGCGGCGGCCGTCCTGCGGAGTCCGTGGCCATTTCGTATAATAGTTTGACATTTGTAAGCCTTTGTGACATGTTTTAAAATCCCAACTATTTCCGAAGTTCATATTAAAATCTGTCTAACGTGCAATACGCTAAACTAACCTTCAGTTGTCCTACTGGGGGACAACTAGGGGGCTCCTCCTCCCCTTCCCCCTTCCTTTCCTCTCCAAAATCGTTGTTTGCGGCAGTGGATGGTGTTTCCCCTGCTGTTGTAGCGAATTGAAGCAGATGGCGGCGGGCGTCTTGCAGATTCCGTGGCTATTTCGGAAAATAGTTTGTATTTTTGTAAAACATTGCGATATGTTTTAAAATCCCAACTATTTCCGAAGTTCATATTTAAAGTCTGTCTAACGTGCAATACGCTAAACTAACCTTCAGTTGTCCTACTGGGGGACAACTAGGGGGCTCCTCCTCCCCTTCCTCCTTCCTTTCCTCTCCAAAATCGTTGTTCGCGGCTGTGGCAGGTGTTTCCCCTGCTGTTGTAGCGAAGTGAAGCAGATGGCGGCGGGCGTCCTGCGGAGTCCGTGGCCATTTCGGAAAATAGTTTGAAATTTGTAAAACATTGTGACATGTTTTAAAATCCCAACTATCTCCGAAGTTCATATTAAAAGCTGTCTAACGTGCAATACGCTAAACTAACCTTCAGTTGTCCTACTGGGGGACAACTGGGGGGCTCCTCCTCCCCTTCCCCCTTCCTTTCCTCTCCAAAATCGTTGTTTGCGGCTGTGGCTGGTGTTTCCCCTGCTGTTGTAGCGAAGTGAAGCAGATGGCGGCGGGCGTCCTGCGGAGTCCGTGGCCATTTCAGAAAATAGTTTGAAATTAGTAAAACATTGTGACATGTTTTAAAATCCCAACTATTTCCGAAGTTCATATTTAAAGTCTGTCTAACGTGCAATACGCTAAACTAACCTTTAGTTGTTCTACTGGGGGACAACTGGGGGCTCCTCCTCCCTTTCCCCCTTCTTATCCTCTCCAAAATCGTTGTTCGCGGCTGTGGCTGGTGTTTCCCCTGCTGTTGTAGCGAAGTGAAGCAGATGGCGGCAGCGTCCTGCAGAGTCCGTGGCCATTTTGGAAAATAGTTAGTATTTTTGTAAAACATTGCGATATGTTTTAAAATCCCAACTATTTCCGAAGTTCATATTTAAAGGCTGTCTAACGTGCAATACGCTAAACTAACCTTCAGGTGTCCTACTGGGGGACAACTGGGAGGCTCCTCCTCCCCTTCCCCCTTCCTTTCCTCTCCAAAATCGTTGTTCGCGGCTGTGGCTGGTGTTTCCCCTGCTGTTGTAGCGAAGTGAAGCAGATGGCGGCAGGCGTCCTGCGGAGTCCGTGGCTATTTCGGAAAATAATTTGAATTTTTGTAAAACACTGCGATATGTTTTAAAATCCCAACTATTTCCGAAGTTCATATTTAAAGTCTGTCTAACGTGCAATACGCTAAACGAACCTTCAGTTGTCCTACTGGGGGACAACTGGGGGGCTCCTCCTCCCCTTCCCCCTTCCTTTCCTCTCCAAAGTCGTTGTTCGCGGCTGTGGCTGGTGTTTCCCCTGCTGTTGTAGCGAAGTGAAGCAGATGGCGGCGGCTGTCCTGAGGAGTCAGTGGCTATTTCGGAAAATAGTTTGAATTTTTGTAAAACATTGCGATATGTTTTAAAACCCCAACTATTTCCGAAGTTCATATTTAAAGTCTGTCTAACGTGCAATACGCTAAACTAACATTCACGTGTCCTACTGGGGGACAACTGGGGGGCTCCTCCTCCCCTTCCCCCTTCCTTTCCTCTCCAAAATCGTTGTTCGCGGCTGTGGCTGGTGTTTCCCCTGCTGTTGTAGCGAAGTGAAGCAGATGGCGGCGGGCGTCCTGCGGAGTCCGTGGCTATTTCGGAAAATAGTTTGAATTTTTGTAAAACATTGCGATATGTTTTAAAATCCCAACTATTTCCGAAGTTTATATTTAAAGTCTGTCTAACGTGCAATACGCTAAACTAACCTTCAGTTGTCCTACTGGGGGACAACTAGGGGGCTCCTCCTCCCCTTCCCCCTTCCTTTCCTCTCCAAAATCTTTGTTCGCGGCTGTGGCAGGTGTTTCCCCTGCTGTTGTAGCGAAGTGAAGCAGATGGCGGCGGGCGTCCTGCGGAGTCCGTGGCCATTTCGGAAAATAGTTTTAAATTTGTAAAACATTGTGACATGTTTTAAAATCCCAACTATTTCCGAAGTTCATATTAAAAGCTGTCTAACGTGCAATACGCTAAACTAACCTTCAGTTGTCCTACTGGGGGACAACTGGGGGGCTCCTCCTCCCCTTCCCCCTTCCTTTCCTCTCCAAAATCGTTGTTTGCGGCTGTGGCTGGTGTTTCCCCTGCTGTTGTAGCGAAGTGAAGCAGATGGCGGCGGGCGTCCTGCGGAGTCCGTGGCCATTTCAGAAAATAGTTTGAAATTTGTAAAACATTGTGACATGTTTTAAAATCCCAACTATTTCCGAAGTTCATATTTAAAGTCTGTCTAACGTGCAATACGCTAAACTAACCTTTAGTTGTTCTACTGGGGGACAACTGGGGGGCTCCTCCTCCCGTTCCCCCTTCTTATCCTCTCCAAAATCGTTGTTCGCGGCTGTGGCTGGTGTTTCCCCTGCTGTTGTAGCGAAGTGAAGCAGATGGCGGCAGCGTCCTGCAGAGTCCGTGGCCATTTCGGAAAATAGTTTGTATTTTTGTAAAACATTGCGATATGTTTTAAAATCCCAACTATTTCCGAAGTTCTTATTTAAAGTCTGTCTAACGTGCAATACGCTAAACTAACCTTCAGGTGTCCTACTGGGGGACAACTGGGGGGCTCCTCCTCCCCTTCCCCCTTCCTTTCCTCTCCAAAATCGTTGTTCGCGGCTGTGGCTGGTGTTTCCCCTGCTGTTGTAGCGAAGTGAAGCAGATGGCGGCAGGCGTCCTGCGGAGTCCGTGGCTATTTCGGAAAATAATTTGAATTTTTGTAAAACACTGCGATATGTTTTAAAATCCCAACTATTTCCGAAGTTCATATTTAAAGTCTGTCTAACGTGCAATACGCTAAACGAACCTTCAGTTGTCCTACTGGGGGTCCTACTGGGGGACAACTGGGGGCACCTCCTCCCCTTCCCCCTTCCTTTCCTCTCCAAAGTCGTTGTTCGCGGCTGTGGCTGGTGTTTCCCCTGCTGTTGTAGCGAAGTGAAGCAGATGGCGGCGGCTGTCCTGAGGAGTCCGTGGCTATTTCGGAAAATAGTTTGAATTTTTGTAAAACATTGCGATATGTTTTAAAAACCCAACTATTTCCGAAGTTCATATTTAAAGTCTGTCTAACGTGCAATACGCTAAACTAACATTCACGTGTCCTACTGGGGGACAACTGGGGGGCTCCTCCTCCCCTTCCCCCTTCCTTTCCTCTCCAAAATCGTTGTTCGCGGCTGTGGCTGGTGTTTCCCCTGCTGTTGTAGCGAAGTGAAGCAGATGGCGGCGGGCGTCCTGCGGAGTCCGTGGCTATTTCGGAAAATAGTTTGAATTTTTGTAAAACATTGCGATATGTTTTAAAATCCCAACTATTTCCGAAGTTCATATTTAAAGTCTGTCTAACGTGCAATACGCTAAACTAACCTTCAGTTGTCCTACTGGGAGACAACTGGGGGGCTCCTCCTCCCCTTCCCCCTTCCTTTCCTCTCCAAAATCGTTGTTCGCGGCTGTGGCTGGTGTTTCCCCTGCTGTTGTAGCGAAGTGAAGCAGATGGCGGCGGGCGTCCTGCGGAGTCCGTGGCTATTTCGGAAAATAGTTTGAATTTTTGTAAAACATTGCGATATGTTTTAAAATCCCAACTATTTCCGAAGTTCATATTTAAAGTCTGTCTAACGTGCAATACGCTAAACTAACCTTCAGTTGTCCTACTGGGGGACAACTAGGGGGCTCCTCCTCCCCTTCCCCCTTCCATTCCTCTCCAAAATCTTTGTTCGCGGCTGTGGCAGGTGTTTCCCCTGCTGTTGTAGCGAAGTGAAGCAGATGGCGGCGGGCGTCCTGCGGAGTCCGTGGCCATTTCGGAAAATAGTTTGAAATTTGTAAAACATTGTGACATGTTTTAAAATCCCAACTATTTCCGAAGTTCATATTAAAAGCTGTCTAACGTGCAATACGCTAAACTAACCTTCAGTTGTCCTACTGGGGGACAACTGGGGGGCTCCTCCTCCCCTTCCCCCTTCCTTTCCTCTCCAAAATCGTTGTTTGCGGCTGTGGCTGGTGTTTCCCCTGCTGTTGTAGCGAAGTGAAGCAGATGGCGGCGGCCGTGCTGCGGAGTCCGTGGCCATTTCAGAAAATAGTTTGAAATTTGTAAAACATTGTGACATGTTTTAAAATCCCAACTATTTCCGAAGTTCATATTTAAAGTCTGTCTAACGTGCAATACGCTAAACTAACCTTTAGTTGTTCTACTGGGGGACAACTGGGGGGCTCCTCCTCCCGTTCCCCCTTCTTATCCTCTCCAAAATCGTTGTTCGCGGCTGTGGCTGGTGTTTCCCCTGCTGTTGTAGCGAAGTGAAGCAGATGGCGGCAGGCGTCCTGCGGAGTCCGTGGCTATTTCGGAAAATAATTTGAATTTTTGTAAAACACTGCGATATGTTTTAAAATCCCAACTATTTCCGAAGTTCATATTTAAAGTCTGTCTAACGTGCAATACGCTAAACGAACCTTCAGTTGTCCTACTGGGGGACAACTGGGGGCACCTCCTCCCCTTCCCCCTTCCTTTCCTCTCCAAAGTCGTTGTTCGCGGCTGTGGCTGGTGTTTCCCCTGCTGTTGTAGCGAAGTGAAGCAGATGGCGGCGGCTGTCCTGAGGAGTCCGTGGCTATTTCGGAAAATAGTTTGAATTTTTGTAAAACATTGCGATATGTTTTAAAATCCCAACTATTTCCGAAGTTCATATTTAAAGTCTGTCTAACGTGCAATACGCTAAACTAACATTCACGTGTCCTACTGGGGGACAACTGGGGGGCTCCTCCTCCCCTTCCCCCTTCCTTTCCTCTCCAAAATCGTTGTTCGCGGCTGTGGCTGGTGTTTCCCCTGCTGTTGTAGCGAAGTGAAGCAGATGGCGGCGGGCGTCCTGCGGAGTCCGTGGCTATTTCGGAAAATAGTTTGAATTTTTGTAAAACATTGCGATATGTTTTAAAATCCCAACTATTTCCGAAGTTCATATTTAAAGTCTGTCTAACGTGCAATACGCTAAACTAACCTTCAGTTGTCCTACTGGGAGACAACTGGGGGGCTCCTCCTCCCCTTCCCCCTTCCTTTCCTCTCCAAAATCGTTGTTCGCGGCTGTGGCTGGTGTTTCCCCTGCTGTTGTAGCGAAGTGAAGCAGATGGCGGCGGGCGTCCTGCGGAGTCCGTGGCTATTTCGGAAAATAGTTTGAATTTTTGTAAAACATTGCGATATGTTTTAAAATCCCAACTATTTCCGAAGTTCATATTTAAAGTCTGTCTAACGTGCAATACGCTAAACTAACCTTCAGTTGTCCTACTGGGGGACAACTAGGGGGCTCCTCCTCCCCTTCCCCCTTCCATTCCTCTCCAAAATCTTTGTTCGCGGCTGTGGCAGGTGTTTCCCCTGCTGTTGTAGCGAAGTGAAGCAGATGGCGGCGGGCGTCCTGCGGAGTCCGTGGCCATTTCGGAAAATAGTTTGAAATTTGTAAAACATTGTGACATGCTTTAAAATCCCAACTATTTCCGAAGTTCATATTAAAAGCTGTCTAACGTGCAATACGCTAAACTAACCTTCAGTTGTCCTACTGGGGGACAACTGGGGGGCTCCTCCTCCCCTTCCCCCTTCCTTTCCTCTCCAAAATCGTTGTTTGCGGCTGTGGCTGGTGTTTCCCCTGCTGTTGTAGCGAAGTGAAGCAGATGGCGGCGGGCGTCCTGCGGAGTCCGTGGCCATTTCAGAAAATAGTTTGAAATTTGTAAAACATTGTGACATGTTTTAAAATCCCAACTATTTCCGAAGTTCATATTTAAAGTCTGTCTAACGTGCAATACGCTAAACGAACCTTCAGTTGTCCTACTGGGGGACAACTGGGGGGCTCCTCCTCCCCTTCCCCCTTCCTTTCCTCTCCAAAGTCGTTGTTCGCGGCTGTGGCTGGTGTTTCCCCTGCTGTTGTAGCGAAGTGAAGCAGATGGCGGCGGCTGTCCTGAGGAGTCAGTGGCTATTTCGGAAAATAGTTTGATTTTTTGTAAAACATTGCGATATGTTTTAAAACCCCAACTATTTCCGAAGTTCATATTTAAAGTCTGTCTAACGTGCAATACGCTAAACTAACATTCACGTGTCCTACTGGGGGACAACTGGGGGGCTCCTCCTCCCCTTCCCCCTTCCTTTCCTCTCCAAAATCGTTGTTCGCGGCTGTGGCTGGTGTTTCCCCTGCTGTTGTAGCGAAGTGAAGCAGATGGCGGCGGGCGTCCTGCGGAGTCCGTGGCTATTTCGGAAAATAGTTTGAATTTTTGTAAAACATTGCGATATGTTTTAAAATCCCAACTATTTCCGAAGTTCATATTTAAAGTCTGTCTAACGTGCAATACGCTAAACTAACCTTCAGTTGTCCTACTGGGGGACAACTGGGGGGCTCCTCCTCCCCTTCCCCCTTCCTTTCCTCTCCAAAATCGTTGTTCGCGGCTGTGGCTGGTGTTTCCCCTGCTGTTGTAGCGAAGTGAAGCAGATGGCGGCGGGCGTCCTGCGGAGTCCGTGGCTATTTCGGAAAATAGTTTGAATTTTTGTAAAACATTGCGATATGTTTTAAAATCCCAACTATTTCCGAAGTTCATATTTAAAGTCTGTCTAACGTGCAATACGCTAAACTAACCTTCAGTTGTCCTACTGGGGGACAACTAGGGGGCTCCTCCTCCCCTTCCCCCTTCCTTTCCTCTCCAAAATCTTTGTTCGCGGCTGTGGCAGGTGTTTCCCCTGCTGTTGTAGCGAAGTGAAGCAGATGGCGGCGGGCGTCCTGCGGAGTCCGTGGCCATTTCGGAAAATAGTTTGAAATTTGTAAAACATTGTGACATGTTTTAAAATCCCAACTATTTCCGAAGTTCATATTAAAAGCTGTCTAACGTGCAATACGCTAAACTAACCTTCAGTTGTCCTACTGGGGGACAACTGGGGGGCTCCTCCTCCCCTTCCCCCTTCCTTTCCTCTCCAAAATCGTTGTTTGCGGCTGTGGCTGGTGTTTCCCCTGCTGTTGTAGCGAAGTGAAGCAGATGGCGGCGGCCGTGCTGCGGAGTCCGTGGCCATTTCAGAAAATAGTTTGAAATTTGTAAAACATTGTGACATGTTTTAAAATCCCAACTATTTCCGAAGTTCATATTTAAAGTCTGTCTAACGTGCAATACGCTAAACTAACCTTTAGTTGTTCTACTGGGGGACAACTGGGGGGCTCCTCCTCCCGTTCCCCCTTCTTATCCTCTCCAAAATCGTTGTTCGCGGCTGTGGCTGGTGTTTCCCCTGCTGTTGTAGCGAAGTGAAGCAGATGGCGGCAGGCGTCCTGCGGAGTCCGTGGCTATTTCGGAAAATAATTTGAATTTTTGTAAAACACTGCGATATGTTTTAAAATCCCAACTATTTCCGAAGTTCATATTTAAAGTCTGTCTAACGTGCAATACGCTAAACTAACCTTCAGTTGTCCTACTGGGGGACAACTAGGGGGCTCCTCCTCCCCTTCCCCCTTCCTTTCCTCTCCAAAATCTTTGTTCGCGGCTGTGGCAGGTGTTTCCCCTGCTGTTGTAGCGAAGTGAAGCAGATGGCGGCGGGCGTCCTGCGGAGTCCGTGGCCATTTCGGAAAATAGTTTGAAATTTGTAAAACATTGTGACATGTTTTAAAATCCCAACTATTTCCGAAGTTCATATTAAAAGCTGTCTAACGTGCAATACGCTAAACTAACCTTCAGTTGTCCTACTGGGGGACAACTGGGGGGCTCCTCCTCCCCTTCCCCCTTCCTTTCCTCTCCAAAATCGTTGTTTGCGGCTGTGGCTGGTGTTTCCCCTGCTGTTGTAGCGAAGTGAAGCAGATGGCGGCGGGCGTCCTGCGGAGTCCGTGGCCATTTCAGAAAATAGTTTGAAATTTGTAAAACATTGTGACATGTTTTAAAATCCCAACTATTTCCGAAGTTCATATTTAAAGTCTGTCTAACGTGCAATACGCTAAACTAACCTTTAGTTGTTCTACTGGGGGACAACTGGGGGGCTCCTCCTCCCGTTCCCCCTTCCTTTCCTCTCCAAAATCGTTGTTCGCGGCTGTGGCTGGTGTTTCCCCTGCTGTTGTAGCGAAGTGAAGCAGATGGCGGCAGCGTCCTGCAGAGTCCGTGGCCATTTCGGAAAATAGTTTGTATTTTTGTAAAACATTGCGATATGTTTTAAAATCCCAACTATTTCCGAAGTTCATATTTAAAGTCTGTCTAACGTGCAATACGCTAAACTAACCTTCAGGTGTCCTACTGGGGGGACAACTGGGGGGCTCCTCCGCCCCTTCCCCCTTCCTTTCCTCTCCAAAATCGTTGTTCGCAGCTGTGGCTGGTGTTTCCCCTGCTGTTGTAGCGAAGTGAAGCAGATGGCGGCGGGCGTCCTGCGGAGTCCGTGGCTATTTCGGAAAATAATTTGAATTTTTGTAAAACACTGCGATATGTTTTAAAATCCCAACTATTTCCGAAGTTCATATTTAAAGTCTGTCTAACGTGCAATACGCTAAACGAACCTTCAGTTGTCCTACTGGGGGACAACTGGGGGGCTCCTCCTCCCCTTCCCCCTTCCTTTCCTCTCCAAAGTCGTTGTTCGCGGCTGTGGCTGGTGTTTCCCCTGCTGTTGTAGCGAAGTGAAGCAGATGGCGGCGGCTGTCCTGAGGAGTCAGTTGCTATTTCGGAAAATAGTTTGAATTTTTGTAAAACATTGCGATATGTTTTAAAATCCCAACTATTTCCGAAGTTCATATTTAAAGTCTGTCTAACGTGCAATACGCTAAACTAACATTCACGTGTCCTACTGGGGGAAAATTGGGGGGCTCCTCCTCCCCTTCCCCCTTCCTTTCCTCTCCAAAATCGTTGTTCGCGGCTGTGGCTGGTGTTTCCCCTGCTGTTGTAGCGAAGTGAAGCAGAAGGCGGCGGGCGTCCTGCGGAGTCCGTGGCTATTTCGGAAAATACTTTGAATTTTTGTAAAACATTGCGATATGTTTTAAAATCCCAACTATTTCCGAAGTTCATATTTAAAGTCTGTCTAACGTGCAATACGCTAAACTAACCTTCAGTTGTCCTACTGGGGGACAACTGGGGGGATCCTCCTCCCCTTCCCCCTTCCTTTTCCACTCCAAAATCGTTGTTCGCGGCTGTGGCTGGTGTTTCCCCTGCTGTTCTAGCGAAGTGAAGCAGATGGCGGCGGCTGTCCTGAGGAGTCCGTGGCTAATACGGAAAATAGTTTGAATTTTTGTAAAACATTGCGATATATTTTAAAATCCCAACTATTTCCGAAGTTCATATTTGAAGTCTGTCTAACGTGCAATACGCTAAACTAACCTTCAGTTGTCCTACTGGGGGACAACTGGGGGGCTCCTCCTCCCCTTCCCCCTTCCTTTCCTCTCCAAAATCATTGTTCGCGGCTGTGGCTGGTGTTTCCCCTGCTTTTGTAGCGAAGTGAAGCAGATGGCGGCGGCGTCATGCGGAGTCCGTGGCCATTTCGGAAAATAGTTTGAAATTTGTAAAACATTGTGACATGTTTTAAAATCCCAACTATTTCCGAAGTTCATATTTAAAGTCTGTCTAACGTGCAATACGCTAAACTAACCTTCAGTTGTCCTACTGGGGGACAACTGGGGGCCTCCTCCTCCCCTTTCCCCTTCCTTTCCTCACCAAAATCGTTGTTCGCGGCTGTGGCTGGTGTTTCCCCTGCTGTTGTAGCGAAGTGAAGCAGATGGCGGCGGGCGTCATGCGGAGTCCGTGGCCATTTCGGAAAATAGTTTGAAATTTGTAAAACATTTTGACATGTTTTTAAAATCCCAACTATTTCCGAAGTTCATATTTAAAGTCTGTCTAACGTGCAATACGCTAAACTAACCTTCAGTTGTCCTACTGGGGGACAACTAGGGGGCTCCTCCTCCCCTTCCCCCTTCCTTTCCTCCCCAAAATTGTTGTTCGCGGCTGTGGCTGGTGTTTCCCCTGCTGTTGTAGCGAAGTGAAGCAGATGGCGGCAGGCGTCCTGCGGAGTCCGTGGCTATTTAGGAAAATAGTTTGAATTTTTGTAAAACATTGCGATATGTTTTAAAATCCCAACTATTTCCGAAGTTCATATTTAAAGTCTGTCTAACGTGCAATACGCTAAACTAACCTTCAGTTGTTCTACTGGGGGACAACTGGGGGGCTCCTCCTCCCCTTCCCCCTTCCTTTCCTCTCCAAAATCGTTGTTCGCGGCTGTGGCTGGTGTTTCCCCCGCTGTTGTAGAGAAGTGAAGCAGATGGCGGCGGGCGTCCTGCGGAGTCCGTGGCCATTTCGGAAAATAGTTTGAAATTTGTAAAACATTGCGATATGTTTTAAAATCCCAACTATTTCCGAAGTTCATATTTAAAGTCTGTCTAACGTGCAATACGCTAAACTAACCTTCAGTTGTCCAACTGGGGGACAACTTGGGGGCTCCTCCTCCCCTTCCCCCTTCCTTTCCTCACAAAAATCGTTGTTCGCGGCTGTGGCTGGTGTTTCCCCTGCTGTTGTAGCGAAGTGAAGCAGATGGCGGCGGCTGTCCTGAGGAGTCCGTGGCTATTTCGGAAAATAGTTTGAATTTTTGTAAAACATTGCGATATGTTTTAAAATCCCAACTATTTCCGAAGTTCATATTTAAAGTCTGTCTAACGTGCAATACGCTAAGCTAACCTTCAGTTGTCCTACTGGGGGACAACTGGGGGGCTCCTCCTCCCCTTCCCCCTTCCTTTCCTCTCCAAAATCGTTGTTCGCGGCTGTGGCTGGTGTTTCCCCTGCTGTTGTAGCGAAGTTAAGCAGATGGCGGCGGCCGTCCTGCGGAGTCCGTGGCTATTTCTGAAAATAGTTTGAATTTTTGTAAAACATTGCGATATGTTTTAAAATCCCAACTATTTCCGAAGTTCATATTTAAAGTCTGTCTAACGTGCAATACGCTAAACTAACCTTCAGTTGTCCTACTGGGGGACAACTAGGGGGCTCCTCCTCACCTTCCCCCTTCCTTTCCTCTCCAAAATCTTTGTTCGCGGCTGTGGCAGGTGTTTCCCCTGCTGTTGTAGCGAAGTGAAGCAGATGGCGGCGGGCGTCCTGCGGAGTCCGTGGCCATTTCGGAAAATAGTTTGAAATTTGTAAAACATTGTGACATGTTTTAAAATCCCAACTATTTCCGAAGTTCATATTAAAAGCTGTCTAACGTGCAATACGCTAAACTAACCTTCAGTTGTCCTACTGGGGGACAACTGGGGGGCTCCTCCTCCCCTTCCCCCTTCCTTTCCTCTCCAAAATCGTTGTTTGCGGATGTGGCTGGTGTTTCCCCTGCTGTTGTAGCGAAGTGAAACAGATGGCGGCGGGCGTCCTGCGGAGTCCGTGGCCATTTCAGAAAATAGTTTGAAATTTGTAAAACATTGTGACATGTTTTAAAATCCCAACTATTTCCGAAGTTCATATTTAAAGTCTGTCTAACGTGCAATACGCTAAACTAACCTTTAGTTGTTCTACTGGGGGACAACTGGGGGGCTCCTCCTCCCCTTCCCCCTTCCTTTCCTCTCCAAAATCGTTGTTCGCGGCTGTGGCTGGTGTTTCCCCTGCTGTTGTAGCGAAGTGAAGCAGATGGCGGCGGGCGTCCTGCGGAGTCCGTGGCTATTTCGGAAAATAGTTTGAATTTTTCTAAAACATTGCGATATGTTTTAAATTCCCAACTATTTCCGAAGTTCATATTTAAAGTCTGTCTAACGTGCAATACGCTAAACTAACCTTCAGTTGTCCTACTGGGGGACAACTGCGGGGCTCCTCCTCCTCTTCCCCCTTCCTTTCCTCTCCAAAATCGTTGTTCGCGGCTGTGGCTGGTGTTTCCCCTGCTGTTGTAGCGAAGTGAAGCAGATGGCGGCGGCTGTCCTGAGGAGTCCGTGGCTATTTCGGAAAATAATTTGAATTTTTGTAAAACATTGCGATATGTTTTAAAATCCCAACTATTTCCGAAGTTCATATTTAAAGTCTGTCTAACGTGCAATACGCTAAACTAACCTTCAGTTGTCCTACTGGGGGACAACTGCGGGGCTCCTGCTCCCCTTCCCCCTTCCTTTCCTCTCCAAAATCGTTGTTCGCGCCTGTGGCTGGTGTTTCCCCTGCTGTTGTAGCGAAGAGAAGCAGATGGCGGCGGCCGTCCTGAGGAGTCCGTGGCTATTTCGGAAAATAGTTTGAATTTTTGTAAAACATTGCGATATGTTTTAATATCCCAACTATTTCCGAAGTTAATATTTAGAGTCTGTCTATCGTGCAATACGCTAAACTAACCTTCAGTTGTCCTACTGGGGGATAACTGGGCGGCTCCTCCTCCCCTTCCCCCTTCCTTTCCTCTCCAAAATCGTTGTTCGCGGCTGTGGCTGGTGTTTCCCCTGCTGTTGTAGCGAAGTGAAGCAGATGGCGGCGGGCGTCCTGCGGAGTCCGTGGCTATTTCGGAAAATAGTTTGAATTTTTCTAAAACATTGCGATATGTTTTAAATTCCCAACTATTTCCGAAGTTCATATTTAAAGTCTGTCTAACGTGCAATACGCTAAACTAACCTTCAGTTGTCCTACTGGGGGACAACTGCTGGGCTCCTCCTCCCCTTCCCCCTTCCTTTCCTCTCCAAAATCGTTGTTCGCGGCTGTGGCTGGTGTTTCCCCTGCTGTTGTAGCGAAGTGAAGCAGATGGCGGCGGGCGTCATGCGGAGTCCGTGGCCATTTCGGAAATTAGTTTGAAATTTGTAAAACATTGTGACATGTTTTAAAATCCCAACTATTTCCGAAGTTCATATTTAAAGTCTGTCTAACGTGCAATACGCTAAACTAACCTTCAGTTGTCCTACTGGGGGACAACTAGGGGGCTCCTCCTCCCCTTCCCCCTTCCTTTCCTCTCCAAAATTGTTGTTCGCGGCTGTGGCTGGTGTATCCCCTGCTGTTGTAGCGAAGTGAAGCAGATGGCGGCGGGCGTCCTGCGGAGTCCGTGGCCATTTCGGAAAATAGTTTGAAATTTGTAAAACATTGTGATATGTTTTAAAATCCCAACTATTTCCGAAGTCCATATTTAAAGTCTGTCTAACGTGCAATACGCTAAACTAACCTTCAGTTGTCCAACTGGGGGACAACTGGGGGGCTCCTCCTCCCCTTCCCCCTTCCTTTCCTCACAAAAATCGTTGTTCGCGGCTGTGGCTGGTGTTTCCCCTGCTGTTGTAGCGAAGTGAAGCAGATGGCGGCGGCTGTCCTGAGGAGTCCGTGGCTATTTCGGAAAATAGTTTGAATTTTTGTAAAACATTGCGATATGTTTTAAAATCCCAACTATTTCCGAAGTTCATATTTAAAGTCTGTCTAACGTGCAATACGCTAAACTAACCTTCAGTTGTCCTACTGGGGGACAACTAGGGGGCTCCTCCTTTCCTTCCCCCTTCCTTTCCTCTCCAAAATTGTTGTTCGCGGCTGTGGCTGGTGTTTCCCCTGCTGTTGTAGCGAAGTGAAGCAGATGGCGGCGGGCGTCCTGCGGAGTCCGTGGCCATTTCGGAAAATAGTTTGAAATTTGTAAAACATTGTGATATGTTTTAAAATCCCAACTATTTCCGAAGTTCATATTTAAAGTCTGTCTAACGTGCAATACGCTAAACTAACCTTCAGTTGTCCTACTGGGGGACAACTAGGGGGCTCCTCCTGCCCTTCCCCCTTCCTTTCCTCTCCAAAATTGATGTTCGCGGCTGTGGCTGGTGTTTCCCCTGCTGTTGTAGCGAAGTGAAGCAGATGGCGGCGGGCGTCCTGCGGAGTCCGTGGCTATTTCGGAAAATAGTTTGAATTTTTGTAAAACATTGCGATATTTTTTAAAATCCCAACTATTTCCGAAGTTCATATTTAAAGTCTGTCTAACTTGCAATACGCTAAACTAACCTTCAGTTGTCCTACTGGGGGACAACTGCGGGGCTCCTCCTCCCCTTCCCCCTTCCTTTCCTCTCCAAAATCGTTGTTCGCGGCTGTGGCTGGTGTTTCCCCTGCTGTTGTAGCGAAGTGAAGCAGATGGCGGCAGGCGTCCTGCAAGGTCCGTGGCTATTTCGGAAAATAGTTTGTATTTTTGTAAAACATTGCGATATGTTTTAAAATCCCAACTATTTCCGAAGTTCATATTTAATGTCTGTCTAACGTGCAATACGCTAAACTAACCTTCAGTTGTCCTACTGGGGGACAACTGGGGGGCTCCTCCTCCCCTTCCCCCTTCCTTTCCTCTCCAAAATCGTTGTTCGCGGCTGTGGCTGGTGTTTCCCCTGCTGTTGTAGCGAAGTGAAGCAGATGGCGGCGGCTGTCCTGAGGAGTCCGTGGCTATTTCGGAAAATAGTTTGAATTTTGGTAAAACATTGCGATATGTTTTAAAATCCCAACTATTTCCGAAGTTAATATTTAAAGTCTGTCTAACGTGCAATACGCTAAACTAACCTTCAGTTGTCCTACTGGGGGACAACTGGGCGGCTCCTCCTCCCCTTCCCCCTTCCTTTCCTCTCCAAAATCGTTGTTCGCGGCTGTGGCTGGTGTTTCCCCTGCTGTTGTAGCGAAGTGAAGCAGATGGCGGCGGCTGTCCTGAGGAGTCCATGGCTATTTCGGAAAATAGTTTGAATTTTTGTAAAACATTGCGATATGTTTTAAAATCCCAACTATTTCCGAAGTTCATATTTAAAGTCTGTCTAACGTGCAATACGCTAAGCTAACCTTCAGTTGTCCTACTGGGGGACAACTGGGGGGCTCCTCCTCCCCTTCCCCCTTCCTTTCCTCTCCAAAATCGTTGTTCGCGGCTGTGGCTGGTGTTTCCCCTGCTGCTGTAGCAAAGTGAAGCAGATGGCGGCGGGCGTCATGCGGAGTCCGTGGCCATTTCGGAAAATAGTTTGAAATTTGTAATACATTGTGACATGTTTTAAAATCCCAACTATTACCGAAGTTCATATTTAAAGTCTGTCTAACGTGCAATACGCTAAACTAACCTTCAGTTGTCCTACTGAGGGACAACTGGGGGGCTCCTCCTCCCCTTCCCCCTTCCTTTCCTCACCAAAATCGTTGTTCGCGGCTGTGGCTGGTGTTTCCCCTGCTGTTGTAGCGAAGTGAAGCAGATGGCGGCGGGCGTCATGCGGAGTCCGTGGCCATTTCGGAAAATAATTTGAAATTTGTAAAACATTGTGACATGTTTTAAAATCCCAACTATTTCCGAAGTTCATATTTAAAGTGTGTCTAACGTGCAATACGCTAAACTAACCTTCAGTTGTCCTACTGGGGGACAACTAGGGGGCTCCTCCTCCACTTCCCCCTTCCTTTCCTCTCCAAAATTGTTGTTCGCGGCTGTGGCTGGTGTTTCCCCTGCTGTTGTAGCGAAGTGAAGCAGATGGCGGCGGGCGTCCTGCGGAGTCCGTGGCCATTTCGGAAAATAGTTTGAAATTTGTAAAACATTGTGATATGTTTTAAAATCCCAACTATTTCCGAAGTTCATATTTAAAGTCTGTCTAACGTGCAATACGCTAAACTAACCTTCAGTTGTCCAACTGGGGGACAACTGGGGGGCTCCTCCTCCTCTTCCCCCTTCCTTTCCTCACAAAAATCGTTGTTCGCGGCTGTGGCTGATGTTTCCCCTGCTGTTGTAGCGAAGTGAAGCAGATGGCGGCGGCTGTCCTGAGGAGTCCGTGGCTATTTCGGAAAATAGTTTGAATTTTTGTAAAACATTGCGATATGTTTTAAAATCCCAACTATTTCCGAAGTTAATATTTAAAGTCTGTCTAACGTGCAATACGCTAAACTAACCTTCAGTTGTCCTACTGGGGGACAACTGCGGGGCTCCTCCTCCTCTTCCCCCTTCCTTTCCTCTCCAAAATCGTTGTTCGCGGCTGTGGCTGGTGTTTCCCCTGCTGTTGTAGCGAAGTGAAGCAGATGGCGGCGGCTGTCCTGAGGAGTCCGTGGCTATTTCGGAAAATAATTTGAATTTTTGTAAAACATTGCGATATGTTTTAAAATCCCAACTATTTCCGAAGTTCATATTTAAAGTCTGTCTAACGTGCAATACGCTAAACTAACCTTCAGTTGTCCTACTGGGGGACAACTGCGGGGCTCCTGCTCCCCTTCCCCCTTCCTTTCCTCTCCAAAATCGTTGTTCGCGCCTGTGGCTGGTGTTTCCCCTGCTGTTGTAGCGAAGAGAAGCAGATGGCGGCGGCTGTCCTGAGGAGTCCGTGGCTATTTCGGAAAATAGTTTGAATTTTTGTAAAACATTGCGATATGTTTTAAAATCCCAACTATTTCCGAAGTTAATATTTAGAGTCTGTCTTACGTTCAATACGCTAAACTAACCTTCAGTTGTCCTACTGGGGGACAACTGGGGGGCTCCTCCTCCCCTTCCCCCTTCCTTTCCTCTCCAAAATCGTTGTTCGCGGCTGTGGCTGGTGTTTCCCCTGCTGTTGTAGCGAAGTGAAGCAGATGGCGGCGGGCGTCCTGCGGAGTCCGTGGCTATTTCGGAAAATAGTTTGAATTTTTCTAAAACATTGCGATATGTTTTAAATTCCCAACTATTTCCGAAGTTCATATTTAAAGTCTGTCTAACGTGCAATACGCTAAACTAACCTTCAGTTGTCCTACTGGGGGACAACTGCGGGGCTCCTCCTCCCCTTCCCCCTTCCTTTCCTCTCCAAAATCGTTGTTCGCGGCTGTGGCTGGTGTTTCCCCTGCTGTTGTAGCGAAGTGAAGCAGATGGCGGCGGGCGTCATGCGGAGTCCGTGGCCATTTCGGAAATTAGTTTGAAATTTGTAAAACATTGTGACATGTTTTAAAATCCCAACTATTTCCGAAGTTCATATTTAAAGTCTGTCTAACGTGCAATACGCTAAACTAACCTTCAGTTGTCCTACTGGGGGACAACTAGGGGGCTCCTCCTCCCCTTCCCCCTTCCTTTCCTCTCCAAAATTGTTGTTCGCGGCTGTGGCTGGTGTTTCCCCTGCTGTTGTAGCGAAGTGAAGCAGATGGCGGCGGGCGTCCTGCGGAGTCCGTGGCCATTTCGGAAAATAGTTTGAAATTTGTAAAACATTGTGATATGTTTTAAAATCCCAACTATTTCCGAAGTCCATATTTAAAGTCTGTCTAACGTGCAATACGCTAAACTAACCTTCAGTTGTCCAACTGGGGGACAACTGGGGGGCTCCTCCTCCCCTTCCCCCTTCCTTTCCTCACAAAAATCGTTGTTCGCGGCTGTGGCTGGTGTTTCCCCTGCTGTTGTAGCGAAGTGAAGCAGATGGCGGCGGCTGTCCTGAGGAGTCCGTGGCTATTTCGGAAAATAGTTTGAATTTTTGTAAAACATTGCGATATGTTTTAAAATCCCAACTATTTCCGAAGTTCATATTTAAAGTCTGTCTAACGTGCAATACGCTAAACTAACCTTCAGTTGTCCTACTGGGGGACAACTAGGGGGCTCCTCCTTTCCTTCCCCCTTCCTTTCCTCTCCAAAATTGTTGTTCGCGGCTGTGGCTGGTGTTTCCCCTGCTGTTGTAGCGAAGTGAAGCAGATGGCGGCGGGCGTCCTGCGGAGTCCGTGGCCATTTCGGAAAATAGTTTGAAATTTGTAAAACATTGTGATATGTTTTAAAATCCCAACTATTTCCGAAGTTCATATTTAAAGTCTGTCTAACGTGCAATACGCTAAACTAACCTTCAGTTGTCCTACTGGGGGACAACTAGGGGGCTCCTCCTGCCCTTCCCCCTTCCTTTCCTCTCCAAAATTGATGTTCGCGGCTGTGGCTGGTGTTTCCCCTGCTGTTGTAGCGAAGTGAAGCAGATGGCGGCGGGCGTCCTGCGGAGTCCGTGGCTATTTCGGAAAATAGTTTGAATTTTTGTAAAACATTGCTATATTTTTTAAAATCCCAACTATTTCCGAAGTTCATATTTAAAGTCTGTCTAACTTGCAATACGCTAAACTAACCTTCAGTTGTCCTACTGGGGGACAACTGGGGGGCTCCTCCTCCCCTTCCCCCTTCCTTTCCTCTCCAAAATCATTGTTCGCGGCTGTGGCTGGTGTTTCCCCTGCTGCTGTAGCAAAGTGAAGCAGATGGCGGCGGGCGTCATGCGGAGTCCGTGGCCATTTCGGAAAATAGTTTGAAATTTGTAATACATTGTGACATGTTTTAAAATCCCAACTATTACCGAAGTTCATATTTAAAGTCTGTCTAACGTGCAATACGCTAAACTAACCTTCAGTTGTCCTACTGAGGGACAACTGGGGGGCTCCTCCTCCCCTTCCCCCTTTCTTTCCTCACCAAAATCGTTGTTCGCGGCTGTGGCTGGTGTTTCCCCTGCTGTTGTAGCGAAGTGAAGCAGATGGCGGCGGGCGTCATGCGGAGTCCGTGGCCATTTCGGAAAATAATTTGAAATTTGTAAAACATTGTGACATGTTTTAAAATCCCAACTATTTCCGAAGTTCATATTTAAAGTGTGTCTAACGTGCAATACGCTAAACTAACCTTCAGTTGTCCTACTGGGGGACAACTAGGGGGCTCCTCCTCCCCTTCCCCCTTCCTTTCCTCTCCAAAATTGTTGTTCGCGGCTGTGGCTGGTGTTTCCCCTGCTGTTGTAGCGAAGTGAAGCAGATGGCGGCGGGCGTCCTGCGGAGTCCGTGGCCATTTCGGAAAATAGTTTGAAATTTGTAAAACATTGTGATATGTTTTAAAATCCCAACTATTTCCGAAGTTCATATTTAAAGTCTGTCTAACGTGCAATACGCTAAACTAACCTTCAGTTGTCCAACTGGGGGACAACTGGGGGGCTCCTCCTCCCCTTCCCCCTTCCTTTCCTCACAAAAATCGTTGTTCGCGGCTGTGGCTGATGTTTCCCCTGCTGTTGTAGCGAAGTGAAGCAGATGGCGGCGGCTGTCCTGAGGAGTCCGTGGCTATTTCGGAAAATAGTTTGAATTTTTGTAAAACATTGCGATATGTTTTAAAATCCCAACTATTTCCGAAGTTAATATTTAAAGTCTGTCTAACGTGCAATACGCTAAGCTAACCTTCAGTTGTCCTACTGGGGGACAACTAGGGGGCTCCTCCTGCCCTTCCCCCTTCCTTTCCTCTCCAAAATTGATGTTCGCGGCTGTGGCTGGTGTTTCCCCTGCTGTTGTAGCGAAGTGAAGCAGATGGCGGCGGGCGTCCTGCGGAGTCCGTGGCTATTTCGGAAAATAGTTTGAATTTTTGTAAAACATTGCGATATGTTTTAAAATCCCAACTATTTCCGAAGTTCATATTTAAAGTCTGTCTAACTTGCAATACGCTAAACTAACCTTCAGTTGTCCAACTGGGGGACAACTTGGGGGCTCCTCCTCCCCTTCCCCCTTCCTTTCCTCTCCAAAATCGTTGTTCGCGACTGTGGCTGGTGTTTCCCCTGCTGTTGTAGCGATGTGAAGCAGATGGCGGCGGGCGTCCTGCAAGGTCCGTGGCTATTTCGGAAAATAGTTTGTATTTTTGTAAAACATTGCGATATGTTTTAAAATCCCAACTATTTCCGAAGTTCATATTTAATGTCTGTCTAACGTGCAATACGCTAAACTAACCTTCAGTTGTCCTACTGGGGGACAACTGGGGGGCTCCTCCTCCCCTTCCCCCTTCCTTTCCTCTCCAAAATCGTTGTTCGCGGCTGTGGCTGGTGTTTCCCCTGCTGTTGTAGCGAAGTGAAGCAGATGGCGGCGGCTGTCCTGAGGAGTCCGTGGCTATTTCGGAAAATAGTTTGAATTTTGGTAAAACATTGCGATATGTTTTAAAATCCCAACTATTTCCGAAGTTCATATTTAAAGTCTGTCTAACGTGCAATACGCTAAACTAACCTTCAGTTGTCCAACTGGGGGACAACTGGGGGGCTCCTCCTCCCCTTCCCCCTTCCTTTCCTCACAAAAATCGTTGTTCGCGGCTGTGGCTGATGTTTCCCCTGCTGTTGTAGCGAAGTGAAGCAGATGGCGACGGCTGTCCTGAGGAGTCCGTGGCTATTTCGGAAAATAGTTTGAATTTTTGTAAAACATTGCGATATGTTTTAAAATCCCAACTATTTCCGAAGTTAATATTTAAAGTCTGTCTAACGTGCAATACGCTAAACTAACCTTCAGTTGTCCTACTGGGGGACAACTGGGCGGCTCCTCCTCCCCTTCCCCCTTCCTTTCCTCTCCAAAATCGTTGTTCGCGGCTGTGGCAGGTGTTTCCCCTGCTGTTGTAGCGAAGTGAAGCAGATGGCGGCGGCTGTCCTGAGGAGTCAATGGCTATTTCGGAAAATAGTTTGAATTTTTGTAAAACATTGCGATATGTTTTAAAATCCCAACTATTTCCAAAGTTCATATTTAAAGTCTGTCTAACGTGCAATACGCTAAGCTAACCTTCAGTTGTCCTACTGGGGGACAACTGGGGGGCTCCTCCTCCCCTTCCCCCTTCCTTTCCTCTCCAAAATCGTTGTTCGCGGCTGTGGCTGGTGTTTCCCCTGCTGTTGTAGCGAAGTGAAGCAGATGGCGGCGGGCGTCATGCGGAGTCCGTGGCCATTTCGGAAAATAGTTTGAAATTTGTAAAACATTGTGACATGTTTTAAAATCTCAACTATTACCGAAGTTCATATTTAAAGTCTGTCTAACGTGCAATACGCTAAACTAACCTTCAGTTGTCCTACTGGGGGACAACTGGGGGGCTCCTCCTCCCCTTCCCCCTTCCTTTCCTCTCCAAAATCGTTGTTCGCGGCTGTGGCTGGTGTTTCCCCTGCTGTTGTAGCGAAGTGAAGCAGATGGCGGCGGGCGTCCTGCGGAGTCCGTGGCTATTTCGGAAAATAGTTTGAATTTTTGTAAAACATTGCGATATGTTTTAAAATTCCAACTATTTCCGAAGTTCATATTTAAAGTCTGTCTAACGTGCAATACGCTAAGCTAACCTTCAGTTGTCCTACTGGGGGACAACTGGGGGGCTCCTCCTCCCCTTCCCCCTTCCTTTCCTCTCCAAAATCGTTGTTCGCGGCTGTGGCTGGTGTTTCCCCTGCTGTTGTAGCGAAGTGAAGCAGATGGCGGCGGGCGTCATGCGGAGTCCGTGGCCATTTCGGAAAATAGTTTGAAATTTGTAAAACATTGTGACATGTTTTAAAATCTCAACTATTACCGAAGTTCATATTTAAAGTCTGTCTAACGTGCAATACGCTAAACTAACCTTCAGTTGTCCTACTGGGGGACAACTGGGGGGCTCCTCCTCCCCTTCCCCCTTCCTTTCCTCTCCAAAATCGTTGTTCGCGGCTGTGGCTGGTGTTTCCCCTGCTGTTGTAGCGAAGTGAAGCAGATGGCGGCGGGCGTCCTGCGGAGTCCGTGGCTATTTCGGAAAATAGTTTGAATTTTTGTAAAACATTGCGATATGTTTTAAAATTCCAACTATTTCCGAAGTTCATATTTAAAGTCTGTCTAACGTGCAATACGCTAAGCTAACCTTCAGTTGTCCTACTGGGGGACAACTAGGGGGCTCCTCCTCCCCTTCCCCCTTCCTTTCCTCTCCAAAATCTTTGTTCGCGGCTGTGGCAGGTGTTTCCACTGCTGTTGTAGCGAAGTGAAGCAGATGGCGGCGGGCGTCATGCGGAGTCCGTGGCCATTTCGGAAAATAGTTTGAAATTTGTAAAACATTGTGACATGTTTTAAAATCTCAACTATTACCGAAGTTCATATTTAAAGTCTGTCTAACGTGCAATACGCTAAACTAACCTTCAGTTGTCCTACTGGGGGACAACTGGGGGGCTCCTCCTCCCCTTCCCCCTTCCTTTCCTCTCCAAAATCGTTGTTCGCGGCTGTGGCTGGTGTTTCCCCTGCTGTTGTAGCGAAGTGAAGCAGATGGCGGCGGGCGTCCTGCGGAGTCCGTGGCCATTTCGGAAAATAGTTTGAAATTTGTAAAACATTGTGACATGTTTTAAAATCCCAACTATTTCCGAAGTTCATATTAAAAGCTGTCTAACGTGCAATACGCTAAACTAACCTTCAGTTGTCCTACTGGGGGACAACTGGGGGGCTCCTCCTCCCCTTCCCCCTTCCTTTCATCTCCAAAATCGTTGTTCGCGGCTGTGGCTGGTGTTTCCCCTGCTGTTGTAGCGAAGTGAAGCAGATGGCGGCGGGCGTCCTGCAGAGTCCGTGGCTATTTCGGAAAATAGTTTGTATTTTTGTAAAACATTGCGATATGTTTTAAAATCCCAACTATTTCCGAAGTTCATATTTAAAGTCTGTCTAACGTGCAATACGCTAAACTAACCTTCAGGTGTCCTACTGGGGGACAACTGGGGGGCTCCTCCTCATCTTCCCCCTTCCTTTCCTCTCCAAAATCGTTGTTCGCGGCTGTGGCTGGTGTTTCCCCTGCTGTTGTAGCGAAGTGAAGCAGATGGCGGCGGGCGTCCTGCGGAGTCCGTGGCTATTTCGGAAGATAGTTTGAATTTTTGTAAAACATTGCGATATGTTTTAAAATCCCAACTATTTCCGAAGTTCATATTTAAAGTCTGTCTAACGTGCAATACGCTAAACTAACCTTCAGTTGTCCTACTGGGGGACAACTGGGGGGCTCCTCCTCCCCTTCCCCCTTCCTTTCCACTCCAAAATCGTTGTTCGCGGCTGTGGCTGGTGTTTCCCCTGCTGGTGTAGCGATGTGAAGCAGATGAGGTGGGGCGTTCTTCTGAGTCCGTGGTTTTTTTGCAAAATAGTTTGATTTTTCGTTAAACATTGCGATATGTTTTAAAATCCCAACTATTTCCGAAGTTCATATTTAAAGTCTGTCTAGCGTGCAATACGCGAAACAAGCATAAAGAGTTGTCCTTCTGGGGGACAACTAGGGGGCTCCTCCTCCCCTTTCACCTTCCTTTCCTCTCCAAAAAAGTTGTTCGCGGCTGTGGCTGGTGTTTCCCCTGCTGTTGTAGCGATGTGAAGCAGATGGCGTGGGGCTTCCTGCTGAGTCCGTGGTTTTTTTGCAAAATAGTTTGAATTTTCGTTAAACATTGCGATATGTTTTAAAATCCCGACTATTTCCGAAGTTTATATTTAAAGTCTGTCTATCGTGCAATACGCGAAACAAGCATAAAGAGTTGTCCTACTGGGGGACAACTAGGGGGCTCCTCCTCCCCTTCCCCCTTCCTTTCCTCTCCAAAATATTTGTTCGCGGCTGTGGCTGGTGTTTCCCCTGATGTTGAAGCGATGTGAAGCAGATGGCGTGGGGAGTCCTGCTGAGTCCGTGGTTTTTTTGCAAAATAGTTTGAATTTTCGTTAAACATTGCGATATGTTTTACAATCCCAACTATTTCCGAAGTTTATATTTAAAATCTTTCTAGCGTGCAATACGGGAAACAAACATAAAGAGTTGTCCAACTGGGGGACAACTAGGGGGCTCCTCCTCCTCTTTCACCTTCCTTTCCTCTCCAAAATAGTTGTTGGCGGCTGTGGCTGGTGTTTCCCCTGCTGTTGTACCGATGTGAAGCAGATGCGTGGGGCGTGCTGCTGAATCCGCAAAATAGTTATAATTTTTGTTGATGATTGCTATATGTTTTAAAATCCAACAATTTCCGAAGTTTATATTTAAAGTCTGTCTAGCGTGCAATACGCGAAACAAACATAAAGAGTTGGCCTACTGGGGGTCAACTAGGGGCTCCTCCTCCTCTTTCACCTTCCTTTCCTCTCCAAAATAGTTGTTCGCGGCTGTGGCTGGTGTTTCCCCTGCTGTTGTAGCGATGTGAAGCAGATGAGGTGGGGCGTCCTGCTGAGTCCGTGGTTTTTTTGCAAAATAGTTTGATTTTTCGTTAAACATTGCGATATGTTTTAAAATCCCAACTATTTCCGAAGTTTTTTTAAAAGTCTGTCTAGCGTGCAATACGCAAAACAAGCATAAAGAGTTGTCCTTCTGGGGGACAACTAGGGGGCTCCTCCTCCTCTTTCACCTTCCTTTCCTCTCCAAAAAAGTTGTTCGCGGCTGTGGCTGGTGTTTCCCCTGCTGTTGTAGCGAAGTGAAGCAGATGGCGGCGGGCGTCATGCGGAGTCCGTGGCCATTTCGGAAAATAGTTTGAAATTTGTAAAACATTGTGACATGTTTTAAAATCTCAACTATTACCGAAGTTCATATTTAAAGTCTGTCTAACGTGCAATACGCTAAACTAACCTTCAGTTGTCCTACTGGGGGACAACTGGGGGGCTCCTCCTCCCCTTCCCCCTTCCTTTCCTCTCCAAAATCGTTGTTCGCGGCTGTGGCTGGTGTTTCCCCTGCTGTTGTAGCGAAGTGAAGCAGATGGCGGCGGGCGTCCTGCGGAGTCCGTGGCTATTTCGGAAAATAGTTTGAATTTTTGTAAAACATTGCGATATGTTTTAAAATTCCAACTATTTCCGAAGTTCATATTTAAAGTCTGTCTAACGTGCAATACGCTAAACTAACCTTCAGTTGTCCTACTGGGGGACAACTAGGGGGCTCCTCCTCCCCTTCCCCCTTCCTTTCCTCTCCAAAATCTTTGTTCGCGGCTGTGGCAGGTGTTTCCACTGCTGTTGTAGCGAAGTGAAGCAGATGGCGGCGGGCGTCCTGCGGAGTCCGTGGCCATTTCGGAAAATAGTTTGAAATTTGTAAAACATTGTGACATGTTTTAAAATCCCAACTATTTCCGAAGTTCATATTAAAAGCTGTCTAACGTGCAATACGCTAAACTAACCTTCAGTTGTCCTACTGGGGGACAACTGGGGGGCTCCTCCTCCCCTTCCCCCTTCCTTTCATCTCCAAAATCGTTGTTCGCGGCTGTGGCTGGTGTTTCCCCTGCTGTTGTAGCGAAGTGAAGCAGATGGCGGCGGGCGTCCTGCAGAGTCCGTGGCTATTTCGGAAAATAGTTTGTATTTTTGTAAAACATTGCGATATGTTTTAAAATCCCAACTATTTCCGAAGTTCATATTTAAAGTCTGTCTAACGTGCAATACGCTAAACTAACCTTCAGGTGTCCTACTGGGGGACAACTGGGGGGCTCCTCCTCCCCTTCCCCCTTCCTTTCCTCTCCAAAATCGTTGTTCGCGGCTGTGGCTGGTGTTTCCCCTGCTGTTGTAGCGAAGTGAAGCAGATGGCGGCGGGCGTCCTGCGGAGTCCGTGGCTATTTCGGAAGATAGTTTGAATTTTTGTAAAACATTGCGATATGTTTTAAAATCCCAACTATTTCCGAAGTTCATATTTAAAGTCTGTCTAACGTGCAATACGCTAAACTAACCTTCAGTTGTCCTACTGGGGGACAACTGGGGGGCTCCTCCTCCCCTTCCCCCTTCCTTTCCACTCCAAAATCGTTGTTCGCGGCTGTGGCTGGTGTTTCCCCTGCTGTTGTAGCGATGTGAAGCAGATGAGGTGGGGCGTCCTTCTGAGTCCGTGGTTTTTTTGCAAAATAGTTTGATTTTTCGTTAAACATTGCGATATGTTTTAAAATCCCAACTATTTCCGAAGTTCATATTCAAAGTCTGTCTAGCGTGCAATACGCGAAACAAGCATAAAGAGTTGTCCTTCTGGGGGACAACTAGGGGGCTCCTCCTCCTCTTTCACCTTCCTTTCCTCTCCAAAAAAGTTGTTCGCGGCTGTGGCTGGTGTTTCCCCTGCTGTTGTAGCGATGTGAAGCAGATGGCGTGGGGCTTCCTGCTGAGTCCGTGGTTTTTTTGCATAATAGTTTGAATTTTCGTTAAACATTGCGATATGTTTTAAAATCCCGACTATTTCCGAAGTTTATATTTAAAGTCTGTCTATCGTGCAATACGCGAAACAAGCATAAAGAGTTGTCCTACTGGGGGACAACTAGGGGGCTCCTCCTCCCCTTCCCCCTTCCTTTCCTCTCCAAAATATTTGTTCGCGGCTGTGGCTGGTGTTTCCCCTGATGTTGTAGCGATGTGAAGCAGATGGCGTGGGGAGTCCTGCTGAGTCCGTGGTTTTTTTGCAAAATAGTTTGAATTTTCGTTAAACATTGCGATATGTTTTACAATCCCAACTATTTCCGAAGTTTATATTTAAAATCTTTCTAGCGTGCAATACGGGAAACAAACATAAAGAGTTGTCCAACTGGGGGACAACTAGGGGGCTCCTCCTCCTCTTTCACCTTCCTTTCCTCTCCAAAATAGTTGTTCGCGGCTGTGGCTGGTGTTTCCCCTGCTGTTGTACCGATGTGAAGCAGATGCGTGGGGCGTGCTGCTGAATCCGCAAAATAGTTATAATTTTTGTTGATGATTGCTATATGTTTTAAAATCCAACAATTTCCGAAGTTTATATTTAAAGTCTGTCTAGCGTGCAATACGCGAAACAAACATAAAGAGTTGGCCTACTGGGGGTCAACTAGGGGCTCCTCCTCCTCTTTCACCTTCCTTTCCTCTCCAAAATAGTTGTTCGCGGCTGTGGCTGGTGTTTCCCCTGCTGTTGTAGCGATGTGAAGCAGATGAGGTGGGGCGTCCTGCTGAGTCCGTGGTTTTTTTGCAAAATAGTTTGATTTTTCGTTAAACATTGCGATATGTTTTAAAATCCCAACTATTTCCGAAGTTTTTTTAAAAGTCTGTCTAGCGTGCAATACGCGAAACAAGCATAAAGAGTTGTCCTTCTGGGGGACAACTAGGGGGCTCCTCCTCCTCTTTCACCTTCCTTTCCTCTCCAAAAAAGTTGTTCGCGGCTGTGGCTGGTGTTTCCCCTGCTGTTGTAGCGATGTGAAGCAGATGGCGTGGGGCTTCCTACTGAGTCCGTGGTTTATGTGCAAAATAGTTTGAATTTTCGTTAAACATTGCGATATGTTTTAAAATCCCGACTATTTCCGAAGTTTATATTTAAAGTCTGTCTAGCGTGCAATACGCGAAACAAGCATAAAGAGTTGTCCTACTGGGGGACAACTAGGGGGCTCTTCCTCCCCTTCCCCCTTCCTTTCCTCTCCAAAATATTTGTTCGCGGCTGTGGCTGGTGTTTCCCCTGATGTTGTAGCGATGTGAAGCAGATGGCGTGGGGAGTCCTGCTGAGTCCGTGGTTTTTTTGCAAAATAGTTTGAATTTTCTTCTCAACATTGCGATATGTTTTAAAATCCCAACTATTTCCGAAGTTTATATTTAAAGTCTGTCTAGCGTGCAATGCGCGAAACAAGCATAAAGAGTTGTCCTACTGGGGGACAACTAGGGGGCTCCTCCTCCCCTTCCCCCTTCCTTTCCTCTCCAATATATTTGTTCGCGGCTGTGGCTGGTGTTTCCCCTGATGTTGTAGCGATGTGATGCAGATGGCGTGGGGAGTCCTGCTGAGTCCGTGGTTTTTTTGCAAAATAGTTTGAATTTTCTTCTCAACATTGCGATATGTTTTAAAATCCCAACTATTTCCGAAGTTTATATTTAAAGTCTGTCTAGCGTGCAATACGCGAAACAAACATAAAGAGTTGGCCTACTGGGGGTCAACTAGGGGCTCCTCCTCCACTTTCACCTTCCTTTCCTCTCCAAAATAGTTGTTCGCGGCTGTGGCTGGTGTTTCCCCTGCTGTTGTAGCGATGTGAAGCAGATGAGGTGGGGCGTCCTGCTGAGTCCGTGGTTTTTTTGCACAATAGTTTGAATTTTCGTTAATCATTGCGATATGTTTTAAAATTCCAACTATTTCCCAAGTTTATATTTAAAGTCTGTCTAGCGTGCAATACGCGAAACAAAGAAAAGGAGTTGTCCTTCTGGGGGACAACTAGGGGGCTCCTCCTCCTCTTTCACCTTCCTTTCCTCTCCAAAATAGTTGTTCGCGGCTGTGGCTGGTGTTTCCCCTGCTGTTGTAGCGATGTGAAGCAGATGGCGTGGGGCTTCCTGCTGAGTCCGTAGTTTTTTTGCAAAATAGTTTGAATTTTCGTTAAACATTGCGATATGTTTTAAAATCCCGACTATTTCCGAAGTTTATATTTAAAGTCTGTCTAGCGTGCAATACGCGAAACAATCATAAATAGTTGTCCTACTGGGGGACAACTATGGGGCTCCTTCTCCCCTTCCCCGTTCCTTCCCTCTCCAAAATATTTGTTCGCCGCTGTGGCTGGTGTTTCCCCTGATGTTGTAGCGATGTGAAGCAGATGGCGTGGGGAGTCCTGCTGAGTCCGTGGTTTTTTTGCAAAATAGTTTGAATTTTCGTTAAACATTGCGATATGTTTTAAAATCCCATCTATTTCCGAAGTTCATATTTAAAGTCTGTCTAGCGTGCAATACGCGAAACAAACGTAAAGAGTTGTCGTACTGGGGGTAAACTAGGCGACTCCTTTTCATCTTTCTCCTTCCTTTCCACTCCAAAATAGTTGTTCGCGCCTGTGGCTGGTGTTTCCCCTGCTGTTGTAGCGATGTGAAGCAGATGGCGTAAGGCGTTCTGCTGAGTCCGTGGTTTTTTTGCAAAATAGTTTGAATTTTCGTTAAACATTGCGATATGTTTTAAAATCCCAACTATTTCCGAAGTTTATATTTAAAGTCTGTCTAGCGTGCAATACGCGAAACAAGCATAAAGAATTGTCCTACTGGGGGACAATTAGGGGGCTCCCCTTCCCGTTCACCCTTCCTATCCTCTCCAAAATAGTTGTTCGCGGCTGTGGCTGGTGTTTCCCCTGCTGTTGTACCGATGTGAAGCAGATGCGTGGGGCGTGCTGCTGAATCCGCAAAATAGTTATAATTTTTGTTGATGATTGCTATATGTTTTAAAATCCAACAATTTCCGAAGTTTATATTTAAAGTCTGTCTAGCGTGCAATACGCGAAACAAACATAAAGAGTTGGCCTACAGGGGGTCAACTAGGGGCTCCTCCTCCTCTTTCACCTTCCTTTCCTCTCCAAAATAGTTGTTCGCGGCTGTGGCTGGTGTTTCCCCTGCTGTTGTAGCGATGTGAAGCAGATGAGGTGGGGCGTCCTTCTGAGTCCGTGGTTTTTTTGCAAAATAGTTTGATTTTTCGTTAAACATTGCGATATGTTTTAAAATCCCAACTATTTCCGAAGTTTTTTTAAAAGTCTGTCTAGCGTGCAATACGCGAAACAAGCATAAAGAGTTGTCCTTCTGGGGGACAACTAGGGGGCTCCTCCTCCTCTTTCACCTTCCTTTCCTCTCCAAAAAAGTTGTTCGCGGCTGTGGCTGGTGTTTACCCTGCTGTTGTAGCGATGTGAAGCAGATGGCGTGGGGCTTCCTACTGAGTCCGTGGTTTATGTGCAAAATAGTTTGAATTTTCGTTAAACATTGCGATATGGTTTAAAATTCCAACTATTTCCCAAGTTTATATTTAAAGTCTGCCTAGCGTGCAATACGCGAAACAAACATAAAGAGTTGGCCTACTGGGGGTCAACTAGGGGCTCCTCCTCTACTTTCACCTTCCTTTCCTCTCCAAAATAGTTGTACGCGGCTGTGGCTGGTGTTTCCCCTGCTGTTGTAGCGATGTGAAGCAGATGAGGTGGGGCGTCCTGCTGAGTCCGTGGTTTTTTTGCCCAATAGTTTGAATTTTCGTTAATCATTGCGATATGTTTTAAAATTCCAACTATTTCCCAAGTTTATATTTAAAGTCTGTCTAGCGTGCAATACGCGAAACAAAGAAAAGGAGTTGTCCTTCTGGGGGACAACCAGGGGGCTCCTCCTCCTCTTTCACCTTCCTTTCCTCTCCAAAATAGTTGTTCGCGGCTGTGGCTGGTGTTTCCCCTGCTGTTGTAGCGATGTGAAGCAGATGGCGTGGGGCTTCCTGCTGAGTCCGTAGTTTTTTTGCAAAATAGTTTGAATTTTCGTTAAACATTGCGATATGTTTTAAAATCCCGACTATTTCCGAAGTTTATATTTAAAGTCTGTCTAGCGTGCAATACGCGAAACAATCATAAATAGTTGTCCTACTGGGGGACAACTAGGGGGCTCCTCCTCCCCTTCCCCGTTCCTTCCCTCTCCAAAATATTTGTTCGCCGCTGTGGCTGGTGTTTCCCCTGATGTTGTAGCGATGTGAAGCAGATGGCGTGGGGATTCCTGCTGAGTCCGTGGTTTTTTTGCAAAATAGTTTGAATTTTCGTTAAACATTGCGATATGTTTTAAAATCCCATCTATTTCCGAAGTTCATATTTAAAGTCTGTCTAGCGTGCAATACGCGAAACAAACGTAAAGAGTTGTCGTACTGGGGGTAAACTAGGGGACTCCTTTTCCTCTTTCTCCTTCCTTTCCACTCCAAAATAGTTGTTCGCGGCTGTGGCTGGTGTTTCCCCTGCTGTTGTAGCGATGTGAAGCAGATGGCGTAAGGCGTTCTGCTGAGTCCGTGGTTTTTTTGCAAAATAGTTTGAATTTTCGTTAAACATTGCGATATGTTTTAAAATCCCAACTATTTCCGAAGTTTATATTTAAAGTCTGTCTAGCGTGCAATACGCGAAACAAGCATAAAGAATTGTCCTACTGGGGGACAATTAGGGGGCTCCCCTTCCCGTTCACCCTTCCTATCCTCTCCAAAATAGTTGTTCGGGGCTGTGGTTGGTGTTTCTCCTGCTGTTGTAGCGATGTGAAGCAGATGGCGTAGGTCGTTCTGCTGAGTACGTGATTTTTATGCAAAATAATTTGAATTTTCGTTAAACATTGCGATATGTTTTACAATCCCAACTATTTCCGAAGTTTATATTTAAAGTCTTTCTTGCGTGCAATACGCGAAACATACATAAAGAGTTGTCCAACTGGAGGACAACTAGGGGGCTCCTGCTCCTCTTTCTCCTTCCTTTCCTCTCCAAAATAGTTGTTCGCGGCTGTGGCTGGTGTTTCCCCTGCTGTTGTAGCGATGTGAAGCAGATGGCGTAGGGCGTTCTGCTGAGTCCGTGGTTTTATGCAAAATAGTTTGAATTTTCGATAAACATTGCGATATGTTTTAAAATCCCAACTATTTCCGAAGTTAATATTTAAAGACTGTCTAGCGTGCAATCCGCGAAACCAACATAAAGAGTTGTCCTACTGGGGGACAACTAGGGGGCTCCTCCTCCTCTTTCACCTTCCTTTCCTCTCCAAAATAGTTGTTCGCGGCTGTGGCTGGTGTTTCCCCTGCTGTTGTAGCGATGTGAAGCAGATGAGGTGGGGCGTCCTGCTGAGTCCGTGGTTTTTTTGCAAAATAGTTTGAATTTTCGTTAAACATTGCGATATGTTTTAAAATCCCAACTATTTCCGAAGTTTATATTTAAAGTCTGTCTATCATGCAATACGCGAAACAAACAAAAAGAGTTGTCCTTCTGGGGGACAACTAGGGGGCTCCTCCTCCTCTATCACCTTCCTTTCCTCTCCAAAAAAGTTGTTCGCGGCTGTGGCTGGTGTTTCCCCTGCTGTTGTAGCGATGTGAAGCAGATGGCGTGGGGCTTCCTACTGAGTCCGTGGTTTATGTGCAAAATAGTTTGAATTTTCGTTAAACATTGCGATATGTTTTAAAATCCCGACTATTTCCGAAGTTTATATTTAAAGTCTGTCTAGCGTGCAATACGCGAAACAAGCATAAAGAGTTGTCCTACTGGGGGACAACTAGGGGGCTCTTCCTCCCCTTCCCCCTTCCTTTCCTCTCCAAAATATTTGTTCGCGGCTGTGGCTGGTGTTTCCCCTGATGTTGTAGCGATGTGAAGCAGATGGCGTGGGGAGTCCTCCTGAGTCCGTGGTTTTTTTGCAAAATAGTTTGAATTTTCTTCTCAACATTGCGATATGTTTTAAAATCCCAACTATTTCCGAAGTTTATATTTAAAGTCTGTCTAGCGTGCAATACGCGAAACAAGCATAAAGAGTTGTGCTACTGGGGGACAACTAGGGGGCTTCTCCTCCCCTTCCCCCTTCCTTTCCTCTCCAAAATATTTGTTCGCGGCTGTGGCTGGTGTTTCCCCTGATGTTGTAGCGATGTGAAGCAGATGGCGTGGGGAGTCCTGCTGAGTCCGTGGTTTTTTTGCAAAATAGTTTGAATTTTCTTCTCAACATTGCGATATGTTTTAAAATCCCAACTATTTCCGAAGTTTATATTTAAAGTCTGTCTAGCGTGCAATACGCGAAACAAACATAAAGAGTTGGCCTACTGGGGGTCAACTAGGGGCTCCTCCTCCTCTTTCACCTTCCTTTCCTCTCCAAAATAGTTGTTCGCGGCTGTGGCTGGTGTTTCCCCTGCTGTTGTAGCGATGTGAAGCAGATGAGGTGGGGCGTCCTGCTGAGTCCGTGGTTTTTTTGCACAATAGTTTGAATTTTCGTTAATCATTGCGATATGTTTTAAAATTCCAACTATTTCCCAAGTTTATATTTAAAGTCTGTTTAGCGTGCAATACGCGAAACAAAGAAAAGGAGTTGTCCTTCTGGAGGACAACTAGGGGGCTCCTCCTCCTCTTTCACCTTCTTTTCCTCTCCAAAATAGTTGTTCGCGGCTGTGGCTGGTGTTTCCCCTGCTGTTGTAGCGATGTGAAGCAGATGGCGTGGGGCTTCCTGCTGAGTCCGTAGTTTGTTTGCAAAATAGTTTGAATTTTCGTTAAACATTGCGATATGTTTTAAAATCCCGACTATTTCCGAAGTTTATATTTAAATTCTGTCTAGCGTGCAATACGCGAAACAATCATAAATAGTTGTCCTACTGGGGGACAACTAGGGGGCTCCTCCTCCCCTTCCCCGTTCCTTCCCTCTCCAAAATATTTGTTCGCCGCTGTGGCTGGTGTTTCCCCTGATGTTGTAGCGATGTGAAGCAGATGGCGTGGGGAGTCCTGCTGAGTCCGTGGTTTTTTTGCAAAATAGTTTGAATTTTCGTTAAACATTGCGATATGTTTTAAAATCCCAACTATTTCCGAAGTTCATATTTAAAGTCTGTCTAGCGTGCAATACGCGAAACAAACGTAAAGAGTTGTCGTACTGGGGGTAAACTAGGGGACTCCTTTTCCTCTTTCTCCTTCCTTTCCACTCCAAAATAGTTGATCGCGGCTGTGGCTGGTGTTTCCCCTGCTGTTGTAGCGATGTGAAGCAGATGGCGTAAGGCGTTCTGCTGAGTCCGTGGTTTTTTTGCAAAATAGTTTGAATTTTCGTTAAACATTGCGATATGTTTTACAATCCCAACTATTTCCGAAGTTTATATTTAAAGTCTTTCTTGCGTGCAATACGCGAAACACACATAAAGAGTTGTCCAACTGGAGGACAACTAGGGGGCTCCTCCTCCTCTTTCTCCTTCCTTTCCTCTCCAAAATATTTGTTCGCGGCTGTGGCTGGTGTTTCCCCTGCTGTTGTACCGATGTGAAGCAGATGACGTGGGGCGTGCTGCTGAGTCCGCAAAATAGTTTGAACTTTTGTTGAAGATTGCTATATGTTTTAAAATCCAACTATTTCCGAAGTTTATATTTAAAGTCTGTCTAACGTTCAATACGCGAAACCAACATAAAGAGTTGTCCTACTGGGGGACAACTAGGGGGCTCCTCCTCCTCTTTCACCTTCCTTTCCTCTCCAAAATAGTTGTTCGCGGCTGTGGCTGGTGTTTCCCCTGCTGTTGTAGCGATGTGAAGCATATGGCGTGGGGCTTCCTGCTGAGTCCGTGGTTTTTTTGCAAAATAGTTTCAATTTTCGTTAAACATTGCGATATGTTTTAAAATCCCGACTATTTCCGAAGTTTATAATTAAAGTCTATCTAGCGTGCAATACGCGAAACAAACATAAAGAGTTGTCCTACTGGGGGACAACTAGGGGGCTCCTCCTCCCCTTCCCCCTTCCTTTCCTCTCCAAAATATTTGTTCGCGGCTATGGCTGGTGTTTCCCCTGATGTTGTAGCGATGTGAAGCAGATGGCGTGGGGAGTCCTGCTGAGTCCGTGGTTTTTTTGCAAAATACTTTGAATTTTCGTTAAACATTGCGATATGTTTTAAAATCCCAACTATTTCCGAAGTTTATATTTAAAGTCTGTCTAGCGTGCAATACGCGAAACAAGCATAAAGAGTTGTCCTTCTGAGGGACAACTAGGGGGCTTCTCCTCCTCTTTCTCCTTCCTTTCCTCTCCAAAATAGTTGTTCGCGGCTGTGGCTGGTGTTTCCCCTGCTGTTGTACCGATGTGAAGCAGATGACGTGGGGCGTGCTGCTGAGTCCGCAAAATGGTTTTAATTTTTGTTGAAGATTGCTATATGTTTTAAAATCCAACTATTTCCGAAGTTTATATTTAAAGTCTGTCTAGCGTGCAATACGCGAAACAAACATAAAGAGTTGTCCAACTGGGGGACAACTAGGGGCTCCTCCTCCTCGTTCACCTTCCTTTCCTCTCCAAAATAGTTGTTCGCGGCTGTGGCTGGTGTTTCCCCTGCTGTTGTAGCGATGTGAAGCAGATGGCGTAGGGCGTTCTGCTGAGTCCGTGGTTTTTATGCAAAATAGTTTGAATTTTCGATAAACATTGCGATATGTTTTAAAATCCCAACTATTTCCGAAGTTAATATTTAAAGTCTGTCTAGCGTGCAATACGCGAAACGAACATAAAGAGTTGTCCTACTGGGGGACAACTAGGGGGCTCCTCCTCCTCTTTCACCTTCCTTTCCTCTCCAAAATAGTTGTTCGCGGCTGTGGCTGGTGTTTCCCCTGCTGTTGTAGCGATGTGAAGCAGATGAGGTGGGGCGTCCGTCTGAGTCCGTGGTTTTTTTGCAAAATAGTTTGAATTTTCGTTAAACATTGCGATATGTTTTAAAATCCCAACTATTTCCGAAGTTTATATTTAAAGTCTGTCTAGCATGCAATACGCGAAACAAACAAAAAGAGTTGTCCTTCTGGGGGACAACTAGGGGGCTCCTCCTCCTCTTTCACCTTCCTTTCCTCTCCAAAATAGTTGTTCGCGGCTGTGGCTGGTGTTTCCCCTGCTGTTGTAGCGAAGTGAAGCATATGGCGTGGGGCTTCCTGCTGAGTCCGTGGTTTTTTTGCAAAATAGTTTCAATTTTCGTTAAACATTGCGATATGTTTTAAAATCCCGACTATTTCCGAAGTTTATATTTAAAGTCTGTCTAGCGTGCAATACGCGAAACAAGCGTAAAGAGTTGTCCTACTGGGGGACAACTAGGGGGCTCCTCCTCCCTTCCCCCTTCCTTTCCTCTCCAAAATATTTGTTCGCGGCTATGGCTGGTGTTTCCCCTGATGTTGTAGCGATGTGAAGCAGATGGCGTGGGGAGTCCTGCTGAGTCCGTGGTTTTTTTGCAAAATAGTTTGAATTTTCGTTAAACATTGCGATATGTTTTAAAATCCCAACTATTTCCGAAGTTTATATTTAAAGTCTGTCTAGCGTGCAATACGCGAAACAAGCATAAAGAGTTGTCCTTCTGGGGGACAACTAGGGGGCTCCTCCTCCTCTTTCTCCTTCCTTTCCTCTCCAAAATAGTTGTTCGCGGCTGTTGCTGGTGTTTCCCCTGCTGTTGTACCGATGTGAAGCAGATGACGTGGTGCGTGCTGCTGAGTCCGCAAAATGGTTTTAATTTTTGTTGAAGATTGCTATATGTTTTAAAATCCAACTATTTCCGAAGTTTATATTTAAAGTCTGTCTAGCGTGCAATACGCGAAACAAACATAAAGAGTTGTCCTACTGGGGGACAACTAGGGGCTCCTCCTCCTCTCTCACCTTCCTTTCCTCTCCAAAATAGTTGTTCGCGGCTGTGGCTGGTGTTTCCCCTGCTGTTGTAGCGATGTGAAGCAGATGGCGTGGGGTTTCCTGCTGAGTCCGTGTTTTTTTTGCAAAATAGTTTGTATTTTCGTTAAACATTGCGATATGTTTTAAATTCCAAACTATTTCCGAAGTTCATATTTAAAGTCTGTCTAGCGTGCAATACGCGAAACAAACATAAAGAGTTGTCCTACTGGGGGACAACTAGGGGGCTCCTCTTCCTCTTTCTCCTTCCTTTCCTCTCCAAAATAGTTGTTCGCGGCTGTGGCTGGTGTTTCCCCTGCTGTTGAAGAGATGTGAAGCAGATGACGTGGGGCGTCCTGCTGAGTCCGTGTTTTTTTTTGCAAAATACTTTAAATTTTCGTTAAACATTGCGATATATTGTAAAATCCCAAATATTTCCGAATTTTATATTTAAAGTCTGTCTAGCGTGCAATACGCTAAACAAACATAATGAGTTGTCCTACTGGGGGACAACTAGGGGGCTCCTCCTCCCCTTCCCCCTTCCTTTCCTCTCCAAAATAGTTGTTCGCGGCTGTGGCCGGTGTTTCCCCTGCTGTTGTAGCGATGTGAAGCAGATGGCGTGGGACGTCCTGCTGAGTCCGTGGTTTTTTTGCAAAATAATTTGAATATTCGTTAAACATTGCGATGTGTTTTACAATCCCAACTATTTCCGAAGTTTATATTTAAAGTCTGTCTAGCGTGCAAAACGCGAAACAAACATAAAGAGTTGTCCTACTGGGGGACAACTAGGGGGCTCCTCCTCCTCTTTCTCCTTCCTTTCCTTTCCAAAATAGTTGTTCGCGGCTGTGGCTGGTGTTTCCCCTGCTGTTGTAGCGATGTGAAGCAGATGGCGTAGGGCGTTCTGCTGAGTTCGTGGTTTTTATGCAAAATAGTTTGATTTTTCGATAAACATTGCGATATGTTTTAAAATCCCAACTATTTCCGAAGTTTATATCTAAAGTCTGTCTAGCGTGCAATACGCGAAACCAACATAAAGAGTTGTCCTACTGGGGGACAACTAGGGGGCTCCTCCTCCTCTTTCACCTTCCTTTCCTCTCCAAAATAGTTGTTCGCGGCTGTGGCTGGTGTTTCCCCTGCTGTTGTAGCGATGTGAAGCAGATGAGGTGGGGCGTCCTGCTGAGTCCGTGGTTTTTTTGCAAAATAGTTTGAATTTTCGTTAAACATTGCGATATGTTTTAAAATCCCAACTATTTCCGAAGTTTATATTTAAAGTCTGTCTAGCATGCAATACGCGAAACAAACAAAAAGAGTTGTCCTTCTGGGGGACAACTAGGGGGCTCCTCCTCCTCTTTCACCTTCCTTTCCTCTCCAAAATAGTTGTTCGCGGCTGTGGCTGGTGTTTCCCCTGATGTTGTCGCGATGTGAAGCAGATGGCGTGGGGCTTCCTGCTGAGTCCGTAGTTTTTTTGCAAAATAGTTTGAATTTTCGTTAAACATTGCGATATGTTTTAAAATCCCGACTATTTCCGAAGTTTATATTGAAAGTCTGTCTAGCGTGCAATACGCGAAACAATCATAAATAGTTGTCCTACTGGGGGACAACTAGGGGGCTCCTCCTCCCCTTCCCCGTTCCTTCCCTCTCCAAAATATTTGTTCGCCGCTGTGGCTGGTGTTTCCCCTGATGTTGTAGCGATGTGAAGCAGATGGCGTGGGGAGTCCTGCTGAGTCCGTGGTTTTTTTGCAAAATACTTTGAATTTTCGTTAAACATTGCGATATGTTTTAAAAATCCCAACTATTTCCGAAGTTCATATTTAAAGTCTGTCTAGCGTGCAATACGCGAAACAAACGTAAAGAGTTGTCGTACTGGGGGTAAACTAGGGGACTCCTTTTCCTCTTTCTCCTTCCTTTCCACTCCAAAATAGTTGTTCGCGGCTGTGGCTGGTGTTTCCCCTGCTGTTGTAGCGATGTGAAGCAGATGGCGTAAGGCGTTCTGCTGAGTCCGTGTTTTTTTTGCAAAATAGTTTGAATTTTCGTTAAACATTGCGATATGTTTTACAATCCCAACTATTTCCGAAGTTTATATTTAAAGTCTTTCTTGCGTGCAATACGCGAAACACACATAAAGAGTTGTCCAACTGGAGGACAACTAGGGGGCTCCTCCTCCTCTTTCTCCTTCCTTTCCTCTCCAAAATAGTTGTTCGCGGCTGTGGCTGGTGTTTCCCCTGCTGTTGTACCGATGTGAAGCAGATGACGTGGGGCGTGCTGCTGAGTCCGCAAAATAGTTTGAATTTTTGTTGAAGATTGCTATATGTTTTAAAATCCAACTATTTCCGAAGTTTATATTTAAAGTCTGTCTAACGTTCAATACGCTAAACTAACCTTCAGTTGTCCTACTGAGGGACAACCGGGGGGCTCCTCCTCCTCTTCCCCCTTCCTTTCCTCTCCAAAATCGTTGTTCGCGTCTGTGGCTGGTGTTTCCCCTGCTGTTGTAGCGATGTGAAGCAGATGGCGTGGGGCGTCCTGCTGAGTCCGTGGTTTTTTTGCAAAGTAATTTGAATTTTCGTTAAACATTGCGATATGTTTTACAATCCCAACTATTTCCGAAGTTTATATTTAAAGTCTTTCTAGCGTGCAATACGCGAAACAAACATAAAGAGTTGTCCAACTGGGGGACAACTAGGGGGCTCCTCCTCCTCTTTCTCCTTCCTTTCGTCTCCAAAATAGTTGTTCGCGGCTGTGGCTGGTGTTTCCCCTGCTGTTGTAGCGATGTGAAGCAGATGGCGTAGGGCGTTCTGCTGAGTCCGTGGTTTTTATGCAAAATAGTTTGAATTTTCGATAAACATTGCGATATGTTTTAAAATCCCAACTATTTCCGAAGTTAATATTTAAAGACTGTCTAGCGTGCAATACGCGAAACCAACATAAAGAGTTGTCCTACTGGGGGACAACTAGGGGGCTCCTCCTCCTCTTTCACCTTCCTTTCCTCTCCAAAATAGTTGTTTGCGGCTGTGGCTGGTGTTTCCCCTGCTGTTGTAGCGATGTGAAGCAGATGAGGTGGGGGCGTCCTGCTGAGTCCGTGGTTTTTTTTGCAAAATAGTTTGAATTTTCGTTAAACATTGCGATATGTTTTAAAATCCCAACTATTTCCGAAGTTTATATTTAAAGTCTGTCTAGCATGCAATACGCGAAACAAACAAAAAGAGTTGTCCTTCTGGGGGACAACTAGGGGGCTCCTCCTCCTCTTTCACCTTCCTTTCCTCTCTAAAATAGAGTTTCGCGGCTGTGGCTGGTGTTTCCCCTGCTGTTGTAGCGATGTGAAGCATATGGCGTGGGGCTTCCTGCTGAGTCCGTGGTTTTTTTTGTAAAATAGTTTCAATTTTCGTTAAACATTGCGATATGTTTTAAAATCCCGACTATTTCCGAAGTTTATATTTAAAGTCTGTCTAGCGTGCAATACGCGAAACAAACATAAAGAGTTGTCCTACTGGGGGACAACTAGGGGGCTCCTCCTCCCCTTCCCCCTTCCTTTCATCTCCAAAATATTTGTTCGCGGCTATGGCTGGTGTTTCCCCTGATGTTGTAGCGATGTGAAGCAAATGGCGTGGGGAGTCCTGCTGAGTCCGTGGTTTTTTTGCAAAATAGTTTGAAATTTCGTTAAACATTGCGATATGTTTTAAAATCCCAACTATTTCCGAAGTTTATATTTAAAGTCTGTCTAGCGTGCAATACGCGAAACAAGCATAAAGAGTTGTCCTTCTGGGGGACAACTAGGGGCCTCCTCCTCCTCTTTCTCCTTCCTTTCCTCTCCAAAATAGTTGTTCGCGGCTGTGGCTGGTGTTTCCCCTGCTGTTGTACCGATGTGAAGCAGATGACGTGGGGCGTGCTGCTGAGTCCGCAAAATGGTTTTAATTTTTGTTGAAGATTGCTATATGTTTTAAAATCCAACTATTTCCGAAGTTTATATTTAAAGTCTGTCTAGCGTGCAATACGCGAAACAAACATAAAGAGTTGTCCTACTGGGGGACAACTAGGGGCTCCTCCTCCTCTTTCACCTTCCTTTCCTCTCCAAAATAGTTGTTCGCGGCTGTGGCTGGTGTTTCCCCTGCTGTTGTAGCGATGTGAAGCAGATGGCGTAGGGCGTTCTGCTGAGTCCGTGGTTTTTATGCAAAATAGTTTGAATTTTCGATAAACATTGCGATATGTTTTAAAATCCCAACTATTTCCGAAGTTAATATTTAAAGTCTGTCTAGCGTGCAATACGCGAAACGAACATAAAGAGTTGTCCTCCTGGGGGACAACTAGGGGGCTCCTCCTCCTCTTTCACCTTCCTTTCCTCTCCAAAATAGTTGTTCGCGGCTGTGGCTGGTGTTTCCCCTGCTGTTGTAGCGATGTGAAGCAGATGAGGTGGGGCGTCCTGCTGAGTCCGTGGTTTTTTTGCAAAATAGTTTGAATTTTCGTTAAACATTGCGATATGTTTTAAAATCCCAACTATTTCCGAAGTTTATATTTAAAGTCTGTCTAGCATGCAATACGCGAAACAAACAAAAAGAGTTGTCCTTCTGGGGGACAACTAGGGGGCTCCTCCTCCTCTTTCACCTTCCTTTCCTCTCCAAAATAGTTGTTCGCGGCTGTGGCTGGTGTTTCCCCTGCTGTTGTAGCGATGTGAAGCATATGGCGTGGGGCTTCCTGCTGAGTCCGTGGTTTTTTTGCAAAATAGTTTCAATTTTCGTTAAACATTGCGAAATGTTTTAAAATCCCGACTATTTCCGAAGTTTATATTTAAAGTCTATCTAGCGTGCAATACGCGAAACAAGCATAAAGAGTTGTCCTACTGTCCTACTGGGGGACAACTAGGGGGCTCCTCCTCCCCTTCCCCCTTCCTTTCCTCTCCAAAATATTTGTTCGCGGCTATGGCTGGTGTTTCCCCTGATGTTGTAGCGATGTGAAGCAGAAGGCGTGGGGAGTCCTGCTGAGTCCGTGGTTTTTTTGCAAAATGGTTTGAATTTTCGTTAAACATTGCGATATGTTTTAAAATCCCAACTATTTCCGAAGTTTATATTTAAAGTCTGTCTAGCGTGCAATACGCGAAACAAGCATAAAGAGTTGTCCTACTGGGGGACAACTAGGGGGCTCCTCCTCCTCTTTCTCCTTCCTTTCCTATCCAAAATAGTTGTTCGCGGCTGTGGCTGGTGTTTCCCCTGCTGTTGTACCGATGTGAAGCAGATGACGTGGGGCGTGCTGCTGAGTCCGCAAAATGGTTTTAATTTTTGTTGAAGATTGCTATATGTTTTAAAATCCAACTATTTCCGAAGTTTATATTTAAAGTCTGTCTAGCGTGCAATACGCGAAACAAACATAAAGAGTTGTCCTACTGGGGGACAACTAGGGGCTCCTCCTCCTCTTTCACCTTCCTTTCCTCTCCAAAATAGTTGTTCGCGGCTGTGGCTGGTGTTTCCCCTGCTGTTGTAGCGATGTGAAACAGATGGCGTAGGGCGTTCTGCTGAGTCCGTGGTTTTTATGCAAAATAGTTTGAATTTTCGATAAACATTGCGATATGTTTTAAAATCCCAACTATTTCCGAAGTTAATATTTAAAGTCTGTCTAGCGTGCAATACGCGAAACGAACATAAAGAGTTGTCCTACTGGGGGACAACTAGGGGGCTCCTCCTCCTCTTTCACCTTCCTTTCCTCTCCAAAATAAATGTTCGCGGCTGTGGCTGGTGTTTCCCCTGCTGTTGTAGCGATGTGAAGCAGATGAGGTGGGGCGTCCTGCTGAGTACGTGGTTTTTTTGCAAAATAGTTTGAATTTTCGTTAAACATTGCGATATGTTTTAAAATCCCAACTATTTCCGAAGTTTATATTTAAAGTCTGTCTAGCATGCAATACGCGAAACAAACAAAAAGAGTTGTCCTTCTGGGGGACAACTAGGGGGCTCCTCCTCCTCTTTCACCTTCCTTTCCTCTCCAAAATAGTTGTTCGCGGCTGTGGCTGGTGTTTCCCCTGCTGTTGTAGCGATGTGAAGCATATGGCGTGGGGCTTCCTGCTGAGTCCGTGGTTTTTTTTGCAAAATAGTTTCAATTTTCGTTAAACATTGCGATATGTTTTAAAATCCCGACTATTTCCGAAGTTTATATTTAAAGTCTGTCTAGCGTGCAATACGCGAAACAAGCATAAAGAGTTGTCCTACTGGGGGACAACTAGGGGGCTCCTCCTCCCCTTCCCCCTTCCTTTCCTCTCCAAAATATTTGTTCGCGGCTATGGCTGGTGTTTTTTCCCTGATGTTGTAGCGATGTGAAGCAGATGGCGTGGGGAGTCCTGCTGAGTCCGTGGTTTTTTTGCAAAATAGTTTGAATTTTCGTTAAACATTGCGATATGTTTTAAAATCCCAACTATTTCCGAAGTTTATATTTAAAGTCTGTCTAGCGTGCAATACGCGAAACAAGCATAAAGAGTTGTCCTTCTGGTGGACAACTAGGGGGCTCCTCCTCCTCTTTCTCCTTCCTTTCCTCTCCAAAATAGTTGTTCGCGGCTGTGGCTGGTGTTTCCCCTGCTGTTGTACCGATGTGAAGCAGATGACGTGGGGCGTGCTGCTGAGTCCGCAAAATGGTTTTAATTTTTGTTGAAGATTGCTATATGTTTTAAAATCCAACTATTTCCGAAGTTTATATTTAAAGTCTGTCTAGCGTGCAATACGCGAAACAAACATAAAGAGTTGTCCTACTGGGGGACAACTAGGGGCTCCTCCTCCTCTCTCACCTTCCTTTCCTCTCCAAAATAGTTGTTCGCGGCTGTGGCTGGTGTTTCCCCTGCTGTTGAAGAGATGTGAAGCAGATGACGTGGGGCGTCCTGGTGAGTCCGTGTTTTTTTTGCAAAATACTTAAAATTTTCGTTAAACATTGCGATATGTTGTAAAATCCCAAATATTTCCGAATTTTATATTTAAAGTCTGTCTAGCGTGCAATACGCTAAACAAACATAATGAGTTGTCCTACTGGGGGACAACTAGGGGGCTCCTCCTCCCCTTCCCCCTTCCTTTCCTCTCCAAAATAGTTGTTCGCGGCTGTGGCCGGTGTTTCCCCTGCTGTTGTAGCGATGTGAAGCAGATGGCGTGGGACGTCCTGCTGAGTCCGTGATTTTTTTGCAAAATAATTTGAATTTTCGTTAAACATTGCGATGTGTTTTACAATCCCAACTATTTCCGAAGTTTATATTTAAAGTCTGTCTGGCGTGCAAAACGCGAAACAAACATAAAGAGTTGTCCTACTGGGGGACAACTAGGGGGCTCCTCCTCCTCTTTCTCCTTCCTTTCCTCTCCAAAATAGTTGTTCGCGGCTGTGGCTGGTGTTTCCCCTGCTGTTGTAGCGATGTGAAGCAGATGGCGTAGGGCGTTCTGCTGAGTTCGTGGTTTTTATGCAAAATAGTTTGATTTTTCGATAAACATTGCGATATGTTTTAAAATCCCAACTATTTCCGATGTTTATATCTAAAGTCTGTCTAGCGTGCAATACGCGAAACCAACATAAAGAGTTGTCCTACTGGGGGACAACTAGGGGGCTCCTCCTCCTCTTTCACCTTCCTTTCCTCTCCAAAATAGTTGTTCGCGGCTGTGGCTGGTGTTTCCCCTGCTGTTGTAGCGATGTGAAGCAGATGACGTGGGGCGTCCTGCTGAGTCCGTGGTTTTTTTGCAAAATAGTTTGAATTTTCGTTAAACATTGCGATATGTTTTAAAATCCCAACTATTTCCGAAGTTTATATTTAAAGTCTGTCTAGCATGCAATACGCGAAACAAACAAAAAGAGTTGTCCTTCTGGGGGACAACTAGGGGGCTCCTCCTCCTCTTTCACCTTCCTTTCCTCTCCAAAATAGTTGTTCGCGGCTGTGGCTGGTGTTTCCCCTGCTGTTGTAGCGATGTGAAGCATATGGCGTGGGGCTTCCTGCTGAGTCCGTGGTTTTTTTGCAAAATAGTTTCAATTTTCGTTAAACATTGCGATATGTTTTAAAATCCCGACTATTTCCGAAGTTTATATTTAAAGTCTGTCTAGCGTGCAATACGCGAAACAAGCATAAAGAGTTGTCCTACTGGGGGACAACTAGGGGGCTCCTCCTCCCCTTCCCCCTTCCTTTCCTCTCCAAAATATTTGTTCGCGGCTATGGCTGGTGTTTCCCCTGATGTTGTAGCGATGTGAAGCAGATGGCGTGGGGAGTCCTGCTGAGTCCGTGGTTTTTTTGCAAAATAGTTTGAATTTTCGTTAAACATTGCGGTATGTTTTAAAATCCCAACTATTTCCGAAGTTTATATTTAAAGTCTGTCTAGCGTGCAATACGCGAAACAAGCATAAAGAGTTGTCCTTCTGGGGGACAACTAGGGGGCTCCTCCTCCTCTTTCTCCTTCCTTTCCTCTCCAAAATAGTTGTTCGCGGCTGTGGCTGGTGTTTCCCCTGCTGTTGTACCGATGTGAAGCAGATGACGTGGGGCGTGCTGCTGAGTCCGCAAAATGGTTTTAACTTTTGTTGAAGATTGCTATATGTTTTAAAATCCAACTATTTCCGAAGTTTACATTTAAAGTCTGTCTAGCGTGCAATACGCGAAACAAACATAAAGAGTTGTCCTACTGGGGGACAACTAGGGGCTCCTCCTCCTCTCTCACCTTCCTTTCCTCTCCAAATTAGTTGTTCGCGGCATTGGCTGGTGTTTCCCCTGCTGTTGTAGCGATGTGAAGCAGATGGCGTGGGGTTTCCTGCTGAGTCCGTGTTTTTTTTTGCAAAATAGTTTGTATTTTCGTTAAACATTGCGATATGTTTTAAATTCCAAACTATTTCCGAAGTTCATATTTAAAGTCTGTCTAGCGTGCAATACGCGAAACAAACATAAAAAGTTGTCCTACTGGGGGACAACTAGGGGGCTCCTCTTCCTCTTTCTCCTTCCTTTCCTCTCCAAAATAGTTGTTCGCGGCTGTGGCTGGTGTTTCCCCTGCTGTTGAAGAGATGTGAAGCAGATGACGTGGGGCGTCCTGCTGAGTCCGTGGTTTTTTTGCAAAATACTTTAAATTTTCGTTAAACATTGCGATATGTTGTAAAATCCCAAATATTTCCGAATTTTTTATTTAAAGTCTGTCTAGCGTGCAATACGCTAAACAAACATAATGAGTTTTCCTACTGGGGGACAACTAGGGGGCTCCTCCTCCCCTTCCCCCTTCCTTTCCTCTCCAAAATAGTTGTTCGCGGCTGTGGCCGGTGTTTCCCCTGCTGTTGTAGCGATGTGAAGCAGATGGCGTGGGACGTCCTGCTGAGTCCGTGGTTTTTTTGCAAAATAATTTGAATATTCGTTAAACATTGCGATGTGTTTTACAATCCCAACTATTTCCGAAGTTTATATTTAAAGTCTGTCTAGCGTGCAAAACGCGAAACAAACATAAAGAGTTGTCCTGCTTGGGGGCAACTAGGGGGCTCCTCCTCCTCTTTCTCCTTCCTTTCCTCTCCAAAATAGTTGTTCGCGGCTGTGGCTGGTGTTTCCCCTGCTGTTGTAGCGATGTGAAGCAGATGGCGTAGGGCGTTCTGCTGAGTTCGTGGTTTTTATGCAAAATATTTTGATTTTTCGATGAACATTGCGATATGTTTTAAAATCCCAACTATTTCCGAAGTTTATATCTAAAGTCTGTCTAGCGTGCAATACGCGAAACCAACATAAAGAGTTGTCCTACCGGGGGACAACTATGGGCTCCTCCTCCTCTTTCACCTTCCTTTCCTCTCCAAAATAGTTGTTCGCGGCTGTGGCTGGTGTTTCCCATGCTGTTGTACCGATGTGAAGCAGATGACGTGGGGCGTGCTGCTGAGTCCGCAAAATAGTTTGAATTTTTGTTGAAGATTGCTATATGTTTAAAAATCCCAACTATTTCCGAAGTTTATATTTAAAGTCTGTCTAGCATGCAATACGCGAAACAAACATAAAGAGTTGTCCTACTGGGGGACAACTAGGGGCTCTTCCTCCTCTTTCACCTTCCTTTCCTCTCCAAAATATTTGTTCGCGGCTGTGGCTGGTGTTTCCCCTGCTGTTGTAGCGATGTGAAGCAGATGGCGTGGGGCTTCCTGCTGAGTCCGTGGTTTTTTTGCAAAATAGTTTGAATTTTCGTTAAACATTGCGATATGTTTTAAAATCCCGACTATTTCCGAAGTTTATACTTAAAGTCTGTCTAGCGTGAAATACGCGAAACAAGCATAAAGAGTTGTCCTACTGGGGGACAAATAGGGGGCTCCTCCTCCCCTTCCCCCTTCCTTTCCTCTCCAAAATATTTGTTCGCGGCTGTGGCTGGTGTTTCCCCTGATGTGGTAGCGATGTAAAGCAGATGGCGTGGGTAGTCCTGCTGAGTCCGTGGTTTTTTTACAAAATAGTTTCAATTTTCGTTAAACATTGCGATATGTTTTAAAATCCCAACTATTTCCCAAGTTTATATTTAAAGTCTGTCTAGCGTGCAATACGCGAAACACACATAAAGAGTTGTCCTACTGATGGACAACCAGGGGGCTCCTCCTCCTCTTTCTCCTTCCTTTCCTCTCCAAAATAGTTGTTCGCGGCTGTGGCTGGTGTTTCCCCTGCTGTTGTAGCGATGTGAAGCAGATGGCGCAGGGCGTTCTATTGAGTCCGTGGATTTTTTGCAAAATAATTTGAATTTTTGTTAAACATTGCGATATGTTTTAAAATCCCAACTATTTCCGAAGTTTATATTTAAAGTCTGCCTAGCGCTCAATACGCTTTACAAACATTAACAAGTGTCCTACTGGGGGAGAACTGCTGGGCTCCTCCTTCCCTTCATCCTTCCTTTCCTCTCCAGAATAGTTGTTCGTGGCTGTGGCTGGTGTTTCCCCTGCTGTTGTAGCGATGTGAAGCAGATGGCGTGGGGCGTCCTGCTGAGTCCGTGGTTTTCTCGCAAAATAGTTTGAATTTTTGTTAAACATTGCAATATGTTTTAAAATCCCAAATATTTCCGAAGTTTATATTTAAAGTGTGTATAGCGTGCAATACGCTAAACAAACATTAACAGTTGTCCTACTGGGGGACAACTTGGGGACTCCTCCTCCTCTTTCACCTTCCTTTCCTCTCCAAAATAGTTGTTCGCGGCTGTGGCTGGTGTTTCCCCTGCTGTTGTAGCGATGTGAAGCAGATGGCGTGGGGCGTCCTGCTGAGTCCGTGGTTTTTTTGCAAAATAGTTTGTATTTTTGTTAAACATTGCAATATGTTTTAAAATCCCAAATATTTCCGAAGTTTATATTTAAAGTGTGTATAGCGTGCAATACGCTAAACAAACCTTAACAGTTGTCCTACTGGGGGACAACTAGGGGGCTCCACCTCACCTTCCCCCTTCCTTTCCTCTCCAAAATATTTGTTCGCGGCTATGGCTGGTGTTTCCCCTGCTGTTGTAGCGATGTGAAGCATATGGCGTGGGGAGTCCTGCTGAGTCCGTGGTTTTTTTGCAAAATAGTTTGAATTTTCGTTAAACATTGCGATATGTTTTAAAAACCCAACTATTTCCGAAGTTTATATTTAAAGTCTGTCTAGCGTGCAATACGCGAAACAAGCATAAAGAGTTGTCCTACTGGGGGACAACTAGGGGGCTCTTCCTCCCCTTCCCCCTTCCTTTCCTCTCCAAAATATTTGTTCGCGGCTGTGGCTGGTGTTTCCCCAGATGTTGTAGCGATGTGAAGCAGATGGCGTGGGGAGTCCTCCTGAGTCCGTGTTTTTTTTGCAAAATAGTTTGAATTTTCGTTAATCATTGCGATATGTTTTAAAATTCCAACTATTTCCCAAGTTTATATTTAAAGTCTGTCTAGCGTGCAATACGCGAAACAAAGAAAAGGAGTTGTCCTTCTGGGGGACAACTAGGGGGCTCCTCCTCCTCTTACACCTTCTTTTCCTCTCCAAAATAGTTGTTCGCGGCTGTGGCTGGGGAGATGGCGTGGGGCTTCCTGCTGAGTCCGTAGTTTTTTTGCAAAATAGTTTGAATTTTCGTTAAACATTGCGATATGTTTTAAAATCCCGACTATTTCCGAAGTTTATATTTAAAGTCTGTCTAGCGTGCAATACGCGAAACAATCATAAATAGTTGTCCTACTGGGGGACAACTAGGGGGCTCCTCCTCCCCTTCCCCGTTCCTTCCCTCTCCAAAATATTTGTTCGCCGCTGTGGCTGGTGTCTCCCCTGATGTTGTAGCGATGTGAAGCAGATGGCGTGGGGAGTCCTGCTGAGTCCGTGGTTTTTTTGCAAAATAGTTTGAATTTTCGTTAAACATTGCGATATGTTATAAAATCCCAACTATTTCCGAAGTTCATATTTAAAGTCTGTCTAGCGTGCAATACGCGAAACAAACGTAAAGAGTTGTCGTACTGGGGGTAAACTAGGGGACTCCTTTTCCTCTTTCTCCTTCCTTTCCACCCCAAAATAGTTGTTCGCGGCTGTGGCTGGTGTTTCCCCTGCTGTTGTAGCGATGTGAAGCAGATGGCGTAAGGCGTTCTGCTGAGTCCGTGGTTTTTTTGCAAAATAGTTTGAATTTTCGTTAAACATTGCGATATGTTTTAAAATCCCAACTATTTCCGAAGTTTATATTTAAAGTCTGTCTAGCGTGCAATACGCGAAACAAGCATAAAGAATTGTCCTACTGGGGGACAAATAGGGGGCTCCCCTTCCCGTTCACCCTTCCTATCCTCTCCAAAATAGTTGTTCGGGGCTGTGGTTGGTGTTTCTCCTGCTGTTGTAGCGATGTGAAGCAGATGGCGTAGGGCGTTCTGCTGAGTCCGTGGTTTTTATGCAAAATAGTTTGAATTTTCGATAAACATTGCGATATGTTTTAAAATCCCAACTATTTCCGAAGTTAATATTTAAAGTCTGTCTAGCGTGCAATACGCGAAACGAACATAAAGAGTTGTCCTACTGGGGGACAACTAGGGGGCTCCTCCTCCTCTTTCACCTTCCTTTCCTCTCCAAAATAGTTGTTCGCGGCTGTGGCTGGTGTTTCCCCTGCTGTTGTAGCGATGTGAAGCAGATGAGGTGGGGCGTCCTGCTGAGTCCGTGGTTTTTTTTGCAAAATAGTTTGAATTTTCGTTAAACATTGCGATATGTTTTAAAATCCCAACTATTTCCGAAGTTTATATTTAAAGTCTGTCTAGCGTGCAATACGCGAAACAAGCATAAAGAGTTGTCCTACTGGGGGACAACTAGGGGGCTCCTCCTCCCCTTCCCCCTTCCTTTCCTCTCCAAAATATTTGTTCGCGGCTATGGCTGGTGTTTCCCCTGATGTTGTAGCGATGTGAAGCAGATGGCGTGGGGAGTCCTGCTGAGTCCGTGGTTTTGTTGCAAACAGTTTGAATTTTCGTTAAACATTGCGATATGTTTTAAAATCCCAACTATTTCCGAAGTTTATATTTAAAGTCTGTCTAGCGTGCAATACGCGAAACAAGCATAAAGAGTTGTCCTTCTGGGGGACAACTAGGGGGCTCCTCCTCCTCTTTCTCCTTCCTTTCCTCTCCAAAATAGTTGTTCGCGGCTGTGGCTGGTGTTTCCCCTGCTGTTGAAGAGATGTGAAGCAGATGACGTGGGGCGTCCTGCTGAGTCCGTGTTTTTTTTGCAAAATACTTTAAATTTTCGTTAAACATTGCGATATGTTGTAAAATCCCAAATATTTCCGAATTTTATATTTAAAGTCTGTCTAGCGTGCAATACGCTAAACAAACATAATGAGTTGTCCTACTGGGGGACAACTAGGTGGCTCCTCCTCCCCTTCCCCCTTCCTTTCCTCTCCAAAATAGTTGTTCTTGGCTGTGGCCGGTGTTTCCCCTGCTGTTGTAGCGATGTGAAGCAGATGGCGTGGGACGTCCTGCTGAGTCCGTGGTTTTTTTGCAAAATAATTTGAATATTCGTTAAACATTGCGATGTGTTTTACAATCCCAACTATTTCCGAAGTTTATATTTAAAGTCTGTCTAGCGTGCAAAACGCGAAACAAGCATAAAGAATTGTCCTACTGGGGGACAAATAGGGGGCTCCCCTTCCCGTTCACCCTTCCTATCCTCTCCAAAATAGTTGTTCGGGGCTGTGGTTGGTGTTTCTCCTGCTGTTGTAGCGATGTGAAGCAGATGGCGTAGGGCGTTCTGCTGAGTACGTGATTTTTATGCAAAATAATTTGAATTTTCGTTAAACATTGCGATATGTTTTACAATCCCAACTATTTCCGAAGTTTATATTTAAAGTCTTTCTTGCGTGCAATACGCGAAACACACATAAAGAGTTGTCCAACTGGAGGACAACTAGGGGGCTCCTCCTCCTCTTTCTCCTTCCTTTCCTCTCCAAAATAGTTGTTCGCGGCTGTGGCTGGTGTTTCCCCTGCTGTTGTACCGATGTGAAGCAGATGATGTGGGGCGTGCTGCTGAGTCCGCAAAATAGTTTGAATTTTTGTTGAAGATTGCTATATGTTTTAAAATCCAACTATTTCCGAAGTTTATATTTAAAGTCTGTCTAACGTTCAATACGCTAAACTAACCTTCAGTTGTCCTACTGAGGGACAACCGGGGGGCTCCTCCTCCTCTTCCCCCTTCCTTTCCTCTCCAAAATCGTTGTTCGCGTCTGTGGCTGGTGTTTCCCCTGCTGTTGTAGCGATGTGAAGCAGATGGCGTGGGGCGTCCTGCTGAGTCCGTGGTTTTTTTGCAAAGTAATTTGAATTTTCGTTAAACATTGCGATATGTTTTACAATCCCAACTATTTCCGAAGTTTATATTTAAAGTCTTTCTAGCGTGCAATACGCGAAACAAACATAAAGAGTTGTCCAACTGGGGGACAACTAGGGGGCTCCTCCTCCTCTTTCACCTTCCTTTCCTCTCCAAAATAGTTGTTCGCGGCTGTGGCTGGTGTTTCCCCTGCTGTTGTAGCGATGTGAAGCATATGGCGTGGGGCTTCCTGCTGCGTCCGTGGTTTTTTTGCAAAATAGTTTCAATTTTCGTTAAACATTGCGATATGTTTTAAAATCCCGACTATTTCCGAAGTTTATATTTAAAGTCTGTCTAGCGTGCAATACGCGAAACAAGCATAAAGAGTTGTCCTACTGGGGGACAACTAGGGGGCTCCTCCTCCCCTTCCCCCTTCCTTTCCTCTCCAAAATATTTGTTCGCGGCTATGGCTGGTGTTTCCCCTGATGTTGTAGCGATGTGAAGCAGATGGCGTGGGGAGTCCTGCTGAGTCCGTGGTTTTTTTGCAAAATAGTTTGAATTTTCGTTAAACATTGCGATATGTTTTAAAATCCCAACTATTTCCGAAGTTTATATTTAAAGTCTGTCTAGCGTGCAATACGCGAAACAAGCATAAAGAGTTGTCCTTCTGGGGGACAACTAGGGGGCTCCTCCTCCTCTTTCTCCTTCCTTTCCTCTCCAAAATAGTTGTTCGCGGCTGTGGCTGGTGTTTCCCCTGCTGTTGTACCGATGTGAAGCAGATGACGTGGGGCGTGCTGCTGAGTCCGCAAAATGGTTTTAATTTTTGTTGAAGATTGCTATATGTTTTAAAATCCAACTATTTCCGAAGTTTATATTTAAAGTCTGTCTAGCGTGCAATACGCGAAACAAACATAAAGAGTTGTCCTACTGGGGGACAACTAGGGGCTCCTCCTCCTCTTTCACCTTCCTTTCCTCTCCAAAATAGTTGTTCGCGGCTGTGGCTGGTGTTTCCCCTGCTGTTGTAGCGATGTGAAGCAGATGGCGTAGGGCGTTCTGCTGAGTCCGTGGTTTTTATGCAAAATAGTTTGAATTTTCGATAAACATTGCGATATGTTTTAAAATCCCAACTATTTCCGAAGTTAATATTTAAAGTCTGTCTAGCGTGCAATACGCGAAACGAACATAAAGAGTTGTCCTACTGGGGGACAACTAGGGGGCTCCTCCTCCTCTTTCACCTTCCTTTCCTCTCCAAAATAGTTGTTCGCGGCTGTGGCTGGTGTTTCCCCTGCTGTTGTAGCGATGTGAAGCAGATGAGGTGGGGCGTCCTGCTGAGTCCGTGGTTTTTTTGCAAAATAGTTTGAATTTTCGTTAAACATTGCGATATGTTTTAAAATCCCAACTATTTCCGAAGTTTATATTTAAAGTCTGTCTAGCATGCAATACGCGAAACAAACAAAAAGAGTTGTCCTTCTGGGGGACAACTAGGGGGCTCCTCCTCCTCTTTCACCTTCCTTTCCTCTCCAAAATAGTTGTTCGCGGCTGTGGCTGGTGTTTCCCCTGCTGTTGTAGCGATGTGAAGCATATGGCGTGGGGCTTCCTGCTGAGTCCGTGGTTTTTTTGCAAAATAGTTTCAATTTTCGTTAAACATTGCGATATGATTTAAAATCCCGACTATTTCCGGAGTTTATATTTAAAGTCTGTCTAGCGTGCAATACGCGAAACAAGCATAAAGAGTTGTCCTACTGGGGGACAACTAGGGGGCTCCTCCTCCCCTTCCCCCTTCCTTTCCTCTCCAAAATATTTGTTCGCGGCTATGGCTGGTGTTTCCCCTGATGTTGTAGCGATGTGAAGCATATGGCGTGGGGAGTCCTGCTGAGTCCGTGGTTTTTTTGCAAACAGTTTGAATTTTCGTTAAACATTGCGATATGTTTTAAAATCCCAACTATTTCCGAAGTTTATATTTAAAGTCTGTCTAGCGTGCAATACGCGAAACAAGCATAAAGAGTTGTCCTTCTGGGGGACAACTAGGGGGCTCCTCCTCCTCTTTCTCCTTCCTTTCCTCTCCAAAATAGTTGTTCGCGGCTGTGGCTGGTGTTTCCCCTGCTGTTGTACCGATGTGAAGCAGATGACGTGGGGCGTGCTGCTGAGTCCGCAAAATGGTTTTAATTTTTGTTGAAAATTGCTATATGTTTTAAAATCCAACTATTTCCGAAGTTTATATTTAAAGTCTGTCTAGCGTGCAATACGCGAAACAAACATAAAGAGTTGTCCTACTGGGGGACAACTAGGGGCTCCTCCTCCTCTCTCACCTTCCTTTCCTCTCCAAAATAGTTTTTCGCGGCTGTGGCTGGTGTTTCCCCTGCTGTTGTAGCGATGTGAAGCAGATAGCGTGGGGCTTCCTGCTGAGTCCGTGTTTTTTTTTGCAAAATAGTTTGTATTTTCGTTAAACATTGCGATATGTTTTAAATTCCAAACTATTTCCGAAGTTCATATTTAAAGTCTGTCTAGCGTGCAATACGCGAAACAAACATAAAGAGTTGTCCTACTGGGGGACAACTAGGGGGCTCCTCCTCCTCTTTCTCCTTCCTTTCCTCTCCAAAATAGTTGTTCGCGGCTGTGGCTGGTGTTTCCCCTGCTGTTGAAGAGATGTGAAGCAGATGACGTGGGGCGTCCTGCTGAGTCCGTGTTTTTTTTGCAAAATACTTTAAATTTTCGTTAAACATTGCGATATGTTGTAAAATCCCAAATATTTCCGAATTTTATATTTAAAGTCTGTCTAGCGTGCAATACGCTAAACAAACATAATGAGTTGTCCTACTGGGGGACAACTAGGTGGCTCCTCCTCCCCTTCCCCCTTCCTTTCCTCTCCAAAATAGTTGTTCTCGGCTGTGGCCGGTGTTTCCCCTGCTGTTGTAGCGATGTGAAGCAGATGGCGTGGGACGTCCTGCTGAGTCCGTGGTTTTTTTGCAAAATAATTTGAATATTCGTTAAACATTGCGATGTGTTTTACAATCCCAACTATTTCCGAAGTTTATATTTAAAGTCTGTCTAGCGTGCAAAACGCGAAACAAACATAAAGAGTTGTCCTACTGGGGGACAACTAGGGGGCTCCTCCTCCTCTTTCTCCTTCCTTTCCTCTCCAAAATAGTTGTTCGCGGCTGTGGCTGGTGTTTCCCCTGCTGTTGTAGCGATGTGAAGCAGATGGCGTAGGGCGTTCTGCTGAGTTCGTGGTTTTTATGCAAAATAGTTTGATTTTTCGATAAACATTGCGATATGTTTTAAAATCCCAACTATTTCCGAAGTTTATATCTAAAGTCTGTCTAGCGTGCAATACGCGAAACCAACATAAAGAGTTGTCCTACTGGGGGACAACTAGGGGGCTCCTCCTCCTCTTTCACCTTCCTTTCCTCTCCAAAATAGTTGTTCGCGGCTGTGGCTGGTGTTTCCCCTGCTGTTGTAGCGATGTGAAGCAGATGAGGTGGGGCGTCCTGCTGAGTCCGTGGTTTTTTTTGCAAAATACTTTGAATTTTAGTTAAACATTGCGATATGTTTTAAAATCCCAACTATTTCCGAAGTTTATATTTAAAGTCTGTCTAGCATGCAATACGCGAAACAAACAAAAAGGGTTGTCCTTCTGGGGGACAACTAGGGTGCTCCTCCTCCTCTTTCACCTTCCTTTCCTCTCCAAAATAGTTGTTCGCGGCTGTGGCTGGTGTTTCCCCTGCTGTTGTAGCGATGTGAAGCATATGGCGTGGGGCTTCCTGCTGAGTCCGTGGTTTTTTTACAAAATAGTTTCAATTTTCGTTAAACATTGCGATATGTTTTAAAATCCCGACTATTTCCGAAGTTTATATTTAAAGTCTGTCTAGCGTGCAATACGCGAAACAAGCATAAAGAGTTGTCCTACTGGGGGACAACTAGGGGGCTCCTCCTCCCCTTCCCCCTTCCTTTCCTCTCCAAAATATTTGTTCGCGGCTATGGCTGGTGTTTCCCCTGATGTTGTAGCGATGTGAAGCAGATGGCGTGGGGAGTCCTGCTGAGTCCGTGGTTTTTTTGCAAAATAGTTTGAATTTTCGTTAAACATTGCGATATGTTTTAAAATCCCAACTATTTCCGAAGTTTATATTTAAAGTCTGTCTATCGTGCAATACGCGATACAAGCATAAAGAGTTGTCCTTCTGGGGGACAACTAGGGGGCTCCTCCTCCTCTTTCTCCTTCCTTTCCTCTCCAAAATAGTTGTTCGCGGCTGTGGCTGGTGTTTCCCCTGCTGTTGAAGAGATGTGAAGCAGATGACGTGGGGCGTCCTGCTGAGTCCGTGGTTTTTTTGCAAAATACTTTAAATTTTCGTTAAACATTGCGATATGTTGTAAAATCCCAAATATTTCCGAATTTTATATTAAAATCTGTCTAGCGTGCAATACGCTAAACAAACATAATGAGTTGTCCTACTGGGGGACAACTAGGGGGCTCCTCCTCCCCTTCCCCCTTCCTTTCCTCTCCAAAATAGTTGTTCGCGGCTGTGGCCGGTGTTTCCCCCTGCTGTTGTAGCGATGTGAAGCAGATGGCGTGGGACGTCCTGCTGAGTCCGTGGTTTTTTTGCAAAATAATTTGAATATTCGTTAAACATTGCGATGTGTTTTACAATCCCAACTATTTCCGAAGTTTATATTTAAAGTCTGTGTAGCGTGCAAAACGCGAAACAAACATAAAGTGTTGTCCTACTGGGGGACAACTAGGGGGCTCCTCCTCCTCTTTCTCCTTCCTTTCCTCTCCAAAATAGTTGTTCGCGGCTGTAGCTGGTGTTTCCCCTGCTGTTGTAGCGATGTGAAGCAGATGGCGTAGGGCGTTCTGCTGAGTCCGTGGTTTTTATGCAAAATAGTTTGAATTTTCGATAAACATTGCGATATGTTTTAAAATCCCAACTATTTCCGAAGTTTATATCTAAAGTCTGTCTAGCGTGCAATACGCGAAACCAACATAAAGAGTTGTCCTACCGGGGGACAACTATGGGCTCCTCCTCCTCTTTCACCTTCCTTTCCTCTCCAAAATAGTTGTTCGCGGCTTTGGCTGGTGTTTCCCATGCTGTTGTACCGATGTGAAGCAGATGACGTGGGGCGTGCTGCTGAGTCCGCAAAATAGTTTGAATTTTTGTTGAAGATTGCTATATGTTTAAAAATCCCAACTATTTCCGAAGTTTATATTTAAAGTCTGTCTAGCATGCAATACGCGAAACAAACATAAAGAGTTGTCCTACTGGGGGACAACTAGGGGCTCTTCCTCCTCTTTCACCTTCCTTTCCTCTCCAAAATATATGTTCGCGGCTGTGGCTGGTGTTTCCCCTGCTGTTGTAGCGATGTGAAGCAGATGGCGTGGGGCTTCCTGCTGAGTCCGTGGTTTTTTTGCAAAATTGTTTGAATTTTCGTTAAACATTGCGATATGTTTTAAAATCCCGACTATTTCCGAAGTTTATATTTAAAGTCTGTCTAGCGTGAAATACGCGAAACAAGCATAAAGAGTTGTCCTACTGGGGGACAAATAGGGGGCTCCTCCTCCCCTTCCCCCTTCCTTTCCTCTCCAAAATATTTGTTCGCGGCTGTGGCTGGTGTTTCCCCTGATGTGGTAGCGATGTAAAGCAGATGGCGTGGGGAGTCCTGCTGAGTCCGTGGTTTTTTTACAAAATAGTTTCAATTTTCGTTAAACATTGCGATATGTTTTAAAATCCCAACTATTTCCCAAGTTTATATTTAAAGTCTGTCTAGCGTGCAATACGCGAAACACACATAAAGAGTTGTCCTACTGATGGACAACCAGGGGGCTCCTCCTCCTCTTTCTCCTTCCTTTCCTCTCCAAAATAGTTGTTCGCGGCTGTGGCTGGTGTTTCCCCTGCTGTTGTAGCGATGTGAAGCAGATGGCGCAGGGCGTTCTATTGAGTCCGTGGATTTTTTGCAAAATAATTTGAATTTTTGTTAAACATTGCGATATGTTTTAAAATCCCAACTATTTCCGAAGTTTATATTTAAAGTCTGCCTAGCGCTCAATACGCTTTACAAACATTAACAAGTGTCCTACTGGGGGAGAACTGCTGGGCTCCTCCTTCCCTTCATCCTTCCTTTCCTCTCCAGAATAGTTGTTCGTGGCTGTGGCTGGTGTTTCCCCTGCGGTTGTAGCGATGTGAAGCAGATGGCGTGGGGCGTCCTGCTGAGTCCGTGGTTTTCTCGCAAAATAGTTTGAATTTTTGTTAAACATTGCGATATGTTTTAAAATCCCAACTATTTCCGAAGTTTATATTTAAAGTGTGTATAGCGTGCAATACGCTAAACAAACATTAACAGTTGTCCTACTGGGGGACAACTAGGGTGCTCCACCTCCCCATCCCCCTTCCTTTCCTCTCCAAAATATTTGTTCGCGGCTATGGCTGGTGTTTCCCCTGATGTTGTAGCGATGTGAAGCAGATGGCGTGGGGAGTCCTGCTGAGTCCGTGGTTTTTTTGCATAATAGTTTGAATTTTCGTTAAACATTGCGATATGTTTTAAAATCCCAACTATTTCCGAAGTTTATATTTAAAGTCTGTCTAGCGTGCAATACGCGAAACAAGCATAACGAGTTGTCCTTCTGGGGGACAACTAGGGGGCTCCTCCTCCTCTTTGTCCTTCCTTTCCTCTCCAAAATAGTTGTTCGCGGCTGTGGCTGGTGTTTCCCCTGCTGTTGTACAGATGTGAAGCAGATGACGTGGGGCGTGCTGCTGAGTCCGCAAAATGGTTTTAATTTTTGTTGAAGATTGCTATATGTTTTAAAATCCAACTATTTCCGAAGTTTATATTTAAAGTCTGTCTAGCGTGCAATACGCGAAACAAACATAAAGAGTTGTCCTACTGGGGGACAACTAGGGGCTCCTCCTCCTCATTCACCTTCCTTTCCTCTCCAAAATAGTTGTTCGCGGCTGTGGCTGGTGTTTCCCCTGCTGTTGTAGCGATGTGAAGCAGATGGCGTGGGGTTTCCTGCTGAGTCCGTGTTTTTTTTGCAAAATAGTTTGTATTTTCGTTAAACATTGCGATATGTTTTAAAATCAAAACTATTTCCGAAGTTCATATTTAAAGTCTTTCTAGCGTGCAATACGCGAAACAAACATAAAGAGTTGTCCTACTGGGGGACAACTAGGGGGCTCCTCTTCCTCTTTCTCCTTCCTTTCCTCTCCAAAATAGTTGTTCGTTTCTGTGGCTGGTGTTTCCCCTGCTGTTGAAGAGATGTGAAGCAGATGACGTGGGGCGTCCTGCTGAGTCCGTGGTTTTTTTTCAAAATACTTTAAATTTTCGTTAAACATTGCGATATGTTGGAAATCCCAAATATTTCCGAATTTTATATTTAAAGTCTGTCTAGCGTGCAATACGCTAAACAAACATAATGAGTTGTCCTACTGGGGGACAACTAGGGGGCTCCTCCTCCCCTTCCCCCTTCCATTCCTCTACAAAATAGTTGTTCGCGGCTGTGGCCGGTGTTTCCCCTGATGTTGTAGCGATGTGAAGCAGATGGCGTGGGGCTTCCTGCTGAGTCCGTGGTTTTTTTGCAAAATAATTTGAATATTCGTTAAACATTGCGATGTGTTTTACAATCCCAACTATTTCCGAAGTTTATATTTAAAGTCTGTCTAGCGTGCAAAACGCGAAACAAACATAAAGAGTTGTCCTACTGGAGGACAACTAGGGGGCTCCTCCTCCTCTTTCTCCTTCCTTTCCTCTCCAAAATAGTTGTTCGCGGCTGTAGCTGGTGTTTCCCCTGCTGTTGTAGCGATGTGAAGCAGATGGCGTAGGGCGTTCTGCTGAGTCCGTGGTTTTTATGCAAAATAGTTTGAATTTTCGATAAACATTGCGATATGTTTTAAAATCCCAACTATTTCCGAAGTTTATATCTAAAGTCTGTCTAGCGTGCAATACGCGAAACCAACATAAAGAGTTGTCCTACCGGGGGACAACTATGGGCTCCTACTCCTCTTTCACCTTCCTTTCCTCTCCAAAATAGTTGTTCGCGGCTTTGGCTGGTGTTTCCCATGCTGTTGTACCGATGTGAAGCAGATGACGTGGGGCGTGCTGCTGAGTCCGCAAAATAGTTTGAATTTTTGTTGAAGATTGCTATATGTTTAAAAATCCCAACTATTTCCGAAGTTTATATTTAAAGTCTGTCTAGCATGCAATACGCGAAACAAACATAAAGAGTTGTCCTACTGGGGGACAACTAGGGGCTCTTCCTCCTCTTTCACCTTCCTTTCCTCTCCAAAATATTTGTTCGCGGCTGTGGCTGGTGTTTCCCCTGCTGTTGTAGCGATGTGAAGCAGATGGCGTGGGGCTTCCTGCTGAGTCCGTGGTTTTTTTGCAAAATTGTTTGAATTTCGTTAAACATTGCGATATGTTTTAAAATCCCGACTATTTCCGAAGTTTATATTTAAAGTCTGTCTAGCGTGAAATACGCGAAACAAGCATAAAGAGTTGTCCTACTGGGGGACAAATAGGGGGCTCCCCCTCCCCTTCCCCCTTCCTTTCCTCTCCAAAATATTGGTTCGCGGCTGTGGCTGGTGTTTCCCCTGATGTGGTAGCGATGTAAAGCAGATGGCGTGGGGAGTCCTGCTGAGTCCGTGGTTTTTTTGCAAAATAGTTTGAATTTTCGTTAAACATTGCGATATGTTTTAAAATCCCAACTATGTCCGAAGTTTATATTTAAAGTCTGTCTAGCGTGCAATACGCGAAACACACATAAAGAGTTGTCCTACTGATGGACAACCAGGGGGCTCCTCCTCCTCTTTCTCCTTCCTTTCCTCTCCAAAATAGTTGTTCGCGGCTGTGGCTGGTGTTTCCCCTGCTGTTGTAGCGATGTGAAGCAGATGGCGCAGGGCGTTCTGCTGAGTCCGTGGATTTTTTGCAAAATAATTTGAATTTTTGTTAAACATTGCGATATGTTTTAAAATCCCAACTATTTCCGAAGTTTATATTTAAAGTCTGCCTAGCGCTCAATACGCTTTACAAACATTAACAAGTGTCCTACTGGGGGAGAACTGCTGGGCTCCTCCTTCCCTTCATCCTTCCTTTCCTCTCCAGAATAGTTGTTCGTGGCTGTGGCTGGTGTTTCCCCTGCTGTTGTAGCGATGTGAAGCAGATGGCGTGGGGCGTCCTGCTGAGTCCGTGGTTTTCTCGCAAAATACTTTGAATTTTTGTTAAACATTGCAATATGTTTTAAAATCCCAAATATTTCCGAAGTTTATATTTAAAGTGTGTATAGCGTGCAATACGCTAAACAAACATTAACAGTTGTCCTACTGGGGGACAACTTGGGGGCTCCTCCTCCTCTTTCACCTTCCTTTCCTCTCCAAAATAGTTGTTCGCGGCTGTGGCTGGTGTTTCCCCTGCTGTTGTAGCGATGTGAAGCAGATGGTGCAGGGCGATCTGCTGAGTACGTGGGTTTTTTTGCAAAATAGTTTGAAATTTTGTTAAACATTGCGATATGTTTTAAAATCCCAACTAATTCCGAAGTTTATATTTAAAGTCTGTCTAGCGTGCAATACGCGAAACCAACATAAAGAGGTGTCCTACTGGGGGACAACTAGGGGCTCCTCCTCCTCTTTCACCTTCCTTTCCTCTCCAAAATAGTTGTTCGCGGCTGTGGCTGGTGTTTCCCCTGCTGTTGTACCGATGTGAAGCAGATGACGTGGGGCGTGCTGCTGAGTCCGCAAAATAGTTTGAATTTTTGTTGAAGATTGCTATATGTTTTAAAATCCCAACTATTTCCGAAGTTTATATTTAAAGTGTGTCTAGCGTGCAATATGCGAAACAAACATAAAGAGTTGTCCTACTGGGGGACAACTAGGGGCTCCTCCTCCTTTTTCACCTTCCTTTCCTCTCCAAAATAGTTGTTCGCGGCTGTGGCTGGTGTTTCCCCTGCTGTTGTAGCGATGTGAAGCAGATGGCGAGGGGCTTCCTGCTGAGTCCGTGGTTTTTTTGCAAAATAGTTTGAATTTTCGTTAAACATTGCGATATGTTTTAAAATCCCGACTATTTCCGAAGTTTATATTTAAAGTCTGTCTAGCGTGCAATACGCGAAACAAGCATAAAGAGTTGTCCTACTGGGGGACAACTAGGGGGCTCCTCCTCCCTTTCCCCCTTCCTTTCCTCTCCAAAATATTTGTTCGCGGCTGTGGCTGGTGTTTCCCCTGATGTTGTAGCGATGTGAAGCAGATGGCGTGGGGAGTCCTGCTGAGTCCGTGGTTTCTTTGCAAAGTAGTTTGAATTTTCGTTAAACATTGCGATATGTTTTAAAATCCCAACTATTTCCGAAGTTTATATTTAAAGTCTGTCTAGCGTGCAATACGCGAAACAAGCATAAAGAGTTGTCCTACTGGGGGACAATTAGGGGGCTCCTCCTCCCCTTCCCCCTTCCTTTCCTCTCCAAAATTGTTGTTCGCGGCTGTGGCTGGTTTTTCCCCTGCTGTTGAAGCGATGAGAGCAGATGGCGTGGGGCGTCCTGCTGAGTCTGTTGTTTTCTCGCAAAATAGATTGAATTTTGGTTAAACATTGCAATTTGTTTTGAAATCCCAACTATTTCCGAAGTCTTTTTTAAAGTCTGTCTAGTGTGCAATACGCGAAACAAACAAAAAGAGTTGTCCTTCTGGGGGACAACTAGGGGGCTCCTCCTCCTCTTTCACCTTCCTTTCCTCTCCAAAATAGTTGTTCGCGGTTGTGGCTGGTGTTTCCCCTGCTGTTGTTCCAATGTGACGCAGATGGCGTGGGGCGTCCTTCTGAGTCCGTGGATTTTTTGCAAAATAATTTGAATTTTCGTTAAACATTGCGATATGTTTCAAATTCGCAACTATTTCCGAAGTTTATATTTAAAGTCTGTCTAGCGTGCAATACGCGAAACAAACATAAAGAGTTGTCCTACTGGGGGACAACTAGGGGGCTCCTCCTCCCCTTCCCCCTTCCTTTCCTCACCAAAATTGTTGTTCGCGGCTGTGGCTGGCGTATCCCCTGCTGTTGTAGCGATGTAAAGCAGATGGCGTAGGGCGTTCTGCTGAGTCCGTGGTTTTCTCGCAAAATAGTTTGAATTTTTGTTAAACATTGCGATACGTTTTAAAATCCCAACTATTTCCGAAGTCTATTTTCAAGTCTGTCTAGCGTGCCATACGCTAAACAAACATAAAGAGTTGGCCTACTGGGGGACAACTAGGGGGCTCCTCCACATCTTTCTCCTTCCTTTCCTCTCCAAAATAGTTGTTCGCGGCTGTGGCTGGTGTTTCCCCCGGCTGTTGTATCGATGTGAAGCAGATGGCGTGGGGCGTCCTGCTGAGTCCGTGGTTTTTTTACAAAATAGTTTCAATTTTCGTTAAACATTGCGATATGTTTTAAAATCCCAACTATTTCCCAAGTTTATATTTAAAGTCTGTCTAGCGTGCAATACGCGAAACAAACATAAAGAGTTGTCCTACTGATGGACAACCAGGGGGCTCCTCCTCCCCTTCCCCCTTCCTTTCCTCTCCAAAATAGTTGTTCGCGGCTGTGGCTGGTGTTTCCCCAGCTGTTGTAGCGATGTTAAGCAGATGGCGTGGGGCGTCCTGCTGAGTCCTTGGCTTTCTCGCAAAATAGTTTGAATTTTTTTTAAACATTGCAATATGTTTTAAAATCGCAAATATTTCCGAAGTTTATATTTAAAGTGTGTCTAGCGTGCAATACGCTAAACAAACATTAACAGTTGTCCTACTGGGGGACAACTTGGATGCTCCTCCTCCTCTTTCACCTTCTTTCCTCTCCAAAATAGTTGTTCGCGGCTGTGGCTGGTGTTTCCCCTGCTGTTGTAGCGATGTGAAGCAGATGGTGCAGGGCGTTCTGCTGAGTCCGTGGTTTTTTTGCAAAATGGTTTGAATTTTCGATAAACATTGCGATATGTTTTAAAATCCCAACTATTTCCGAAGTTTATATCTAAAGTCTGTCTAGCGTGCAATACGCGAAACCAACATAAAGAGGTGTCCTACTGGGGGACAACTAGGGGCTCCTCCTCCTCTTTCACCTTCCTTTCTTCTCCAAAATAGTTGTTCGCGGCTGTGGCTGGTGTTTCCCCTGCTGTTGTACCGATGTGAAGCAGATGACGTGGGGCGTACTGCTGAGTCCGCAGAATAGTTTTTAAATTTTTGTTGAAGATTGCTATATGTTTTAAAATCCCAACTATTTCCGAAGATTATATTTAAAGTCTGTCTAGCGTGCAATACGCGAAACAAACATAAAGAGTTGTCCTACTGGGGGACAACTAGGGGGCTCCTCCTCCCCTTCCCCCTTCCTTTCCTCTCCAAAATAGTTGTTCGCGGCTGTGGCTGGTGTTATCCCTGCTGTTGTAGCGATGTGAAGCAGATGGCGTGAGGCTTCCTGCTGAGTCCGTGGTTTTCTCGCAAAATAGTTTGAATTTTTGTTAAACATTGCGATATGTTTTAAAATCCCAGATATTTCCGAAGATTATATTTCAACTCTGTCCAGCGTGCAGTACGCTAAACCAACATTAACAGTTGTCCTAATGGGGGAAAACTTGGGGGCTCCTCCTCCTCTTTCTCCTTCCTTTTCTCTCCAAAATAGTTGTTCGCGGCTGTGGCTGGTGTTTCCCCTGCTGTTGTAGTGATGTGAAGGAGATGGCGTAATGCGTTCTGCTGAGTCCGTGGTTTTCTCGCAAAATAGTTTTAATTTTTGTTAAACATAGCGATATGTTTTAAAATCTCAAATATTTCCGAAGATTATATTTAAAGTCTGTCTAGCGTGCAATACGCTAAACAAATATTAACAGTTGTCCTACTGGTGGACAACGTGGGGGCTTCTCCTCCTCTTTCTCCTTCCTTTCCTATCCAAAATAATTGTTCGCGGCTGTGCCTGGTGTTTCCCATGCTGTTGTAGCGATGTGAAGCAGATGACGTGGGGCGTCCTGCTGAGTCCGTGGTTTTTTTGCAAAATAGTTTGAACTTTTGTTAAACATTGCGATATGTTTTAAAATCCAACAATTGCTGAAGTTTATATTTAAAGTCTGCCTAGCGTGCAATACGCGAAACAAACATAAAGAGTTGTCCTACTGGGGGACAACTAGGAGGCTCCACCTCCCCTTCCCCCTTCCTTTCCTCTCCAAAATAGTTGTTCGCGGCTGTGGCTGGTGTTTCCCCTGCTGTTGTATCGATGTGAAGCAGATGGCGTGGGGCGTCTTGCTGAGTCTGTGGTTTTTTTACAAAATAGTTTCAATTTTCGTTAAACATTGCGATATGTTTTAAAATCCCAACTATTTCCCAAGTTTATATTTAAAGTCTGTCTAGCGTGCAATACGCGAAACAAACATAAAGAGTTGTCCTACTGGTGGACAACCAGGGGGCTCCTCCTCCTCATTCTCCTTCCTTTCCTCTCCAAAACAGTTGTTCGCGACTGTGGCTGGTGATTCCCCTGCTTTTGTAGCGATGTGAAGCAGGTGGCGCAGGGCGTTCTGCTGGGTCCGTGGTTTTTTTGCAAAATAGTTTGAATTTTTGTTAAACATTGCGATATGTTTTAAAATCCCAACTATATCCGAAGTTTATATTTAAAGTCTGTCTAGCGTGCAATACGCGAAACGAACATAAAGAGTTGTCCTACTGGCGGACAACCAGAGGTTCCTTCTCCTCTTTCTCCTTACTTTCCTCTCCAAAATAGTTGTTCGCGGCTGTGGCTGGTGTTTCCCCTGCTGTTGTAGCGACGTGAAGAAGATGGCGCAGGGCGTTCTGCTGAGTCCGTGGTGTTTTTGCAAAATAGTTTGAATTTTTGTTAAACATTGCGATATGTTTTAAAATCCCAACTATTTCCGAAGTTTATATTTAAAGTCTGTCTGGCGTGCAATACTCGAAACAAACATAAAGAGTTGTCCTACTGGGGGACAACTAGGAGGCTCCTCCTCCCCATCCCCCTTCCTTTCCTCTCCAAAATAGTTGTTCGCGGCTGTGGCTGGTGTTTCCCCTGCTGTTGTAGCGATGTGAAGCAGATGGCGTTGGGCGTTCTGCTGAGTCCGTGTTTTTTTTGCAAAATAGTTTGAATTTTTGTTTAACATTGCGATATGTTTTAAAATCCCAAATATTTCCGAAGATTATACTTAAAGTCTGGCTAGAGTGCAATTCGCTTTACAAACATTAACAAGTGTCCTACTGGGGGACAACTGCGGGGCTCCTCCTTCCCTTCATCCTTCCTTTCCTCTCCAGAATAGTTGTTCGTTGCTGTGGCTGGTGTTTCCCCTGCTGTTGTAGCGATGTGAAGCAGATGGTGTGAGGCTTCCTGCTGAGTCCGTGGTTTTCTCGCAAAATAGTTTGAATTTTTGTTAAACATTGCAATATGTTTTAAAATCCCAAATATTTCCGAAGTTTATATTTAAAGTGTGTCTAGCGTGCAATACGCTAAACAAACATTAACAGTTGTCCTACTGGGGGACAACTTGGGGGCTCCTCCTCCTCTTTCACCTTCCTTTCCTCTCCAAAATAGTTGTTCGCGGCTGTGGCTGGTGTTTCCCCTGCTGTTGTAGCGATGTGAAGGAGATAGCGTACGGCGTTCTCCTGAGTCCGTGGTTTTCTCGCAAAATAGTTTGAATTTTTGTTAAACATTGCGATATGTTTTAAAATCCCAAATATTTCCGAAGATTATATATCAAGTCTGTCTAGCGTGCAATACGCTAAACAAACATTAACAGTTGTCCTACTGGGGGACAACTTGGGGGCTCCTCCTCCTCTTTCTCCTTCCTTTCCTCTCCAAAATAGTTGTTCGCGGCTGTGGCTGGTGTTATCCCTGCTGTTGTAGCGATGTGAAGCAGATGGCGTGAGGCTTCTTGCTGAGTCCGTGGTTTTCTCGCAAAATAGTTTGAATTTTTGTTAAACATTGCGATATGTTTTAAAATCCCAGATATTTCCGAAGATTATATTTCAAGTCTGTCCAGCGTGCAGTACGCTAAACCAACATTAACAGTTGTCCTACTGGGGGAAAACTTGGGGGCTCCTCCTCCTCTTTCTCCTTCCTTTTCTCTCCAAAATAGTTGTTCGCGGCTGTGGCTGGTGTTTCCCCTGCTGTTGTAGTGATGTGAAGGAGATGGCGCAATGCGTTCTGCTGAGTCCGTGGTTTTCTCGCAAAATAGTTTGAATTTTTGTTAAACATAGCGATATGTTTTAAAATCCCAAATATTTCCGAAGATTATATTTAAAGTCTTTCTAGCGTGCAATACGCTAAACAAACATTAACAGTTGTTCTACTGGGGGACAACTTGGAGGCTCCTCCTCCTCTTTCTCCTTCCTTTCCTCTCCAAAATAGTTGTTCGCGGCTGTGGCTGATGTTTCCCCTGCTGTTGTAGTGATGTGAAGGGGATGGCGTAATGCGTTCTGCTGAGTCCGTGGTTTTCTCGCAAAATAGTTTGAATTTTTGTTAAACATAGCGATATGTTTTAAAATCCCAAATATTTCCGAAGATTATATTTAAAGTCTGTCTAGCGTGCAATACGCTAAACAAATATTAACAGTTGTCCTACTGGTGGACAACTTGGGGGCTTCTCCTCCTCTTTCTCCTTCCTTTCCTATCCAAAATAATTGTTCGCGGCTGTGCCTGGTGTTTCCCATGCTGTTGTAGCGATGTGAAGCAGATGACGTGGGGCGTCCTGCTGAGTCCGTGGTTTTTTTGCAAAATAGTTTGAATTTTTGTCAAACATTGCGATATGTTTTAAAATCCAACTATTGCTGAAGTTTATATTTAAAGTCTGCCTAGCGTGCAATACGCGAAACAAACATAAAGAGTTGTCCTACTGGTGGACAACCAGGGGGCTCCTCCTCCTCATTCTCCTTCCTTTCCTCTCCAAAATAGTTGTTCGCGACTGTGGCTTGTGTTTCCCCTGCTGTTGTAGCGATGTGAAGCAGGTGGCGCAGGGCGTTCTGTTGGGTCCGTGGTTTTTTTGCAAAATAGTTTGAATTTTTGTTAAACATTGCGATATGTTTTAAAATCCCAACTATTTCCAAAGTTTAGTCTGCCTAGCGCGCAATACGCTTTACAAACATTAACAAGTGTCCTACTGGGGGACAACTGCGTGGCTCCTCCTTCCCTTCATCCTTCCTTTCCTCACCAAAATAGTTGTTCGTGGCTGTGGCTTGTGTTTCCCATGCAGTTGTAGCGATGTGAAGCAGATGGCGTGGGGCGTCCTGCTGAGTCCGTGGATTTTTTGCAAAATAGCTTGAATTTTTGTTAAACATTTTGATATATTTTAAAATCCCAACTATTTCCGAAGTTTATATTTAAAGTCTGTCTAGCGTGCAATACTCGAAACAAACATAAAGAGTTGTCCTACTGGGGGACAACTAGGAGGCTCCTCCTCCCCATCCCCCTTCCTTTCCTCTCCAAAATAGTTGTTCGTGGCTGTGGCTGGTGTTTCCCCTGCTGTTGTAGCGATGTGAAGCAGATGGCGTGGGGCGTCCTGCTGAGTCCGTGGTTTTCTCGCAAAATAGTTTGAATTTTTGTTAAACATTGCGATATGTTTTAAAATCCCAACTATTTCCGAAGTCTATTTTCAAGTCTGTCTAGCGTGCCATAAGCTGAACAAACATAAAGAGTTGGCCTACTGGGGGACAACTAGGGGGCTCCTCCACCTCTTTCTCCTTCCTTTCCTCTCCAAAATAATTGTTCGAGGCTGTGGCTTGTGTTTCCCCTGCTGTTTTAGCGATGTGAAGCAGATGGCGTAGGGCGTCAAGCTGAGTCCGTGGTTTTCTCGCAAAATAGATTTAATTTTTGTTAAACATTGCGATATGTTTTAAAATCCCAACTATTTCCGAAGTTTATATTTAAAGCCTGTCTAGCGTGCAATACGCTAAACAAACATTAACAGTTGTCCTACTGGGGGAAAACTTGGGGGCTCCTCCTCCTCTTTCTCCTTCCTTTTCTCTCCAAAAGAGTTGTTCGCGGCTGTGGCTGGTGTTTCCCCTGCTGTTGTAGCGATGTGTTGCAGATGGCGTGGGGTGTCCTGCTGAGTCTGTTGTTTTCTCGCAAACTAGTTTGAATTTTGGTAAAACATTGCGATATGTTTTAAAATCCCAACTATTTCCGAAGTTTATATCTAAAGTCTGTCTAGCGTGCAATACGCGAAACCAACATAAAGAGGTGTCCTACTGGGGGACAACTAGGGGCTCCTCCTCCTCTTTCACCTTCCTTTCCTCTCCAAAATAGTTGTTCGCGGCTGTGGCTGGTGTTTCCCCTGCTGTTGTACCGATGTGAAGCAGATGACGTGGGGCGTACTGCTGAGTCCGCAAAATAGTTTGAATTTTTGTTGAAGATTGCTATATGTTTTAAAATCCCAACTATTTCCGAAGTTTATATTTAAAGTGTGTCTTGCGTGCAATACGCGAAACAAGCATAAAGAATTGTCCTACTGGGGGACAATTAGGGGGCTCCTCCTCCCGTTCACCCTTCCTTTCCTCTCCAAAATAGTTGTTCCGGGCTGTGGTTGGTGTTTCCCCTGCTGTTGAAGCGATGTGAAGCAGATGGCGTGGGGTGTCCTGCTGAGTCTGTTGTTTTCTCGCAAAATAGTTTGAATTTTGGTTAAACATTGCAATATGTTTTAAAATCCCAACTATTTCCGAAGTTTATATTTAAAGTCTGTCTAGCGTGCAATACGCGAAACAAACATAAAGAGTTGTCCTACTGGGGGACAACTAAGGGGCTCCTCCTCCCCTTCCCCCTTCCTTTCCTCTCCAAAATAGTTGTTCGCGGCTGTGGCTGGTGTTTCCCCTGCTGTTGTAGCGATGTGAAGCAGATGGCGTAGGGCGTCCTGCTGAGTCCGTGGTTTTCTCGGAAAATAGTTTGAATTTTTGTTAAACATTGCGATACGTTTTAAAATCCCAACTATTTCCGAAGTCTATTTTCAAGTCTGTCTTGCGTGCCATACGCTAAACAAACATAAAGAGTTGGCCTACTGGGGGACAACTAGGGGGCTCCTCCACCTCTTTCTCCTTCCTTTCCTCTCCAAAATAGTTGTTCGCGGCTGTGGCTGGTGTTTCCCCTGCTGTTGTAGCGATGTGAAGCAGATGGCGCAGGACGCTCTGCTGAGTCCGTGGATTTTTTGCAAAATAGTTTGAATTTTTGTTAAACATTGCGATATGTTTTAAAATCCCAACTATTTCCGAAGTTTATATTTAAAGTCTGCCTAGCCCGCAATACGCTTTACAAACATTAACAAGTGTCCTACTGGGGGACAACTGCGGGGCTCCTCCTTTCCTTCATCCTTCCTTTCCTCTCCAGAATAGTTGTTCGTTGCTGTGGCTGGTGTTTCCCCAGCTGTTGTAGCGATGTGAAGCAGATGGCGTGGGGCGTCCTGCTGAGTACGTGGTTTTCTCGCAAAATAATTTGAATTTTTGTTAAACATTGCAATATGTTTTAAAATCCCAACTATTTCCGAAGTTTATATTTAAAGCCTGTCTAGCTTGCAATACGCTAAACAAACATTAACAGTTGTCCTACTGGGGGAAAACTTGGGGGCTCCTCCTCCTCTTTCTCCTTCCTTTTCTCTCCAAAATAGTTGTTCGCGGCTGTGGCTGGTGTTTCCCCTGCTGTTGTAGCGATGAGATGCAGATGGCGTGGGGTGTCCTGCTGAGTCTGTTGTTTTCTCGCAAAATAGTTTGAATTTTGGTTAAACATTGCGATATGTTTTAAAATCCCAACTATTTCCGAAGTTTATATTTAAAGTCTGTCTAGCGTGCAATACGCTAAACAAACATAAAGAGTTGGCCTACTGGGGGACAACTGCGGGGCTCCTCCTTCCCTTCATCCTTCCTTTCCTCTCCAGAATAGTTGTTCGTGGCTGCGGCTGGTGTTTCCCCTGCTGTTGTATGGATGTGAAGCAGATGGCGTGGGGCGTCCTGCTGAGTCCGTGGTTTTTTTACAAAATAGTTTCAATTTTCATTAAACATTGCGATATGTTTTAAAATCCCAACTATTTCCCAAGTTTATATTTAAAGTCTGTCTAGCGTGCAATGCGCGAATCAAACATAAAGAGTTGTCCTACTGATGGACAACCAGGGGGCTCCTCCTCCTCTTTCTCCTTCCTTTCCTCTCCAAAATAGTTGTTCGCGGCTGTGGCTGGTGTTTCCCCTGCTGTTGTAGCGATGTGAAGCAGATGGCGCAGGGCGTTCTGCTGAGTCCGTGGATTTTTTGCAAAATAGTTTGAATTTTTGTTAAACATTGCGATATGTTTTAAAATCCCAACTATTTCCGAAGTTTATATTTAAAGTCTGCCTAGCCCGCAATACGCTTTACAAACATTAACAAGTGTCCTTCTGGGGGACAACTGTTGGGCTCCTCCTTCCCTTCATCCTTCCTTTCCTCTCCAGAATAGTTGTTCGTGGCCGTGGCTGGTGTTTCCCCAGCTGTTGTAGCGATGTGAAGCAGATGGCGTGGGGCGTCCTGCTGAGTCCGTGGTTTTCTCGCAAAAGAGTTTGAAGTTTTGTTAAACATTGCAATATGTTTTAAAATCACAAATATTTCCGAAGTTTATATTTAAAGTGTATCTAGCGTGCAATACGCTAAACAAACATTAACAGTTGTCCTACTGGGGGACAACTTGGGGGCTCCTCCTCCTCTTTCACCTTCATTCCTCTCCAAAATAGTTGTTCGCGGCTGTGGCTGGTGTTTCCCCTGCTGTTGTACCGATGTGAAGCAGATGACGTGGGGCGTACTGCTGAGTCCGCAAAATAGTTTGAATTTTTGTTGAAGATTGCTATATGTTTTAAAATCCCAACTATTTCCGAAGTTTATATTTAAAGTCTGTCTAGCGTGCAATACGCGAAACAAACATAAAGAGTTGTCCTACTGGGGGATAACTAGGGGGCTCCTCCTCCCCTTCCCCCTTCCTTTCCTCTCCAAAATAGTTGTTCGCGGCTGTGGCTGGTGTTTCCCCTGCTGTTGTAGCGATGTGAAGCAGATGGCGTAGGGCGTTCTGCTGAGTCCGTGGTTTTTTTGCAAAATAGTTTGAATTTTTGTTAAACATTCCGATATGTTTTAAAATCCCAAATATTTCCGAAGATTATACTTAAAGTCTGGCTAGAGTGCAATACGCTAAACAAACATTAACCGTTGTCCTACTGGGGGACAACTTGGGGGCTCCTCCTCCTCTTCCTCCTTCCTTTCCTCTCCAAAATAGTTGTTCGCGGCTGTGGCTGGTGTTTCCCCTGCTGTTGTAGCGATGTGAAGGAGATAGCGTACGGCGTTCTCCTGAGTCCGTGGTTTTCTCGCAAAATAGTTTGAATTTTTGTTAAACATAGCGATATGTTTTAAAATCCCAAATATTTCCGAAGATTTTATTTCAAGTCTGTCTAGCGTGCAATACGCTAAACAAACATTAACAGTTGTCCTACTGGGGGACAACTTGGGGGCTGCTCCTCCTCTTTCTCCTTCCTTTCCTCTCCAAAATAGTTGTTCGCGGCTGTGGCTGGTGTTATCCCTGCTGTTGTAGCGATGTGAAGCAGATGGCGTGAGGCTTCCTGCTGAGTCCGTGGTTTTCTCGCAAAATAGTTTGAATTTTTGTTGAACGTTGCGATATGTTTTAAAATCCCAGATATTTCCGAATATTATATTTCAAGTCTGTCCAGCGTGCAGTACGCTAAACCAACATTAACAGTTGTCCTACTCTGGGAAAACTTGGGGGCTCCTCCTCCTCTATCTCCTTCCTTTTCTCTCCAAAATAGTTGTTCGCGGCTGTGGCTGGTGTTTCCCCTGCTGTTGTAGTGATGTGAAGGAGATGGCGTAATGCGTTCTGCTGATTCCGTGGTTTTCTCGCAAAATAGTTTGAATTTTTGTTAAACATAGCGATATGTTTTGAAATCCCAAATATTTCCGAAGATTATATTTAAAGTCTGTCTAGCGTGCAATACGCTAAACAAATATTAACAGTTGTCCTACTGGTGGACAACTTGGGGGCTTCTCCTCCTCTTTCTCCTTCCTTTCCTATCCAAAATAATTGTTCGCGGCTGTGCCTGGTGTTTCCCATGCTGTTGTAGCGATGTGAAGCAGATGACGTGGGCCGTCCTGCTGAGTCCGTGGTTTTTTTGCAAAATAGTTTGAATTTTTGTTAAACATTGCGATATGTTTTAAAATCCAACTATTGCTGAAGTTTATATTTAAAGTCTGCCTAGTGTGCAATACGCGAAACAAACATAAAGAGTTGTCCTACTGGGGGACAACTAGGAGGCTCCTGCTCCCCTTCCCCCTTCCGTTCCTCTCCAAAATAGTTGTTCGCGGCTGTGGCTGGTGTTTCCCCTGCTGTTGTATCGATGTGAAGCAGATGGCGTGGGGCGTCCTGCTGAGTCCGTGGTTTTTTTACAAAATAGTTTCAATTTTCGTTAAACTTTGCGATATGTTTTAAAATCCCAACTATTTCCCAAGTTTATATTTAAAGTCTGTCTAGCGTGCAATACGCGAAACAAACATAAAGAGTTGTCCTACTGGTGGACAACCAGGGGGCTCCTCCTCCTCATTCTCCTTCCTTTCCTCTCCAAAATAGTTGTTCGCGACTGTGGCTGGTGTTTCCCCTGCTGTTGTAGCGATGTGAAGCAGGTGGCGCAGGGCGTTCTGCTGGGTCCGTGGTTTTTTTGCAAAATAGTTTGAATTTTTGTTAAACATTGCGATATGTTTTAAAGTCCCAACTATATCCGAAGTTTATATTTAAAGTCTGTCTAGCGTGCAATACGCGAAACGAACATAAAGAGTTGTCCTACTGGCGGACAACCAGTGGTTCCTCCTCCTCTTTCTCCTTCCTTTCCTCTCCAAAATAGTTGTTCGCGGCTGTGGCTGGTGTTTCCCCTGCTGTTGTAGCGACGTGAAGCAGATGGCGCAGGGCGTTCTGCTGAGTCCGTGGTGTTTTTGCAAAATAGTTTGAATTTTTGTTAAACATTGCGATATGTTTTAAAATCCCAACTATTTCCGAAGTTTAGTCTGCCTAGCGCGCAATACGCTTTACAAACATTAACAAGTGTCCTACTGGGGGACAACTGCGTGGCTCCTCCTTCCCTTCATCCTTCCTTTCCTCTCCAAAATAGTTGTTCGTAGCTGTGGCTGGTGTTTCCCCTGCTGTTGTAGCGATGAGAAGCAGATGGCGTGGGGCGTCCTGCTGAGTCCGTGGATTTTTTGCAAAATAGCTTGAATTTTTGTTAAACATTTTGATATGTTTTAAAATCCCAACTATTTCCGAAGTTTATATTTAAAGTCTGTCTAGCGTGCAATACTCGAAACAAACATAAAGAGTTGTCCTACTGGGGGACAACTAGGAGGCTCCTCCTCCCCACCCCCCTTCCTTTCCTCTCCAAATTAGTTGTTCGCGGCTGTGGCTGGTGTTTCCCCTGCTGTTGTATCGATGTGAAGCAGATGGCGTGGGGCGTCCTGCTGAGTCCGTGGTATTTTTGCAAAATAGTTTGAATTTTTGTTAAACATTGCGATATGTTTTAAAATCCCAACTATTTCCGAAGTTTATATTTAAAGTCTGCATAGCGCGCAATACGCTTTACAAACATTAACAAGTGTCCTACTGGGGTACAACTGCGGCGCTCCTCCTTCCCTTCATCCTTCCTTTCCTCTCCAAAAAGGTTTTTCGTGGCTGTGGCTGGTGTTTCCCCTGCTGTTGTAGCGATGTGAAGCGGATGGCGTGGGGCGTCCTGCTGAGTCCGTGGTTTTCTCGCAAAATAGTTTGAATTTTTGTTAAACATTGCGATATGTTTTAAAATCCCAACTATTTCCGAAGTTTATATTTAAAGCCTGTCTAGCGTGCAATACGCTAAACAAACATTAACAGATGTCCTACTGGGGGAAAACTTGGGGGCTCCTCCTCCTCTTTCTCCTTCCTTTTCTCTCCAAAATAGTTGTTCGCGGCTGTGGCTGGTGTTTCCCCTGCTGTTGTAGCGATGTGATGCAGATGGCGTAGAGCGTTGTGCTGAGCCCGTGGTTTTTTTGCAAAATAGTTTGAATTTTTTTAAAACATTGCGATATGTTTTAAAATCCCAAATATTTCAGAAGATTATATTTAAAGTCTGTCTAGCGTGCAATACGCTAAAAAAACATTAACAGTTGTTCTACTGGGGGACAACTTGGAGGCTCCTCCTCCTCTTTCTCCTTCCTTTCCTCTCCAAAATAGTTGGTCGCGGCTGTGGCTGGTGTTTCCTCTGCTGTTGTAGTGAAGTGAAGGAGATGGCGTAATGCGTTCTGCTGAGTCCGTGGTTTTCTCGCAAAATAGTTTGAATTTTTGTTAAACGTAGCGATATGTTTTAAAATCCCAAATATTTCCGATGATTATATTTAAAGTCTGTCTAGCGTGCAATACGCTAAACAAATATTAACAGTTGTCCTACTGGTGGACAACTTGGGGGCTTCTCCTCCTCTTTCTCCTTCGTTTCCTATCCAAAATAATTGTTCGCGGCTGTGCCTGGTGTTTCCCCTGCTGTTGTAGCGATGTGAAGCAGATGGCGTAGGGCGTTCTGCTGAGTCCGTGGTTATTTTGCAAAATAGTTTGAATTTTTGTTAAACATTGTGATATGTTTTAAAATCCCAACTATTTCCGAAGTTTATATTTAAAGGCTGTCTAGCGTGCAATACGCTAAACAAACATTAACAGTTGTCCTACTGGGGGACAACTTGGGGGCTCCTCCTCCTCTTTCTCCTTCCTTTCCTCTCCAAAATAGTTGTTCGCGGCTGTGGCTGGTGTTTCCCCTGCTGTTGTAGCGATGTGAAACAGGTGGCGTAGGGCGTTCTGCTGAGTCCGTGGTTTTTTTGCAAAATAGTTTGAATTTTAGTTAAACATGGCGATATGTTTTAAAATCCCAACTATTTCAGAAGTTTATATTTAAAGTATGCCTAGCGAGCAATACGCTATACAAACATAAACAGGTGTCCTACTGGGGGACAACTACGGGGCTCCTCCTCCCCTTCACCCTTCCTTTCCTCTCCAAAATAGTTGTTCGCGGCTGTGGCTGGTGTTTCCCCTGCTGTTGTAGCGATGTGAAGCAGATTGCGCGGGGCGTCCTGCTGAGTCCGTGGTTTTCTCGCAAAATAGATTGAATTTTTGTTGAACATTGCGATATGTTTTAAAATCCCAACTATTTCCAAAGATTATATTTAAAGTCTCTCTAGCGTGCAATACGCGAAACAAACATAAAGAGTTGTCCTACTGGGGGACAACTAGGGGGCTCCTCCTCCTCTTTCTCCTTCCTCTCCTCTCCAAAATAGTTGTTCGCGGCTGTGGCTTGTGTTGCCCCTGCTGTTGTAGCGATGTGAAGCAGATGGCGTGGGGCGTCCTGCTGAGTCCGTGTTTTTCTCGCAAAATAGTTTGAATTTTTGTTAAACATTGCCATATGTTTTAAAATCACAAATATTTCCGAAGTTTATATTTAAAGTCTGTCTAGCCTGCAATACGCTAAACAATCATTAACAGTTGTCCTACTGGGGGACAACTAGGGGGCTCCTCCTCCTCTTTCTCCTTCCTTTCCTCTCCAAAATAGTTGTTCGCGGCTGTGGCTTGTGTTATCCCTGCTGTTGGTAGCGATGTGAAGCAGATGGCGTGGGGCTTCCTGCTGAGTCCGTGGTTTTCTCGCAAAATAGTTTGAATATTTGTTAAACTTTGCAATATGTTTTAAAATCCGAAATATTTCCGAAAATTATATTTATAACCTGTCTAGCGTGCAATACGCTAAACAAATATTAACAGTTGTCCTACTGGGGGACAACTAGGGGGCTCCTCCTCCTCCTCATTCTCCTTCGTTTCCTCATCAAAAAAGAGGAATATATGTTTTAAAATCCCAACTATTTCCGAAGTTTATATTTAAAGCCTTTCTAGCGTGCATTACGCTAAAGAAACATAAAGAGTTGTTCTTTTGGAGGACAACTTGGGGGCTCCTCCTCCTCTTTCTCCTTCCTTTCCTCTCCAAAATAGTTGTTCGCGGCTGTGGCTGGTGTTCCCCTGCTGAAGTAGCGATGTGAAGCAGAAGGGGTGGGGTCTCCTGCTGAGTCCGTGGTTTTCTCGCAAAATAGTTTGAATTATTGTGAAACACTGCGATATGTTTTAAAATCCCAACTATTTCCAAAGTTTATATTTAAAGTCTGCCTAGCGTGCAATACGCTAAACAAACATAAAGAGTTGTCCTACTGGGGGACAACTAGGGGGCTCCTCCTCCTCTTTTTCCTTCCTTTCCTCTCCAAAAGAGTTGTTCGCTGCAGTGGCTGGTGTTTCCCCTGCAGTTGTAGCGATGTGAAGCAGATGACGTGGGGCGTCCTGCTGAGTATGTGGTTATTTTGCAAAATAGTTTGAATTCTTGTTAAACATTGCGATATGTTTTTAAAATCCCAACTGTTTCCGAAGTTTATATTTAAAGTCTGCCTAGCGTTCAATACGAGAAACGAACATAAAGAGTTGTCCTACTGGGGGACAACTACGGGGCTCCTTCTCCTCTTTCACCTTCCTTTCCTCTCCAAAATAGTTGTTCGCGGCTGTGGCTGGTGTTTCCTCTGCTGTTGTAGCGATGTGAAGCAGATGACGTGTGGTACCTGCTGAGTCCTTGGTTATTTTGCAAAATAGTTTGATTTTTGTTAAACATTGCGATATGTTTTAAAATCCCAACTATTTCCAAAGTTTATATTTAAAGTCTGCCTAGCGTACAATACGCTATACAAACATAAACAGTTGTCCTACTGGGGGAAAACTGTGGGGCTCATCCTCCCCTTCACCCTTCCTTTCCTCTCCAAAATAGTTGTTCGCGACTGTGGCTGGTGTTTCCCCTGCTGTTGTAGCGATGTGAAGCAGATGACGTAGGGCGTCGTGCTGAGTCCGTGGTTTTTGCGCAAAATAGTTTGAATTTTTGTTAAACCTTGCGATATGTTTTAAAATCCCAACTATTTCCGAAGTTTATATTTAAAGACTGTCTAGCGTGCAATACGCTAAACAAACATGAACAGTTGTCCTACTGGGGGACAACTAGGGGCCCCTCCTCCTCTTTCACCATCCTTTTCTCTCCAAAATAGTTGTTCGTGGCTGTGGCTGGTGTTTCCCCTGCTGTCGTAGCGATGTGAAGCAGATGGCGAGGGGCGTACTGCTGAGTCCGTGGTTTTCTCGCAAAATAGTTTGAATTTTTGTTAAACATTGCGATATGTTTTAAAATCCCAACTATTACCGAAGTCTATTTTAAAGTCTGTCTAGCGTGCCAAACGAGAAACAAACATAAAGAGTTGTCCTACTGGGGGACAACTAGGGGGCTCCTCCTCCTCTTTCTCCTTCCTTTCCTCTCCAGAATAGTTGTTCGCGGCTGTGGCTGGTGTTTCCCCTGCTGTTGTAGCGATGTGTAGCGGATGACGTGGAGCGTCCTGCTGAGTCCGTGGTTTTTTTGCTAAATAGTTTGAATTTTTGATAAACATTGCGATTTGTTTTAAAATCCCAACTATTTCCAAAGATTATATTTAAAGTCTGTCTAGCGTGCAATACGCGAAACAAACATAAAGAGTTGTCCTACTGGTGGACAACTAGGGGGCTCCTCCTCCTCTTTCTCCTTCCTTTCCTCTCCAAAATAGTTGTTCGTGGCTGTGGCTGGTGTTTCCCCTGCTGTTGTAGCGATGTGAAGCAGATGACGTGGAGCGTCCTGCTGAGTCCGTGGTTTTTTTGCTAAATAGTTTGAATTATTGTTAAACATTGCGATTTGTTTTAAAATCCCAACTATTACCGAAGTCTATTTTAATGTCTGTCTAGCATGCCAAACGAGAAACAAACATAAAGAGTTGTCCTACTGGGGGACAACTAGGGGGCTCCTCCTCCTCTTTCTCCTTCCTTTCCTCTCCAGAATAGTTGTTCGCGGATGTGGCTGGTGTTTCCACTGCTGTTGTAGCGATGAGAAGCAGATAACTCTGGGGGTCCTGCTGAGTCCGTGGTTTTTTTGCAAAATAGTTAGAATTTTTGTTAAACATTGAGATATTTTTAAAAATCCCAACTATTTCCGAAGTTTATATTTAAAGTCTGCCTAGCGTGCAATACGCTAAACAAACATAAAACGTTGTCCTACTGGGGGACAACTGGGGGCTCCTCCTCCCCTTCACCCTTCCTTTCCTCTCCAAAATAGTTGTTCGCGGCTGTGGCTGGTGTTTCCCCTGCTGTTGTAGCGATGTGAAGCAGATGGCGTGGAGCGTCCTGCTGAGTCCGTGGTTTTTTTGCTAAATAGTTTGAATTTTTGTTAAACATTGCGATATGTTTTAAAATCCCAACTATTACCGAAGTCTATTTTAAAGTCTGTTTAGCGTGCCAAACGAGGAACAAACATAAAGTGTTGTCCTACTAGGGGACAACTAGGGGGCTCCTCCTCCTCTTTCTCCTTCCCTTCCTCTCCAGAATAGTTGTTCGCGGCTGTGGCTGGTGTTTCCCCTGCTGTTGTAGCGATGTGAAGCAGATGACGTGGAGCGTCCTGCTGAGTCCGTGGTTTTTTTGCTAAATAGTTTGAATTTTTGTTAAACATTGCGATATGTTTTAAAATCCCAACTATTTCCAAAGATTATATTTAAAGTCTGTCTAGCGTGCAATACGCGAAACAAACATAAAGAGTTGTCCTACTGGGGGACAACTAGGGGGCTCCTCCTCCTCTTTCTCCTTCCTTTCCTCTCCAAAATAGTTGTTCGTGGCTGTGGCTGGTGTTTCCCCTGCTGTTGTAGCGATGTGAAGCAGATGACGTGGAGCGTCCTGCTGAGTCCGTGGTTTTTTTGCTAAATAGTTTGAATTTTTGTTAAACATTGCGATATGTTTTAAAATCCCAACTATTTCCAAAGATTATATTTAAAGTCTGTCTAGCGTGCAATACGCGAATCAAACATAAAGAGTTGTCCTACTGGGGGACAACTAGGGGGCTCCTCCTCCTCTTTCTCCTTCCTTTCCTCTCCAAAATAGTTGTTCGTGGCTGTGGCTGGTGTTTCCCCTGCTGTTGTAGCGATGTAAAGCAGATGACGTGGAGCGTCCTGCTGAGTCCGTGGTTTTTTTGCTAAATAGTTTGAATTTTTGTTAAACATTGCGATATGTTTTAAAATCCCAACTATTTCCAAAGATTATATTTAAAGTCTGTCTAGCGTGCAATATGCGAAACATACATAAAGAGTTGTCCTACTGGGGGACAACTAGGGGGCTCCTCCTCTTCTTTCACCTTCCTTTCCTCTCCAAAATAGTTTTTCGTGGCTGTGGCTGGTGTTTCCCCTGCTGTAGTAGCGATGTGAAGCAGATGACGTGGAGCGTCCTGCTGAGTCCGTGGTTATTTTGCTAAATAGTTTGAATTTTTGTTAAACATTGCGATATGTTTTAAAATCCCAACTATTACCGAAGTCTATTTTAAAGTCTGTCTAGCGTGCCAAACGAGAAACAAACATAAAGAGTTGTCCTACTGGGGGACAACTAGGGGGCTCCTCCTCCTCTTTCTCCTTCCTTTCCTCTCCAGAATAGGTGTTCGCGGCTGTGGTTGATGTTTCCCCTGCTGTTGTAGCGATGAGAAGCAGATAACGTGGGGGGTCCTGCTGAGTCCCTGGTTTTTTTTGCAAAATAGTTTTTATTTTTGTTAAACATTGCAATATTTTTAAAAATCCCATCTATTTCCGAAGTTTATATTCAAATTCTGCCTAGCGTGCAATACGCTAAACAAACATAAACAGTTGTCCTACTGGGGGACAACTGGGCCTCTTCCTCCCCTTCACCCTTCCTTTCCTCTCCAAAATGGTTGTTTGCGGCTGTGGCTGGTGTTTCCCCTGCTGTTGTAGCGATGTGAAGCAGATGGCGTGGAGCGTCCTGCTGAGTCCGTGGTTTTTTTGCTAAATAGTTTGAATTTTTGTTAAACATTGCGATATGTTTTAAAATCCCAACTATTACCGAAATCTATTTTAAAGTCTGTCTAGCGTGCCAAACGAGAAACAAACATAAAGAGTTGTCCTACTGGGGGACAACTAGGGGGCTCCTCCCCCCCTTCACCCTTCCTTTCCTCTCCAAAATAGTTGTTCGCGGCTGTGGATGGTGTTTCCCCTGCTGTTGTAGCGATGTGAAGCAGATTGCGCGGGGCGTCCTGCTGAGTCCGTGGTTTTCTCGCAAAATAGTTTGAACTTTTGTTAAACATTGCGATATGTTTTAAAATCCCAACTATTTCCAAAGATTATATTTAAAGTCTGTCTAGCGTGCAATACGCGAAACAAACGTAAAGACTTGTCCTACTGGGGGACAACTAGGGGGCTCCTCCTCCTCTTTCTCCTTCCTTTCCTCTCCAAAATAGTTGTTCGTGGCTGTGGCTGGTGTTTCCCCTGCTGTTGTAGCGATGTGAAGCAGATGACGTGGAGCGTCCTGCTGAGTCCGTGGTTTTTTTGCTAAATAGTTTGAATTTTTGTTAAACATTGCGATATGTTTTAAAATCCCAACTATTTCCAAAGATTAATAAAGTCTGTCTAGCGTGCAATACGCGAATCAAACATAAAGAGTTGTCCTACTGGGGGAAAACTAGGGGGCTCCTCCTCCTCTTTCTCCTTCCTTTCCTCTCCAAAATAGTTGTTCGTGGCTGTGGCTGGTGTTTCCCCTGCTGTTGTAGCGATGTGAAGCAGATGACGTGGAGCGTCCTGCTGAGTCCGTGGTTTTTTTGCTAAATAGTTTGAATTTTTGTTAAACATTGCGATATGTTTTAAAATCCCAACTATTTCCAAAGATTATATTTAAAGTCTGTCTAGCGTGCAATACGCGAATCAAACATAAAGAGTTGTCCTACTGGGGGACAACTAGGGGGCTCCTCCTCCTCTTTCTCCTTCCTTTCCTCTCCAAAATAGTTGTTCGTGGCTGTGGCTGGTGTTTCCCCTGCTGTTGTAGCGATGTAAAGCAGATGACGTGGAGCGTCCTGCTGAGTCCGTGGTTTTTTTGCTAAATAGTTTGAATTTTTGTTAAACATTGCGATATGTTTTAAAATCCCAACTATTTCCAATGATTATATTTAAAGTCTGTCTAGCGTGCAATATGCGAAACATACATAAAGAGTTGTCCTACTGGGGGACAACTAGGGGGCTCCTCCTCTTCTTTCACCTTCCTTTCCTCTCCAAAATAGTTGTTCGCGGCTGTGGCTGGTGTTATCCCTGCTGTTGTAGCAATGTGAAGCAGATGGCGTGGAGCGTCCTGCTGAGTCCGTGGTTTTTTTGCTAAATAGTTTGAATTTTTGTTAAACATTGCGATATGTTTTAAAATCCCAACTATTACCGAAGTCTATTTTAAAGTCTGTCTAGCGTGCCAAACGAGAAACAAACATAAAGAGTTGTCCTACTGGGGGACAACTAGGGGGCTCCTCCTCCTATTTCTCCTTCCTTTCCTCTCCAGAATAGGTCTTCGCGGCTGTGGTTGATGTTTCCCCTGCTGTTGTAGCGATGAGAAGCAGATAACGTGGGGGGTCCTGCTGAGTCCGTGTTTTTTTTGCAAAATAGTTATTATTTTTGTTAAACATTGCGATATTTTTAAAAATCCCATCTATTTCCGAAGTTTATATTCAAATTCTGCCTAGCGTGCAATACGCTAAACAAACATAAACAGTTGTCCTACTGGGGGACAACTGGGCCTCTTCCTCCCCTTCACCCTTCCTTTCCTCTCCAAAATGGTTGTTTGCGGCTGTGGCTGGTGTTTCCCCTGCTGTTGTAGCGATGTGAAGCAGATGGCGTGGAGCGTCCTGCTGAGTCCGTGGTTTTTTTGCTAAATAGTTTGAATTTTTGTTAAACATTGCGATATGTTTTAAAATCCCAACTATTTCCGAAATCTATTTTAAAGTCTGTCTAGCGTGCCAAACGAGAAACAAACATAAAGAGTTGTCCTACTGGGGGACAACTAGGGGGCTCCTCCTCCCCTTCACCCTTCCTTTCCTCTCCAAAATAGTTGTTCGCGGCTGTGGCTGGTGTTTCCCCTGCTGTTGTAGCGATGTGAAGCAGATTGCGCGGGGCGTCTTGCTGAGTCCGTGGTTTTCTCGCAAAATAGTTTGAATTTTTGTTAAACATTGCGATATGTTTTAAAATCCCAACTATTTCCAAAGATTATATTTAAAGTCTCTCTAGCGTGCAATACGCGAAACAAACATAAAGAGTTGTCCTACTGGGGGACAACTAGGGGGCTCCTCCTCCTCTTTCTCCTTCCTTTCCTCTCCAAAATAGTTGTTCGCGGCTGTGGCTTGTGTTATCCCTGCTGTTGGTAGCGATGTGAAGCAGATGGCGTGGGGCTTCCTGCTGAGTCCGTGGTTTTCTCGCAAAATAGTTTGAATTTGTGTTAAACTTTGCAATATGTTTTAAAATCCGAAATATTTCCGAACATTATATTTATAACCTGTCTAGCGTGCAATACGCTAAACAAATATTAACAGTTGTCCTACTGGGGGACAACTATGGGGCTCCTCCTCCACTTTCTCTTTCCTTTCCTCTCCAGAATAGTTGTTCGCGGCTGTGGCTGGTGTTTCCACTGCTGTTGTAGCGATGAGAAGCAGATAACGTGGGGGGTCCTGCTGAGTCCGTGGTTTTTTTGCAAAATAGTTTGAATTTTTGTTAAACATTGAGATATTTTTAAAAATCCCAACTATTTCCGAAGTTTATATTTAAAGTCTGCCTAGCGTGCAATACGCTAAACAAACATAAAAGTTGTCCTACTGGGGGACAACTGGGGGCTCCTCCTCCCCTTCACCCTTCCTTTCCTCTCCAAAATAGTTGTTCGCGGCTGTGGCTGGTGTTTCCCCTGCTGTTGTAGCGATGTGAAGCAGATGGCGTGGAGCGTCCTGCTGAGTCCGCGGTTTTTTTGCTAAATAGTTTGAATTTTTGTTAAACATTGCGATATGTTTTAAAATCCCAACTATTACCGAAGTCTATTTTAAAGTCTGTCTAGCGTGCCAAACGAGGAACAAACATAAAGAGTTGTCCTACTAGGGGACAACTAGGGGGCTCCTCCTCCTCTTTCTCCTTCCCTTCCTCTCCAGAATAGTTGTTCGCGGCTGTGGCTGGTGTTTCCCCTGCTGTTGTAGCGATGTGAAGCAGATGACGTGGAGCCTCCTGCTGAGTCCGTGGTTTTTTTGCTAAATAGTTTGAATTTTTGTTAAACATTGCGATATGTTTTAAAATCCCAACTATTTCCAAAGATTATATTTAAAGTCTGTCTAGCGTGCAATACGCGAAACAAACATAAAGAGTTGTCCTACTGGGGGACAACTAGGGGGCTCCTCCTCCTCTTTCTCCTTCCTTTCCTCTCCAAAATAGTTGTTCGTGGCTGTGGCTGGTGTTTCCCCTGCTGTTGTAGCGATGTGAAGCAGATGACGTGGAGCGTCCTGCTGAGTCCGTGGTTTTTTTGCTAAATAGTTTGAATTTTTGTTAAACATTGCGATATGTTTTAAAATCCCAACTATTACCGAAGTCTATTTTAAAGTCTGTCTAGCGTGCCAAACGAGAAACAAACATAAAGAGTTGTCCTACTGGGGGACAACTAGGGGGCTCCTCCTCCTATTTCTCCTTCCTTTCCTCTCCAGAATAGGTGTTCGCGGCTGTGGTTGATGTTTCCCCTGCTGTTGTAGCGATGAGAAGCAGATAACGTGGGGGGGTCCTGCTGAGTCCGTGGTTTTTTTGCAAAATAGTTATTATTTTTGTTAAACATTGCGATATTTTTAAAAATCCCATCTATTTCCGAAATTTAAATTCAAATTCTGCCTAGCGTGCAATACGCTAAACAAACATAAACAGTTGTCCTACTGGGGGACAACTGGGCATCTTCCTCCCCTTCACCCTTCCTTTCCTCTCCAAAATGGTTGTTTGCGGCTGTGGCTGGTGTTTCCCCTGCTGTTGTAGCGATGTGAAGCAGATGGCGTGGAGCGTCCTGCTGAGTCCGTGGTTTTTTTGCTAAATAGTTTGAATTTTTGTTAAACATTGCGATATGTTTTAAAATCCCAACTATTACCGAAATCTATTTTAAAGTCTGTCTAGCGTGCCAAACGAGAAACAAACATAAAGAGTTGTCCTACTGGGGGACAACTAGGGGGCTCCTCCTCCCCTTCACCCTTCCTTTCCTCTCCAAAATAGTTGTTCGCGGCTGTGGCTGGTGTTTCCCCTGCTGTTGTAGCGATGTGAAGCAGATTGCGCGGGGCGTCTTGCTGAGTCCGTGGTTTTCTCGCAAAATAGTTTGAATTTTTGTTAAACATTGCGATATGTTTTAAAAACCCAACTATTTCCAAAGATTATATTTAAAGTCTCTCTAGCGTGCAATACGCGAAACAAACATAAAGAGTTGTCCTACTGGGGGACAACTAGGGGGCTCCTCCTCCTCTTTCTCCTTCCTTTCCTCTCCAAAATAGTTGTTCGCGGCTGTGGCTTGTGTTATCCCTGCTGTTGGTAGCGATGTGAAGCAGATGGCGTGGGGCTTCCTGCTGAGTCCGTGGTTTTCTCGCAAAATAGTTTGAATTTTTGTTAAACTTTGCAATATGTTTTAAAATCAGAAATATTTCCGAAAATTATATTTATAACCTGTCTAGCGTGCAATACGCTAAACAAATATTAACAGTTGTCCTACTGGGGGACAACTATGGGGCTCCTCCTCCACTTTCTCTTTCCTTTCCTCTCCAGAATAGTTGTTCGCGGCTGTGGCTGGTGTTTCCACTGCTGTTGTAGCGATGAGAAGCAGATAACGTGGGGGGTCCTGCTGAGTCCGTGGTTTTTTTGCAAAATAGTTTGAATTTTTGTTAAACATTGAGATATTTTTAAAAATCCCAACTATTTCCGAAGTTTATATTTAAAGTCTGCCTAGCGTGCAATACGCTAAACAAACATAAAAGTTGTCCTACTGGGGGACAACTGGGGGCTCCTCCTCCCCTTCACCCTTCCTTTCCTCTCCAAAATAGTTGTTCGCGGCTGTGGCTGGTGTTTCCCCTGCTGTTGTAGCGATGTGAAGCAGATGGCGTGGAGCGTCCTGCTGAGTCCGCGGTTTTTTTGCTAAATAGTTTGAATTTTTGTTAAACATTGCGATATGTTTTAAAATCCCAACTATTACCGAAGTCTATTTTAAAGTCTGTCTAGCGTGCCAAACGAGGAACAAACATAAAGAGTTGTCCTACTAGGGGACAACTAGGGGGCTCCTCCTCCTCTTTCTCCTTCCCTTCCTCTCCAGAATAGTTGTTCGCGGCTGTGGCTGGTGTTTCCCCTGCTGTTGTAGCGATGTGAAGCAGATGACGTGGAGCCTCCTGCTGAGTCCGTGGTTTTTTTGCTAAATAGTTTGAATTTTTGTTAAACATTGCGATATGTTTTAAAATCCCAACTATTTCCAAAGATTATATTTAAAGTCTGTCTAGCGTGCAATACGCGAAACAAACATAAAGAGTTGTCCTACTGGGGGACAACTAGGGGGCTCCTCCTCCTCTTTCTCCTTCCTTTCCTCTCCAAAATAGTTGTTCGTGGCTGTGGCTGGTGTTTCCCCTGCTGTTGTAGCGATGTGAAGCAGATGACGTGGAGCGTCCTGCTGAGTCCGTGGTTTTTTTGCTAAATAGTTTGAAATTTTGTTAAACATTGCGATATGTTTTAAAATCCCAACTATTTCCAAAGATTATATATAAGTCTGTCTAGCGTGCAATACGCGAATCAAACATAAAGAGTTGTCCTACTGGGGGACAACTAGGGGGCTCCTCCTCCTCTTTCTCCTTCCTTTCCTCTCCAAAATAGTTGTTCGTGGCTGTGGCTGGTGTTTCCCCTGCTGTTGTAGCGATGTAAAGCAGATGACGTGGAGCGTCCTGCTGTGTCCGTGGTTTTTTTGCTAAATAGTTTGAATTTTTGTTAAACATTGCGATATGTTTTAAAATCCCAACTATTTCCAAAGATTATATTTAAAGTCTGTCTAGCGTGCAATATGCGAAACATACATAAAGAGTTGTCCTACTGGGGGACAACTAGGGGGCTCCTCCTCTTCTTTCACCTTCCTTTCCTCTCCAAAATAGTTTTTCGTGGCTGTGGCTGGTGTTTCCCCTGCTGTTGTAGCGATGTGAAGCAGATGACGTGGAGCGTCCTGCTGAGTCCGTGGTTTTTTTGCTATATAGTTTGAATTTTTGTTAAACATTGCGATATGTTTTAAAATCCCAACTATTACCGAAGTCTATTTTAAAGTCTGTCTAGCGTGCCAAACGAGAAACAAACATAAAGAGTTGTCCTACTGGGGGACAACTAGGGGGCTCCTCCTCCTCTTTCTCCTTCCTTTCCTCTCCAGAATAGGTGTTCGCGGCTGTGGTTGATGTTTCCCCTACTGTTGTAGCGATGAGAAGCAGATAACGTGGGGGATCCTGCTGAGTCCGTGGTTTTTTTGCAAAATAGTTTCTATTTTTGTTAAACATTGCGATATTTTTAAAAATCCCATCTATTTCCTAAGTTTATATTCAAATTCTGCCTAGCGTGCAATACGCTAAACAAACATAAACAGTTGTCCTACTGGGGGACAACTGGGCCTCTTCCTCCCCTTCACCCTTCCTTTCCTCTCCAAAATGGTTGTTTGCGGCTGTGGCTGGTGTTTCCCCTGCTGTTGTAGCGATGTGAAGCAGATGGCGTGGAGCGTCCTGCTGAGTCCGTGGTTTTTTTGCTAAATAGTTTGAATTTTTGTTAAACATTGCGATATGTTTTAAAATCCCAACTATTACCGAAATCTATTTTAAAGTCTGTCTAGCGTGCCAAACGAGAAACAAACATAAAGAGTTGTCCTACTGGGGGACAACTAGGGGGCTCCTCCTCCTCTTTCTCCTTCCTTTCCTCTCCAGAATAGTTGTTCGCAGCTGTGGCTGGTGTTTCCCCTGCTGTTGTAGCGATGTGAAGCAGATGACGTGGAGCATCCTGCTGAGTACGTGGTTTTTTTGCTAAAAAGTTTGAATTTTTGTTAAACATTGCGATATGTTTTAAAATCCCAACTATTACCGAAGTCTATTTTAAAGTCTGTCTAGCGTGCCAAACGAGAAACAAACATAAAGAGTTGTCCTACTGGGGGACAACTGGGGGCTCCTCCTCCCCTTCGCCCTTCCTTTCCTCTCCAAAATAGTTGTTCGCGGCTGTGGCTGGTGTTTCCCCTGCTGTTGTAGCGATGTGAAGAAGATGACGTGGAGCGTCCTGTTGAGTCCGTGGTTTTTTTGCTAAATAGTTTGAATTTTTGTTAAACATTGCGATGTGTTTTAAAATCCCAATTATTTCCAAAGATTATATTTAAAGTCTGTCTAGCGTGCGATACGCGAAACAAACATAAAGAATTGTCCTACTGGGGGACAACTAGGGGGCTCCTCCTCCTCTTTCTCCTTCCTTTCCTCTCCAAAATAGTTGTTCGTGGCTGTGGCTGGTGTTTCCCCTGCTGTTGTAGCGATGTGAAGCAGATGACGTGGAGCGTCCTGCTGAGTCCGTGGTTTTTTTGCTAAATAGTTTGAATTTTTGTTAAACATTGCGATATGTTTTAAAATCCCAACTATTACCGAAGTCTATTTTAAAGTCTGTCTAGCGTGCAATACGCGAAACAAACATAAAGAGTTGTCCTACTGGGGGACAACTAGGGGGCTCCTCCTCCTCTTTCTCCTTCCTTTCCTCTCCAAAATAGTTGTTCGCGGCTGTGGCTGGTGTTTCACCTGCTGTTGTAGCGATGTGAAGCAGATGGCGTGGAGCGTCCTGCTGAGTCCGTGGTTTTTTTGCTAAATAGTTTGAATTTTTGTTAAACATTGCGAAATTTTTTAAAATCCCAACTATTACCGAAGTCTATTTTAAAGTCTGTCTAGCGTGCCAAACGAGAAACAAACATAAAGAGTTGTCCTACTGGGGGACAACTGGGGGCTCCTCCTCCCCTTCACCCTTCCTTTCCTCTCCAAAATAGTTGTTCGCGGCTGTGGCTGGTGTTTCCCCTGCTGTTGTAGCGATGAGAAGCAGATGACGTGGGGGGTCCTGCTGAGTCCGTGTTTTTTTTTTGCAAAATAGTTTGAATTTTTGTTAAACATTGCGATATTTTTAAAAATCACAACTATATCCGAAGTTTATATTTAAAGTCTGCCTAGCGTGCAATACGCTAAACAAACATAAACAGTTAACCTACTGGGGGACAACTGGGGGCTCCTCCTCCCCTTCACCCTTCCTTTCCTCTCCAAAATAGTTGTTCGCGGCTGTGGCTGGTGTTCCCCTGCTGTTGTAGCGATGTGAAGCAGATGACGTGGAGCGTCCTGCTGAGTCCGTGGTTTTTTTGCTAAATAGTTTGAATTTTTGTTAAACATTGCGATATGTTTTAAAATCCCAACTATTACCGAAGTCTATTTTAAAGTCTGTCTAGCGTGCAATACGCGAAACAAACATAAAGAGTTGTCCTACTGGGGGACAACTAGGGGGCTCCTCCTCCTCTTTCTCCTTCCTTTCCTCTCCAAAATAGTTGTTCGCGGCTGTGGCTGGTGTTTCCCCTGCTGTTGTAGCGATGAGAAGCAGATAACGTGGATGGTCCTGCTGAGTCCGTGGTTTTTTTGCAAAATAGTTTGAATTTTTGTTAAACATTGCGATATTTTTAAAAATCCCAACTATTTCCGAAGTTTTTATTTAAAGTCTGCCTAGCGTGCAATACGCTAAACAAACATAAACAGTTGTCCTACTGGGGGACAACTGGGGGCTCCTCCTCCCCTTCACCCTTCCTTTCCTCTCCAAAATAGTTGTTCGCGGCTGTGGCTGGTGTTTCCCCTGCTGTTGTAGCGATGAGAAGCTGATAACGTGGGGGGGTCCTGCTGAGTCCGTGGTTTTTTTGCAAAATAGTTTGCATGTTTGTTAAACATTTCGATATTTTTGAAAACCCAACTATTTCCGAAGTTTATAATTAAAGTCTGCCTAGCGTGCAATACGCTAAACAAACATAAACAGTTGTCCTACTGGGGGACAACTGGGGGATCCTCCTCCCCTTCACTCTTCCTTTCCTCTTCAAAATAGTTGTTCGCGTCTGTGGCTGGTGTTTCCCCTGCTGTTGTAGCGATGTGAAGCAGATGACGTGGAGCGTCCTGCTGAGTCGTTGGTTTTATTGCTAAATAGTTTGATTTTTTGTTAAACATTGCGATATGTTTTAAAATCCTAACTATTTCCAAAGATTATATTTAAAGTCTGTCTAGCGTGCAATACGCGAAACAAACATAAAGAGTTGTCCTACTGGGGGACAACTAGGAGGCTCCTCCTCCTCTTTCTCCTTCCTTTCCTCTCCAAAATAGTTGTTCGCGGCTGTGGCTGGTGTTTCCCCTGCTGTTGTAGCGATGAGAAGCAGATAACGTGGGGGATCCTTCTGAGTCCGTGGTTTTTTTGCAAAATAGTTTGAATTTTTGTTAAACATTGCGATATTTTTAAAAATCCCAACTATTACCGAATTTTATATTTAAAGTCTGCCTAGCGTGCAATACGCTAAACAAACATAAACAGTTGTCCTACTGGGGGACAACTGGGGGCTCCTCCTCCCTTTCACCCTTCCTTTCCTCTCCAAAATAGTTGTTCGCGGCTGTGGCTGGTGTTTCCCCTGCTGTTGTAACGATGAGAAGCAGATAACGTGGGGGTCCTGCTGAGTCCGTGGTTTTTTTGCAAAATAGTTTGAATTTTTGTTAAACATTGCGATATTTTTAAAAATCCCAACTATTTCCGAAGTTTATATTTAAAGTGCGATGGACGCAGTACAGAGGATATAAAATGCAGAATGGCAATGGGAAGAAAAGCATTTTTGAAAAAGAGAAATTTGCTGACATCGAATATTAATTTAAGTGTAAGGAAATCTTTTCTGAAGGCATTTGTGTGGAGTGTTGCCTTGTACGGGAGTGAAACATGGACGATAAGCAGTGTGGACAGGAAGAGAATAGAGGCCTTTGAAATGTGGTGCTACAGAAGAATGCTGAAGATTAAGTGGGTAGATCGCATAACTAATGAAGAGGTACTGAACAGAATTGGTGAGAAAAGGAATTTTTGGCATACCCTGACCAAAAGAAGGGATCGCTTGGTAGGACACATTCTTAGACATCGAGGTATCGTAAATTTAGCATTGGAGGGAAGCGTGTGGGGTAAAAATCGCAGAGGGAGACCAAGAGACGCGTATAGTAAGCAGATTCAAATGGATGTGGGTTGCCGTTCTTATCAGGAGATGAAAAGGCTTGCTCAGGATAGAGTAGGGTGGAGAGCGTCAACAAACCAGTCTCTGGACTGAAGACCATAACAACAACATATTTAAAGTCTGCCTAGCGTGCAATACGCTAAACAAACATAAACAGTTGTCCTACTGGGGGACAACTGGGGGCTCCTCCTCCCCTTCACCCTTCCTTTCCTCACCAAAATAGTTGTTCGCGGCTGTGGCTGGTGTTTCCCCTGCTGTCGTAGTGATGTGAAACAGATGGCGTGGGGCGTCCTGCTGAGTCCGTGTTTTTTTTTTCAAAATTGTTTGAATTTTTGTTAAACATTGCGATATGTTTTAAAATCCCAACTATTTCCGAAGATTATATTGAAAGTCTGCCTAGCGTGCAATACGCTAAACAAACATACACAGTTGTCCTACTGGGGGACAACTGCGGGGCTCCTCCTGCCCTTCATCCTTCCTTTCCTCTCCAAAATAGTTGTTCGCGGCTGTGGCTGGTGTTTCCCCTGCTGTTGTAGCGATGTGAAGCAGATGGCGTAAGGGGGCCTGCTCAGTCCGTGGTTTTCTCGCAAGGTAGTTTGAATTTTTGATATACATTGCGATATGTTTTAAAATCCATACTATTTCCGAAGTTTATATTTAAAGTCTGCCTAGCGTGCAATTCGCTAAACAAACATAAACATTTGTCCTACTGTAGGACAACTGTGGGGCTCCTCCTCCCCGTCACCCTTCCATTCCTCTCCAAAATAGTTGTTCGCGGCTGTGGCTTGTGTTTGCCCTACTGTTGTAGCGATGTGAAGCAAATGGCGTGGGGCGTCCTGCTGAGTCCGTGGTTTTCTCGCAAAATAGTTTGAATTTTTGTTAAACATTGCGATATGTTTTAAAATCCCAACCATTTGCGAAGTTTATATTTAAAGTCTGCCTAGCGTGCAATACGCGACACAAACATAAAGAGTTGTCCTACTGGGGAGAACTAGGAAGCTCCTCCTCCTCTTTCACCCTCCTTTCCTCTCCAAAATAGTAGTTCGCGGCTGTGGCTGGTGTTTCCCCTGCTGTTGTAGCGATGTGACGCAGATGGCGTGGGGCGTCCTGCTGAGTCCGTGGTTTTCTCGCAAAATAGTTTGAATTTTTGTTAAACATTGCGATATGTTTTAAAATCCCATCCATTTCCGAAGTTTATATTTAAAGTCTGCCTAGCGTGCAATACGCGACACAAACATAAAGAGTTGTCCTACTGGGGAGAACTAGGAAGCTCCTCCTCCTCTTTCACCCTCCTTTCCTCTCCAAAATAGTAGTTCGCGGCTGTGGCTGGTGTTTCCCCTGCTGTTGTAGCGATGTGAAGCAGATGGCGTGGGGCGTCATGCTGAGTCCGTTGTTTTTTTGCAAAATAGTTTGAATTTTTGTTAAACATTGCGATAAGTTTTAAAATCGCAACTATTTCCGAAGTTTATATTTAAAGTCTGCCTAGCGTGCAATATGCGAAACAAACATAAAGAGTTGTCCTACTGGGGGACAACTAGGGGGCTCGTCCTCCTCTTTCTCCTTCCTTTCCTCTCCAAAATAGTTGTGCGCGGCTGTGGCTGGTGTTTCCCCTGCTGTTGTAGTGATGTGACGCAGATGGCGTGGGGCGTCCTGCTGAGTCCGTGGTTTTCTCGCAAAATAGTTTGAATTTTTGTTAAACATTGCGATATGTTTTAAAATCCCAACCATTTCCGAAGTTTATATTTAAAATCTGCCTAGCGTGCAATACGCGACACAAACATAAAGAGTTGTCCTACTTTGGGAGAACTAGGAAGCTCCTCCTCCTCTTTCACCTTCCTTTCCTCTCCAAAATAGTTGTTCGCGGCTGTGGCTGGTGTTTACCCTGATGTTGTAGCGATGTGAAGCAGATGGCTTGGGGCGTCCTGCTGAGTCCGTTGTTTTTTTGCAAAATAGTTTGAATTTTTGTTAAACATTGCGATACGTTTTAAAATCGCAACTATTTCCGAAGTCTATATTTAAAGTCTGCCTAGCGTGCAATACGCGAAAGAAACATAATGAGTTGTCCTACTGGGGGACAACTAGGGGGCTCCTCCTCCTCTTTCTCCTTCCTTTCCTCTCCAAAATAGTTGTTCGCGGCTGTGGCTGGTGTTTCCCCTGCTGTTGTAGCGATGTGACGCAGATGGCGTGGGGCGTCCTGCTGAGTCCGTGGTTTTCTCGCAAAATAGTTTGAATTTTTGTTAAACATTGCGATATGTTTTAAAATTCCAACCATTTCCGAAGTTTATATTTAAAGTCTGCCTAGCGTGCAATACGCGACACAAACATAAAGAGTTGTCCTACTGGGGGAGAACTAGGTGGCTCCTCCTCCTCTTTCACCTTCCTTTCCTCTCCAAAATAGTTGTTCGCGGCTGTGGCTGGTGTTTCCCCTGCTCTTGTAGCGATGTGACGCAGCTGGCGTGGGGCGTCCTGCTGAGTCCGTGGTTTTCTCGCAAAATAGTTTGAATTTTTGTTAAACATTGACATATGTTTCAAAATCCCAACCATTTCCGAAGTTTATATTTAAAGTCTGCCTAGCGTGCAATACGCGACACAAACATAAAGAGTTGTCCTACTGGGGGAGAACTAGGAAGCTCCTCCTCCTCTTTTACCTTCCTTTCCTCTCCAAAATAGTTGTTCGCGGCTGTGGCTGGTGTTTCCCCTGCTGTTGTAGCGATGTGAAGCAGATGGCGTGGGGCGTCCTACTGAGTCCGTTGTTTTTTTGCAAAATAGTTTGAATTTTTGTTAAACATTGCGATACGTTTTAAAATCGCAACTATTTCCGAAGTTTATATTTAAAGTCATGCCTAGCGTGCAATACGCGAAACAAACATAAAGAGTTGTCCTACTGGGGGACAACTAGGGGGCTCCTCCTCCTCTTTCTCCTTCCTTTCCTCTCCAAAATAGTTGTGCGCGGCTGTGTCTGGTGTTTCCCCTGCTGTTGTAGCGATGTGACGCAGATGGCGTGGGGCGTCCTGCTGAGTCCGTGGTTTTCTCGCAAAATAGTTTGAATTTTTGTTAAACATTGCGATATGTTTTAAAATCCATACTATTTCCGAAGTTTATATTTAAAGTCTGCCTAGCGTGCAATTCGCTAAACAAACATAAACATTTGTCCTACTGTAGGACAACTGTGGGGCTCCTCCTCCCCGTCACCCTTCCATTCCTCTCCAAAATAGTTGTTCGCGGCTGTGGCTGGTGTTTACCCTGCTGTTGTAGCGATGTGAAGCAGATGGCGTGGGGCGTCCTGCTGAGTCCGTTGTTTTTTTGCAAAATAGTTTGAATTTTTGTTAAAATTGCGATACGTTTTAAAATCGCAACTATTTCCGAAGTTTATATTTAAAGTCTGCCTAGCGTGCAATACGCGACACAAACATAAAGAGTTGTCCTATTGGGGGAGAACTAGGAAGCTCCTCCTCCTCTTTCACCTTCCTTTCCTCTCTAAAATAGTTGTTCGCGGCTGTGGCTGGTGTTTCCCCTGCTGTTGTAGCGATGTGAAGCAGATGACGTGGGCGTCCTGCTGAGTCCGTTGTTTTTTTGCAAAATAGTTTGAATTTTTGTTAAACATTGCGATATGTTTTAAAATCGCAACTATTTCCGAAGTTCATATTTAAAGTCTGCCTAGCGTGCAATACGCGACACAAACATAAAGAGTTGTCCTACTGGGGGAGAACTAGGAAGCTCCTCCTCCTCTTTCACCTTCCTTTCCTCTCCAAAATAGTTGTTCGCGGCTGTGGCTGGTGTTTCCCCTGCTGTTGTAGCGATGTGAAGCAGATGACGTGGGGCGTCCTGCTGAGTCCGTTGTTTTTTTGCAAAATAGTTTGAATTTTTGTTAAACATTGCGATACGTTTTAAAATCGCAACTATTTCCGAAGTTTATACTTAAAGTCTGAGTAGCGTGCAATACGCGACACAAACATAAAGAGTTGTCCTACTGGGGGAGAACTAGAAAGCTCCTCCTCCACTTTCTCCTTCCTTTCCTCTCCTAAATAGTTGTTCGCGGCTGTGGCTGGTGTTTCCCCTGCTGTTGTAGCGATGTGACGCAGATGGCGTGGGGCGTCCTGCTGAGTCCGTGGTTTTCTCGCAAAATAGTTTGAATTTTAGTTAAACATTGCGATATGTTTTAAAATCCCAACCATTTCCGAAGTTTATATTTAAAGTCTGCCTAGCGTGCAATACGCGACACAAACATAAAGAGTTGTCCTACTGGGGGAGAACTAGGAAGCTCCTCCTCCTCTTTCACCTTCCTTTCCTCTCCAAAATAGTTGTTCGCGGCTGTGGCTGGTGTTTCCCCTGCTGTTGTAGCGATGTGAAGCAGATGACGTGGGGCGTCCTGCTGAGCCCGTTGTTTTTTTGCAAAATAGTTTGAATTTTTGTTAAACATTGCGATACGTTTTAAAATCGCAAGATTTTCCGAAGTTTATATTTAAAGTCTGCCTAGCGTGCAATACGCGACACAAACATAAAGAGATGTCCTACTGGGGGAGAACTAGGAAGCTCCTCCTCCTCTTTCACCTTCCTTTCCTCTCCAAAATAGTTGTTCGCGGCTGTGGCTGGTGTTTCCCCTGCTGTTGTAGCGATGTGAAGCAGATGACGTGGGGCGTTCTGCTGAGTCCGTTGTTTTTTTGCAAAATAGTTTGAATTTTTGTTAAACATTGCGATACGTTTTAAAATCGCAACTATTTCCGAAGTTTATATTTAAAGTCTGCCTAGCGTGCAATACGCGAAACAAACATAAAGAGTTGTCCTACTGGGGGACAACTAGGGGGCTCCTCCTCCTCTTTCTCCTTCCTTTCCTCTCCAAAATAGTTGTGCGCGGCTGTGGCTGGTGTTTCCCCTGCTGTTGTAGCGATGTGACGCAGATGGCGTGGGGCGTCCTGCTGAGTCCGTGGTTTTCTCGCAAAATAGTTTGAATTTTTGTTAAACATTGCGATATGTTTTAAAATCCCAACCATTTCCGAAGTTTATATTTAAAGTCTGCCTAGCGTGCAATACGCGACACAAACATAAAGAGTTGTCCTACTGGGGGACAACTAGGGGGCTCCTCCTCCTCTTTCTCCTTCCTTTCCTCTCCAAAATAGTTGTGCGCGGCTGTGTCTGGTGTTTCCCCTGCTGTTGTAGCGATGTGACGCAGATGGCGTGGGGCGTCCTGCTGAGTCCGTGGTTTTCTCGCAAAATAGTTTGAATTTTTGTTAAACATTGCGATATGTTTTAAAATCCATACTATTTCCGAAGTTTATATTTAAAGTCTGCCTAGCGTGCAATTCGCTAAACAAACATAAACATTTGTCCTACTGTAGGACAACTGTGGGGCTCCTCCTCCCCGTCACCCTTCCATTCCTCTCCAAAATAGTTGTTCGCGGCTGTGGCTGGTGTTTACCCTGCTGTTGTAGCGATGTGAAGCAGATGGCGTGGGGCGTCCTGCTGAGTCCGTTGTTTTTTTGCAAAATAGTTTGAATTTTTGTTAAAATTGCGATACGTTTTAAAATCGCAACTATTTCCGAAGTTTATATTTAAAGTCTGCCTAGCGTGCAATACGCGACACAAACATAAAGAGTTGTCCTATTGGGGGAGAACTAGGAAGCTCCTCCTCCTCTTTCACCTTCCTTTCCTCTCTAAAATAGTTGTTCGCGGCTGTGGCTGGTGTTTCCCCTGCTGTTGTAGCGATGTGAAGCAGATGACGTGGGCGTCCTGCTGAGTCCGTTGTTTTTTTGCAAAATAGTTTGAATTTTTGTTAAACATTGCGATATGTTTTAAAATCGCAACTATTTCCGAAGTTCATATTTAAAGTCTGCCTAGCGTGCAATACGCGACACAAACATAAAGAGTTGTCCTACTGGGGGAGAACTAGGAAGCTCCTCCTCCTCTTTCACCTTCCTTTCCTCTCCAAAATAGTTGTTCGCGGCTGTGGCTGGTGTTTCCCCTGCTGTTGTAGCGATGTGAAGCAGATGACGTGGGGCGTCCTGCTGAGTCCGTTGTTTTTTTGCAAAATAGTTTGAATTTTTGTTAAACATTGCGATACCTTATAAAATCGCAACTATTTCCGAAGTTTATACTTAAAGTCTGAGTAGCGTGCAATACGCGACACAAACATAAAGAGTTGTCCTACTGGGGGAGAACTAGAAAGCTCCTCCTCCACTTTCTCCTTCCTTTCCTCTCCTAAATAGTTGTTCGCGGCTGTGGCTGGTGTTTCCCCTGCTGTTGTAGCGATGTGACGCAGATGGCGTGGGGCGTCCTGCTGAGTCCGTGGTTTTCTCGCAAAATAGTTTGAATTTTAGTTAAACATTGCGATATGTTTTAAAATCCCAACCATTTCCGAAGTTTATATTTAAAGTCTGCCTAGCGTGCAATACGCGACACAAACATAAAGAGTTGTCCTACTGGGGGAGAACTAGGAAGCTCCTCCTCCTCTTTCACCTTCCTTTCCTCTCCAAAATAGTTGTTCGCGGCTGTGGCTGGTGTTTCCCCTGCTGTTGTAGCGATGTGAAGCAGATGACGTGGGGCGTCCTGCTGAGTCCGTTGTTTTTTTGCAAAATAGTTTGAATTTTTGTTAAACATTGCGATACGTTTTAAAATCGCAAGATTTTCCGAAGTTTATATTTAAAGTCTGCCTAGCGTGCAATACGCGACACAAACATAAAGAGTTGTCCTACTGGGGGAGAACTAGGAAGCTCCTCCTCCTCTTTCACCTTCCTTTCCTCTCCAAAATAGTTGTTCGCGGCTGTGGCTGGTGTTTCCCCTGCTGTTGTAGCGATGTGAAGCAGATGACGTGGGGCGTTCTGCTGAGTCCGTTGTTTTTTTGCAAAATAGTTTGAATTTTTGTTAAACATTGCGATACGTTTTAAAATCGCAACTATTTCCGAAGTTTATATTTAAAGTCTGCCTAGCGTGCAATACGCGAAACAAACATAAAGAGTTGTCCTACTGGGGGACAACTAGGGGGCTCCTCCTCCTCTTTCTCCTTCCTTTCCTCTCCAAAATAGTTGTGCGCGGCTGTGGCTGGTGTTTCCCCTGCTGTTGTAGCGATGTGACGCAGATGGCGTGGGGCGTCCTGCTGAGTCCGTGGTTTTCTCGCAAAATAGTTTGAATTTTTGTTAAACATTGCGATATGTTTTAAAATCCCAACCATTTCCGAAGTTTATATTTAAAGTCTGCCTAGCGTGCAATACGCGACACAAACATAAAGAGTTGTCCTACTGGGGGAGAACTAGGAAGCTCCTCCTCCTCTTTCACCTTCCTTTCCTCTCCAAAATAGTTGTTCGCGGCTGTGGCTGGTGTTTCCCCTGCTGTTGTAGCGATGTGAAGCAGATGACGTGGGGCGTCCTGCTGAGTGCGTTGTTTTTTTGCAAAATAGTTTGAATTTTTGTTAAACATTGCGATACGTTTTAAAATCGCAACTATTTCCGAAGTTTATATTTAAAGTCTGCCTAGCGTGCAATACGCGACACAAACATAAAGAGTTGTCCTACTGCGGGAGAACTAGGAAGCTCCTCCTCCTCTTTCACCTTCCTTTCCTCTCCAAAATAGTTATTCGCGGCTGTGGCTGGTGTTTGCCCTGCTGTTGTAGCGATGTGAAGCAGATGGCGTGGGGCGTCCTGCTGAGTCCGTTGTTTTTTTGCAAAATAGTTTGAATTTTTGTTAAACATTGCGATTCGTTTTAAAATCGCAACTATTTCCGAAGTTTATATTTAAAGTCTGCCTAGCGTGCAATACGAGACACAAACATAAAGAGTTGTCCTACTGGGGGAGAACAAGGAAGCTCCTCCTCCTCTTTCACCTTCCTTTCCTCTCCAAAATAGTTGTTCGGGGATGTGGCTGGTGTTTCCCCTGCTGTTGTAGCTATGTGAAGCAGATGACATGGGGCGTCCTGCTGAGTCCGTGGTTTTCTCGCAAAATAGTTTCAATTTTTGTTAAACATTGCGATATGTTTTAAAATCCCAACCATTTCCGAATTTTATATTTAAAGTCTGCCTAGCGAGCAATACGCGACACAAACATAAAGAGTTGTCCCACTGGGGGAGAACTAGGAAGCTCCTCCTCCTCTTTCACCTTCCTTTCCTCCCCAAAATAGTTGTTCGCGGATAAGGCTGGTGTTTCCCCTGCTGTTGTAGCGATGGAAGGAGATGACGTGGGGCGTCCTGCTGAGTCCGTTGTTTTTTTGCAAAATAATTTGAATTTTTTGTTAAACATTGCGAAACGTTTTAAAATCGCAACTATTTCCGAAGTTTATATTTAAAGTCTGCCTAGCGTGCAATACGCGACACAAACATAAAGTGTTGTCCTACTGGGGGAGAACTAGGAAGTTCCTCCTCCTCTTTCACCTTCCTTTCCTCTCCAAAATAGTTGTTCGCAGCTGTGGCTGGTGTTTCCCCTGCTGTTGTAGCGATGTGACGCAGATGGCGTGGGGCGTCCTGCTGAGTCCGTAGTTTTCTCCCAAAATAGTTTGAATTTTTGTTAAACATTGCGATATGTTTTAAAATCCCAACCATTTCCGAAGTTTATATTTAAAGTCTGCCTAGCGTGCAATACGCGACACAAACATAAAAAGTTGTCCTACTGGGGGAGAACTAGGAAGCTCCTCCTCCTCTTTCACCTTCCTTTCCTCTCGAAAATAGTTGTTCGCGGATGTGGCTGGTGTTTCCCCTGCTGTTGTAGCGATGTGAAGCAGATGACGTGGGGCGTCCTGCTGAGTCCGTTGTTTTTTTGCAAAATAGTTTGAATTTTTGTTAAACATTGCGATACGTTTTAAAATCGCAACTATTTCCGAAGTTTATATTTAAAGTCTGCCTAGCGTGCAATACGCGACACGAACATAAAGAGTTGTCCTACTGGGGGAGAACTATGAAGCTCCTCCTCCTCTTTCACCTTCCTTTCCTCTCCAAAATAGTTGTTCGCGGCTGTGGCTGGTGTTTCCCCTGCTGTTGTAGCGATGTGAAGCAGATGGCGCGGGGCGTCCTGCAGAGCCCTTTTTTTTTTTTTTTTTTTTTGCAAAATAGTTTGAATTTTTGTTAAAGATTGCGATGCGTTTTAAAATCGCAACTATTTCCGAAGTTTATATTTAAAGTCTGTCTAGCGTGCAATACGCGACACAAACATAAAGAGTTGTCCTACTGCGGGAGAACTAGGAAGCTCCTCCTCCTCTTTCACCTTCGTTTCCTCTCCAAAATAGTTGTTCGCAGCTGTGGCTTGTGTTTCCCCTGCTGTTGTAGCGATGTGACGCAGATGGCGTGGGGCGACCTGCTGAGTCCGTTGTTTTTTTGCAAAATAGTTTGAATTTTTGTTAAACATTGCGATACGTTTTAAATTGGCAACTATTTCCGAAGTTTATATTTAAAGTCTGCCTAGCGTGCAATACGCGACACAAACATAAAGAGTTGTCCTACTGGGGGAGAACTAGGAAGCTCCTCCTCCTCTTTCACCTTCCTTTCCTCTCCAAAATAGTTATTCGCGGCTGTGGCTGGTGTTTCCCCTGCTGTTGTAGCGATGTGACGCAGATGGCGTGGGGCGACCTGCTGAGTCCGTGGTTTTCTCGCAAAATAGTTTGAATTTTTGTTAAACATTGCGATATGTTTTAAAATCCCAACCATTTCCGAAGTTTATATTTAAAGTCTGCCTAGCGTGCAATACGCGACACAAACATAAAGAGTTGTCCTACTGGGGGAGAACTAGGAAGCTCCTCCTCCTCTTTCACCTTCCTTTCCTCTCCAAAATAGTTGTTCGCGGCTGTGGCTGGTGTTTCCCCTGCTGTTGTAGCGATGTGACGCAGATGGCGTGGGGCGACCTGCTGAGTCCGTGGTTTTCTCGCAAAATAGTTTGAATTTTTGTTAAACATTGCGATACGTTTTAAAATCGCAACTATTTCCATAGTTTATATTTAAAGTCTGCCTAGCGTGCAATACGCGACACAAACATAAAGAATTGTCCTACTGGGGGAGAACTAGGAAGCTCCTCCTCCTCTTTCACCTTCCTTTCCTCTCCAAAATAGTTGTTCGCGGCTGTGGCTGGTGTTTCCCCTGCTGTTGTAGCGATGTGACGCAGATGGCGTGGGGCGACCTGCTGAGTCCGTGGTTTTCTCGCAAAATAGTTTGAATTTTTGTTAAACATTGCGATACGTTTTAAAATCGCAACTATTTCCGAAGTTTATATTTAAAGTCTGCCTAGCGTGCAATACGCGACACAAACATAAAGAGTTGTCCTACTGGGGGAGAACTAGGAAGCTCCTCCTCCTCTTTCACCTTCCTTTCCTCTCCAAAATAGTTGTTCGCGGCTGTGGCTTGTGTTTCCCCTGCTGTTGTAGCGATGTGAAGCAGATGACGTGGGGCGTCCTGCTGAGTCCGTTGTTTTTTGGCAAAATAGTTTGAATTTTTGTTAAACATTGCGATACGTTTTAAAATCGCAACTATTTCCGAAGTTTATATTTAAAGTCTGCCTAGCGTGCAATACGCGACACAAACATAAAGAGTTGTCCTATTGGGGGAGAACTAGGAAGCTCCTCCTCCTCTTTCACCTTCCTTTCCTCTCTAAAATAGTTGTTCGCGGCTGTGGCTGGTGTTTCCCCTGCTGTTGTAGCGATGTGAAGCAGATGGCGCGGGGCGTCCTGCAGAGCCCTTTTTTTTTTTTTTTTTTTTGCAAAATAGTTTGAATTTTTGTTAAAGATTGCGATGCGTTTTAAAATCGCAACTATTTCCGAAGTTTATATTTAAAGTCTGTCTAGCGTGCAATACGCGACACAAACATAAAGAGTTGTCCTACTGCGGGAGAACTAGGAAGCTCCTCCTCCTCTTTCACCTTCGTTTCCTCTCCAAAATAGTTGTTCGCAGCTGTGGCTTGTGTTTCCCCTGCTGTTGTAGCGATGTGACGCAGATGGCGTGGGGCGACCTGCTGAGTCCGTTGTTTTTTTGCAAAATAGTTTGAATTTTTGTTAAACATTGCGATACGTTTTAAATTGGCAACTATTTCCGAAGTTTATATTTAAAGTCTGCCTAGCGTGCAATACGCGACACAAACATAAAGAGTTGTCCTACTGGGGGAGAACTAGGAAGCTCCTCCTCCTCTTTCACCTTCCTTTCCTCTCCAAAATAGTTATTCGCGGCTGTGGCTGGTGTTTCCCCTGCTGTTGTAGCGATGTGACGCAGATGGCGTGGGGCGACCTGCTGAGTCCGTGGTTTTCTCGCAAAATAGTTTGAATTTTTGTTAAACATTGCGATATGTTTTAAAATCCCAACCATTTCCGAAGTTTATATTTAAAGTCTGCCTAGCGTGCAATACGCGACACAAACATAAAGAGTTGTCCTACTGGGGGAGAACTAGGAAGCTCCTCCTCCTCTTTCACCTTCCTTTCCTCTCCAAAATAGTTGTTCGCGGCTGTGGCTGGTGTTTCCCCTGCTGTTGTAGCGATGTGACGCAGATGGCGTGGGGCGACCTGCTGAGTCCGTGGTTTTCTCGCAAAATAGTTTGAATTTTTGTTAAACATTGCGATACGTTTTAAAATCGCAACTATTTCCATAGTTTATATTTAAAGTCTGCCTAGCGTGCAATACGCGACACAAACATAAAGAATTGTCCTACTGGGGGAGAACTAGGAAGCTCCTCCTCCTCTTTCACCTTCCTTTCCTCTCCAAAATAGTTGTTCGCGGCTGTGGCTGGTGTTTCCCCTGCTGTTGTAGCGATGTGACGCAGATGGCGTGGGGCGACCTGCTGAGTCCGTGGTTTTCTCGCAAAATAGTTTGAATTTTTGTTAAACATTGCGATACGTTTTAAAATCGCAACTATTTCCGAAGTTTATATTTAAAGTCTGCCTAGCGTGCAATACGCGACACAAACATAAAGAGTTGTCCTACTGGGGGAGAACTAGGAAGCTCCTCCTCCTCTTTCACCTTCCTTTCCTCTCCAAAATAGTTGTTCGCGGCTGTGGCTTGTGTTTCCCCTGCTGTTGTAGCGATGTGAAGCAGATGACGTGGGGCGTCCTGCTGAGTCCGTTGTTTTTTGGCAAAATAGTTTGAATTTTTGTTAAACATTGCGATACGTTTTAAAATCGCAACTATTTCCGAAGTTTATATTTAAAGTCTGCCTAGCGTGCAATACGCGACACAAACATAAAGAGTTGTCCTATTGGGGGAGAACTAGGAAGCTCCTCCTCCTCTTTCACCTTCCTTTCCTCTCTAAAATAGTTGTTCGCGGCTGTGGCTGGTGTTTCCCCTGCTGTTGTAGCGATGTGAAGCAGATGACGTTGGGCGTCCTGCTGAGTCCGTTGTTTTTTTGCAAAATAGTTTGAATTTTTGTTAAACATTGCGATACGTTTTAAAATCGCAACTATTTCCGAAGTTCATATTTAAATTCGCCTAGCGTGCAATACGCGACACAAACATAAAGAGTTGTCCTACTGGGGGAGAACTAGGAAGCTCCTCCTCCTCTTTCACCTTCCTTTCCTCTCCAAAATAGTTGTTCGCGGCTGTGGCTGGTGTTTCCCCTGCTGTTGTAGCGATGTGAAGCAGATGACGTGGGGCGTCCTGCTGAGTACGTTGTTTTTTTGCAAAATAGTTTGAATTTTTGTTAAACATTGCGATACGTTCTAAAATCGCAACTATTTCCGAAGTTTATACTTAAAGTCTGAGTAGCGTGCAATACGCGACACAAACATAAAGAGTTGTCCTACTGGGGGAGAACTAGAAAGCTCCTCCTCCACTTTCTCCTTCCTTTCCTCTCCAAAATAGTTGTTCGCGGCTGTGGCTGGTGTTTCCCCTGCTGTTGTAGCGATGTGACGCAGATGGCGTGGGGCGTCCTGCTGAGTCCGTGGTTTTCTCGCAAAATAGTTTGAATTTTAGTTAAACATTGCGATATGTTTTAAAATCCCAACCATTTCCGAAGTTTATATTTAAAGTCTGCCTAGCGTGCAATACGCGACACAAACATAAAGAGTTGTCCTACTGGGGGAGAACTAGGAAGCTCCTCCTCCTCTTTCACCTTCCTTTCCTCTCGAAAATAGTTGTTCGCGGCTGTGGCTGGTGTTTCCCCTGCTGTTGTAGCGATGTGAAGCAGATGACGTGGGGCGTTCTGCGGAGTCCGTTGTTTTTTTGCAAAATAGTTTGAATTTTTGTTAAACAATCCGATACGTTTTAAAATCGCAAGATTTTCCGAAGTTTATATTTAAAGTCTGCCTAGCGTGCAATACGCGACACAAACATAAAGAGTTGTCCCACTGGGGGAGAACTAGGAAGCTCCTCCTCCTCTTTCACCTTCCTTTCCTCTCCAAAATAGTTGTTCGCGGCTGTGGCTGGTGTTTCCCCTGCTGTTGTTGCGATGTGAAGCAGATGACGTGGGGCGTCCTGCTGAGTCCGTTGTTTTTTTGCAAAATAGTTTGAATTTTTGTTAAACATTGCGATACGTTTTAAAATCGCAACTATTTCCGAAGTTTATATTTAAAGTCTGCCTAGCGTGCAATACGCGAAACAAACATCAAGAGTTGTCCTACTGGGGGACAACTAGGGGGCTCCTCCTCTTCTTTCTCCTTCCTTTCCTCTCGAAAATAGTTGTTCGCGGCTGTGGCTGGTGTTTCCCCTGCTGTTGAAGCGATGTGACGCAGATGGCGTGGGGCGTCCTGCTGAGTCCGTGGTTTTCTCGCAAAATAGTTTGAATTTTTTTTAAACATTGCGATATGTTTTAAAATCCCAACCATTTCCGAAGTTTATATTTAATGTCTGCTTAGCGTGCAATACGCGACACAAACATCAAGAGTTGTCCTACTGGGGGAGAACTAGGAAGCTCCTCCTCCTCTTTCACCTTCCTTTCCTCTCTAAAATAGTTGTTCGCGGCTGTGGCTGGTGTTTCCCCTGCTGTTGTAGCGATGTGAAGCAGATGACGTGGGGCGTCCTGCTGAGTCCGTTGTTTTTTTGCAAAATAGTTTGAATTTTTGTTAAACATTGCGATACGTTTTAAAATCGCAACTATTTCCGAAGTTCATATTTAAATTCTGCCTAGCGTGCAATACGCGACACAAACATAAAGAGTTGTCCTACTGGGGGAGAACTAGGAAGCTCCTCCTCCTCTTTCACCTTCCTTTCCTCTCCAAAATAGTTGTTCGCGGATGTGGCTGGTGTTTCCCCTGCGGTTGTAGCGATGTGAAGCAGATGACGTGGGGCGTCCTGCTGAGTCCGTTGTTTTTTTGCAAAATAGTTTGAATATTTGTTAAACATTGCGATACGTTTTAAAATCGCAACTATTTCCGAAGTTTATATTTAAAGTCTGCCTAGCGTGCAATACGCCACAAAAACATAAAGAATTGTCCTACTGGGGGAGAACTAGGTGGCTCCTCCTCTTTCACCTTCCTTTCCTCTCCAAAATAGTTGTTCGCGGCTGTGGCTGGTGTTTCCCCTGCTGTTGTAGCGATGTGAAGCAGATGGCTTGGGGCGTCCTGCTGAGTCCGTTGTTTTTTTGCAAAATAGTTTGAATTTTTGTTAAACATTGCGATACGTTTTAAAATCGCAACTATTTCCGAAGTTTATATTTAAAGTCTGCCTAGCGTGCAATACGCGACACAAACATAAAGAGTTGTCCTACTGGGGGAGAACTAGGAAGCTCCTCCTCCTCTTTCACCTTCCTTTCCTCTCCAAAATAGTTGTTCGCGGCTGTGGCTGGTGTTTGCCCTGCTGTTGTAGCGATGTGAAGCAGATGGCGTGGGGCGTCCTGCTGAGTCCGTTGTTTTTTTGCAAAATAGTTTGAATTTTTGTTAAACATTGCGATTCGTTTTAAAATCGCAACTATTTCCGAAGTTTATATTTAAAGTCTGCCTAGCGTGCAATACGCGACACAAACATAAAGAGTTGTCCTACTGGGGGAGAACTAGGAAGCTCCTCCTCCTCTTTCACCTTCCTTTCCTCTCCAAAATAGTTGTTCGCGGCTGTGGCTGGTGTTTCCCCTGCTGTTGTAGCGATGTGAAGCAGATGACGTGGGGCGTCCTGCTGAGTCCATTGTTTTTTTGCAAAATAGTTTGAATTTTTGTTAAACATTGCGATACGTTTTAAAATCGCAATTATTTCCGAAGTTTATATTTAAAGTGTGCCTAGCGTGCAATAAGCCACACAAACATCAAGAGTTGTCCTACTGGGGGAGAACTAGGAAGCTCCTCCTCCTCTTTCACCTTCCTTTCCTCTGCAAAATAGTTGTTCGCGGCTGTGGCTGGTGTTTCCCCTGCTGTTGTAGCGATGTGAAGCAGATGACGTGGGGCGTACTGCTGAGTCCGTTGTTTTTTTGCAAAATATTTTGAATTTTTGTTAAACATTGCGATACGTTTTAAAATCGCAACTATTTCCGAAGTTTATATTTAAAGTCTGCCTAGCGTGCAATACGCGAAACAAACATAAAGAGTTGTCCTACTGGGGGACAACTAGGGGGCTCCTCCTCCTCTTTCTCCTTCCATTCCTCTCGAAAATAGTTGTTCGCGGCTGTGGCTGGTGTTTCCCCTGCTGTTGTAGCGATGTGACGCAGATGGCGTGGGGCGTCCTGCTGAGTCCGTGGTTTTCTCGCAAAATAGTTTGAATTTTTTTTAAACATTGCGATATGTTTTAAAATCCCAACCATTTCCGAAGTTTATATTTAATGTCTGCTTAGCGTGCAATACGCGACACAAACATCAAGAGTTGTCTTACTGGGGGAGAACTAGGAAGCTCCTCCTCCTCTTTCACCTTCCTTTCCTCTCCAAAATAGTTGTTCGCGGATGTGGCTGGTGTTTCCCCTGCGGTTGTAGCGATGTGAAGCAGATGGCGTGGGGCGTCCTGCTGAGTCCGTTGTTTTTTTGCAAAATAGTTTGAATTTTTGTTAAACATTGCGATACGTTTTAAAATCGCAACTATTTCCGAAGTTTATATTTAAAGTCTGCCTAGCGTGCAATACGCCACAAAAACATAAAGAATTGTCCTACTGGGGGAGAACTAGGTGGCTCCTCCTCCTCTTTCACCTTCCTTTCCTCTCCAAAATAGTTGTTCGCGGCTGTGGCTGGTGTTTCCCCTGCTGTTGTAGCGATGTGAAGCAGATGGCTTGGGGCGTCCTGCTGAGTCCGTTGTTTTTTTGCAAAATAGTTTGAATTTTTGTTAAACATTGCGATACGTTTTAAAATCGCAACTATTTCCGAAGTTTATATTTAAAGTCTGCCTAGCGTGCAATACGCGACACAAACATAAAGAGTTGTCCTACTGGGGGAGAACTAGGAAGCTCCTCCTCCTATTTCACCTTCCTTTCCTCTCCAAAATAGTTGTTCGCGGCTGTGGCTGGTGTTTTCCCTGCTGTTGTAGCGATGTGAAGCAGATGACGTGGGGCGTCCTGCTGAGTCCGTTGTTTTTTTGCAAAATAGTTTGAATTTTTGTTAAACATTGCGATACATTTTAAAATCGCAACTATTTCCGAAGTTTATACTTAAAGTCTGAGTAGCGTGCAATACGCGACACAAACATAAAGAGTTGTCCTACTGGGGGAGAACTAGAAAGCTCCTCCACCACTTTCTCCTTCCTTTCCTCTCCAAAATAGTTGTTCGCGGCTGTGGCTGGTGTTTCCCCTGCTGTTGTAGCGATGTGACGCAGATGGCGTGGGGCGTCCTGCTGAGTCCGTGGTTTTCTCGCAAAATAGTTTGAATTTTAGTTAAACATTGCGATATGTTTTAAAATCCCAACCATTTCCGAAGTTTATATTTAAAGTCTGCCTAGCGTGCAATACGCGACACAAACATAAAGAGTTGTCCTACTGGGGGAGAACTAGGAAGCTCCTCCTCCTCTTTCACCTTCCTTTCCTCTCCAAAATAGTTGTTCGCGGCTGTGGCTGGTGTTTCCCCAGCTGTTGTAGCGATGTGAAGCAGATGACGTGGGGCGTCCTGCTGAGTCCGTTGTTTTTTTGCAAAATAGTTTGAAATTTTGTTAAACATTGCGATACGTTTTAAAATCGCAAGATTTTCCGAAGTTTATATTTAAAGTCTGCCTAGCGTGCAATACGCGACACAAACATAAAGAGTTGTCCTACCGGGGGAGAACTAGGAAGCTCCTCCTCCTCTTTCACCTTCCTTTCCTCTCCAAAATAGTTGTTCGTGGCTGTGGCTGGTGTTTCCCCTGCTGTTGTAGCGATGTGAAGCAGATGACGTGGGGCGTCCTGCTGAGGCCGTTGTTTTTTTGCAAAATAGTTTGAATTTTTGTTAAACTTTGCGATACGTTTTAAAATCGCAACTATTTCCGAAGTTTATATTTAAAGTGTGCCTAGCGTGAAATAAGCCACACAAACATCAAGAATTGTCCTACTGGGGGAGAACTAGGTGGCTCCTCCTCCTCTTTCACCTTCCTTTCCTCTCCAAAATAGTTGTTCGCGGCTGTGGCTGGTGTTTCCCCTGCTGTTGTAGCGATGTGAAGCAGATGGCTTGGGGTGTCCTGCTGAGTCCGTTGTTTTTTTGCAAAATAGTTTGAATTTTTGTTAAACATTGCGATACGTTTTAAAATCGCAACTATTTCCGAAGTTTATATTTAAAGTCTGCCTAGCGTGCAATACGCGACACAAACATAAAGAGTTGTCCTACTGGGGGAGAACTAGGAAGCTCCTCCTCCTCTTTCACCTTCCTTTCCTCTCCAAAATAGTTGTTCGCGGCTGTGGCTGGTGTTTCCCCTGCTGTTGTAGCGATGTGAAGCAGATGACGTGGGGCGTCCTGTTGAGTCCGTTGTTTTTTTGCAAAATACTTTGAATTTTTGTTAAACATTGCGATACGTTTTAAAATCGCAAGATTTTCCGAAGTTTATATTTAAAGTCTGCATAGCGTGCAATACGCGACACAAACATAAAGAGTTGTCCTACCGGGGGAGAACTAGGAAGCTCCTCCTCCTCTTTCACCTTCCTTTCCTCTCCAAAATAGTTGTTCGCGGCTGTGGCTGGTGTTTCCCCTGCTGTTGTAGCGATGTGAAGCAGATGACGTGGGGCGTCCTGCTGAGGCCGTTGTTTTTTTGCAAAATAGTTTGAATTTTTGTTAAACTTTGCGATACGTTTTAAAATCGCAACTACTTCCGAAGTTTATATTTAAAGTGTGCCTAGCGTGAAATAAGCCACACAAACATCAAGAATTGTCCTACTGGGGGAGAACTAGGTGGCTCCTCCTCCTCTTTCACCTTCCTTTCCTCTCCAAAATAGTTGTTCGCGGCTGTGGCTGGTGTTTCCCCTGCTGTTGTAGCGATGTGAAGCAGATGGCTTGGGGCGTCCTGCTGAGTCCGTTGTTTTTTTGCAAAATAGTTTGAATTTTTGTTAAACATTGCGATACGTTTTAAAATCGCAACTATTTCCGAAGTTTATATTTAAAGTCTGCCTAGCGTGCAATACGCGACACAAACATAAAGAGTTGTCCTACTGGGGGAGAACTAGGAAGCTCCTCCTCCTCTTTCACCTTCCTTTCCTCTCCAAAATAGTTGTTCGCGGCTGTGGCTGGTGTTTCCCCTGCTGTTGTAGCGATGTGAAGCAGATGACGTGGGGCGTCCTGCTGAGTCCGTTGTTTTTTTGCAAAATAGTTTGAATTTTTGTTAAACATTGCGATACGTTTTAAAATCGCAACTATTTTCGAAGTTTTTACTTAAAGTCTGAGTAGCGTGCAATACGCGACACAAACATAAAGAGTTGTCCGACTGGGGGAGAACTAGAAAGCTCCTCCTCCACTTTCTCCTTCCTTTCCTCTCCAAAATAGTTGTTCGCGGCTGTGGCTGGTGTTTCCCCTGCTGTTGTAGCGATGTGACGCAGATGGCGTGGGGCGTCCTGCTGAGTCCGTGGTTTTCTCGCAAAATAGTTTGAATTTTAGTTAAACATTGCGATATGTTTTAAAATCCCAACCATTTCCGAAGTTTATATTTAAAGTCTGCCTAGCGTGCAATACGCGACACAAACATAAAGAGTTGTCCTACTGGGGGAGAACTAGGAAGCTCCTCCTCCTCTTTCACCTTCCTTTCCTCTCCAAAATAGTTGTTCGCGGATGTGGCTGGTGTTTCCCCTTCTGTTGTAGCGATGTGACGCAGATGACGTGGGGCGTCCTGCTGCGTCCGTGGTTTTCTCGCAAAATAGTTTGAATTTTTGTTAAACATTGCGATATGTTTTAAAATCCCAACCATTTCCGAAGTTTATATTTAAAGTCTGCCTAGCGTGCAATACGCGACACAAACATAAAGAGTTGTCCTACTGGGGGAGAACTAGGAAGCTCCTCCTCCTCTTTCACCTTCCTCTCCTATCCAAAATAGTTGTTCGCGGATGTGGCTGGTGTTTCCCAAGCGGTTGTAGCGATGTGAAGCAGATGGCGTGGGGCGTCCTGCTGAGTCCGTTGTTTTTTTGCAAAATAGTTTGAATTTTTGTTAAATATTGCGATACGTTTTAAAATCGCAACTATTTCCGAAGTTTATATTTAAAGTCTGCCTAGCGTGCAATACGCCACAAAAACATAAAGAATTGTCCTACTGGGGGAGAACTAGGTGGCTCCTCCTCCTCTTTCACCTTCCTTTCCTCTCCAAAATAGTTGTTCGCGGCTGTGGCTGGTGTTTCCCCTGCTGTTGTAGCTATGTGAAGCAGATGACATGGGGCGTCCTGCTGAGTCCGTGGTTTTCTCGCAAAATAGTTTGAATTTTTGTTAAACATTGCGATATGTTTTACAATCCCAACCATTTCCGAATTTTATATTTAAAGTCTGCCTAGCGTGCAATACGCGACACAAACATAAAGAGTTGTCCTACTGGGGGAGAACTAGGAAGCTCCTCCTCCTCTTTCACCTTCCTTTCCTCCCCAAAATAGTTGTTCGCGGATAAGGCTGGTGTTTCCCCTGCTGTTGTAGCGATGGAAGGAGATGACGTGGGGCGTCCTGCTGAGTCCGTTGTTTTTTTTTGCAAAATAATTTGAATTTTTTGTTAAACATTGCGATACGTTTTAAAATCGCAACTATTTCCGAAGTTTATATTTAAAGTCTGCCTAGCGTGCAATACGCGACACAAACATAAAGAGTTGTCCTACTGGGGGAGAACTAGGAAGCTCCTCCTCCTCTTTCACCTTCCTTTCCTCTCCAAAATAGTTGTTCGCGGCTGTGGCTGGTGTTTGCCCTGCTGTTGTAGCGATGTGAAGCAGATGGCGTGGGGCGTCCTGCTGAGTCCGTTGTTTTTTTGCAAAATAGTTTGAATTTTTGTTAAACATTGCGATTCGTTTTAAAATCGCAACTATTTCCGAAGTTTATATTTAAAGTCTGCCTAGCGTGCAATACGCGACACAAACATAAAGAGTTGTCCTACTGGGGGAGAACTAGGAAGCTCCTCCTCCTCTTTCACCTTCCTTTCCTCTCCAAAATAGTTGTTCGCGGCTGTGGCTGGTGTTTCCCCTGCTGTTGTAGCGATGTGAAGCAGATGACGTGGGGCGTCCTGCTGAGTCCGTTGTTTTTTTGCAAAATAGTTTGAATTTTTGTTAAACATTGCGATACGTTTTAAAATCGCAACTATTTCCGAAGTTTATATTTAAAGTGTGCCTATCGTGCAATAAGCCACACAAACATCAAGAGTTGTCCTACTGGGGGAGAACTAGGAAGCTCCTCCTCCTCTTTCACCTTCCTTTCCTCTGCAAAATAGTTGTTCGCGGCTGTGGCTGGTGTTTCCCCTGCTGTTGTAGCGATGTGAAGCAGATGACGTGGGGCGTTCTGCTGAGTCCGTTGTTTTTTTGCAAAATAGTTTGAATTTTTGTTAAACATTGCGATACGTTTTAAAATCGCAACTATTTCCGAAGTTTATATTTAAAGTCTGCCTAGCGTGCAATACGCGAAACAAACATAAAGAGTTGTCCTACTAGGGGACAACTAGGGGGCTCCTCCTCCTCTTTCTCCTTCCTTTCCTCTCGAAAATAGTTGTTCGCGGCTGTGGCTGGTGTTTCCCCTGCTGTTGTAGCGATGTGACGCAGATGGCGTGGGGCGTCCTGCTGATTCCGTGGTTTTCTCGCAAAATAGTTTGAATTTTTTTTAAACATTGCGATATGTTTTAAAATCCCAACCATTTCCGAAGTTTGTATTTAATGTCTGCTTAGCGTGCAATACGCGACACATACATCAAGAGTTGTCCTACTGGGGGAGAACTAGGAAGCTCCTCCTCCTCTTTCACCTTCCTTTCCTCTCCAAAATAGTTGTTCGCGGATGTGGCTGGTGTTTCCCCTGCGGTTGTAGCGATGTGAAGCAGATGGCGTGGGGCGTCCTGCTGAGTCCGTTGTTTTTTTGCAAAATAGTTTGAATTTTTGTTAAACATTGCGATACGTTTTAAAATCGCAACTATTTCCGAAGTTTATATTTAAAGTCTGCCTAGCGTGCAATACGCCACAAAAACATAAAGAATTGTCCTACTGGGGGAGAACTAGGTGGCTCCTCCTCCTCTTTCACCTTCCTTTCCTCTCCAAAATAGTTGTTCGCGGCTGTGGCTGGTGTTTCCCCTGCTGTTGTAGCGATGTGAAGCAGATGGCTTGGGGCGTCCTGCTGAGTCCGTTGTTTTTTTGCAAAATAGTTTGAATTTTTGTTAAACATTGCGATACGTTTTAAAATCGCAACTATTTCCGAAGTTTATATTTAAAGTCTGCCTAGCGTGCAATACGCGACACAAACATAAAGAGTTGTCCTACTGGGGGAGAACTAGGAAGCTCCTCCTCCTCTTTCACCTTCCTTTCCTCTCCAAAATATTTGTTCGCGGCTGTGGCTGGTGTTTCCCCTGCTGTTGTAGCGATGTGAAGCAGATGACGTGGGGCGTCCTGCTGAGTCCGTTGTTTTTTTGCAAAATAGTTTGAATTTTTGTTAAACATTGCGATACGTTTTAAAATCGCAACTATTTCCGAAGTTTATACTTAAAGTCTGAGTAGCGTGCAATACGCGACACAAACATAGAGTTGTCCTACTGGGGGAGAACTAGAAAGCTCCTCCTCCACTTTCTCCTTCCTTTCCTCTCCAAAATAGTTGTTCGCGGCTGTGGCTGGTGTTTCCCCTGCTGTTGTAGCGATGTGACGCAGATGGCGTGGGGCGTCCTGCTGAGTCCGTGGTTTTCTCACAAAATAGTTTGAATTTTAGTTAAACATTGCGATATGTTTTAAAATCCCAACCATTTCCGAAGTTTATATTTAAAGTCTACCTAGCGTGCAATACGCGACACAAACATAAAGAGTTGTCCTACTGGGGGAGAACTAGGAAGCTCCTCCTCCTCTTTCACCTTCCTTTCCTCTCCAAAATAGTTGTTCGCGGCTGTGGCTGGTGTTTCCCCTGCTGTTGTAGCGATGTGAAGCAGATGACGTGGGGCGTCCTGCTGAGTCCGTTGTTTTTTTGCAAAATAGTTTGAATTTTTGTTAAACATTGCGATACGTTTTAAAATCGCAACTATTTCCGAAGTTTATATTTAAAATGTGCCTAGCGTGCAATACGCCACACAAACATCAAGAGTTGTCCTACTGGGGGAGAACTAGGAAGCTCCTCCTCCTCTTTCACCTTCCTTTCCTCTGCAAAATAGTTGTTCGCGGCTGTGGCTGGTGTTTCCCCTGCTGTTGTAGCGATGTGAAGCAGATGAAGTGGGGCGTTCTGCTGAGTCCGTTGTTTTTTTGCAAAATAGTTTGAATTTTTGTTAAACATTGCGATACGTTTTAAAATCGCAACTATTTCCGAAGTTTATATTTAAAGTCTGCCTAGCGTGCAATACGCGAAACAAACATAAAGAGTTGTCCTACTGGGGGCAACTAGGGGGCTCCTCCTCCTCTTTCTCCTTCCTTTCCTCTCGAAAATAGTTGTTCGCGGCTGTGGCTGGTGTTTCCCCTGCTGTTGTAGCGATGTGACGCAGATGGCGTGGGGCGTCCTGCTGAGTCCGTGGTTTTCTCGCAAAATAGTTTGAATTTTTTTTAAACATTGCGATATGTTTTAAAATCCCAACCATTTCCGAAGTTTATATTTAATGTCTGCTTAGCGTGCAATACGCGACACAAACATCAAGAGTTGTCCTACTGGGGGAGAACTAGGAAGCTCCTCCTCCTCTTTCACCTTCCTTTCCTCTCCAAAATAGTTGTTCGCGGATGTGGCTGGTGTTTCCCCTGCGGTTGTAGCGATGTGAAGCAGATGGCGTGGGGCGTCCTGCTGAGTCCGTTGTTTTTTTGCAAAATAGTTTGAATTTTTGTTAAACATTGCGATACGTTTTAAAATCGCAACTATTTCCGAAGTTTATATTTAAAGTCTGCCTAGCGTGCAATACGCCACAAAAACATAAAGAATTGTCCTACTGGGGGAGAACTAGGTGGCTCCTCCTCCACTTTCTCCTTCCTTTCCTCTCCAAAATAGTTGTTCGCGGCTGTGGCTGGTGTTTCCCCTGCTGTTGTAGCGATGTGACGCAGATGGCGTGGGGCGTCCTGCTGAGTCCGTGGTTTTCTCGCAAAATAGTTTGAATTTTAGTTAAACATTGCGATATGTTTTAAAATCCCAACCATTTCCGAAGTTTATATTTAAAGTCTGCCTAGCGTGCAATACGCGACACAAACATAAAGAGTTGTCCTACTGGGGGAGAACTAGGAAGCTCCTCCTCCTCTTTCACATTCCTTTCCTCTCCAAAATAGTTGTTCGCGGCTGTGGCTGGTGTTTCCCCTGCTGTTGTAGCGATGTGAAGCAGATGACGTGGGGCGTCCTGCTGAGTCCGTTGTTTTTTTGCAAAATAGTTTGAATTTTTGTTAAACATTGCGATACGTTTTAAAATCGCAAGATTTTCCGAAGTTTATATTTAAAGTCTGCCTAGCGTGCAATACGCGACACAAACATAAAGAGTTGTCCTACTGGGGGAGAACTAGGAAGCTCCTCCTCCTCTTTCACCTTCCTTTCCTCTCCAAAATAGTTGTTCGCGGCTGTGGCTGGTGTTTCCCCTGCTGTTGTAGCGATGTGAAGCAGATGACGTGGGGCGTCCTGCTGAGGCCGTTGTTTTTTTGCAAAATAGTTTGAATTTTTGTTAAACTTTGCGATACGTTTTAAAATCGCAACTATTTCCGAAGTTTATATTTAAAGTGTGCCAAGCGTGAAATAAGCCACACAAACATCAAGAGTTGTCCTACTGGGGGAGAACTAGGAAGCTCCTCCTCCTCTTTCACCTTCCTTTCCTCTGCAAAATAGTTGTTCGCGGCTGTGGCTGGTGTTTCCCCTGCTGTTGTAGCGATGTGAAGCAGATGACGTGGGGCGTTCTGCTGAGTCCGTTGTTTTTTTTGCAAAATAGTTTGAATTTTTGTTAAACATTGCGATACGTTTTAAAATCGCAACTATTTCCGAAGTTTATATTTAAAGTCTGCCTAGCGTGCAATACGCGAAACAAACATAAAGAGTTGTCCTACTGGGGGACAACTAGGGGGCTCCTCCTCCTCTTTCTCCTTCCTTTCCTCTCGAAAATAATTGTTCGCGGCTGTGGCTGGTGTTTCCCCTGCTGTTGTAGCGATGTGACGCAGATGGCGTGGGGCGTCCTGCTGAGTCCGTGGTTTTCTCGCAAAATAGTTTGAATTTTTTTTAAACATTGCGATATGTTTTAAAATCCCAACCATTTCCGAAGTTTATATTTAATGTCTGCTTAGCGTGCAATACGCGACACAAACATCAAGAGTTGTCCTACTGGGGGAGAACTAGGAAGCTCCTCCTCCTCTTTCACCTTCCTTTCCTCTCCAAAATAGTTGTTCGCGGATGTGGCTGGTGTTTCCCCTTCTGTTGTAGCGATGTGACGCAGATGACGTGGGGCGTCCTGCTGCGTCCGTGGTTTTCTCGCAAAATAGTTTGAATTTTTGTTAAACATTGCGATATGTTTTAAAATCCCAACCATTTCCGAAGTTTATATTTAAAGTCTGCCTAGCGTGCAATACGCGACACAAACATAAAGAGTTGTCCTACTGGGGGAGAACTAGGAAGCTCCTCCTCCTCTTTCACCTTCCTTTCCTCTCCAAAATAGTTGTTCGCGGATGTGGCTGGTGTTTCCCAAGCGGTTGTAGCGATGTGAAGCAGATGGCGTGGGGCGTCCTGCTGAGTCCGTTGTTTTTTTGCAAAATAGTTTGAATTTTTGTTAAACATTGCGATACGTTTTAAAATCGCAACTATTTCCGAAGTTTATATTTAAAGTCTGCCTAGCGTGCAATACGCCACAAAAACATAAAGAATTGTCCTACTGGGGGAGAACTAGGTGGCTCCTCCTCCTCTTTCACCTTCCTTTCCTCTCCAAAATAGTTGTTCGCGGCTGTGGCTGGTGTTTCCCCTGCTGTTGTAGCTATGTGAAGCAGATGACATGGGGCGTCCTGCTGAGTCCGTGGTTTTCTCGCAAAATAGTTTGAATTTTTGTTAAACATTGCGATATGTTTTAAAATCCCAACCATTTCCGAATTTTATATTTAAAGTCTGCCTAGCGTGCAATACGCGACACAAACATAAAGAGTTGTCCTACTGGGGGAGAACTAGGAAGCTCCTCCTCCTCTTTCACCTTCGTTTCCTCCCCAAAATAGTTGTTCGCGGATAAGGCTGGTGTTTCCCCTGCTGTTGTAGCGATGGAAGGAGATGACGTGGAGCGTCCTGCTGAGTCCGTTGTTTTTTTGCAAAATAATTTGAATTTTTTGTTAAACATTGGGATACGTTTTAAAATCGCAACTATTTCCGAAGTTTATATTTAAAGTCTGCCTAGCGTGCAATACGCGACACAAACATAAAGAGTTGTCCTACTGGGGGAGAACTAGGAAGCTCCTCCTCCTCTTTCACCTTCCTTTCCTCTCCAAAATAGTTGTTCGCGGCTGTGGCTGGTGTTTCCCCTGCTGTTGTAGCGATGTGACGCAGATGGCGTGGGGCGTCCTGCTGAGTCCGTGGTTTTCTCGCAAAATAGTTTGAATTTTTGTTAAACATTGCAATATGTTTTAAAATCCCAACCATTTCCGAATTTTATATTTAAAGTCTGCCTAGCGTGCAATACGCGACACAAACATAAAGAGTTGTCCTACTGGGGGAGAACTAGGAAGCTCCTCCTCCTCTTTCACCTTCCTTTCCTCTCCAAAATAGGGTTTCGCGGCTGTGGCTGGTGTTTCCCCTGCTGTTGTAGCGATGTGAAGCAGATGACGTGGGGCGTCCTGCTGAGTCCGTTGTTTTTTTGCAAAATAGTTTGAATTTTTGTTAAACATTGCGATACGTTTTAAAATCGCAACTATTTCCGAAGTTTATATTTAAAGTCTGCCTAGCGTGCAATACGCCACACAAACATCAAGAGTTGTCCTACTGGGGGAGAACTAGGAAGCTCCTCCTCCTCTTTCACCTTCCTTTCCTCTCGAAAATAGTTGTTCGCGGCTGTGGCTGGTGTTTCCCCTGCTGTTGTAGCGATGTGAAGCAGATGACGTGGGGCGTCCTGCTGAGTCCGTTGTTTTTTTGCAAAATAGTTTGAATTTTTGTTAAACATTGCGATACGTTTTAAAATCGCAACTATTTCCGAAGTTTATATTTAAAGTCTGCCTAGCGTGCAATACGCGACACAAACATAAAGAGTTGTCCTACTGGGGGAGAACTAGGAAGCTCCTCCTCCTCTTTCACCTTCCTTTCCTCTCGAAAATAGTTGTTCGCGGCTGTGGCTGGTGTTTCCCCTGCTGTTGTAGCGATGTGAAGCAGATAAAGTGGGGCGTCCTGCTGAGTCCGTTGTTTTTTTGCAAAATAGTTTGAATTTTTGTTAAACATTGCAATACGTTTTAAAATCGCAACTATTTCCGAAGTTTATATTTAAAGTCTGCCTAGCGTGCAATACGCCACAAAAACATCAAGAGTTGTCCTACTGGGGGAGAACTAGGAAGCTCCTCCTCCTCTTTCACCTTCCGTTCCTCTCCAAAATAGTTGTTCGTGGCTGTGTCTGGTGTTTCCCCTGCTGTTGTAGCGATGTGAAGCAGATGACGTGGGGCGTCCTGCTGAGTACGTTGTTTTTTTGCAAAATAGTTTGAATTTTTGTTAAACATTGCGATACGTTTTAAAATCGCAACTACTTCCGAAGTTTATATTTAAAGTCTGCCTAGCGTGCAATACGCGACACAAACATAAAGAGTTGTCCTACTGGGGGAGAACTAGGAAGCTCCTCCTCATCTTTCACCTTCCTTTCCTCTCCAAAATAGTTGTTCGCGGCTGTGGCTGGTGTTTCCCCTGCTGTTGTAGCGATGTGACGCAGATGGCGTGGGGCGTCCTGCTGAGTCCGTGGTTTTCTCGCATAATAGTTTGAATTTTTGTGAAACATTGCGATATGTTTTAAAATCCCAACCATTTCCGAAGTTTATATTTAAAGTCTGCCTAGCGTGGAATACGCGACATAAACATAAAGAGTTGTCCTACTGGGGGAGAACTAGGAAGCTCCTCCTCCTCTTTCACCTACCTTTCCTCTCCAAAATAGTTGTTCGCGGATGTGGCTGGTGTTTCCCCTGCTGTTGTAGCGATGTGAAGCAGATGACGTGGGGCGTCCTGCTGAGTACGTTGTTTTTTTGCAAAATAGTTTGAATTTTTGTTAAACATTGCAATACGTTTAAAAATCGCAACTATTTCCAAAGTTTATATTTAAAGTCTGCCTAGCGTGCAATACGCGAAACAAGCATAAAGAGTTGTCCTACTGGGGGACAACTAGGGGGCTCCTCCTCCTCTTTCACCTTCCTTTCCTCTCCAAAATAGTTGTTCGCGGCTGTGGCTGGTGTTTCCCCTGCTGTTGTAGCGATGTGAAGCAGATGACGTGGGGCGTCCTGCTGAGTCCGTTGTTTTTTTGCAAAATAGTTTGAATTTTTGTTAAACATTGGCATACGTTATAAAATCGCAACTATTTCCGAAGTTTATATTTAAAGTCTGCCTAGCGTGTAATACGCGACATAAACATAAAGAGTTGTCCTACTGGGGGAGAACTAGGAGGCTCCTCCTCCTCTTTCACCTACCTTTCCTCTCCAAAATAGTTGTTCGCGGATGTGGCTGGTGTTTCCCCTGCTGTTGTAGCGATGTGAAGCAGATGACGTGGGGCGTCCTGCTGAGTACGTTGTTTTTTTGCAAAATAGTTTGAATTTTTGTTAAACATTGCAATACGTTTTAAAATCGCAACTATTTCCAAAGTTTATATTTAAAGTCTGCCTAGCGTGCAATACGCAAAACAAGCATAAAGAGTTGTCCTACTGGGGGACAACTAGGGGGCTCCTCCTCCTCTTTCACCTTCCTTTCCTCTCCAAAATAGTTGTTCGCGGCTATGGCTGGTGTTTCCCTTGCCGTTGTAGCGATGTGAAGCAGATGACGTGGGGCGTCCTGCTGAGTACGTTGTTTTTTTGCAAAATAGTTTGAATTTTTGTTAAACATTGCGATACGTTTTAAAATCGCAACTATTTCCGAAGTTAATATTTAAAGTCTGCCTAGCGTGCAATACGCCACACAAACATCAAGAGTTGTCCTACTGCGGGAGATCTAGGAAGCTCCTCCTCCTCTTTCACCTTCCTTTCCTCTCCAAAATAGTTGTTCGCGGCTGTGGCTGGTGTTTCCCCTGCTGTTGTAGCGATGTGAAGCAGATGACGTGGGGCGTCCTGCTGAGTCCGTTGTTTTTATGCAAAATAGTTTGAATTTTTGTTAAACATTGCGATACGTTTTAAAATCGCAACTATTTCCGAAGTTTATATTTAATGTCTGCCTAGCGTGCAATACGCGAAACAAACATAAAGAGTTGTCCTACTGGGGGACAACTAGGGGGCTCCTCCTCCTCTTTCTCCTTCCTTTCCTCTCCAAAATAGTTGTTCGCGGATGTGGCTGGTGTTTCCCCTGCTGTTGTAGCGATGTGAAGCAGATGACGTGGGGCGTCCTGCTGAGTCCGTTGTTTTTTTGCAAAATAGTTTGAATTTTTGTTAAACATTGCGATACGTTTTAAAATCGCAACTATTTCCGAAGTTTATATTTAAAGTCTGCCTAGCGTGCAATACGCGACACAAACATAAAGAGTTGTCCTACTGGGGGAGAACTAGGAAGCTCCTCCTCCTCTTTCACCTTCCTTTCCTCTCGAAAATAGTTGTTCGCGGCTGTGGCTGGTGTTTCCCCTGCTGTTGTAGCGATGTGAAGCAGATGACGTGGGGCGTCCTGCTGAGTCCGTTGTTTTTTTGCAAAATAGTTTGAATTTTTGTTAAACATTGCCATACGTTATAAAATCGCAACTATTTCCGAAGTTTATATTTAAAGTCTGCCTAGCGTGTAATACGCGACATAAACATAAAGAGTTGTCCTATTGGGGGAGAACTAGGAAGCTCCTCCTCCTCTTTCACCTACCTTTCCTCTCCAAAATAGTTGTTCGCGGATGTGGCTGGTGTTTCCCCTGCTGTTGTAGCGATGTGAAGCAGATGACGTGGGGCGTCCTGCTGAGTACGTTGTTTTTTTGCAAAATAGTTTGAATTTTTGTTAAACATTGCAATACGTTTTAAAATCGCAACTATTTCCAAAGTTTATATTTAAAGTCTGCCTAGCGTGCAATACGCAAAACAAGCATAAAGAGTTGTCTTACTGGGGGACAACTAGGGGGCTCCTCCTCCTCTTTCACCTTCCTTTCCTCTCCAAAATAGTTGTTCGCGGCTATGGCTGGTGTTTCCCTTGCTGTTGTAGCGATGTGAAGCAGATGACGTGGGGCGTCCTGCTGAGTACGTTGTTTTTTTTGCAAAATAGTTTGAATTTTTGTTAAACATTGCGATACGTTTTTAAAATCGCAACTATTTCCGAAGTTAATATTTAAAGTCTGCCTAGCGTGCAATACGCCACACAAACATCAAGAGTTGTCCTACTGCGGGAGAACTAGGAAGCTCCTCCTCCTCTTTCACCTTCCTTTCCTCTCCAAAATAGTTGTTCTCGGTTGTGGCTGGTGTTTCCCCTGCTGTTGTAGCGATGTGAAGCAGATGACGTGGGGCGTCCTGCTGAGTCCGTTGTTTTTATGCAAAATAGTTTGAATTTTTGTTAAACATTGCGATACGTTTTAAAATCGCAACTATTTCCGAAGTTTATATTTAATGTCTGCCTAGCGTGCAATACGCGAAACAAACATAAAGAGTTGTCCTACTGGGGGACAACTAGGGGGCTCCTCCTCCTCTTTCTCCTTCCTTTCCTCTCCAAAATAGTTGTTCGCGGATGTGGCTGGTGTTTCCCCTGCTGTTGTAGCGATGTGAAGCAGATGACGTGGGGCGTCCTGCTGAGTCCGTTGTTTTTTTGCAAAATAGTTTGAATTTGTGTTAAACATTGCGATACGTTTTAAAATCGCAACTATTTCCGAAGTTTATATTTAAAGTCTGCCTAGCGTGCAATACGCGACACAAACATAAAGAGTTGTCCTACTGGGGGAGAACTAGGAAGCTCCTCCTCCTCTTTCACCTTCCTTTCCTCTCCAAAATAGTTGTTCGCGGCTGTGGCTAGTGTTTCCCCTGCTGTTGTAGCGATGTGAAGCAGATGGCGTGGGGCGTCCTGCTGAGTCCGTTGTTTTTTTGCAAAATAGTTTGAATTTTGATAAACATTGCGATACGTTTAAAACTCGCAACTATTTCCGAAGTTTATATTTAAAGTCTGCCTAGCATGCAATACGCGACAAAAACATAAAGAGTTGTCCAACTGGGGGAGAACTAGGAAGCTCCTCCTCCTCTTTCACCTTCCTTTCCTCTCGAAAATAGTTGTTCGCGGCTGTGGCTGGTGTTTCCCCTGCTGTTGTAGCGATGTGAAGCAGATGACGTGGGGCGTCCTGCTGAGTCCGTTGTTTTTTTGCAAAATAGTTTGAATTTTTGTTAAACATTGCGATACGTTTTAAAATCGCAACTACTTCCGAAGTTTATATTTAAAGTCTGCCTAGCGTGCAATACGCGAAACAAACATAAAGAGTTGTCCTACTGGGGGAGAACTAGGAAGCTCCTCCTCATCTTTCACCTTCCTTTCCTCTCCAAAATAGTTGTTCGCGGCTGTGGCCGGTGTTTCCCCTGCTGTTGTAGCGATGTGACGCAGATGGCGTGGGGCGTCCTGCTGAGTCCGTGGTTTTCTCGCAAAATAGTTTGAATTTTTGTTAAACATTGCGATATGTTTTAAAATCCCAACCATTTCCGAAGTTTATATTTAAAGTCTGCCTAGCGTGCAATACGCGACATAAACATAAAGAGTTGTCCTACTGGGGGAGAACTAGGAAGCTCCTCCTCCTCTTTCACCTACCTTTCCTCTCCAAAATAGTTGTTCGCGGATGTGGCTGGTGTTTCCCCTGCTGTTGTAGCGATGTGAAGCAGATGACGTGGGGCGTCCTGCTGAGTACGTTGTTTTTTTGCAAAATAGTTTGAATTTTTGTTAAACATTGCAATACGTTTAAAAATCGCAACTATTTCCAAAGTTTATATTTAAAGTCTGCCTAGCGTGCAATACGCGAAACAAGCATAAAGAGTTGTCCTACTGGGGGACAACTAGGGGGCTCCTCCTCCTCTTTCACCTTCCTTTCCTCTCCAAAATAGTTGTTCGCGGCTGTGGCTGGTGTATCCCCTGCTGTTGTAGCGATGTGAAGCAGATGACGTGGGGCGTCCTGCTGAGTCCTTTGTTTTTTTGCAAAATAGTTTGAATTTTTGTTAAACATTGCGATACGTTTTAAAATCGCAACTATTTCCGAAGTTTATATTTAAAGTCTGCCTAGCGTGCAATACGCCACACAAACATCAAGAGTTGTCCTACTGGGGGAGAACTAGGAAGCTCCTCCTCCTCTTTCACATTCCTTTCCTCTCCAAAATAGTTGTTCGCGGCTGTGGCTGGTGTTTCCCCTGCTGTTGTAGCGATGTGAAGCAGATGGCGTGGGGCGTCCTGCTGAGTCCGTTGTTTTTATGCAAAATAGTTTGAATTTTTGTTAAACATTGCGATACGTTTTAAAATCGCAACTATTTCCGAAGTTTATATTTAATGTCTGCCTAGCGTGCAATACGCGAAACAAACATAAAGAGTTGTCCTACTGGGGGACAACTAGGGGGCTCCTCCTCCTCTTTCTCCTTCCTTTCCTCTCCAAAATAGTTGTTCGCGGATGTGGCTGGTGTTTCCCCTGCTGTTGTAGCGATGTGAAGCAGATGACGTGGGGCGTCCTGCTGAGTACGTTGTTTTTTTGCAAAATAGTTTGAATTTTTGTTAAACATTGCGATACGTTTTAAAATCGCAACTATTTCCGAATTTTATATTTAAAGTCTGCCAAGCGTGCAATACGCCACACAAACATCAAGAGTTGTCCTACTGGGGGAGAACTAGGAAGCTCCTCCTCCTCTTTCACCTTCCTTTCCTCTCCAAAATAGTTGTTCGCGGCTGTGGCTGGTGTTTCCCCTGCTGTTGTAGCGATGTGAAGCAGATGGCGTGGGGCGTCCTGCTGAGTCCGTTGTTTTTATGCAAAATAGTTTGAATTTTTGTTAAACATTGCGATACGTTTTAAAATCGCAACTATTTCCGAAGTTTATATTTAATGTCTGCCTAGCGTGCAATACGCGAAACAAACATAAAGAGTTGTCCTACTGGGGGACAACTAGGGGGCTCCTCCTCCTCTTTCTCCTTCCTTTCCTCTCCAAAATAGTTGTTCGCGGATGTGGCTGGTGTTTCCCCTGCTGTTGTAGCGATGTGAAGCAGATGACGTGGGGCGTCCTGCTGAGTACGTTGTTTTTTTGCAAAATAGTTTGAATTTTTGTTAAACATTGCAATACGTTTAAAAATCGCAACTATTTCCAAAGTTTATATTTAAAGTCTGCCTAGCGTGCAATACGCGAAACAAGCATAAAGAGTTGTCCTACTGGGGGACAACTAGGGGGCTCCTCCTCCTCTTTCACCTTCCTTTCCTCTCCAAAATAGTTGTTCGCGGCTGTGGCTGGTGTATCCCCTGCTGTTGTAGCGATGTGAAGCAGATGACGTGGGGCGTCCTGCTGAGTCCTTTGTTTTTTTGCAAAATAGTTTGAATTTTTGTTAAACATTGCGATACGTTTTAAAATCGCAACTATTTCCGAAGTTTATATTTAAAGTCTGCCTAGCGTGCAATACGCCACATAAACATAAAGAGTTGTCCTACTGGGGGAGAACTAGGAAGCTCCTCCTCCTCTTTCACCTACCTTTCCTCTCCAAAATAGTTGTTCGCGGCTGTGGCTGGTGTTTCCCCTGCTGTTGTAGCGATGTGAAGCAGATGGCGTGGGGCGTCCTGCTGAGTCCGTTGTTTTTATGCAAAATAGTTTGAATTTTTGTTAAACATTGCGATACGTTTTAAAATCGCAACTATTTCCGAAGTTTATATTTAATGTCTGCCTAGCGTGCAATACGCGAAACAAACATAAAGAGTTGTCCTACTGGGGGACAACTAGGGGGCTCCTCCTCCTCTTTCTCCTTCCTTTCCTCTCCAAAATAGTTGTTCGCGGATGTGGCTGGTGTTTCCCCTGCTGTTGTAGCGATGTGAAGCAGATGACGTGGGGCGTCCTGCTGAGTACGTTGTTTTTTTGCAAAATAGTTTGAATTTTTGTTAAACATTGCGATACGTTTTAAAATCGCAACTATTTCCGAATTTTATATTTAAAGTCTGCCAAGCGTGCAATACGCCACACAAACATCAAGAGTTGTCCTACTGGGGGAGAACTAGGAAGCTCCTCCTCCTCTTTCACCTTCCTTTCCTCTCCAAAATAGTTGTTCGCGGCTGTGGCTGGTGTTTCCCCTGCTGTTGTAGCGATGTGAAGCAGATGGCGTGGGGCGTCCTGCTGAGTCCGTTGTTTTTTTGCAAAATAGCTTGAATTTTTGTTAAACATTGCGATACGTTTTAAAATCGCAACTATTTCCGAAGTTTATATTAAAAGTCTGCCTAGCGTGCAATACGCGAAACAAACATAAAGAGTTGTCCTACTGGAGGACAACTAGGGGGCTCATCCTCCTCTTTCACCTTCCTTTCCTCTCGAAAATAGTTGTTCGCGGCTGTGGCTGGTGTTTCCCCTGCTGTTGTAGCGATGTGAAGCAGATGACGTGGGGCGTCCTGCTGAGTCCGTTGTTTTTTTTGCAAAATAGTTTGAATTTTTGTGAAACATTGCAATACGTTTTAAAATCGCAACTATTTCCAAAGTTTATATTTAAAGTCTGCCTAGCGTGCAATACGCGAAACAAGCATAAAGAGTTGTCCTACTGGGGAACAACTAGGAAGCTCCTCCTCCTCTTTCACCTTCCTTTCCTCTCCAAAATAGTTGTTCGCGGCTGTGGCTGGTGTTTCCCCTGCTGTTGTAGCGATGTGAAGCAGATGGCGTGGGGCGTCCTGCTGAGTCCGTTGTTTTTTTGCAAAATAGTTTGAATTTTTGTTAAACATTGCGATACGTTTTAAAATCGCAACTATTTCCGAAGTTTATATTTAAAGTCTGCCTAGCGTGCAATACGGGACAAAAACATAAAGAGTTGTCCAACTGGGGGAGAACTAGGAAGCTCCTCCTCCTCTTTCACCTTCCTTTCCTCTCCAAAATAGTTGTTCGCGGCTGTGGCTGGTGTTTCCCCTGCTGTTGTAGCGATGTGAAGCAGATGGCGTGGGGCGTCCTGCTGAGTCCGTTGTTTTTTTGCAAAATAGTTTGAATTTTTGTTAAACATTGCGATACGTTTTAAAATCGCAACTATTTCCGAAGTTTATATTTAAAGTCTGCCTAGCGTGCAATACGCGAAACAAACATAAAGAGTTGTCCTACTGGGGGAGAACTAGGAAGCTCCTCCTCATCTTTCACCTTCCTTTCCTCTCCAAAATAGTTGTTCGCCGCTGTGGCCGGTGTTTCCCCTGCTGTTGTAGCGATGTGACGCAGATGGCGTTGGGCTTCCTGCTGAGTCCGTGGTTTTCTCGCAAAATAGTTTGAATTTTTGTTAAACATTGCGATATGTTTTAAAATCCCAACCATTTCCGAAGTTTATATTTAAAGTCTGCCTAGCGTGCTATACGCGACATAAACATAAAGATTTGTCCTACTGGGGGAGAACTAGGAAGCTCCTCCTCCTCTTTCACCTACCTTTCCTCTCCAAAATAGTTGTTCGCGGATGTGGCTGGTGTTTCCCCTGCTGTTGTAGCGATGTGAAGCAGATGACGTGGGGCGTCCTGCTGAGTACGTTGTTTTTTTGCAAAATAGTTTGAATTTTTGTTAAACATTGCAATACGTTTAAAAATCGCAACTATTTCCAAAGTTTATATTTAAAGTCTGCCTAGCGTGCAATACGCGAAACAAGCATAAAGAGTTGTCCTACTGGGGGACAACTAGGGGGCTCCTCCTCCTCTTTCACCTTCCTTTCCTCTCCAAAATAGTTGTTCGCGGCTGTGGCTGGTGTATCCCCTGCTGTTGTAGCGATGTGAAGCAGATGACGTGGGGCGTCCTGCTGAGTCCTTTGTTTTTTTGCAAAATAGTTTGAATTTTTGTTAAACATTGCGATACGTTTTAAAATCGCAACTATTTCCGAAGTTTATATCTAAAGTCTGCCTAGCGTGCAATACGCCACACAAACATCAAGAGTTGTCCTACTGGGGGAGAACTAGGAAGCTCCTCCTCCTCTTTCACCTTCCTTTCCTCTCCAAAATAGTTGTTCGCGGCTGTGGCTGGTGTTTCCCCTGCTGTTGTAGCGATGTGAAGCAGATGGCGTGGGGCGTCCTGCTGAGTCCGTTGTTTTTATGCAAAATAGTTTGAATTTTTGTTAAACATTGCGATACGTTTTAAAATCGCAACTATTTCCGAAGTTTATATTTAATGTCTGCCTAGCGTGCAATACGCGAAACAAACATAAAGAGTTGTCCTACTGGGGGACAACTAGGGGGCTCCTCCTCCTCTTTCTCCTTCCTTTCCTCTCCAAAATAGTTGTTCGCGGATGTGGCTGGTGTTTCCCCTGCTGTTGTAGCGATGTGAAGCAGATGACGTGGGGCGTCCTGCTGAGTACGTTGTTTTTTTGCAAAATAGTTTGAATTTTTGTTAAACATTGCGATACGTTTTAAAATCGCAACTATTTCCGAAGTTTATATTTAAAGTCTGCCAAGCGTGCAATACGCCACACAAACATCAAGAGTTGTCCTACTGGGGGAGAACTAGGAAGCTCCTCCTCCTCTTTCACCTTCCTTTCCTCTCCAAAATAGTTGTTCGCGGCTGTGGCTGGTGTTTCCCCTGCTGTTGTAGCGATGTGAAGCAGATGGCGTGGGGCGTCCTGCTGAGTCCGTTGTTTTTTTGCAAAATAGCTTGAATTTTTGTTAAACATTGCGATACGTTTTAAAATCGCAACTATTTCCGAAGTTTATATTAAAAGTCTGCCTAGCGTGCAATACGCGAAACAAACATAAAGAGTTGTCCTACTGGAGGAAAACTAGGGGGCTCCTCCTCCTCTTTCACCTTCCTTTCCTCTCGAAAATAGTTGTTCGCGGCTGTGGCTGGTGTTTCCCCTGCTGTTGTAGCGATGTGAAGCAGATGACGTGGGGCGTCCTGCTGAGTCCGTTGTTTTTTTTGCAAAATAGTTTGAATTTTTGTGAAACATTGCAATACGTTTTAAAATCGCAACTATTTCCAAAGTTTATATTTAAAGTCTGCCTAGCGTGCAATACGCGAAACAAGCATAAAGAGTTGTCCTACTGGGGAACAACTAGGAAGCTCCTCCTCCTCTTTCACCTTCCTTTCCTCTCCAAAATAGTTGTTCGCGGCTGTGGCTGGTGTTTCCCCTGCTGTTGTAGCGATGTGAAGCAGATGGCGTGGGGCGTCCTGCTGAGTCCGTTGTTTTTTTGCAAAATAGTTTGAATTTTTGTTAAACATTGCGATACGTTTTAAAATCGCAACTATTTCCGAAGTTTATATTTAAAGTCTGCCTAGCGTGCAATACGCGACAAAAACATAAAGAGTTGTCCAACTGGGGGAGAACTAGGAAGCTCCTCCTCCTCTTTCACCTTCCTTTCCTCTCCAAAATAGTTGTTCGCGGCTGTGGCTGGTGTTTCCCCTGCTGTTGTAGCGATGTGAAGCAGATGGCGTGGGGCGTCCTGCTGAGTCCGTTGTTTTTTTGCAAAATAGTTTGAATTTTTGTTAAACATTGCGATACGTTTTAAAATCGCAACTATTTCCGAAGTTTATATTAAAAGTCTGCCTAGCGTGCAATACGCGAAACAAACATAAAGAGTTGTCCTACTGGGGGACAACTAGGGGGCTCCTCCTCCTCTTTCTCCTTCATTTCCTCTCCAAAATAGTTGTTCGCGGCTGTGGCTGGTGTTTCCCCTGCTGTTGTAGCGATGTGAAGCAGATGACGTGGGGCGTCCTGCTGAGTCCGTTGTTTTTTTTGCAAAATAGTTTGAATTTTTGTGAAACATTGCAATACGTTTTAAAATCGCAACTATTTCCAAAGTTTATATTTAAAGACTGCCTAGCGTGCAATACGCGAAACAAGCATAAAGAGTTGTCCTACTGGGGAACAACTAGGAAGCTCCTCCTCCTCTTTCACCTTCCTTTCCTCTCCAAAATAGTTGTTCGCGGCTGTGGCTGGTGTTTCCCCTGCTGTTGTAGCGATGTGAAGCAGATGGCGTGGGGCGTCCTGCTGAGTCCGTTGTTTTTTTGCAAAATAGTTTGAATTTTTGTTAAACATTGCGATACGTTTAAAATCGCAACTATTTCCGAAGTTTATATTTAACGTCTGCCTAGCGTGCAATACGCGACACAAACATAAAGAGTTGTCCTACTGGGGGAGAACTAGGAAGCTCCTCCTCCCCTTCACCCTTCCTTTCCTCTCCAAAATAGTTGTTCGCGGCTGTGGCTGGTGTTTCCCCTGCTGTTGTAGCGATGTGAAGCAGATGACGTGGGGCGTCCTGCTGAGTCCGTTGTTTTTTTGCAAAATAGTTTGAATTTTTGATAAACATTGCGATACGTTTTAAAATCGCAACTATTTCCGAAGTTTATATTTAAAGTCTGCCTAGCGTGCAATACGCTAAACAAACATAAAGAGTTGTCCTACTGGGGGACAACTGTGGGGCTCCTCCTCCCCTTCATCCTTCCTTTCCTCTCCAAAATAGTTGTTCGCGGCTGTGGCTGCTGTTTCCCCTGCTGTTGTAGCGATGTGAAGCAGATGGCGTGGGGCGTCCTGTTGAGTCCGTTGTTTTTTTGCAAAATAGTTTGAATTTTTGTTAAACATTGCGATACGTTTAAAATCGCAACTATTTCCGAAGTTTATATTAAAAGTCTGCCTAGCGTGCAATACGCGAAACAAACATAAAGAGTTGTCCTACTGGGGGACAACTAGGGGGCTCCTCCTCCTCTTTCTCCTTCATTTCCTCTCCAAAATAGTTGTTCGCGGCTGTGGCTGGTGTTTCCCCTGCTGTTGTAGCGATGTGAAGCAGATGACGTGGGGCGTCCTGCTGAGTCCGTTGTTTTTTTGCAAAATAGTTTGAATTTTTGATAAACATTGCGATACGTTTTAAAATCGCAACTATTTCCGAAGTTTATATTTAAAGTCTGCCTAGCGTGCAATACGCTAAACAAACATACACAGTTGTCCTACTGGGGGACAACTGTGGGGCTCCTCCTCCCCTTCATCCTTCCTTTCCTCTCCAAAATAGTTGTTCGCGGCTGTGGCTGGTGTTTCCCCTGCTGTTGTAGCGATGTGAAGCAGATGGCGTGGGGCGTCCTGCTGAGTCCGTTGTTTTTTTGCAAAATAGTTTGAATTTTTGTTAAACATTGCGATACGTTTAAAACTCGCAACTATTTCCGAAGTTTATATTTAAAGTCTGCCTAGCGTGCAATACGCGACAAAAACATAAAGAGTTGTCCAACTGGGGGAGAACTAGGAAGCTCCTCCTCCTTTTTCACCTTCCTTTCCTCTCGAAAATAGTTGTTCGCGGCTGTGGTTGGTGTTTCCCCTGCTGTTGTGGCGATGTGAAGCAGATAAAGTGGGGCGTCCTGCTGAGTCCGTTGTTATTTTGCAAAATATTTTGAATTTTTGTTAAACATTGCGATACGTTTTAAAATCGCAACTATTTCCGAAGTTTATATTTAAAGTCTGCCTAGCGTGCAATACGCGAAACAAACATAAAGAGTTGTCCAACTGGGGGACAACTAGGGGGCTCCTCCTCCTCTTTCTCCTTCCTTTCCTCTCCAAAATAGTTTTTCGCGGCTGTGGCTGGTGTTTCCCCTGCTGTTGTAGCGATGTGAAGCAGATGACGTGGGGCGTCCTGCTGAGTCCGTTGTTTTTTTGCAAAATAGTTTGAATTTTTGTTAAACATTGCGATACGTTTTAAAATCGCAACTATTTCCGAAGTTTATATTTAAAGTCTGCCTGGCGTGCAATACGCGACACAAACATAAAGAGTTGTCCTACTGGGGGAGAACTAGGAAGCTCCTCCTCCTCTTTCACCTTCCTTTCCTCTCCAAAATAGTTGTTCGCGGCTGTGGCTGGTGTTTCCCCTGCTGTTGTAGCGATGTGAAGCAGATGACGTGGGGCGTCCTGCTGAGTCCGTTGTTTTTTTGCAAAATAGTTTGAATTTTTGATAAACATTGCGATACGTTTTAAAATCGCAACTATTTCCGAAGTTTATATTTAAAGTCTGCCTTGCGTGCAATACGCTAAACAAACATACACAGTTGTCCTACTGGGGGACAACTGTGGGGCTCCTCCTCCCTTCATCCTTCCTTTCCTCTCCAAAATAGTTGTTCGCGGCTGTGGCTGGTGTTTCCCCTGCTGTTGTAGCGATGTGAAGCAGATGACGTGGGGCGTCCTGCTGAGTCCGTTGTTTTTTTGCAAAATAGTTTGAATTTTTGTGAAACATTGCAATACGTTTTGAAATCGCAACTATTTCCAAAGTTTATATTTAAAGTCTGCCTAGCGTGCAATACGCGAAACAAGCATAAAGAGTTGTCCTACTGGGGAACAACTAGGAAGCTCCTCCTCCTCTTTCACCTTCCTTTCCTCTCGAAAATAGTTGTTCGCGGATGTGGCTGGTGTTTCCCCTGCTGTTGTAGCGATGTGAAGCAGATGACGTGGGGCGTCCTGCTGAGTCCGTTGTTTTTTTTGCAAAATAGTTTGAATTTTTGTGAAACATTGCAATACGTTTTAAAATCGCAACTATTTCCAAAGTTTATATTTAATGTCTGCCTAGCGTGCAATACGCGAAACAAGCATAAAGAGTTGTCCTACTGGGGAACAACTAGGAAGCTCCTCCTCCTCTTTCACCTTCCTTTCCTCTCCAAAATAGTTGATCGCGGCTGTGGCTGGTGTTTCCCCTGCTGTTGTAGCGATGTGAAGCAGATGGCGTGGGGCGTCCTGCTGAGTCCGTTGTTTTTTTGCAAAATAGTTTGAATTTTTGTTAAACATTGCGATACGTTTTAAAATCGCAACTATTTCCGAAGTTTATATTTAAAGTCTGCCTAGCGTGCAATACGCGACAAAAACATAAAGAGTTGTCCAACTGGGGGAGAACTAGGAAGCTCCTCCTCCTCTTTCACCTTCCTTTCCTCTCCAAAATAGTTGTTCGCGGCTGTGGCTGGTGTTTCCCCTGCTGTTGTAGCGATGTGAAGCAGATGGCGTGGGGCGTCCTGCTGAGTCCGTTGTTTTTTTGCAAAATAGTTTGAATTTTTGTTAAACATTGCGATACGTTTTAAAATCGCAACTATTTCCGAAGTTTATATTAAAAGTCTGCCTAGCGTGCAATACGCGAAACAAACATAAAGAGTTGTCCTACTGGGGGACAACTAGGGGGCTCCTCCTCCTCATTCTCCTTCATTTCCTCTCCAAAATAGTTTTTCGCGGCTGTGGCTGGTGTTTCCCCTGCTGTTGTAGCGATGTGAAGCAGATGACGTGGGGCGTCCTACTGAGTCCGTTGTTTTTTTGCAAAATAGTCTGAATTTTTGTGAAACATTGCAATACGTTTTAAAATCGCAACTATTTCCGAAGTTTATATTTAAAGTCTGCCTAGCGTGCAATACGCGAAACAAACATAAAGAGTTGTCCAACTGGGGGACAACTAGGGGGCTCCTCCTCCTCTTTCTCCTTCCTTTCCTCTCCAAAATAGTTGTTCGCGGCTGTGGCTGGTGTTTCCCCTGCTGTTGTAGCGATGTGAAGCAGATGACGTGGGGCGTCCTGCTGAGTCCGTTGTTTTTTTGCAAAATAGTTTGAATTTTTGATAAACATTGCGATACGTTTTAAAATCGCAACTATTTCCGAAGTTTATATTTAAAGTCTGCCTAGCGTGCAATACGCTAAACAAACATACACAGTTGTCCTACTGGGGGACAACTGTGGGGCTCCTCCTCCCCTTCATCCTTCCTTTCCTCTCCAAAATAGTTGTTCGCGGCTGTGGCTGCTGTTTCCCCTGCTGTTGTAGCGATGTGAAGCAGATGGCGTGGGGCGTCCTGCTGAGTCCGTTGTTTTTTTGCAAAATAGTTTGAATTTTTGTTAAACATTGCGATACGTTTAAAATCGCAACTATTTCCGAAGTTTATATTAAAAGTCTGCCTAGCGTGCAATACGCGAAACAAACATAAAGAGTTGTCCTACTGGGGGACAACTAGGGGGCTCCTCCTCCTCTTTCTCCTTCATTTCCTCTCCAAAATAGTTGTTCTCTGCTGTGGCTGGTGTTTCCCCTGCTGTTGTAGCGATGTGAAGCAGATGACGTGGGGCGTCCTGCTGAGTCCGTTGCTTTTTGCAAAATAGTTTGAATTTTTGTGAAACATTGCAATACGTTTTAAAATCGCAACTATTTCCAAAGTTTATATTTAAAGTCTGCCTAGCGTGCAATACGCGAAACAAGCATAAAGAGTTGTCCTACTGGGGAACAACTAGGAAGCTCCTCCTCCTCTTTCACCTTCCTTTCCTCTCCAAAATAGTTGTTCGCGGCTGTGGCTGGTGTTTCCCCTGCTGTTGTAGCGATGTGAAGCAGATGACATGGGGCGTCCTGCTGAGGCCGTTGTTTTTTTGCAAAATAGTTTGAATTTTTGTTAAACTTTGCGATACGTTTTAAAATCGCAACTATTTCCGAATTTTATATTTAAAGTGTGCCTAGCGTGAAATAAGCCACACAGACATCAAGAGTTGTCCTACTGGGGGAGAACTAGGAAGCTCCTCCTCCTCTTTCACCTTCCTTTCCTCTGCAAAATAGTTGTTTGCGGCTGTGGCTGGTGTTTCCCCTGCTGTTGTAGCGATGTGAAGCAGATGACGTGGGGCGTCCTGCTGAGTCCGTTGTTTTTTTGCAAAATAGTTAGAATTTTTGATAAACATTGCGATACGTTTTAAAATCGCAACTATTTCCGAAGTTTATATTTAAAGTCTGCCTAGCGTGCAATACGCTAAACAAACATACACAGTTGTCCTACTGGGGGACAACTGTGGGGCTCCTCCTCCCCTTCAACCTTCCTTTCCTCTCCAAAATAGTTGTTCGCGGCTGTGGCTGCTGTTTCTCCTGCTGTTGTAGTGATGTGAAGCTGATTGCGTAAGGGGGCCTGCTGAGTCCGTCGTTTTCTCGCAAGGTAGTTTGAATTTGTGTTATACATTGCGATATGTTTTAAAATCCAACTATTTCCGAAGTTTATATTTAAAGTCTGACTATCGTGCAATACGCTAAACAATCATAAACAGTTGTCCTACTGGGGGACAACTAGGGGGCTCCTCCTCCTCTTTCTCCTACCTTTCCTCTCCAAAATAGTTGTTCGCGGCTGTGGCTGGTGTTTCCCCTGCTGTCGTAGTGATGTGAAACAGATGACGTGGGGCGTCCTGCTGAGTCCGTTGTTTTTTTGCAAAATAGTTTGAATTTTTGTTAAACATTGCGATAGGTTTTAAAATCCCAACTATTTCCGAAGATTATATTGAAAGTCTGCCTAGCGTGCAATACGCTAAACAAACATACACAGTTGTCCTACTGGGGGACAACTGCGGGGCTCCTCCTCCCCTTCATCCTTCCTTTCCTCTCCAAAATAGTTGTTCGCGGCTGTGGCTGGTGTTTCCCCTGCTGTTGTAGCGATGTGAAGCAGATGACGTGGGGCGTCCTGCTGAGTCCGTTGTTTTTTTGCAAAATAGTTTGAATTTTTGATAAACATTGCGATACGTTTTAAAATCGCAACTATTTCCGAAGTTTATATTTAAAGTCTGCCTAGCCTGCAATACGCTAAACAAACATACACAGTTGTCCTACTGGGGGACAACTGTGGGGCTCCTCCTCCCCTTCATCCTTCCTTTCCTCTCCAAAATAGTTGTTCGCGGCTGTGGCTGCTGTTTCTCCTGCTGTTGTAGCGATGTGAAGCTGATTGCGTAAGGGGGCCTGCTGATTCCGTCGTTTTCTCGCAAGGGTGTTTTGAATTTGTGTTATACATTGCGATATGTTTTAAAATCCAACTATTTCCGAAGTTTATATTTAAAGTCTGGCTATCGTGCAATACGCTAAACAAACATAAACAGTTGTCCTACTGGGGGACAACTATGGGGCTCCTCCTCCCCTTCATCTTTCCTTTCCTCTCCAAAATAGTTGTTCGCGGCTGTGGCTGGTGTTTCCCCTGCTGTTGTAGCGATGTGAAGCAGATGGCGTAAGGGGGCCTGCTCAGTCCGTGGTTTTCTCGCAAGGTAGTTTGAATTTTTGTTATACATTTCGATATGTTTTAAAATCCCAACTATTTCCGAAGTTTATATTTATATTCTGCCTAGCCTGCAATACGCTAAACAACCATAAAGATTTGTTCTACTGGGGGACAACTAGGTGGCTCTTCCTCCTCTTTCTCCTTCCTTTCCTCTCCAAAACAGTTGTTCGCGGCTGTGGCTGGTGTTTCCCCTGCTGTTGTTCTGATGTGAAGCAGATGGCGTGGGGCGTCCTGCTGAGACCGTGGTTTTCTCCCAAAATAGTTTGAATTTTTGTGAAACATTGCGATATGTTTTAAAATCCCAACTATTTCCGAAGTTTATATTTATAGTCTGCCTAGCGTGCAATACGCTAAACAAACATAAAGAGTTGTCTTACTGGGGGACAACTAGGGGGCTCCTCCTCCTCTTTCTCCTTCCTTTCCTCTCCAAAATAGTTGTTCGCGGCTGTGGCTGGTGTTTCCCCTGCTGTTGTAGCGATGTGAAGCTGATGGCGTATGGGGGCCTGCTGAGTCCGTGGTTTTCTCACAAGGTAGTTTGAATTTTTGTTATACATTGCGATATGTTTTAAAATCCCAACTATTTCCGAAGTTTATATTTAAATTCTGCCTAGCCTGCAATACGCTAAACAACCATAAAGATTTGTTCTACTGGGGGACAACTAGGTGGCTCTTCCTCCTCTTTCTCCTTCCTTTCCTCTCCAAAACAGTTGTTCGCGGCTGTGGCTGGTGTTTCCCCTGCTGTTGTTCCGATGTGAAGCAGATGGCGTGGGGCGTCCTGCTGAGTCCGTGGTTTTCTCCCAAAATAGTTTGAATTTTTGTGAAACATTGCGATATGTTTTAAAATCCCAACTATTTCCGAAGTTTATATTTATAGTCTGCCTAGCGTGCAATACGCTAAACAAACATAAAGAGTTGTCCTACTGGGGGACAACTAGGTGGCTCTTCCTCCTCCTTCTCTTTCCTTTCCTCTCCAAAACAGTTGTTCGCGGCTGTGGCTGGTGTTTCCCCTGCTGTTCCGATGTGAAGCAGATGACGTGGGGCGTCCTGCTGAGTCCGTGGTTTTTGTGCAAAATAGCTTGAATTTTTGTTAAACCTTGCGATATGATTTAAAATCCCAACTATTTTCGAATTTTTTTTTTAAAGACTGCCTAGCGTGCAATACGCTAAACAAACATAAACAATTGTCCTCATGGGGGTCAACTGCGGGGATCCTCCACCCCTTCACCCTTCCGTTCCCCTCCAAAATAGTTGTTCGTTGGCGTGGGGCGTCCTGCTGAGACCGTGGTTTTCTCGCAAAATAGTTTGAATTTTTGTAAAACATTGCGATATGTTTTAAAATCCCAACTATTTCCGAAGTTTATATTTAAAGTCTGCCTAGCGTGCAATACGCGACAAAAACATAAAGAGTTGTCCAACTGGGGGAGAACTAGGAAGCTCCTCCTGCTCTTTCACCTTCCTTTCCTCTCCAAAGTAGTTGTTCGCGGCTGTGGCTGGTGTTTCCCCTGCTGTTGTAGCGATGTGAAGCAGATGGCGTGGGGCGTCCTGCTGAGTCCGTTGTTTTTTTGCAAAATAGTTTGAATTTTTGTTAAACATTGCGATATGTTTTAAAATCCCAACTATTTCCGAAGATTATATTGAAAGTCTGCCTAGCGTGCAATACGCTAAACAAACATACACAGTTGTCCCACTGGGGGACAACTGCGGGGCTCCTCCTCCCCTTCATCCTTCCTTTCCTCTCCAAAATAGTTGTTCGCGGCTGTGGCTGGTGTTTCCCCTGCTGTTGTAGCGATGTGAAGCAGATGGCGTAAGGGGGCCTGCTCAGTCCGTGGTTTTCTCGCAAGGTAGTTTGAATTTTTGTTATACATTTCGATATGTTTTAAAATCCCAACTATTTCCGAAGTTTATATTTATATTCTGCCTAGCCTGCAATACGCTAAACAACCATAAAGATTTGTTCTACTGGGGGACAACTAGGTGGCTCTTCCTCCTCTTTCTACTTCCTTTCCTCTCCAAAACAGTTGTTCGCGGCTGTGGCTGGTGTTTCCCCTGCTGTTGTTCTGATGTGAAGCAGATGGCGTGGGGCGTCCTGCTGAGTCCGTGGTTTTCTCCCAAAATAGTTTGAATTTTTGTGAAACATTGCGATATGTTTTAAAATCCCAACTATTTCCGAAGTTTATATTTATAGTCTGCCTAGCGTGCAATACGCTAAACAAACATAAAGAGTTGTCTTACTGGGGGACAACTAGGGGGCTCCTCCTCCTCTTTCTCCTTCCTTTCCTCTCCAAAATAGTTGTTCGCGGCTGTGGCTGGTGTTTCCCCTGCTGTTGTAGCGATGTGAAGCTGATGGCGTAAGGGGGCCTGCTGAGTCCGTGGTTTTCTCGCAAGGTAGTTTGAATTTTTGTTATACATTGCGATATGTTTTAAAATCCCAACTATTTCCGAAGTTTATATTTAATTCTGCCTAGCCTGCAATACGCTAAACAACCATAAAGATTTGTTCTACTGGGGGACAACTAGGTGGCTCTTCCTCCTCTTTCTCCTTCCTTTCCTCTCCAAAACAGTTGTTCGCGGCTGTGGCTGGTGTTTCCCCTGCTGTTGTTCCGATGTGAAGCAGATGGCGTGGGGCGTCCTGCTGAGTCCGTGGTTTTCTCCCAAAATAGTTTGAATTTTTGTGAAACATTGCGATATGTTTTAAAATCCCAACTATTTCCGAAGTTTATATTTATAGTCTGCCTAGCGTGCAATACGCTAAACAAACATAAAGAGTTGTCCTACTGGGGGACAACTAGGTGGCTCTTCCTCCTCCTTCTCCTTCCTTTCCTCTCCAAAACAGTTGTTCGCGGCTGTGGCTGGTGTTTCCCCTGCTGTTCCGATGTGAAGCAGATGACGTGGGGCGTCCTGCTGAGTCCGTGGTTTTTGTGCAAAATAGCTTGAATTTTTGTTAAACCTTGCGATATGATTTAAAATCCCAACTATTTTCGAATTTTTTTTTTAAAGACTGCCTAGCTTGCAATACGCTAAACAAACATAAACAGTTGTCCTCATGGGGGTCAACTGCGGGGATCCTCCACCCCTTCACCCTTCCGTTCCCCTCCAAAATAGTTGTTCGTTGGCGTGGGGCGTCCTGCTGAGACCGTGGTTTTCTCGCAAAATAGTTTGAATTTTTGTAAAAAATTGCGATATGTTTTAAAATCCCAACTATTTCCGAAGTTTATATTTAAATTCTGCCTAGACTGCAATACGCTAAACAACCATAAAGATTTGTTCTACTGGGGGACAACTAGGTGGCTCTTCCTCCTCTTTCTCCTTCCTTTCCTCTCCAAAACAGTTGATCGCGGCTGTGGCTGGTGTTTCCCCTGCTGTTGTTCCGATGTGAAGCAGATGGCGTGGGGCGTCCTGCTGAGTCCGCGGTTTTCTTCCAAAATAGTTTGAATTTTTGTGAAACATTGCGATATGTTTTAAAATCACAACTATTTCCGAAGTTTATATTTATAGTCTGCCTAGCGTGCAATACGCTAAACAAACGTAAACAGTTGTCCTACTGGGGGACAACTAGGTGGCTCTTCCTCCTCTTTCTCCTTCCTTTCCTCTCCAAAACATTTGTTCGCGGATGTGGCTGGTGTTTCCCCTGCTGTTGTAGCGATGTGAAGCAGATGGCGTGGGGCGTCCTGCTGAGTCCGTTGTTTTTTTGCAAAATAGTTTGAATTTTTGTTAAACATTGCGATACGTTTAAAAATCGCAACTATTTCCGAAGTTTATATTTAAAGTCTGCCTAGCGTGCAATACGCGACAAAAACATAAAGAGTTGTCCAACTGGGGGAGAACTAGGAAGCTCCTCCTGCTCTTTCACCTTCCTTTCCTCTCCAAAACAGTTGTTAGCGGCTGTGGCTGGTGTTTCCCCTGCTGTTGTAGCGATGTGAAGCAGATGGCGTGGGGCGTCCTGCTGAGTCTGTTGTTTTTTTGCAAAATAGTTTGAATTTTTGTTAAACATTGCGATACGTTTAAAAATCGCAACTATTTCCGAAGTTTATATTTAAAGTCTGCCTAGCGTGCAATACGCGACAAAAACATAAAGAGTTGTCCAACTGGGGGAGAACTAGGAAGCTCCTCCTGCTCTTTCACCTTCCTTTCCTCTCCAAAATAGTTGTTCGCGGCTGTGGCTGGTGTTTCCCCTGCTGTTGTAGCGATGTGAAGCTGATGGCGTAAGGGGGCCTGCTGAGTCCGTGGTTTTCTCGCAAGGTAGTTTGAATTTTTGTTATACATTGCGATATGTTTTAAAATCCCAACTATTTCCGAAGTTTATATTTAAAGTCTGACTAGCGTGCAATACGCTAAACAAACATAAACAGTTTTTCCTACTGGGGGACAACTAGGGGGCTCCTCCTCCTCTTTCTCCTACCTTTCCTCTCCAAAATAGTTGTTCGCGGCTGTGGCTGGTGTTTCCCCTGCTGTCGTAGTGATGTGAAACAGATGACGTGGGGCGTCCTGCTGAGTCTGTTGTTTTTTTGCAAAATAGTTTGAATTTTTGTTAAACATTGCGATATGTTTTAAAATCCCAACTATTTCCGAAGATTATATTGAAAGTCTGCCTAGCGTGCAATACGCTAAACAAACATACACAGTTGTCCTACTGGGGGACAACTGCGGGGCTCCTCCTCCCCTTCATCCTTCCTTTCCTCTCCAAAATAGTTGTTCGCGGCTGTGGCTGGTGTTTCCCCTGCTGTTGTAGCGATGTGAAGCAGATGGCGTGGGGCGTCCTGCTGAGTCCGTTGTTTTTTTGCAAAATAGTTTGAATTTTTGTTAAACATTGCGATACGTTTAAAAATCGCAACTATTTCCGAAGTTTATATTTAAAGTCTGCCTAGCGTGCAATACGCGACAAAAACATAAAGAGTTGTCCAACTGGGGGAGAACTAGGAAGCTCCTCCTGCTCTTTCACCTTCCTTTCCTCTCCAAAACAGTTGTTAGCGGCTGTGGCTGGTGTTTCCCCTGCTGTTGTAGCGATGTGAAGCAGATGGCGTGGGGCGTCCTGCTGAGTCCGTTGTTTTTTTGCAAAATAGTTTGAATTTTTGTTAAACATTGCGATACGTTTAAAAATCGCAACTATTTCCGAAGTTTATATTTAAAGTCTGCCTAGCGTGCAATACGCGACAAAAACATAAAGAGTTGTCCAACTGGGGGAGAACTAGGAAGCTCCTCCTGCTGTTTCACCTTCCTTTCCTCTCCAAAATAGTTGTTCGCGGCTGCGGCTGGTGTTTCCCCTGCTGTTGTAGCGATGTGAAGCAGATGGCGTAAGGGGGCCTGCTCAGTCCGTGGTTTTCTCGCAAGGTAGTTTGAATTTTTGTTATACATTTCGATATGTTTTAAAATCCCAACTATTTCCGAAGTTTATATTTAAATTCTGCCTAGCCTGCAATACGCTAAACAACCATAAAGATTTGTTCTACTGGGGAACAACTAGGTGGCTCTTTCTCCTCTTTATCCTTCCTTTCCTCTCCAAAACAGTTGTTCGCGGCTGTGGCTGGTGTTTCCCCTGCTGTTGTTCCGATGTGAAGCAGATGGCGTGGGGCGTCCTGCTGAGTCCGTGGTTTTCTCCGAAAATAATTTGAATTTTTGTGAAACATTGCGATATGTTTTAAAATCCCAACTATTTCCGAAGTTTATATTTATAGTCTGCCTAGCGTGCAATACGCTAAACAAACATAAAGAGTTATCCTACTGGGGGACAACTAGGTGGCTCTTCCTCCTCTTTCTCCTTCCTTTCCTTTCCAGAACAGTTGTTCGCGGCTGTGGCTGGTGTTTCCCCTGCTGTTCCTATGTGAGGCAGATGACGTGGGGCGCCCTGCTGAGTCCGTGGTTTTTGTGCAAAATAGTTTGAATTTTTGTTAAACCTTGCGATATGTTTTAAAATCCCAACTATTTTCGAATTTTTTTTAAAGACTGTCTAGCGTGCAATACGCTAAACAAACATAAACAGTTGTCCTCATGGGGGTCAACTGCGGGGATCCTCCACCCCTTCACCCTTCCGTTCCCCTCCAAAATAGTTGTTCGTTGGCGTGGGGCGTCCTGCTGAGACCGTGGTTTTCTCGCAAAATAGTTTGAATTTTTGTAAAACATTGCGATATGTTTTAAAATCGCAACTATTTCCGAAGTTTATATTTAAATTCTGCCTAGCCTGCAATACGCTAAACAACCATAAAGATTTGTTCTAGTGGGGGACAACTAGGTGGCTCTTCCTCCTCTTTCTCCTTCCTTTCCTCTCCAAAACAGTTGTTCGCGGCTGTGGCTGGTGTTTCCCCTGCTGTTGTTCCGATGTGAAGCAGATGGCGTGGGGCGTCCTGCTGAGTCCGTGGTTTTCTCCCAAAATAGTTTTAATTTTTGTGAAACATTGCGATATGTTTTAAAATCCCAACTATTTCCGAAGTTTATATTTATAGTCTGCCTAGCGTGCAATACGCTAAACAAACATAAAGAGTTGTCCTACTGGGGGACAACTAGGTGGCTCTTCCTCCTCCTTCTCCGTCCTTTCCTCTCCAAAACAGTTGTTCGCGGCTGTGGCTGGTGTTTCCCCTGCTGTTCCGATGTGAAGCAGATGACGTGGGGCGTCCTGCTGAGTCCGTGGTTTTTGTGCAAAATAGTTTGAATTTTTGTTAATCCTTGCGATATGTTTTAAAATCCCAACTATTTTCGAATTTTTTTTTAAAGACTGTCTAGCGTGCAATACGCTAAACAAACATAAACAGTTGTCCTCATGGGGGTCAACTGCGGGGATCCTCCACCCCTTCACCCTTCCGTTCCCCTCCAAAATAGTTGTTCGTTGGCGTGGGGCCTTCTGCTGAGACCGTGGTTTTCTCGCAAAATAGTTTGAATTTTTGTAAAACATTGCGATATGTTTTAAAATCCCAACTATTTCCGAAGTTTATATTTAAATTCTGCCTAGACTGCAATACGCTAAACAACCATAAAGATTTGTTCTACTGGGGGACAACTAGGTGGCTCTTCCTCCTCTTTCTCCTTCCTTTCCTCTCCAAAACAGTTGATCGCGGCTGTGGCTGGTGTTTCCCCTGCTGTTGTTCCGATGTGAAGCAGATGGCGTGGGGCGTCCTGCTGAGTCCGTGTTTTTCTCCCAAAATAGTTTGAATTTTTGTGAAACATTGCGAGATGTTTTAAAATCCCAACTATTTCCGAAGTTTATATTTATAGTCTGCCTAGCGTGCAATACGCTAAACAAACATAAACAGTTGTCCTACTGGGGGACAACTAGGTGGCTCTTCCTCCTCTTTCTCCTTCCTTTCCTCTCCAAAACAGTTGTTCGCGGATGTGGCTGGTGTTTCCCCTGCTGTTGTAGCGATGTGAAGCAGATGGCGTGGGGCGTCCTGCTGAGTCCGTTGTTTTTTTGCAAAATAGTTTGAATTTTTGTTAAACATTACGATACGTTTAAAAATCGCAACTATTTCCGAAGTTTATATTTAAAGTCTGCCTAGCGTGCAATACGCGACAAAAACATAAAGAGTTGTCCAACTGGGGGAGAACTAGGAAGCTCCTCCTGCTCTTTCACCTTCCTTTCCTCTCCAAAATAGTTGTTCGCGGATGTGGCTGGTGTTTCCCCTGCTGTTGTAGCGATGTGAAGCAGATGGCGTGGGGCGTCCTGCTGAGTCCGTTGTTTTTTTGCAAAATAGTTTGAATTTTTTTTAAAAATTGCGATACGTTTTAAAATCGCAACTATTTCCGAAGTTTATATTTAAAGTCTGCCTAGCGTGCAATACGCGAAAAAAACATAAAGAGTTGTCCAACTGGGGGAGAACTAGGAAGCTCCTCCTGCTCTTTCACCTTCCTTTCCTCTCCAAAATAGTTGTTCGCGGCTGTGGCTGGTGTTTCCCCTGCTGTTGTAGCGATGTGAAGCTGATGGCGTAAGGGGGCCTGCTGAGTCCGTGGTTTTCTCGCAAGGTAGTTTGAATTTTTGTTATACATTGCGATATGTTTTAAAATCCCAACTATTTCCGAAGTTTATATTTAAAGTCTGACTAGCGTGCAATACGCTAAACAAACATAAACAGTTGTCCTACTGGGGGACAACTATGGGGCTCCTCCTCCCCTTCATCCTTCCTTTCCTCTCCAAAATAGTTGTTCGCGGCTGTGGCTGGTGTTTCCCCTGCTGTTGTAGCGATGTGAAGCTGATGGCGTAAGGGGGCCTGCTGAGTCCATGGTTTTCTCACAAGGTAGTTTGAATTTTTGTTATACATTGCGATATGTTTTAAAATCCCAACTATTTCCGAAGTTTATATTTAAATTCTGCCTAGCCTGCAATACGCTAAACAACCATAAAGATTTGTTCTACTGGGGGACAACTAGGTGGCTATTCCTCCTCATTCTCCTTCCTTTCCTCTCCAAAACAGTTGTTCGCGGCTGTGGCTGGTGTTTCCCCTGCTGTTGTTCCGATGAGAAGCAGATGGCGTGGGGCGTCCTGCTGAGTCCGTGGTTTTCTCCGAAAATAGTTTGAATTTTTGTGAAACATTGCGATATGTTTTAAAATCCCAACTATTTCCGAAGTTTATATTCAAAGTCTGCCTAGCGTGCAATACGCTAAACATACATAAAGAGTTATCCTACTGGGGGACAACTAGGTGGCTCTTCCTCCTCTTTATCCTTCCTTTCCTCTCCAAAACAGTTGTTCGCGGCTGTGGCTGGTGTTTCCCCTGCTGTTCCTATGTGAGGCAGATGACGTGGGGCGTCCTGCTGAGTCCGTGGTTTTTGTGCAAAATAGTTTGAATTTTTGTTAAACCTTGCGATATGTTTTAAAATCCCAACTATTTTCGAATTTTTTTTAAAGACTGTCTAGCGTGCAATACACTAAACAAACATAAACAGTTGTCCTCATGGGGGTCAACTGCGGGGATCCTCCACCCCTTCACCCTTCCGTTCCCCTCCAAAATAGTTGTTCGTTGGCAAGGGGCGTCCTGCTGAGACCGTGGTTTTCTCGCAAAATATTTTGAATTTTTGTAAAACATTGCGATATGTTTTAAAATCCCAACTATTTCCGAAGTTTATATTTAAATTCTGCCTAGCCTGCAATACGCTAAACAACCATAAAGATTTGTTCTAGTGGGGGACAACTAGGTGGCTCTTCCTCCTCTTTCTCCTTCCTTTCTTCTCCAAAACAGTTGTTCGCGGCTGTGGCTGGTGTTTCCCCTGCTGTTGTTCCGATGTGAAGCAGATGGCGTGGGGCGTCCTGCTGAGTCCGTGGTTTTCTCCCAAAATAGTTTTAATTTTTGTGAAACATTGCGATATGTTTTAAAATCCCAACTATTTCCGAAGTTTATATTTATAGTCTGCCTAGCGTGCAATACGCTAAACAAACATAAAGAGTTGTCCTACTGGGGGACAACTAGGTGGCTCTTCCTCCTCCTTCTCCGTCCTTTCCTCTCCAAAACAGTTGTTCGCGGCTGTGGCTGGTGTTTCCCCTGCTGTTCCGATGTGAAGCAGATGACGTGGGGCGTCCTGCTGAGTCCGTGGTTTTTGTGCAAAATAGTTTGAATTTTTGTTAAACCTTGCGATATGTTTTAAAATCCCAACTATTTTCGAATTTTTTTTAAAGACTGTCTAGCGTGCAATACACTAAACAAACATAAACAGTTGTCCTCATGGGGGTCAACTGCGGGGATCCTCCACCCCTTCACCCTTCCGTTCCCCACCAAAATAGTTGTTCGTTGGCAAGGGGCGTCCTGCTGAGACCGTGGTTTTCTCGCAAAATAGTTTAAATTTTGTAAAACATTGCGATATGTTTTAAAATCCCAACTATTTCCGAAGTTTATATTTAAATTCTGCCTAGCCTGCAATACGCTAAACAACCATAAAGATTTGTTCTAGTGGGGGACAACTAGGTGGCTCTTCCTCCTCTTTCTCCTTCCTTTCCTCTCCAAAACAGTTGATCGTGGCTGTGGCTGGTGTTTCCCCTGCTGTTGTTCCGATGTGAAGCAGATGGCGTGGGGCGTCCTGCTGAGTCCGTGTTTTTCTCCCAAAATAGTTTGAATTTTTGTGAAACATTGCGATATGTTTTAAAATCACAACTATTTCCTAAGTTTATATTTATATTCTGCCTAGCGTGCAATACGCTAAACAAACATAAACAGTTGTCCTACTGGGGGACAACTAGGTGGCTCTTCCTCCTCTTTCTCCTTCATTTCCTCTCCAAAACAGTTGTTCGCGGATGTGGCTGGTGTTTCCCCTGCTGTTGTAGCGATGTGAAGCAGATGGCGTGGGGCGTCCTGCTGAGTCCGTTGTTTTTTTGCAAAATAGTTTGAATTTTTGTTAAACATTACGATACGTTTAAAAATCGCAACTATTTCCGAAGTTTATATTTAAAGTCTGCCTAGCGTGCAATACGCGACAAAAACATAAAGAGTTGTCCAACTGGGGGAGAACTAGGAAGCTCCTCCTGCTCTTTCACCTTCCTTTCCTCTCCAAAATAGTTGTTCGCGGCTGTGGCTGGTGTTTCCCCTGCTGTTGTAGCGATGTGAAGCTGATGGCGTAAGGGGGCCTGCTGAGTCCGTGGTTTTCTCGCAAGGTAGTTTGAATTTTTGTTATACATTGCGATATGTTTTAAAATCCCCACTATTTCCGAAGTTTATATTTAAATTCTGCCTAGCCTGCAATACGCTAAACAACCATAAAGATTTGTTCTACTGGGGGACAACTAGGTGGCTCTTCCTCCTCTTTCTCCTTCCTTTCCTCTCCAAAACAGTTGTTCGCGGCTGTGGCTGGTGTTTCCCCTGCTGTTGTTCCGATGAGAAGCAGATGGCGTGGGGCGTCCTGCTGAGTCCGTGGTTTTCTCCCAAAATAGTTTGAATTTTTGTGAAACATTGCGATATGTTTTAAAATCCCAACTATTTCCGAAGTTTATATTCAAAGTCTGCCTAGCGTGCAATACGCTAAACATACATAAAGAGTTATCCTACTGGGGGACAACTAGGTGGCTCTTCCTCCTCTTTATCCTTCCTTTCCTCTCCAAAACAGTTGTTCGCGGCTGTGGCTGGTGTTTCCCCTGCTGTTCCTATGTGAGGCAGATGACGTGGGGCGTCCTGCTGAGTCCGTGGTTTTTGTGCAAAATAGTTTGAATTTTTGTTAAACCTTGCGATATGTTTTAAAATCCCAACTATTTTCGAATTTTTTTTAAAGACTGTCTAGCGTGCAATACACTAAACAAACATAAACAGTTGTCCTCATGGGGGTCAACTGCGGGGATCCTCCACCCCTTCACCCTTCCGTTCCCCTCCAAAATAGTTGTTCGTTGGCAAGGGGCGTCCTGCTGAGACCGTGGTTTTCTCGCAAAATAGTTTGAATTTTTGTAAAACATTGCGATATGTTTTAAAATCCCAACTATTTCCGAAGTTTATATTTAAATTCTGCCTAGCCTGCAATACGCTAAACAACCATAAAGATTTGTTCTAGTGGGGGACAACTAGGTGGCTCTTCCTCCTCTTTCTCCTTCCTTTCCTCTCCAAAACAGTTGTTCGCGGCTGTGGCTGGTGTTTCCCCTGCTGTTGTTCCGATGTGAAGCAGATGGCGTGGGGCGTCCTGCTGAGTCCGTGGTTTTCTCCCAAAATAGTTTGAATTTTTGTGAAACATTGCGATATGTTTTAAAATCCCAACTATTTCCGAAGTTTATATTTATAGTCTGCCTAGCGTGCAATACGCGAAACAAACATAAAGAGTTGTCCTACTGGAGGACAACTAGGTGGCTCCTCCTCCTCTTTCTCCTTCCTTTCCTCTCCAAAACAGTTGTTCGCGGCTGTGGCTGGTGTTTCCCCTGCTGTTGTAGCGATGTGAAGCAGATGGCGTGGGGCGTCCTGCTGAGTCCGTTGTTTTTTTGCAAAATAGTTTGAATTTTTGTTAAACATTGCGATACGTTTAAAAATCGCAACTATTTCCGAAGTTTATATTTAAAGTCTGCCTAGCGTGCAATACGCGACAAAAACATAAAGAGTTGTCCAACTGGGGGAGAACTAGGAAGCTCCTCCTGCTCTTTCACCTTCCTTTCCTCTCCAAAATAGTTGTTCGCGGCTGTGGCTGGTGTTTCCCCTGCTGTTGTAGCGATGTGAAGCAGATGGCGTGGGGCGTCCTGCTGAGTCCGTTGTTTTTTTGCAAAATAGTTTGAATTTTTGTTAAACATTGCGATACGTTTTAAAATCGCAACTATTTCCGAAGTTTATGTTTAAAGTCTGCCTAGCGTGCAATACGCGAAACAAACATAAAGAGTTGTCCTACTGGGGGACAACTAGGGGGCTCCTCCTCCTCTTTCTCCTTCCTTTCCTCTCCAAAATAGTTGTTCGCGGCTGTGGCTGGTGTTTCCCCTGCGTTTGTAGCGATGTGAAGCAGATGACGTGGGGCGTCCTGCTGAGTCCGTTGTTTTTTTGCAAAATAGTTTGAATTTTTGTGAAACATTGCAATACGTTTTAAAATCGCAACTATTTCCAAAGTTTATATTTAAAGTCTGCCTAGCGTGCAATACGCGAAACAAGCATAAAGAGTTGTCCTACTGGGGGACAACTAGGGGGCTCCTCCTCCTCATTCTCCTTCCTTTCCTCTCCAAAATAGTTGTTTCGCGGCTGTGGCTGGTGCTTCCCCTGCTGTTGTAGCGATGTGAAGCAGATGACGTGGGGCGTCCTGCTGAGTCCGTTGTTTTTTTGCAAAATAGTTTGAATTTTTGTTAAACATTGCGATACGTTTAAAAATCGCAACTATTTCCGAAGTTTTTATTTAAAGTCTGCCTAGCGTGCAATACGCGACACAAACATAAAGAGTTGTCCTACTGGGGGAGAACTAGGAAGCTCCTCCTCCTCTTTCACCTTCCTTTCCTCTCCAAAATATTTGTTCGCGGCTGTGGCTGGTGTTTCCCCTGCTGTTGTAGCGATGTGAAGAAGATTACGTGGGGCGTCCTGCTGAGTCCGTTGTTTTTTTGCAATATAGTTTGAATTTTTGTTAAACATTGCGATACGTTTAAAAATCGCAACTATTTCCGAAGTTTATATTTAAAGTCTGCCTAGCGTGCAATACGCGACACAAACATAATGAGTTGTCCTACTGGGGGAGAACTAGGAGGCTCCTCCTCCTCTTTCACCTTCCTTTCCTCTCCAAAATAGTTGTTCGCGGCTGTGGCTGGTGTTTCCCCTGCTGTTGTAGCGATGTGAAGCTGATGGCGTAAGGGGGCCTGCTGAGTCCGTGGTTTTCTCGCAAGGTTGTTTGAATTTTTGTTATACATTGCGATATGTTTTAAAATCCCAACTATTTCCGAAGTTTATATTTAAATTCTGCCTAGCCTGCAATACGCTAAACAACCATAAAGATTTGTTCTACTGGGGGACAACTAGGTGGCTCTTCCTCCTCTTTCTCCTTCCTTTCCTCTCCAAAACAGTTGTTCGCGGCTGTGGCTGGTGTTTCCCCTGCTGTTGTTCCGATGTGAAGCAGATGGCGTATGGCGTCCTGCTGAGTCCGTGGTTTTCTCCCAAAATAGTTTGAATTTTTGTGAAACATTGCGATATGTTTTCAAATCCCAACTATTTCCGAAGTTTATATTTATAATCTGCCTAGCGTGCAATACGCTAAACAAACATAAATAGTTGTCCTACTGGGGGACAACTAGTGGGCTCCTCCTCCTCTTTCTCCTTCCTTTTCTCTCCAAAATAGTTGTTCGCGGCTGTGGCTGGTGTTTCCCCTGCTGTTGTAGCGATGTGAAGCTGATGGCGTAAGGGGGCCTGCTGAGTCCGTGGTTTTCTCGCAAGGTAGTTTGAATTTTTGTTATACATTGCGATATGTTTTAAAATCCCAACTATTTCCGAAGTTTATATTTAAATTCTGCCTTGCCTGCAATACGCTAAACAACCATAAAGATTTGTTCTACTGGGGGACAACTAGGTGGCTCTTCCTCCTCTTTCTCCTTCCTTTCCTCTCCAAAACAGTTGTTCGCGGCTGTGGCTGGTGTTTCCCCTGCTGTTGTTCCAATGTGAAGCAGATGGCGTGGGGCGTCCTGCTGAGTCCGTGGTTTTCTCCCAAAATAGTTTGAATTTTTGTGAAACATTGCGATATGTTTTAAAATCCCAACTATTTCCGAAGTTTATATTCAAAGTCTGCCTAGCGTGCAATACGCTAAACAAACATAAAGAGTTGTCCTACTGGGGGACAACTAGGTGGCTCTTCCTCCTCTTTCTCCTTCCTTTCCTCTCCAAAACAGTTGTTCGCGGCTGTGGGTGGTGTTTCCCCTGCTGTTGCGATGTGAAGCAGATGACGTGGGGCGTCCTGGTGAGTCCGTTGTTTTTTTGCAAAATAGTTTGAATTTTTGTTAAACATTGCGATACGTTTTAAAATCGCAACTATTTCCGAAGTTTATATTTAAAGTCTGCCTAGCGTGCAATACGCGACACAAACATAAAGAGTTGTCCTACTGGGGGAGAACTAGGAAGCTCCTCATCCTCTTTCACCTTCCTGTCCTCTCCAAAATAGTTGTTCGCGGCTGTGGCTGGTGTTTCCCCTGCTGTTGTAGCGATGTGAAGCAGATGACGTGGGGCGTCCTGCTGAGTCCGTTGTTTTTTTGCAAAATAGTTTGAATTTTTGTTAAACATTGCAATACGTTTTAAAATCGCAACTATTTCCGAAGTTTATATTTAAAGTCTGCCTAGCGTGCAATACGCCACACAAACATCAAGAGTTGTCCTACTGGGGGAGAACTAGGAAGCTCCTCCTCCTCTTTCACCTTCCTTTCCTCTCCAAAATAGTTGTTCGCGGCTGTGGCTGGTGTTTCCCCTGCTGTTGTAGCGATGTGAAGCAGATGACGTGGGGCGTCCTGCTGAGTCCGTTGTTTTTTTGCAAAATAGTTTGAATTTTTGTTAAACATTGCGATCCGTTTTAAAATCGCAAATATTTCCGAAGTTTATATTTAATGTCTGCCTAGCGTGCAATACGCGAAACAAACATAAAGAGTTGTCCTACTGGGGGACAACTAGGGGGCTCCTCCTGCTCTTTCTCCTTCCTTTCCTCTCCAAAATAGTTGTTCGCGGATGTGGCTGGTGTTTCCCCTGCTGTTGTAGCGATGTGAAACAGATGGCGTGGGGCGTCCTGCTGAGTCTGTTGTTTTTTTGCAAAATAGTTTGAATTTTTGTTAAACATTGCGATACGTTTAAAAATCGCAACTATTTCCGAAGTTTATATTTAAAGTCTGCCTAGCGTGCAATACGCGACAAAAACATAAAGAGTTGTCCAACTGGGGGAGAACTAGGAAGCTCCTCCTCCTCTTTCACCTTCCTTTCCTTTCCAAAATAGTTGTTCGCGGCTGTGGCTGGTGTTTCCCCTGCTGTTGTAGCGATGTGAAGCAGATGGCGTGGGGCGTCCTGCTGAGTCCGTTGTTTTTTTGCAAAATAGTTTGAATTTTTGTTAGACATTGCGATATGTTTTAAAACCCCAACTATTTCCGAAGTTTATATTTAAATTCTGCCTAGCCTGCAATTCGCTAAACAACCATAAAGCTTTGTTCTACTGGGGGACAACTAGGTGTCTCTTCCTCCTCTTTCTCCTTCCTTTCCTCTCCAAAACAGTTGTTCGCGGCTGTGGCTGGTGTTTCCCCTGCTGTTCCGATGTGAAGCAGATGACGTGGGGCGTCCTGCTGAGTTCGTGGTTTTTGTGCAAAATAGTTTGAATTTTTGTTAAACCTTGCGATATGTTTTAAAATGCCAACTATTTCCGAAGTTTATTTTTAAAGACTGTCTAGCGTGCAATACGCTAAACAAACATAAACAGTTGTCCTCATGGGGGTCAACTGCGGGGCTCCTCCACCCCTTCACCCTTCCGTTCCCCTCCAAAATAGTTGTTCGTTGGCGTGGGGCGTCCTGCTGAGACCGTGGTTTTCTCGCAAAATAGTTTGAATTTTTGTAAAACATTGCGATATGTATAAAAATCCCAACTATTTCCGAAGTTTATATTTAAATTCTGCCTAGCCTGCAATACGCTAAACAACCATAAAGATTTGTTCTACTGGGGGACAACTAGGTGGCTCTTCCTCCACTTTCTCCTTCCTTTCCTCTCCAAAACAGTTGTTCGCGGCTGTGGCTGGTGTTTCCCCTGCTGTTGTTCCGATGTAAAGCAGATGGCGTGGCGCGTCCTGCTGAGTCCGTGGTTTTCTTGCAGTATAGTTTGTTTTCTGTTAAACATTGCGATATGTTTTAAAATCCCAACTATTTCCGAAGTTTATTTTTAAAGACTGTCTAGCGTGCAATACGCTATACAAATATAAACAGTTGTCCTACTGGGGGATAACTGCAGGGCTCCTCCACCCCTTCACCCTTCCGTTCCCCTCCAAAAAAGTTGTTCGCGGCTGTGGCTGGTGTTTCCCCTGCTGTTGTAGCGATGTGAAGCAGATGGCATGGGTCGTCCTGCTGAGTCCGTGGTTTTTTGTAATATAGTTTGTTTTTTGTTAAACATTGCGATATGTTTTAAAATCCCAACTATTTCCGAAGTTTATATTTAAAGACTGTCTAGCGTGCAATACGCTAAACAAACATAAACAGTTGTCCTACTGGGGGATAACTGCAGGGCTCCTCCACCCCTTCACCCTTCCGTTCCCCTCCAAAAAAGTTGTTCGCGGCTGTGGCTGGTGTTTCCCCTGCTGTTGTTCCGATGTGAAGCAGATGGCGTGGGGCGTCCTGCTGAGTCCGTGGTTTTCTCCCAAAATAGTTTGAATTTTTGTGAAACATTGCGCTATGTTTTAAAATCCCAACTATTTCCGAAGATTATATTTAAAGTCTGCCTAGCGTGCAATACGCTAAACAAACATAAAGAGTTATCCTACCGGGGGACAACTAGGTGGCTCTTCCTCCTCTTTCTCCTTCCTTTCCTCTCCATAACAGTTGTTCGCGGCTGTGGCTGGTGTTTCCCCTGCTGTTCCGATGTGAAGCAGATGACGTGTGGTGACCTGCTGAGTCCTTTGTTATTTTGCAAAATAGTTTGATTTTTGTTAAACATTGCGATATGTTTTAAAATCCGAACTATTTCCGAGGTTTATATTTAAAGTCTGCCTAGCGTACAATACGCTAAACAAACATAAACAGTTGTCCTACTGGGGGATAACTGCAGGGCTCCTCCACCCCTTCACCCTTCCGTTCCCCTCCAAAAAAGTTGTTCACGGCTGTGGCTGGTGTTTCCCCTGCTGTTCCGATGTGAAGCAGATGACGTGGGGCGTCCTGCTGAGTCAGTGGTTTTTGTGCAAAATAGTTTGAATTTTTGTTAAACCTTGCGATATGTTTTAAAATCCCAACTATTTCCGAAGTTTATATTTAAAGTCTGCCTAGCGTGCAATACGCTAAACAAACTTAAAGAGTTATCCTACCGGGGGACAACTAGGTGGCTCTTCCTCCTCTTTCTCCTTCCTTTCCTCTCCATAACAGTTGTTCGCGGCTGTGGCTGGTGTTTCCCCTGCTGTTCCGATGTGAAGCAGATGACGTGGGGCGTCCTGCTGAGTCCGTGGTTTTTGTGCAAAACAGTTTGAATTTTTGTTAAACCTTGCGATATGTTTTAAAATCCCAACTATTTCCGAAGTTTATTTTTAAAGACTGTCTAGCGTGCAATACGCTAAACAAACATAAACAGTTGTCCTCATGGGGGTCAACTGCGGGGCTCCTCCACCCCTTCACCCTTCCGTTCCCCTCCAAAATAGTTGTTCGTTGGCGTGGGGCGTCCTGCTGAGACCGTGGTTTTCTTGCAAAATAGTTTGAATTTTTGTAAAACATTGCGATATGTTTTAAAATCCCAACTATTTCCGAAGTTTATTTTTAAAGGCTGCCTAGCGTGCAATACGCTAAACAAACATAAACATTTGTCCTACTGTGGGACAACTGCAGGGCTCCTACTCCCCTTCACCCTTCCTTTCCCCTCCAAAATAGTACTTCGTGGCTGTGGCTGGTGTTTCCCCTGCTGTTGTAACGATGTGAAGCAGATGACGTGTGGTGTCCTACTGAGTCCTTGGTTATTTTGCAAAATAGTTTGATTTTTGTTAAACATTGCGATATGTTTTAAAATCCGAACTATTTCCGAGGTTTATACTTAAAGTCTGCCTAGCGTACAATACGCTAAACAAACATAAACTGTTGTCCTACTGGGGGACAACTGTGGGGCTCTTCCTCCCCTTCACCCTTCCTTTCCGCTCCAAAATAGTTGTTCGCGGCTGTTGCTGGTGTTTCGCCTGCTGTTGTATCGATGTGAAGCAGATGGCATGGGTCGTCCTGCTGAGTCCGTGGTTTTCTTGCAATATAGTATGTTTTTTGTTAAACATTGCGATATGTTTTAAAATCCCAACTATTTCCGAAGTTTATATTTAAAGACTGTCTAGCGTGCAATACGCTAAACAAACATAAACAGTTGTCCTACTGGGGGATAACTGCAGGGCTCCTCCACCCCTTCACCCTTCCGTTCCCCTCCAAAAAAGTTGTTCGCGGCTGTGGCTGGTGTTTCCCCTGCTGTTGTTCCGATGTGAAGCAGATGGCGTGGGGCGTCCTGCTGAGTCCGTGGTTTTCTCCCAAAATAGTTTGAATTTTTGTGAAACATTGCGATATGTTTTAAAATCACAACTATTTCCGAAGTTTATATTTAAAGTCTGCCTAGCGTGCAATACGCTAAACAAACATAAAGAGTTGTCCTACTAGGTGACAACTAGGTAGCTCTTCCTCCTCTTTCTCCTTCCTTTCCTCTCCAAAACAGTTGTTCGCGGCTGTGGCTGGTGTTTCCCCTGCTGTTGTAGCGATGTGAAGCAGATGACGTGGGGCGTCCTGCTGAGTCCGTGGTTTTTGTGCAAAATAGTTTGAATTTTTGTTAAACCTTGCGACATGTTTTAAAATGCCAACTATTTCCCAAGTTTATTTTTAAAGACTGTCTAGCGTGCAATACGCTAAACAAACATAAACAGTTGTCCTCATGGGTGTCAACTGCGGGGCTCCTCCACCCCTTCACCCTTCCGTTCCCCTCCAAAATAGTTGTTCGTTGGCGTGGGGCGTCCTGCTGAGACCGTGGTATTCTCGCAAAATTGTTTGAATTTATGTAAAACATTGCGATATGTTTTAAAATCCCAACTGTTTCCGAAGTTTATATTTAAAGTCTGCCTAGCGTGCAATACGCTAAACAAACATAAACAGTTGTCCTACTGGGGGATAACTGGAGGGCTCCTCCACTCCTTCACCCTTCCGTTCCCCTCCAAAAAAGTTGTTCTCGGCTGTGGCTGGTGTTTCCCCATCTGTTGTAGTGATGTGAAGCAGATGGCATGGGTCGTCCTGCTGAGTCCGTGGTTTTATTGCAATATAGTTTGTTTTTTGTTAAACATTGCGATATGTTTTAAAATCCCAACAATTTCCGAAGTTTATATTTAAAGTCTGCCTAGCGTGCAATACGCTAAACAAACATAAACATTTGTCCTACTGTGGGACAATTGCAGGGCACCTCCTCCCTTTCACCCTTCCTTTCCCCTCCAAAATAGTTTTTCGCGGCTGTGGCTGGTGTTTCCCCTGCTGTTGTAGCGATGTGAAGCAGATGACGTGTAATTTCCTGCTGAGTCCTTTGTTATTTTGCAAAATAGTTTGATTTTTGTTAAACATTGCGATATGTTTTAAAATCCGAACTATTTCCGAAGTTTATATTTAAAGACTGTCTAGCGTGCAATACGCTAAACAAACATAAACATTTGTCCTACTGGGGGATAACTGCAGGGCTCCTCCACCCCTTCACCCACCGGTTCCCCTCCAAAAAAGTTTTTCGCGGCTGTGGCTGGTGTTTCCCCTGCTGTTGTAGCGATGTGAAGCAGATGGCATGGGTCGTCCTGCTGAGTCCGTGGTTTTATTGTAATATAGTTTGTTTTTTGTTAAACATTGCGATATGTTTTAAAATCCCAACTATTTCCGAAGTTTATATTTAAAGACTGTCTAGCGTGCAATACGCTAAACAAACATAAACAGTTGTCCTACTGGGGGATAACTGCAGGGCTCCTCCACCCCTTCACCCTTCCGTTCCCCTCCAAAAAAGTTGTTCGCGGCTGTGGCTGGTATTTCCCCTGCTGTTGTTCCGATGTGAAGCAGATGGCGTGGGGCGTCCTGCTGAGTCCGTGGTTTTCTCCAAAAATAGTTTGAATTTTTGTGAAACATTGCGATATGTTTTAAAATCCCAACTATTTCCGAAGTTTATATTTAAGGTCTGCCTAGCGTGCAATACGCTAAACAAACATAAAGAGTTGTCCTACTGGGGGACAACTAGGTGGCTCTTCCTCCTCTTTCTCCTTCCTTTCCTCTCCAAAACAGTTGTTCGCGGCTGTGGCTGGTGTTTCCCCTGCTGTTCCGATGTGAAGCAGATGACGTGGGGCGTCCTGCTGAGTTCGTGGTTTTTGTGCAAAATAGTTTGAATTTTTGTTAAACCTTGCGATATGTTTTAAAATCCCAACTATTTCCGAAGTTTATTTTTAAAGGCTGCCTAGCGTGCAATACGCTAAACAAACATAAACATTTGTCCTACTGTGGGACAACTGCAGGGCTCCTACTCCCCTTCACCCTTCCTTTCCCCTCCAAAATAGTACTTCGCGGCTGTGGCTGGTGTTTCCCCTGCTGTTGTAACGATGTGAAGCAGATGACGTGTGGTGTCCTACTGAGTCCTTGGTTATTTTGCAAAATAGTTTGATTTTTGTTAAACATTGCGATATGTTTTAAAATCCGAACTATTTCCGAGGTTTATACTTAAAGTCTGCCTAGCGTACAATACGCTAAACAAACATAAACTGTTGTCCTACTGGGGGACAACTGTGGGGATCTTCCTCCCCTTCACCCTTCCTTTCCGCTCCAAAATAGTTGTTCGCGGCTGTTGCTGGTGTTTCGCCTGCTGTTGTATCGATGTGAAGCAAATGGCATGGCTCGTCCTGCTGAGTCCGTGGTTTTCTTGCAATATAGTTTGTTTTTTGTTAAACATTGCGATATGTTTTAAAATCCCAACTATTTCCGAAGTTTATATTTAAAGACTGTATAGCGTGCAATACGCTAAACAAACATAAACAGTTGTCCTACTGGGGGATAACTGCAGGGCTCCTCCACCCCTTCACCCTTCCGTTCCCCTCCAAAACAGTTGTTCGCGGCTGTGGCTGGTGTTTCCCCTGCTGTTGTTCCGATGTGAAGCAGATGGCGTGGGGCGTCCTGCTGAGTCCGTGGTTTTCTCCCAAAATAGTTTGAATTTTTGTGAAACATTGCGATATGTTTTAAAATTACAACTTTTTCCGAAGTTTATATTTAAAGTCTGCCTAGCGTGCAATACGCTAAACAAACATAAAGAGTTGTCCTACTAGGGGACAACTAGGTGGCTCTTCCTCCTCTTTCTCCTTCCTTTCCTCTCCAAAAGAGATGTTCGCGGCTGTGGCTGGTGTTTCCCCTGCTGTTGTAGCGATGTGAAGCAGATGACGTGGGGCGTCCTGCTGAGTCCGTGGTTTTTGTGCAAAATAGTTAGAATTTTTGTTAAACCTTGCGACATGTTTTAAAATGCCAACTATTTCCCAAGTTTATTTTTAAAGACTGTCTAGCGTGCAATACGCTAAACAAACATAAACAGTTGTCCTCATGGGGGTCAACTGCGGGGCTCCTCCACCCCTTCACCCTTCCGTTCCCCTCCAAAATAGTTGTTCGTTGGCGTGGGGCGTCCTGCTGAGACCGTGGTTTTCTCGCAAAATTGTTTGAATTTTTGTAAAACATTGCGATATGTTTTAAAATCCCAACTATTTCCGAAGTTTATATTTAAAGTCTGCCTAGCGTGCAATACGCTAAACATACATAAACAGTTGTCCTACTGGGGGATAACTGGAGGGCTCCTCCACTCCTTCACCCTTCAGTTCCCCTCCAAAAAAGTTGTTCGCGGCTGTGGCTGGTGTTTCCCCATCTGTTGTAGTGATGTGAAGCAGATGGCATGGGTCGTCCTGCTGAGTCCGTGGTTTTATTGCAATATAGTTTGTTTTTTGTTAAACATTGCGATATGTTTTAAAATCCCAACTATTTCCGAAGTTTATATTTAAAGACTGTCTAGCGTGCAATATGCTAAACAAACATAAACAGTTGTATTACTGGGGGATAACTGCAGGGCTCCTCCACCCCTTCACCCTTCCTTTCCCCTCCAAAAAACTTGTTCGCGGCTGTGGCTGGTATTTCCCCTGCTGTTGTTCCGATGTGAAGCAGATGGCGTGGGGCGTCCTTCTGAGTCCGTGGTTTTCTCCCAAAAGTAGTTTGAATTTTTGTGAAACATTGCGATATGTTGTAAAATCCCAACTATATCCGAAGTTTATATTTAAAGTCTGCCTTGCGTGCAATACGCTAAACAAACATAAAGAGTTGTCCTACTGGGGGACAACTAGGTGGCTCTTCCTCCTCTTTCTCCTTCCTTTCCTCTCCAAATCAGTTGTTAGCGGCTGTGGCTGGTGTTTCCCCTGCTGTTCCGATGTGAAGCAGATGACGTGGGGCGTCCTTCTGAGTCCGTGGTTTTTGTGCAAAATAGTTTGAATATTTGTTAAACCTTGCGACATGTTTTAAAATCCCAACTATTTCCGAAGTTTATATTTAAAGGCTGCCTAGCGTGCAATACGCTAAACAAACATAAACATTTGTCCTACTGTGGGACAACTGCAGGGCTCCTACTCCCCTTCACCCTTCCTTTCCGCTCCAAAATAGTTGTTCGCGGCTGTGGCTGGTGTTTCGCCTGCTGTTGTATCGATGTGAAGCAGATGGCATGGGTCGTCCTGCTGAGTCCGTGGTTTTCTTGCAATATAGTTTGTTTTCTGTTAAACATTGCGATATGTTTTAAAATCCCAACTATTTCCGAAGTTTATATTTAAAGACTGTCTAGCGTGCAATACGCTAAACAAACATAAACAGTTGTCCTACTGGGGGATAACTGCAGGGCTCCTCCACCCCTTCACCCTTCTGTTCCCCTCCAAAAAAGTTGTTCGCGGCTGTGGCTGGTGTTTCCCCTGCTGTTGTAGCGATGTGAAGCAGATGGTATGGGTCGTCCTGCTGAGTCCGTGGTTTTTTTGCAATATAGTTTGTTTTTTGTTAAACATTGCGATATGTTTTAAAATCCCAACTATTTCCCAAGTTTATATTTAAAGACGGTATAGCGTGCAATACGCTAAACAAACATAAACAGTTGTCCTACTGGGGGATAACTGCAGGGCTCCTCCACCCCTTCACCCTTCCGTTCCACTCCAAAAAAGTTGTTCGCGGCTGTGGCTGGTGTTTCCCCTGCTGTTGTTCCGATGTGAAGCAGATGACGTGGGGCGTCCTGCTGAGTCCGTGGTTTTCTCCCAAAATAGTTTGAATTTTTGTGAAACATTGCGATATGTTTTAAAATCCCAACTATTTCCGAAGTTTATATTTAAAGTCTGCCTAGCGTGCAATACGCTAAACAAACATAAAGAGTTGTCCTACTGGGGGACAACTAGGTGTCTCTTCCTCCTCTTTCTCCTTCCTTTCCTCTCCAAAACAGTTGTTCGCGGCTGTGGCTGGTGTTTCCCCTGCTGTTGTAGCGATGTGAAGCAGATGACGTGGGGCGTCCTTCTGAGTCCGTGGTTTTTGTGCAAAATAGTTTGAATTTTTGTTAAACCTTGCGATATGTTTTAAAATCCCAACTATTTCCCAAGTTTATTTTTAAAGACTGTCTAGCGTGAAATACGCTAAACAAACATAAACAGTTGTCCTCATGGGGGTCAACTGCGAGGCTCCTCCACCCCTTCACCCTTCCGTTCCCCTCCAAAATAGTTGTTCGTTTGCGTGGGGCGTCCTGCTGAGACCGTGGTTTTCTCGCAAAATAGTTTGAATTTTTGTAAAACATTGCGATATGTTTTAAAATCCCAACTATTTCCGAAGTTTATATTTAAAGTCTGCCTAGCGTGCAATACGCTAAACAAACATAAACATTTGTCCTACTGTGGGACAACTGCAGGGCTCCTCCTCCCCTTCACCCTTCCTTTCCCCTCCAAAATAGTACTTCGCGGCTTTGGCTGGTGTTTCCACTGCTGTTGTAGCGATGTGAAGCAGATAACGTGTGGTGTCCTGCTGAGTCCTTGGTTATTTTGCAAAATAGTTTGATTTTTGTTAAACATTGCGATATGTTTTAAAATCCCAACCTTTTCCGAGGTTTATATTTAAAGTCTGGCTAGCGTGCAATACGCTAAACAAACATAAACAGTTGTCCTACTGGGGGACAACTGTGGGGCTCCTCCTCCCTTTCACCCTTCCTTTCCGCTCCAAAATAGTTGTTCGCGGCTGTGGCTGGTGTTTCCCCTGCTGTTGTAGCGATGTGAAGCAGATGGCGTGGGGCGTCCTGCTGAGTCCGTGGTTTTTTTGCAAAATAGTTTGAATTTTTGTTACACATTGCGATATGTTTTAAAATCCCAACTATTTCCGAAGTTTATATTTAATGTCCGCCTATCGTGCAATACGCTATACAAACATAAACAGTTGTCCTACTGTGGGACAACAGCGGGGCTCCTCCACCCCTTCACCCTTCCGTGCCTCTCCAAAATAGTTGTTCGCGGCTGTGGCTGGTGTTTCCCCTACTGTTGTAGCGATTTGAAGCAAATGGCGTGGGGCGTCCTGCTGAGTCCGTGGTTTTCGGGCAAGGTAGTTTGAATTTTTGTTATACATTGCGATATGTTTTAAAATCCCAACTATTTCCGAAGTTTATATTTATTTTCTGCCTAGCGTGCAATACGCTAAACAAACCTAAAGATTTGTTCTACTGGGGGACAACTAGGTGGCTCTTCCTCATCTTTCTCCTTCCTTTCCTCTCCAAAACAGTTGTTCGCGGCTGTGGCTGGTGTTTCCCCTGCTGTTGTTCCGATGTGAAGCAGATGGCGTGGGGCGTCCTGCTGAGTCCGTGGTTTTCTCCCAAAATAGTTTGAATTTTTGTGAAACATTGCGATATGTTATAAAATCCCAACTATTTCCGAAGTTTATATTTAAATTCTGCCTAGCGTGCAATACGCTAAACAAACATAAAGAGTTGTCCTACTGGGGGACTACTAGGGGGCTCCTCCTCCTCTTTTTCCTTCCTTTCCTCTCCAAAAGAGTTGTTCGCTGCTGTGGCTGGTGTTTCCTCTGCTGTTGTAGCGATGTGAAGCAGATGACGTGTAGTGTCCTGCTGAGTCCTTGGTTATTTTGCAAAATAGTTTGATTTTTGTTAAACATTGCGATATGTTTTAAAATCCCAACTGTTTCCGAAGTTTATATTTAAAGTCTGCCTAGCGTTCAATACGAGAAACAAACATAAAGAGTTGTCCTACTGGGGGACAGCTAGGGGGCTCCTTCTCCTCTTCCACCTTCCTTTCCTCTCCAAAATAGTTGTTCGCGGCTCTGGCTGGTGTTTCCCCTGCTGTTGTAGCGATGTGAAGCAGATGACGTGTGGTGTCCTGCTGAGTCCTTGGTTATTTTGCAAAATAGTTTGATTTTTGTTAAACATTGCGATATGTTTTAAAATCACAACTATTTCCGATGTTTATATTTAAAGTCTGTCTAGCGTGCAATACGCTAAACAAACATAAACATTTGTCCTACTGTGGGACAACTGCAAGGCTCCTCCTCCCCTTCACCCTTCCTTTCCTCTCCAAAATAGTTGTTCGCGGCTGTGGCTGGTGTTTCCCCTGCTGTTGTAGCGAAGTGAAGCAGATGGCGTGGGTCGTCCTGCTGAGTCCGTGGTTTTCTCGCAAAATAGTTTGAATTTTTGAAAACATTGCGATATGTTTTAAAATCCCAACTCTTTCCGATGTTTATGTTTAAAGTCTGTCTAGCGTGCAATACGCTAAACAAACATAAACAGTTGTCCTACTGGGGGACAACAGTGGGGCTCCTCCACCCCTTCACCCTTCCGTTCCTCTCCAAAATAGTTGTTCGCGGCTGTGGCTGGTGTTTCCCCTGCTGTTGTAGCGATGTGAAGCAGATGGCGTGGGTCGTCCTGCTGAATCCGTGGTTTTCTCGCAAAATAATTTGAATTTTTGTCAAACATTGCGATATGTTTTACAATCCCAACTATTTCCGAAGTTTATATTTAAAGTCTGACTAGCGTGCAATACGCTAAACAAACATAAACAGTTGTCCTACTGGGGGACAAGTAGGGGGCTCCTCCTCCTCTTTCTCCTACCTTTCCTCTCCAAAATAGTTGTTCGCGGCTGTGGCTGATGTTTCCGCTGCTGTTGTAGCGATGTGAAGCAGATGGCGTAAGGGGGCCTGCTGAGTCCGTGGTATTCTCGCAAGGTAGTTTGAGTTTTTGTTATACATTGCGATATGTTTTAAAATCCCATCTATTTCCGACGTTTATATTTAAATTCTGCCTAGCGTGCAATACGCTATACAAACATAAAGATTTGTTCTACTGGGGGACAACTAGGTGGCTCTTCCTCCTCTTTCTCCTTCCTTTCCTCTCCAAAACAGTTGTTCGCGGCTGTGGCTGGTGTTTCCCCTGCTGTTGTTCCGATGTGAAGCAGATGGCGTGGGGGGTCCTGCTGAGTCCTTGGTTATTTTGCAAAATAGTTTGATTTTTGTTAAACATTTCGATATGTTTTAAAATCCCAACTGTTTCCGAAGTTTATTTTTAAAGTCAGCCTAGCGTTCAATACGAGAAACAAACATAAAGAGTTGTCCTACTGGGGGACAAGTAGGGGGCTCCTCCTCCTCTTTCACCTTCCTTTCCTCTCCAAAATAGTTGTTCGCAGCTGTGGCTGGTGTTTCCCCTGCTGTTGTAGCGATGTGAAGCAGATGGCTTGGGGCGTCCTGCTGAGTCCGTGGTTTTATTGCAAAATAGTTTGTATTTTCGTTAAACATTGCGATATGTTTTAAAATCCCAACTATTTCCGAGGTTTATATTTAAAGTCTGCCTAGCGTACAATACGCTAACAAACATAAACAGTTGTCCTACTGGGGGACAACTGTGGGGCTCCTCCTCCCCTTCACCCTTCCTTTCCTATCCCAAATAATTTTTCGCGGCTGTGGCTGGTGTTTCCCCTGCTGTTGTAGCGATGTGAAGCAGATGGCGTGGGTCGTCCTGCTGAGTCCGTGGTTTTCTTGCAAAATAATTTGAATTTTTGTTAAACATTGCGATATGTTTTAAAACCCCAACTATTTCCGAAGTTTATATTTAAAGTCTGCTAAGCGTGCAATACGCTAAACAAACATAAACAGTTGTCCTGCTGGGGGACAACTGTGGGGCTCCTCCTCCCCTTCGCCCTTCCTTTCCTCTGCAAAATAGTTGTTCGCGGCTGTGGCTGGTGTTTCCCCTGCTGTTGTAACTATGTGAAGCAGATGGCGTGGGTCGTCCTGCAGAGTCCGTGGTTTCTCGCAAAATAGTTTGAATTTTTGTTAAACATTGCGTTATGTTTTACAATCCCAACTACTTCCGAAGTTTATATTTAAAGTCTGTCTAGCGTGCAATACGCTAAACAAACATAAAGAGTTGTTCTTCTGAGGGACAACTTGGGGGCTCTTCCTCCTCTTTCTCCTTCCATTCCTCTCCAAAATAGTTGTTCGCGGCTGTGGCTGGTGTTTCCCCTGCTGTCGTAGCGAAGTGAAGCAGATGGCGTGGGGCGTCCTGCTGAGTCCGTGGTTTTGTCCCACAATAGTTTGAATTTTTGTTATACATTGCGATATGTTTTAAAATCCCAACTATTTCCGAAGTTTATATTTACAGTCCGCCTAGGGTGCAATACGCTAAACAAACATAAACTGTTGTCCTACTGGGGGACAACTGCGGGGCCCCTCCACCCTTCATCCTTCCTTTCTACTCCAAAGTAGTTGTTCGCGGCTGTGGCTGGTGTTTCCCCTGCTGTTGTAGCGATGTGATGCAGATGGCGATGGGCGTCCTGCTGAGTCCGTGATTTTCTCGCAAAGTAGTTTGAATTTTTGTTATACATTTCGATATGTTTTAAAATCCCAACTATTTCCGAAGTTTATATTTAAAGTCTGCCGAGCGTCCAATACGCTAAACAAACATAAACAGTTGTCCTACTGGGGGACAACTGTAGGGCTCCTCCTCCCCTTCACCCTTCCTTTCCCCTCCAAAATAGTACTTCGCGGCTGTGGCTGGTGTTTCCACTGCTGTTGTAGCGATGTGAAGCAGATGACGTGTGGTGTCCTGCTGAGTCCTTGGTTATTTTGCAAAATAGTTTGATTTTTGTTAAACATTGCGATATGTTTTAAAATCTCAACCTTTTCCGAGGTTTATATTTAAAGTCTGCCTAACGTGCAATACGCTAAACAAACATAAAGAGTTGTCCTACTGGGGGACAACTAGGTGTCTCTTCCTCCTCTTTCTCCTTCCTGTCCTCTCCAAAAAAGTTGTTCGCGGCTGTGGCTGGTGTTTCCCCTGCTGTTGTAGCGATGTGAAGCAGATGGCGTGGGTCGTCCTGCTGAGTCCGTGGTTTCTTGCAATATAGTTTGTTTTTTGTTAAACATTGCGACATGTTTTAAAATCCCAACTATTTCCGAAGTTTATATTGAAAGACTGTCTAGCGTGCAATACGCTAAACAAACATAAACAGTTTTCCTACTGGGGGACAACTGTGGGGCTCCTCCTCCGCTTCACCCTTCCTTTCCGCTCCAAAATAGTTGTACGCGGCTATGGCTGGTGTTTCCCCTGCTGTTGTAGCGATGTGAAGCAGATGGCGTGGGGCGTCCTGCTGAGTCCGTGGTTTTTTTGCAAAATAGTTTGAATTTTTGTTACACATTGCGATATGTTTTAAAATCCCAACTATTTCCGAAGTTTATATTTAATTTCCGCCTATCGTGCAATACGCTATACAAACATAAACAGTTGTCCTACTGGGGGACAACGGTGGGGCTCCTCCTCCCATTCACCCTTCTTTTCCTCTCCAAAATAGTTGTTCGCGGCTGTGGTTGGTGTTTCCCCTGCTGTTGTAGCGAAGTGAAGCAGTTGGCGTGGGTCGTCCTGCTGAGTCCGTGGTTTTCTCGCAAAATAGTCTGAATTTTTGTTAAACATTACGATATGTTTTAAAATCCCAACTCCTTCCGAAGTTTATCTTTAAAGTCTGTCTAGCGTGCAATACGCTAAACAAACATAAACAGTTGTCCTACTGTGGGACAACAGCGGGGCTCCTCCACCCCTTCACCCTTCCGTGCCTCTCCAAAATAGTTGTTCGCGGCTGTGGCTGGTGTTTCCCCTACTGTTGTAGCGATTTGAAGCAAATGGCGTGGGGCGTCCTGCTGAGTCCGTGGTTTTCGGGCAAGGTAGTTTGAATTTTTGTTATACATTGCGATATGTTTTAAAATCCCAACTATTTCCGAAGTTTATATTTAATTTCTGCCTAGCGTGCAATACGCTAAACAAACCTAAAGATTTGTTCTACTGGGGGACAACTAGGTGGCTCTTCCTCATCTTTCTCCTTCCTTTCCTCTCCAAAACAGTTGTTCGCGGCTGTGGCTGGTGTTTCCCCTGCTGTTGTTCCGATGTGAAGCAGATGGCGTGGGGCGTCCTGCTGAGTCCGTGGTTTTCTCCCAAAATAGTTTGAATTTTTGTGAAACATTGCGATATGTTTTAAAATCCCAACTATTTCCGAAGTTTATATTTAAATTCTGCCTAGCGTGCAATACGCTAAACAAACATAAAGAGTTGTCCTACTGGGGGACAACTAGGGGGCTCCTCCTCCTCTTTTTCCTTCCTTTCCTCTCCAAAAGAGATGTTCGCTGCTGTGGCTGGTGTTTCCTCTGCTGTTGTAGCGATGTGAAGCAGATGACGTGTAGTGTCCTGCTGAGTCCTTGGTTATTTTGCAAAATATTTTGATTTTTGTTAAACATTGCGATATGTTTTAAAATCCCAACTGTTTCCGAAGTTTATATTTAAAGTCTGCCTAGCGTTCAATACGAGAAACAAACATAAAGAGTTGTCCTACTGGGGGACAGCTAGGGGGCTCCTTCTCCTCTTCCACCTTCCTTTCCTCTCCAAAATAGTTGTTCGCGGCTCTGGCTGGTGTTTCCCCTGCTGTTGTAGCGATGTGAAGCAGATGACGTGTGGTGTCCTGCTGAGTCCTTGGTTATTTTGCAAAATAGTTTGATTTTTGTTAAACATTGCGATATGTTTTAAAATCACAACTATTTCCGAAGTTTATATTTAAAGTCTGCCTAGCGTGCAATACGCTAAACAAACATAAACATTTGTCCTACTGTGGGACAACTGCAAGGCTCCTCCTCCCCTTCACCCTTCCTTTCCTCTCCAAAATAGTTGTTCGCGGCTGTGGCTGGTGTTTCCCCTGCTGTTGTAGCGAAGTGAAGCAGATGGCGTGGGTCGTCCTGCTGAGTCCGTGGTTTTCTCGCAAAATAGTTTGAATTTTTGAAAACATTGCGATATGTTTTAAAATCCCAACTCTTTCCGATGTTTATGTTTAAAGTCTGTCTAGCGTGCAATACGCTAAACAAACATAAACAGTTGTCCTACTGGGGGACAACAGTGGGGCTCCTCCACCCCTTCACCCTTCCGTTCCTCTCCAAAACAAGTTGTTCGCGGCTGTGGCTGGTGTTTCCCCTGCTGTTGTAGCGATGTGAAGCAGATGGCGTGGGTCGTCCTGCTGAATGCGTGGTTTTCTCGCAAAATAATTTGAATTTTTGTTAAACATTGCGATATGTTTTACAATCCCAACTATTTCCGAAGTTTATACTTAAAGTCTGACTAGCGTGCAATACGCTAAACAAACATAAACAGTTGTCCTACTGGGGGACAAGTAGGGGGCTCCTCCTCCTCTTTCTCCTACCTTTCCTCTCCAAAATAGTTGTTCGCGGCTGTGGCTGATGTTTCCGCTGCTGTTGTAGCGATGTGAAGCAGATGGCGTAATGGGGCCTGCTGAGTCCGTGGTATTCTCGCAAGGTAGTTTGAGTTTTTGTTATACATTGCGATATGTTTTAAAATCCCATCTATTTCCGAAGTTTATATTTAAATTCTGCCTAGCGTGCAATACGCTAAACAAACATAAAGATTTGTTCTACTGGGGGACAACTAGGTGGCTCTTCCTCCTCTTTCTCCTTCCTTTCCTCTCCAAAACAGTTGTTCGCGGCTGTGGCTGGTGTTTCCCCTGCTGTTGTTCCGATGTGAAGCAGATGGCGTGGGGCGTCCTGCTAAGCCCGTGGTTTTCTCCCAAAATAGTTTGAATTTTTGTGAAACATTGCGATATGTTTCTAAATCCCAACTATTTCCGAAGTTTATATTAAAAAGTCTGCCTAGCGTGCAATACGCTAAACAAACATAAAGAGTTGTCCTTTCCTCTCCAAAAGAGTTGTTCGCTGCTGTGGCTGGTGTTTCCCCTGCTGTTGTAGCGATGTGAAGCAGATGACGTGTGGTGTCCTGCTGAGTCCTTGGTTATTTTGCAAAATAGTTTGATTTTTGTTAAACATTGCGATATGTTTTACAATCACAACTATTTCCGAAGTTTATATTTAAATTCTGCCTAGCGTGCAATACGCTAAACAAACATAAAGATTTTTTTCTACTGGGGGACAACTAGGTGGCTCTTACTCCTCTTTCTCCTTCCTTTCCTCTCCAAAACAGTTGTTCGCGGCTGTGGCTGGTGTTTCCCCTGCTGTTGTTCCGATGTGAAGCAGATGGCGTGGGGGGTCCTGCTGAGTCCTTGGTTATTTTGCAAAATAGTTTGATTTTTGTTAAACATTTCGATATGTTTTAAAATACCAACTGTTTCCGGAGTTTATTTTTAAAGTCAGCCTAGCGTTCAATACGAGAAACAAACATAAAGAGTTGTCCTACTGCGGGACAACTAGGGGGCTCCTTCTCCTCTTTCACCTTCCTTTCCTCTCCAAAATAGTTGTTCACGGCTGTGGCTGGTGTTTCCCCTGCTGTTGTAGCGATGTGAAGCAGATGGCGTGGGTCGTCCTGCTGAGTCCGTGGTTTTCTTGCAATATAGTTTGGTTTTTGTTAAACATTGCGATATGTTTTAAAATCGCAACTATTTCCGAAGTTTATATTTAAAGTCTGCCTAGCGTGCAATACGCTAAACAAACATAAACAGTTGTCCTACTGGGGGACAAGTAGGGGGCTCCTCCTCCTCTTTCACCTTCCTTTCCTCTCCAAAATAGTTGTTCGCAGCTGTGGCTGGTGTTTCCCCTGCTGTTGTAGCGATGTGAAGCAGATGGCTTGGGGCGTCCTGCTGAGTCCGTGGTTTTATTGCAAAATAGTTTGTATTTTCGTTAAACATTGCGATATGTTTTAAAATCCCAACTATTTCCGAGGTTTATATTTAAAGTGTGCCTAGCGTACAATACGCTAACAAACATAAACAGTTGTCCTACTGGGGGACAACTAGGTGGCTCCTCCTCCCCTTCACCCTTCCTTTCCTATCCCAAATAATTTTTCGCGGCTGTGGCTGGTGTTTCCCCTGCTGTTGTAGCGATGTGAAGCAGATGGCGTGGGTCGTCCTGCTGAGTCCGTGGTTTTCTTGCAAAATAATTTGAATTTTTGTTAAACATTGCGATATGTTTTAAAATCCCAACTATTTCCGAAGTTTATATTTAAAGTCTGCTAAGCGTGCAATACGCTAAACAAACATAAACAGTTGTCCTGCTGGGGGACAACTGTGGGGCTCCTCCTCCCCTTCGCCCTTCCTTTCCTCTGCAAAATAGTTGTTCGCGGCTGTGGCTGGTGTTTCCACTGCTGTTGTAACTATGTGAAGCAGATGGCGTGGGTCGTCCTGCAGAGTCCGTGGTTTCTCGCAAAATAGTATGAATTTTTGTTAAACATTGCGTTATGTTTTACAATCCCAACTACTTCCGAAGTTTATATTTAAAGTCTGTCTAGCGTGCAATACGCTAAACAAACATAAAGAGTTGTTCTTCTGAGGGACAACTTGGGGGCTCTTCCTCCTCTTTCTCCTTCCATTCCTCTCCAAAATAGTTGTTCGCGGCTGTGGCTGGTGTTTCCCCTGCTGTCGTAGCGAAGTGAAGCAGATGGCGTGGGGCGTCCTGCTGAGTCCGTGGTTTTGTCCCACAATAGTTTGAATTTTTGTTATACATTGCGATATGTTTTAAAATCCCAACTATTTCCGAAGTTTATATTTACAGTCTGCCTAGGGTGCAATACGCTAAACAAACATAAACTGTTGTCCTACTGGGGGACAACTGCGGGGCTCCTCCACCCCTTCATCCTTCCTTTCTACTCCAAAGTAGTTGTTCGCGGCTGTGGCTGGTGTTTCCCCTGCTGTTGTAGCGATGTGATGCAGATGGCGATGCGCGTCCTGCTGAGTCCGTGATTTTCTCGCAAAGTAGTTTGAATTTTTGTTATACATTTCGATATGTTTTAAAATCCCAACTATTTCCGAAGCTTATATTTAAAGTCTGCCGAGCGTCCAATACGCTAAACAAACATAAACAGTTGTCCTACTGGGGGACAACTGTAGGGCTCCTCCTCCCCTTCACCCTTCCTGTCCTCTCCAAAAAAGTTGTTCGCGGCTGTGGATGGTGTTTCCCCTGCTGTTGTAGCGATGTGAAGCAGATGGCGTGGGTCGTCCTGCTGAGTCCGTGGTTTTCTTGCAATATAGTTTGTTTTTTGTTAAACATTGCGATATGTTTTAAAATCCCAACTATTTCCGAAGTTTATATTTAAAGTCTGCCTAGCGTGCAATACGCTAAACAAACATAAACATTTGTCCTACTGTGGGACAACTGGAAGGCTCCTCCTCCCCTTCACCCTTCCTTTCCTCTCCAAAATAGTTGTTCGCGGCTGTGGCTGGTGTTTCCCCTGCTGTTGTAGCGATGTGAAGCAGATGGCTTGGGGCGTCCTGCTGAGTCCGTGGTATTATTGCAAAATAGTTTGTATTTTCGTTAAACATTGCGATATGTTTTAAAATCCCAACTATTTCCGAGGTTTATATTTAAAGTCTGCCTAGCGTACAATACGCTAAACAAACATAAACAGTTGTCCTACGGGGGGACAACTGTGGGGCTCCTCCTCCCCTTCACCCTTCCTTTCCTATCCCAAATAATTTTTCGCGGCTGTGGCTGGTGTTTCCCCTGCTGTTGTAGCGATGTGAAGCAGATGGCGTGGGTCGTCCTGCTGTTTCCGTGGTTTTCTTGCAATATAGTTTGTTTTTTGTTAAACATTGCGATATGTTTTAAAATCCCAACTATTTCCGAAGTTTATATTTAAAGTCTGCCTAGCGTGCAATACGCTAAACAAACATAAAAATTTGTCCTACTGTGGGACAACTGGAAGGCTCCTCCTCCCCTTCGCCCTTCCTTTCCTCTCCAAAATAGTTGTTCGTGGCTGTGGCTGGTGTTTCCCCTGCTGTTGTAACGATGTGAAGCAGATGGCGTGGGTCGTCCTGCAGAGTCCGTGGTTTTCTCGCAAAATAGTTTGAATTTTTGTTAAACATTGCGTTATGTTTTACAATCCCAACTACTTCCGAAGTTTATATTTAAAGTCTGCCTAGCGTGCAATACGCTAAACAAACATAAACAGTTGTCCTACTGGGGGAAAACTGGGGGTCTCCTCATCCCCTTCACCCTTCCTTTCCTCTCCAAAATAGTTTTCGCGGCTGTGGCTGGTGTTTCCCCTGCTGTTGTAGCGATGTGAGGCAGATGACGTGGGGCGTCCTGCTGAGTCCGTGGTTGTTTTGCAAAATAGTTTGATTTTTTGATAAACATTGCGATATGCTTTAAAATCCCAACTATTTCCGAAGTTTATATGTAATGTCTGCCTAGCGTGCAATACGCTATACAAACATAAACAGTTGTCCTACTGGGGGACAACTGTGGGGCTCCTCCTCCCCTTCACCCTTCCTTTCCTCTCCAAAGTAGTTGTTCGCGGCTGGGGCTGGTGTTTCCCCTGCTGTTGTAGAGATGTGAAGCAGATGGCGTGGGGCGTCCTGCTGAGTCCGTGGTTTTTTTGCAACATAGTTTGAATTTTTGTTAAACATTGCGATATGCTTTAAAATCCCAACTATTTCCGAAGTTTATATTTACAGTCTGCCTAGCGTGCAATACGCTAAACAAACATACACAGTTGTCCTACTGGGGGACAACTGTGGGGCTCCTCCTCCCCTTCCCCCTTCCTTTCCTCTCCAAAATAGTTCTTCGCGGCTGTGGCTGGTGTTTCCCCTGCTTTTGAAGCGATGTGAAGCAGATGTCGTGGGGCGTCCTGCTGAGTCCGTGGTTTTCTCTCGAAATAGATTGCATTTTTGTTAAATATTTCGATATTTTTATAAATCCCAACTATTTCCGAAGTTTTTATTAATGTCTGTCTAGCGTGCAATACGCTAAACAAACATAAAGAGGTGTCCTACTGGGGGACAACTAGGGGGCTCCTCCTCCTCTTTCTCCTTCCTTTCCTCTCCAAAATAATTGTTCGCGGCTATGGCTGGTGTTTCCCCTGCTGTTGTAGCGATGTGAAGCAGATGGCGTGTGTCGTCCTGCTGAGTCCGTGGTTTTTTTGCAAAATAGTTTGAATTTTTGTTAAACATTGCGATATGTCTTAAAATCCCAACTATTTCCGAAGTTTATATTTAAAGTCTGCCTAGCGTGCAATACGCTAAACAAACATAAACAGTTGTCCTACTGGGGGACAACTGTGGGGCTCCTCCTCCCCTTCACCCTTCCTTTCCTCTCCAAAATAGTTGTTCGCGGCTGTGGCTGGTGTTTCCCCTGCTGTTGTATCGATGTGAAGCAGATGGCGTGGGTCGTCCTGCTGAGTCCGTGGTTTTCTCGCAAAATAATTTGAGTTTTTGTTATACCTTGCGATATGTTTTAAAATCCCAACTATTTCCGAAGTTTATATTTAAATTCTGCCTAGCATGCAATACGCTAAACAAACATAAAGATTTGTTCTACTGGGGGACAACTAGGTGGCTCTTCCTCCTCTTTCTCCTTCCTTTCCTCTCCAAAACAGTTGTTCGCGGCTGTGGCTGGTGTTTCCCCTGCTGTTGTTCCGATGTGAAGCATATGGCGTGGGTCGTCCTGCTAAGTCCGTGGTTTTCTCCCAAAATAGTTTGAATTTTTGTGAAACATTGCGATATGTTTTAAAATCCCAACTATTTCCGAAGTTTATATTTAAAGTCTGCCTAGCGTGCAATACGCTAAACAAACATAAAGGGTTGTCCTACTGGGGGACAACTAGGGGGCTCCTCCTCCTCTTTTTCCTTCCTTTCCTCTCCAAAAGAGTTGTTCGCTGCTGTGGCTGGTGTTTCCCCTGCTGTTGTAGCGATGTGAAGCAGATGACGTGTAGTGTCCTGCTGAATCCTTGGTTATTTTGCAAAATAGTTTGATTTATGTTAAACATTGCGATATGTTTTAAAATCCCAACTGTTTCCGAAGTTTATATTTAAAGTCTGCCTAGCGTTCAATACGAGAAACAAACATACACAGTTGTTCTACTGGGGGACAACTGCGGGGCTCCTCCTCCCCTTCATCCTTCCTTTCCTCTCCAAAATAGTTGTTCGCGGCTGTGGCTGGTGTTTCCCCTGCTGTTGTAGCGATGTGAAGCAGATGGCGTAAGGGGGCCTGCTGAGTCAGTGGTTTTCTCGCAAGGTAGTTTGAATTTTTGTTATACAATGCGATATGTTTTAAAATCCCAACTATTTCCGAAGTTTATATTAAAATTCTGCCTAGCGTGCAATACGCTAAACAAACATAAAGATTTGTTCTACTGGGGGACAACTAGGTGGCTCTTCCTCCTCTTTCTCCTTCCTTTCCTCTCCAAAACAGTTGTTCGCGGCTGTGGCTGGTGTTTCCCCTGCTGTTGTTCCGATGTGAAGCAGATGGCGTGGGGCGTCCTACTGAGTCCGTGGTTTTCTCCCAAAATAGTTTGAATTTTTGTAAAACATTGCGATATGTTTTAAAATCCCAACTATTTCCGAAGTTTATATTTAAAGTCTGCCTAGCGTGCAATACGCTAAACAAACATAAAGAGTTGTCCTACTGGGGGACAACTAGGAGCTCCTCCACCTCTTTTACCTTCCTTTCCCCTCCAAAAGAGTTGTTCGCTGCTGTGGCTGGTGTTTCCCCTGCTGTTGGAGCGATGTGAGGCAGATGACGTGTATTGTCCTGCTGAGTCCTTGGTTATTTTGCAAAATAGTTTGATTTTTGTTAAACATTGCGATATGTTTTAAAATCCCAACTGTTTCCGAAGTTTGTATTTAAAGTGTGCCTAGCGTTCAATACGAGAAACAAACATAAAGAGTTGTCCTACTGGGGGACAACTATGGGGCTCCTTCTCATCTTTCACCTTCCTTTTCTCTCCAAAATAGTTGTTCACGGCTGTGGCTGGTGTTTCCCCTGCTGTTGTAGCGATGTGAAGCAGATGACGTGTGGTGTCCTGCTGAGTCCTTGGTTATTTTGCAAAATAGTTTGATCTTTGTTAAACATTGCGATATGTTTTAAAATCCCAACTATTTCCGAAGTTTATATTTAAAGACTGTCTTGCGTGCAATACGCTAAACAAACATAAACTGTTGTCCTACTGGGGGACAACTGCGGGGCTCCTCCAACCCTTCATCCTTCCTTTCCACTCCAAAGTAGTTGTTCGCGGCTGTGGCTGGTGTTTCCCCTGCTGTTGTAGCGATGTGAAGCAGATGGCGTTGGGCGTCCTGCTGAGTCCGTGGTTTTGTCCCACAATAGTTTGAATTTTTGTGAAACATTGCGATATGTTTTAAAATCCCAACTATTTCCGAAGTTTATATTTAAAGTCTGCCTAGCGTGCAATACGCTAAACAAACATAAACATTTGTCCTACTGTGGGACAACTGCAAGGCTCCTCCTCCCCTTCACCCTTCCTTTCCTCTCCAAAATAGTTGTTCGCGGCTGTGGCTGGTGTTTCACCTGCTGTTGTAGCGATGTGAAGCAGATGGCGTGGGGCGTCCTGCTGAGTTCGTGGTTTTATTGCAAAATAGTTTGTATTTTCGTTAAACATTGCGATATGTTTTAAAATCCCAACTATTTCCGAAGTTTATATTAATGTCTGTCTAGCGTGCAATACGCTAAATAAACATAAAGAGGTGTCCTACTGGGGGACAACTAGGGGGCTCCTCCTCCTCTTATTCCTTCCTTTCCTCTCCAAAATAGTTGTTCGCGGCTGTGGCTGGTGTTTCCCCTGCTGTCGTAGCGATGTGAAGCAGATGGCGTGGGGCGTCCTGCTGAGTCCGTGGTTTTGTCCCACAATAGTTTGAATTTTTGTGAAACATTGCGATATGTTTTAAAATCTCAACAATTTCCGAAGTTTATATTTACAGTCTGCCTAGGGTGCAATACGCTAAACAAATATAAACTGTTGTCCTACTGGGGGACAACTGCGGGGCTCCTCCACCCCTTCATCCTTCCTTTCCACTCCAAAGTAGTTGTTCGTCGCTGTGGCTGGTGTTTCCCCTGCTGTTGTAGCGATGTGAAACAGATGGCGTTGGGCGTCCTGCTGAGTCCGTGATTTTCTCGCAAAGTAGTTTGAATTTTTGTTATACATTGCGATATGTTTTAAAATCCCAACTATTTCCGAAGGTTATATTTAAAGTCTGCCTAGCGAGCAATACGCTAAACAAACATAAACAGTTGTCCTACTGGGGGAAAACTGGGGGTCTCCTCATCCCCTTCACCCTTCCTTTCCTCTCCAAAATAGTTGTTCGCGGCTGTGGCTGGTGTTTCCCCTGTAGTTGTAGCGATGCGAGGCAGATGACGTGGGGCGTCCTGCTGAGTCCGTGGTTTTTTTGCAAAATAGTTTGAATTTTTGTTAAACATTGCGAAATGCTTTAAAATCCCAACTATTTCCGAAGTTTATATTTACAGACTGCCTAGGGTGCAATACGCTAAACAAACATAGACTGTTGTCCTACTGGGGGACAACTGCGGGGCTCCTCCTCCTCTCTCGCCTTCCATTCCTCTGCAAAATAGTTGTTCGCGGCTGTGGCTGGTGTTTCCCCTGCTGTTGTAGCGATGTGAAGCAGATGGCATGGGTCGTCCTGCTGAGTCCGTGGTTTTCTCGCAATATAGTTTGTATTTTCGTTAAACATTGCGATATGTTTTAAAATCCCAACTATTTCCGAATTTTATATTAATGTCTGTCTAGAGTGCAATACGCTAAACAAACATAAACAGTTGTCCTACTGGGGGACAACTTGGGGGCTCCTTCTCCCCTTTTTCCTTCCTTTCCTCTCCAAATTAGTTGTTCGCGGCTGTGGCTGGTGTTTCCCCTGCTTTTGTAGCGATGTGAAGCAGATGTCGTGGGGCGTCCTGCTGAGTCCGTGGTTTTCTCGCAATATAGTTTGTATTTTCGTTAAACATTGCGATATGTTTTAAAATCCCAACTATTTCCGAAGTTTATATTAATGTCTGTCTAGCGTGCAATACGCTAAATAAACATAAAGAGGTGTCCTACTGGGGGACAACTAGGGGGCTCCTCCTCCTCTTACTCCTTCCTTTCCTCTCCAAAATAGTTGTTCGCGGCTGTGGCTGGTGTTTCCCCTGCTGTTGTAGCGATGTGAAGCAGATGGCGTGTGTCGTCCTGCTGAGTCCGTGGTTTTTTTGCAAAATAGTTTGAATTTTTGTTAAACATTGCGATATGTTTTAAAATCCCAACTATTTCCGAAGTTTATATTTAAAGTCTGCCTAGCGTGCAATACGCTAAACAAACATAAACAGTTGTCCTACTGGGGGACAACTGTGGGGCTCCTCCTCACCTTCACCCTTCCTTTCCTCTTGAAAATAGTTGTTCGCGGCTGTGGCTGGTGTTTCCCCTGCTGTTGTAGCGATGTGAAGCAGATGGCGTGGGTCGTCCTGCTGAGTCCGTGATTTTCTCGCAAAATAGTTTGAGTTTTTGTTATACATTGCGATATGTTTTAAAATCCCAACTATTTCCGAAGTTTATATTTAAATTCTGCCTAGCGTGCAATACGCTAAACAAACATAAAGATTTGTTCTACTGGGGGACAACTAGGTGGCTCTTCCTCTTCTTTCGCCTTCCTTTCCTCTCCAAAACAGTTGTTCGCGGCTGTGGCTGGTGTTTCCCCTGCTGTTGTTCCGATGTGAAGTAGATGGCGTGGGTCGTCCTGCTGAGTCCGTGGTTTTCTCGCAAAATAGTTTGAATTTTTGTTAAACATTGCGATATGTTTTACAATCCCAACTATTTCCGAAGTTTATATTTAAAGTCTGTCTAGCGTGCAATACGCTACACAAACATAAAGAGTTATTCTTCTGAGGGACAACTTGGGGGCTCCTCCTCCTCTTTCTCGTTCCATTCCTCTCCAAAATAGTTGTTCGCGGCTGTGGCTGGTGTTTCCCCTGCTGTCGCAGCGATGTGAAGCAGATGGCGTGGGGCGTCCTGCTGAGTCCGTGGTTTTGTCCCACAATAGTTTGAATTTTTGTTAAACATTGCGATATGTTTTACAATCCCAACTATTTACGAAGTTTATATTTTAAGTCTGTCTAGCGTGCAATACGCTAAACAAACATAAAGAGTTGTTCTTCTGAGGGACAACTTGGGGGCTCCTCCTCCTCTTTCTCGTTCCATTCCTCTCCAAAATAGTTGTTCGCGGCTGTGGCTGGTGTTTCCCCTGCTGTTGTAGCGATGTGAAGCAGATGGCGTGGGTCGTCCTGCTGAGTCCGTGGTTTTCTCGCAAAATAGTTTGAATTTTTGTTAAACATTGCGATATGTTTTAAAATCCCAACTATTTCCGATGTTTGTATTTAAAGTCTGCCTAGCGTGCAATACGCTATACAAACATAAACTGTTGTCCTACTGGGGGAAAACTGGGGGTCTCCTCATCCCCTTCACCCTTCCTTTCCTCTCCAAAATAGTTGTTCGCGGCTGTGGCTGGTGTTTCCCCTGCTGTTGTAGCGATGTGAGGCAGATGACGTGGGGCCTCCTGCTGAGTCAGTGGTTTTTTTGCAAAATAGTTTAAATTTTTGATAAACATTGCGATATGCTTTAAAATCCCAACTATTTCCGAAGTTTATATTTAATGTCTGCCTAGCGTGCAATACGCTATACAAACATAAACAGTTGTCCTACTGGGGGACAACTGTGGGGCTCCTCCTCCCCTTCGCCCTTCCTTTCCTCTCCAAAATAGTTGTTCGCGGCTGTGGCTGGTGTTTCCCCTGCTGTTGTAGCGATGTGAAGCAGATGGCGTGGGTCGTCCTGCTGAGTCCGTGGTTTTTTTGCAAAATAGTTTGAATTTTTGTTAAACATTGCGATATGCTTTAAAATCCCAACTATTTCCGAAGTTTATATTTACAGTCTGCCTAGGGTGCAATACGCTAAACAAACATAGACTGTTGTCCTAATGGGGGACAACTGCGGGGCTCCTCCTCCTCTTTCTCCTTCCATTCCTCTGCAAAATATTTGTTCGCGGCTGTGGCTGGTGTTTCCCCTGCTGTTGTAGCGATGTGAAGCAGATGGCGTGGTGCGTCCTGCTAAGTCCGTGGTTTTTTTGCAAAATAGTTTAAATTTTTGTTTAAACATTGCGATATGTTTTAAAATCCCAACTATTTCCGAAGTTTATATTAATGTCTGTCTAGCGTGCAATACGCTAAACAAACATAAAGAGTTGTCCTACTGGGGGACATCTTGGGGGCTCCTTCTCTTCTTTTTCCTACCTTTCCTCTCCAAAATAGTTGTTCGCTGCGGTGGCTGGTGTTTCCCCTGCTTTTGTAGCGATGTGAAGCAGATGTCGTGAGGCGTCCTGCTGAGTCCGTGGTTTTCTCGCAAAATAGTTTGATATTTTGTTAAACATTTCGATATTTTTAAAAATCACAACTATTTCCGAAGTTTATACTTAATGTCTGTCTAGCGTGCAATACGCTAAACAAACATAAAGATGTGTCCTACTGGGGGACAACTAGGGGGCTCCTCCTCCTCTTTCTCCTTCCTCTCCTCTCCAAAATAGTTGTTCGCGGCTGTGGCTGGTGTTTCCCCTGCTGTTGTAGCGATGTGAAGCAGATGGCGTTGGGCGTCCTGCTGAGTCCGTGATTTTCTCGCAAAGTAGATTGAATTTTTGTTATACATTGCGATATCCTTTAAAATCCCAACTATATCCGAAGTTTATATTTAAAGTCTGCCTAGCGTGCAATACGCTAAACAAACATAAAGAATTGTTCTTCTGAGGGACAACTAGGTGGCTCCTCCTCCTCTTTCTCCTTCCATTCCTCTCCAAAATAGTTGTTCGCGGCTGTGGCTGGTGTTTACCCTGCTGTTGTAGGGATGTGAAGCAGATGGGGTGGGGCGTCCTTCTGAGTCCGTGGTTTTTTTGCAAAATAGTTTGATTTTTTGTTTAAACATTGCGATATGTTTTAAAATCCCAACTATTTCCGAAGTTTATATTTAATGTCTGCCTAGCGTGCAATACACTATACAAACATAAAGAGTTGTCCTACTGGGGGACAACTGTGGGGCTCCACCTCCCCTTCACCATTCCTTTCCTCTCCAAAATAGTTGTTCAAGGCTGTGGCTGGTGTTTCCCCTGCTGTTGTAGCGAAGTGAAGCAGATGGCGTGGGTCGTCATGCTGAGTCCGTAGTATTCTCGCAAAATAGATTGAATTTTTGTTAAACATTGCGATATGTTTTAAAATTTCAACTATTTCCGAAGTTTATGCTTAAAGTCTGTCTAGCGTGCAATACGCTAAACAAACATAAACAGTTGTCCTACTGGGGGACAACAGCGGGGCTCCTCCACCACTTCACCCTTCCGTTCCTCTCCAAAATAGTTGTTCGCGGCTGTGGCTGGTGTTTTCCCTGCTGTTGTAGCGATGTGAAGCAGATGGCGTGGGTCGTCCTGCTGAGTCCGTGGTTTATTCGCAATATAGTTTTTATTTTTGTTAAACATTGCGATATGTTTTAAAATCTCAACTATTTCCGAAGTTTATATTAATGTCTGTCTAGCGTGCAATACGCTAAATAAACACAAAGAGGTGTCCTACTGGGGGACAACTAGGGGGCTCCTCCTCCTCTTACTCCTTCCTTTCCTCTCCAAAATAGTTGTTCGCGGCTGTGGCTGGTGTTTCCCCTGCTGTTGTAGCGATGTGAAGCAGATGGCGTGTGTCGTCCTGCTGAGTCCGTGGTTTTTTTGCAAAATAGTTTGAATTTTTGTTAAACATTGCGATATGTTTTAAAATCCCAACTATTTCCGAAGTTTATATTTAAAGTCTGCCTAGCGTGCAATACGCTAAACAAACATAAACAGTTGTCCTACTGGGGGACAACTGTGGGGCTCCTCCTCCCCTTCACCCTTCCTTTCCTCTTGAAAATAGTTGTTCGCGGCTGTGGCTGGTGTTTCCCCTGCTGTTGTAGCGATGTGAAGCAGATGGCGTGGGTCGTCCTGCTGAGTCCGTGATTTTCTCGCAAAATAGTTTGAGTTTTTGTTATACATTGCGATATGTTTTAAAATCCCAACTATTTCCGAAGTTTATATTTAAATTCTGCCTAGCGTGCAATACGCTAAACAAACATAAAGATTTGTTCTACTGGGGGACAACTAGGTGGCTCTTCCTCTTCTTTCTCCTTCCTTTCCTCTCCAAAACAGTTGTTCGCGGCTCTGGCTGGTGTTTCCCCTGCTGTTGTTCCGATGTGAAGTAGATGGCGTGGGTCGTCCTGCTGAGTCCGTGGTTTACTCGCAAAATAGTTTGAATTTTTGTTAAACATTGCGATATGTTTTACAATCCCAACTATTTCCGAAGTTTATATTTAAAGTCTGTCTAGCGTGCAATACGCTAAACAAACATAAAGAGTTATTCTTCTGAGGGACAACTTGGGGGCTCCTCCTCCTCTTTCTCGTTCCATTCCTCTCCAAAATAGTTGTTCGCGGCTGTGGCTGGTGTTTCCCCTGCTGTCGTAGCGATGTGAAGCAGATGGCGTGGGGCGTCCTGCTGAGTCCGTGGTTTTGTCCCACAATAGTTTGAATTTTTGTTAAACATTGCGATATGTTTTACAATCCCAACTATTTACGAAGTTTATATTTTAAGTCTGTCTAGCGTGCAATACGCTAAACAAACATAAAGAGTTGTTCTTCTGAGGGACAACTTGGGGGCTCCTCCTCCTCTTTCTCGTTCCATTCCTCTCCAAAATAGTTGTTCGCGGCTGTGGCTGGTGTTTCCCCTGCTGTTGTAGCGATGTGAAGCCGATGGCGTGGGTCGTCCTGCTGAGTCCGTGGTTTTCTCGCAAAATAGTTTGAATTTTTGTTAAACATTGCGATATGTTTTAAAATCCCAACTATTTCCGAAGTTTGTATTTAAAGTCTGCCTAGCGTGCAATACGCTATACAAACATAAACTGTTGTCCTACTGGGGGAAAACTGGGGGTCTCCTCATCCCCTTCACCCTTCCTTTCCTCTCCAAAATAGTTGTTCGCGGCTGTGGCTGGTGTTTCCCCTGCTGTTGTAGCGATGTGAGGCAGATGACGTGGGGCCTCCTGCTGAGTCCGTGGTTTTTTTGCAAAATAGTTTAAATTTTTGATAAACATTGCGATATGCTTTAAAATCCCAACTATTTCCGAAGTTTATATTTAATGTCTGCCTAGCGTGCAATACGCTATACAAACATAAACAGTTGTCCTACTGGGGGACAACTGTGGGGCTCCTCCTCCCCTTCGCCCTTCCTTTCCTTTCCAAAATAGTTGTTCGCGGCTGTGGCTGGTGTTTCCCCTGCTGTTGTAGCGATGTGAAGCAGATGGCGTGGGTCGTCCTGCTGAGTCCGTGGTTTTTTTGCAAAATAGTTTGAATTTTTGTTAAACATTGCGATATGCTTTAAAATCCCAACTATTTCCGAAGTTTATATTTACAGTCTGCCTAGGGTGCAATACGCTAAACAAACATAGACTGTTGTCCTAATGGGGGACAACTGCGGGGCTCCTCCTCCTCTTTCTCCTTCCATTCCTCTGCAAAATAGTTGTTCGCGGCTGTGGCTGGTGTTTCCCCTGCTGTTGTAGCGATGTGAAGCAGATGGCGTGGTGCGTCCTGCTAAGTCCGTGGTTTTTTTGCAAAATAGTTTAAATTTTTGTTTAAACATTGCGATATGTTTTAAAATCCCAACTATTTCCGAAGTTTATATTTAATGTCTGCCCAGCGTGTAATAAGCTATACAAACATAAACAGTTGTCCTACTGGGGGACAACTGTGGGGCTCCTCCTCCACTTCACCCTTCCTTTCGTCTCCAAAATAGTTGTTTGCGGCTGTGGCTGGTGTTTCCCCTGCTGTTGTAGCGATGTGAAGCAGATGGCGTGGGGCGTCCTGCTGAGTCCGTGGTTTTCTCGCAAAATAGTTTGAATTTTTGTTAAACATTGCGATATGTTTTAAAATCCCAACTATTTCCGAAGTTTATATTAATGTCTGTCTAGCGTGCAATACGCTAAACAAACATAAAGAGTTGTCCTACTGGGGGACATCTTGGGGGCTCCTTCTCTTCTTTTTCCTACTTTTCCTCTCCAAAATAGTTGTTCGCTGCGGTGGCTGGTGTTTCCCCTGCTTTTGTAGCGATGTGAAGCAGATGTCGTGAGGCGTCCTGCTGAGTCCGTGGTTTTCTCGCAAAATAGTTTGATATTTTGTTAAACATTTCGATATTTTTAAAAATCACAACTATTTCCGAAGTTTATACTTAATGTCTGTCTAGCGTGCAATACGCTAAACAAACATAAAGATGTGTCCTACTGGGGGACAACTAGGGGGCTCCTCCTCCTCTTTCTCCTTCCTCTCCTCTCCAAAATATTTGTTCGCGGCTGTGGCTGGTGTTTCCCCTGCTGTTGTAGCGATGTGAAGCAGATGGCGTTGGGCGTCCTGCTGAGTCCGTGATTTTCTCGCAAAGTAGATTGAATTTTTGTTATACATTGCGATATCCTTTAAAATCCCAACTATATCCGAAGTTTATATTTAAAGTCTGCCTAGCGTGCAATACGCTAAACAAACATAAAGAATTGTTCTTCTGAGGGACAACTAGGTGGCGCCTCCTCCTCTTTTCCTTCCATTCCTCTCCAAAATAGTTGTTCGCGGCTGTGGCTGGTGTTTACCCTGCTGTTGTAGGGATGTGAAGCAGATGGGGTGGGGCGTCCTTCTGAGTCCGTGGTTTTTTTGCAAAATAGTTTGATTTTTTGTTTAAACATTGCGATATGTTTTAAAATCCCAACTATTTCCGAAGTTTATATTTAATGTCTGCCTAGCGTGCAATACACTATACAAACATAAAGAGTTGTCCTACTGGGGGACAACTGTGGGGCTCCACCTCCCCTTCACCATTCCTTTCCTCTCCAAAATAGTTGTTCGAGACTGTGGCTGGTGTTTCCCCTGCTGTTGTAGCGAAGTGAAGCAGATGGCGTGGGTCGTCCTGCTGAGTCCGTAGTATTCTCGCAAAATAGATTGAATTTTTGTTAAACATTGCGATATGTTTTAAAATTTCAACTATTTCCGAAGTTTATGCTTAAAGTCTGTCTAGCGTGCAATACGCTAAACAAACATAAACAGTTGTCCTACTGGGGGACATCAGCGGGGCTCCTCCACCCCTTCACCCTTCCGTTCCTCTCCAAAATAGTTGTTCGCGGCTGTGGCTGGTGTTTTCCCTGCTGTTGTAGCGATGTGAAGCAGATGGCGTGGGTCGTCCTGCTGAGTCCGTGGTTTATTCGCAATATAGTTTTTATTTTTGTTAAACATTGCGATATGTTTTAAAATCTCAACTATTTCCGAAGTTTATATTAATGTCTGTCTAGCGTGCAATACGCTAATCAAACATAAAGAGTTGTCCTACAGGGGGACAACTTGGGGGCTTCTTCTCCTCTTTTTCCTTCCTTTCCTCTCCTAAATAGTTGTTCGCGGCTGTGGCTGGTGATTCCCCTGCTGTTGTAGCGATGTGAAGCAGATGGCCTTGGGCGTCCTGCTGAGTCCGTGATTTTCTCGCAAAGTAGTTTGAATTTTTGTTATACATTGCGATATGTTTTAAAATCCCAACTATTTCCGAAGTTTATATTTAATGTCTGCCTAGCGTGCAATACGCTAAACAAACATAAACAGTTGTCCTACTGGGGGACAACTGTGGTGCTCCTCCTCCCCTTCACCCTTCCTTTCCTCACCAAAATAGTTGTTCGCGGCTGTGGCTGGTGTTTCCCCTGCTGTTGTAGCGATGTGAAGCAGATGTCGTGGGTCGTCCTGCTGAGTCCGTGGTTTTCTCGCAATATAGTTTGAATTTTTGTTAAACATTGCGATATGTTTTACAATCCCAACTATTTCCGAAGTTTATATTTAAAGTCTTTCTAGCGTGCAATACGATAAACATACATAAAGAGTTGTTCTACTGGGGGACAACTAGGTGGCTCCTCCTCCTCTTTCTCCTTCCTTTCCTCTCCAAAATAGCTGTTCGCGGCTGTGGCTGGTGTTTCCCCTGCTGTTGGAGCGATGTGAAGCAAATGGCGTGGGGAGTCCTGCTGAGTCCGTGGATTTTTTCAAAATAGTTTGAATTTTTGTTAAACATTGCAATATGTTTTAAAATCCCAGCCATTTTCGAAGTTTATATTAAAGTCTGTATAGCGTGCAATACGCTAAAGAAACATAAACAGTTGTCCTACTGGGGGACAACTATGGGGCTCCTCCTCCTCTTTCTCCTTCCTTTCCTATCCAAAGTAGTTATTCGCGGCTGTGGCTGGTGTTTCCCCTGCTGTCGTAGCGATGTGAAGCAGATGGCGTGTGGGTCCTGCTGAGTCCGTGGTTTTCTCCCACAATAGTTTGTGTTTTTGTTAAACATTGCGATATGTTTTAAATTCCAACTATTTCCGAAGTTTATATTTAAAGTCTGCCTAGCCTGCAATCCGCTAAAGTAACATAAACTGTAGTCCTACTGGGGGACAACTACGGGGCTCCTACTCCCCTTCATCCTTCGTTTCCTCTCCAAAATAGTTGTTCACGGCTGTGGCTAGTGTTTCCCCTGCTGTTGTAGCGATGTGAAGCAGATGGCGTGGGTCGTCCTGCTGAGTCCGTGGTTTTCTCGCAAAATATTTTGAATTTTTGTTAAACATTGCGATATGTTTTAAAATCCCACCTATTTCCCAAGTTTATATTTAAAGTCTGTCTAGCGTGCAATACGCTAAACAAACATAAAGAGTTGTCCTACTGGGGGACAACTAGGGGGCTCCTCCTCTTCTTTCACCTTCCTTTCCTCACCAAACTAGTTGTTCGCAGCTGTGGCTGGTGTTTCCCCTACTGTTGTAGCGATGTGAAGCAGATGGCGAGGGGCGTCCTGCTGAGTCCGTGTTTTTTTTTTTTTTTTTCAAAATAGTTTGATTTTTGTTAAACATAGCGATATGTTTTAAAATCCCAACTATTTCCGAAGTTTATATTTAAAGTCTGCCTAGCCTGCAATACGCTAAAGAAACATAAACTGTTGTCCTACTGGGGGACAACTACGGGGCTCCTCCTCCCCTTCATCCTTCCTTTCCTCTCCAAAATAGTTGTTCGCGGCTGTGGCTGGTGTTTCCCCTGCTGTTGTAGCGATGTGAAGCAGATGGCGTGGGTCGTCCTGCTGAGTCCGTGGTTTTCTCGCAAAATAGTTTGAATTTTTGTTAAACATTGCGATATGTTTTAAAATCCCAACTATTTCCGAAGTTTATATTTAAATTCTGCCTAGCCTGCAATACGTTAAACAAACATAAACATTTGTCCTACTGGGGGAAAACTGTGGGGCTCCTCCTCCCCTTCATCCTTCCTTTCCTCTCCAAAATAGTTGTTCGCGGCTGTGGCTGTTGTTTCCCCTGCTGTTGTAGCGATGTGAAGCAGATGACGAGGGGCGTCCTGCTGAGTCCGTGGTTTTTTTGCAAAATAGTTTCAATTTTTGTTAAACATTGCGATATGTTTTAAAATCCCAACTATTTCCGAAGTTTATATTTAATGTCTGCCTAGCGTGCAATACGCTATACAAACATAAACAGTTGTCCTACTGTGGGACAATTGTGGGGCTGAACCTGCCCTTCACCCTTCCTTTCCTCTCCAAAATAGTTGTCCGCGTCTGTGGCTGGTGTTTCTCCTGCTGTTGTAGCGATGTGAAGCAGATGGCGTGGGTCGTCCTGCTGAGTCCGTGGTTTTCTCGCAAAATAATTTGAATTTTTGTTAAACATTGCGATATGTTTTATAATCCCAACTATTTCCGAAGTTTATATTTAAAGTCTGTCTAGCGTGCAATAAGCTAAACAAACCTAAACAGTTGTCCTACTGGGGGGCAACTGCAGGTCTCCTCCACCCCTTCACCCTTCCGTTCCTCTCCAAAATAGTTGTTCGCGGCTGTGGCTGGTGTTTCCCCTGCTTTTGTAGCGATGTGAAGCAGATGTCCTGGGGCGTCCTGCTGAGTCCGTGGTTTTCTCGCAAAATAGTTTGAATTTTTGTTAAACATTGCGATATTTTTAAAAATCCCAACTATTTCCGAAGTTTATATTTAAAGTCTGTCTAGCGTGCAACACGCAAAACAAACATAAAGAGTTGTCCTACTGGGGGACAACTAGGGGGCTCCTCCTCCTCTTTCTCCCTCCTTTCCTCTCCAAAATAGTTGTTCGCGGCTGTGGCTGGTGTTTCCCCTGCTGTCGTAGCGATGTGAAGCAGATGGCGTGGGTCGTCCTTCTGAGTCCGTGGTTTTCTCCCACAATAGTTTGAGTTTTTGTTAAACATTGCGATACGTTTTAAAATCCCAACTATTTCCGAAGATTATATTTAAAGTCTGCCTAGTGTGATATACGCTAAACAAACATACACAGTTGTCCTACTGGGGGACAACTGCGGGGCTCCTCCTCCCCATCACCCTTCCTTTCCTCTCCAAAATAGTTGTTCGCGGCTGTGGCAGGTGTTTCCCCTCCTGTTGTAGCGATGTGAAGCAGATGGCGTGGGGCGTCCTGCTGAGTCCGTGGTTTTCTCGCAAAATAGTTTGAACTTTCGTTAAACATTGCGATATGGTTTAAAATCCCAACTATTTCCGAAGTTTATATTTAATGTCTGTCTAGCGTGCAATACGCTAAACAAACGTAAACAGTTGTCCTACTGGGGGACAACTTGGGGGCTCCTTTTTATCTTTCTCCTTCCTTTCCTCTCCAAAATAGTTGTTCGCGGCTGTGGCTGGTGTTCCCCTGCTGTTGTAGCGATGTGAAGCAAATGGCGTGGGGCGTCCTGCTGAATCAGTTGTTTTTTTGCAAAATAGTTTGAATTTTTGTTAAACATTGCGATATGTTTTAAAATCCCAACTATTTCCGAAGTTTATATTTAAAGTCTGCCTAGCGTGCTATACGCTAAACAAACATAAACAGTTGTCCTACTGGGGGACAACCGCTGGGCTCCTCCTCCTCTTCACCCTTCCTTTCCTCTCCAAAATAGTTGTCCGCGTCTGTGGCTGGTGTTTCTCCTGGTGTTGTAGCGATGTGAAGCAGATGGCGTGTGTCGTCCTGCTGAGTCCGTGGTTTTCTCGCAAAATAGTTTGAATTTTTGCTAAACATTGCGATATGTTTTATAATCCCAACTATTTCCGAAGTTTATATTTAAAGACTGTCTAGCGTGCAACACGCTAAACAAACATAAAGAGTTGTCCTACTGGGGGACAACTAGGGGGCTCCTCCTCCTCTTTCTAACTCCTTTCCTCTCCAATATAGTTGTTCGCGGTTGTGGCTGGTGTTTCCCCTGCTGTCGTAGCGATGTGAAGCAGATGGCGTGGGGCGTCCTGCTGAGTCCGTGGTTTTCTCCCACAATAGTTTGAGTTTTTGTTAAACATTGCGATACGTTTTAAAATCCCAACTATTTCCGAAGTTTATATTTAAAGTCTGCCTAGTGTGATATACGCTAAACAAACATACACAGTTGTCCTACTGGGGGACAATTGTGGGGCTGAACCTGCCCTTCACCCTTCCTTTCCTCTCCAAAATAGTTGTCCGCGTCTGTGGCTGGTGTTTCTCCAACTGTTGTAGCGATGTGAAGCAGATGGCGTGGGTCGTCCTGCTGAGTCCGTGGTTTTCTCGCAAAATAGTTTGAATTTTTGTTAAACATTGCGATATGTTTTATAATCCCAACTATTTCCGAAGTTTATATTTAAAGTCTGTCTAGCGTGCAATAAGCTAAACAAACATAAACAGTTGTCCTACTGGGGGGCAACTGCGGGTCTCCCCCACCCCTTCACCCTTCCGTTCCTCTCCAAAATAGTTGTTCGCGGCTGTGGCTGGTGTTTCCCCTGCTTTTGTAGCGATGTGAAGCAGATGTCCTGGGGCGTCCTGCTGAGTCCGTGGTTTTCTCGCAAAATAGTTTGAATTTTTGTTAAACATTGCGATATTTTTAAAAATCCCAACTATTTCCGAAGTTTATATTTAAAGTCTGTCTAGCGTGCAACACGCAAAACAAACATAAAGAGTTGTCCTACTGGGGGACAACTAGGGGGCTCCTCCTCCTCTTTCTCCCTCCTTTCCTCTCCAAAATAGTTGTTCGCGGCTGTGGCTGGTGTTTCCCCTGCTGTCGTAGCGATGTGAATTAGATGGCGTGGGTCGTCCTTCTGAGTCCGTGGTTTTCTCCCACAATAGTTTGAGTTTTTGTTAAACATTGCGATACGTTTTAAAATCCCAACTATTTCCGAAGATTATATTTAAAGTCTGCCTAGTGTGATATACGCTAAACAAACATACACAGTTGTCCTACTGGGGGACAACTGCGGGGCTCCTCCTCCCCATCACCCTTCCTTTCCTCTCCAAAATAGTTGTTCGCGGCTGTGGCAGGTGTTTCCCCTCCTGTTGTAGCGATGTGAAGCAGATGGCGTGGAGCGTCCTGCTGAGTCCGTGGTTTTCTCGCAAAATAGTTTGAACTTTCGTTAAACATTGCGATATGTTTTAAAATCCCAACTATTTCCGAAGTTTATATTTAAAGTCTGTCTAGCGTGCAATACGCTAAACAAACGTAAACAGTTGTCCTACTGGGGGACAACTTGGGGGCTCCTTTTCCTCTTTCTCCTTCCTTTCCTCTCCAAAATAGTTGTTCGCGGCTGTGGCTGGTGTTCCCCTGCTGTTGTAGCGATGTGAAGCAAATGGCGTGGGGCGTCCTGCTGAATCAGTGGTTTTTTTGCAAAATAGTTTGAATTTTTGTTAAACATTGCGATATGTTTTAAAATCCCAACTATTTCCGAAGTTTATATTTAAAGTCTGCCTAGCGTGCAATACGCTAAACAAACATAAACAGTTGTCCTACTGGGGGACAACCGCTGGGCTCCTCCTCCTCTTCACCATTCCTTTCCTCTCCAAAATAGTTGTCCGCGTCTGTGGCTGGTGTTTCTCCTGCTGTTGTAGCGATGTGAAGCAGATGGCGTGTGTCGTCCTGCTGAGTCCGTGGTTTTCTCGCAAAATAGTTTGAATTTTTGCTAAACATTGCGATATGTTTTATAATCCCAACTATTTCCGAAGTTTATATTTAAAGACTGTCTAGCGTGCAACACGCTAAACAAACATAAAGAGTTGTCCTACTGGGGGACAACTAGGGGGCTCCTCCTCCTCTTTCTCCCTCCTTTCCTCTCCAATATAGTTGTTCGCGGCTGTGGCTGGTGTTTCCCCTGCTGTCGTAGCGATGTGAAGCAGATGGCGTGGGGCGTCCTGCTGAGTCCGTGGTTTTCTCCCACAATAGTTTGAGTTTTTGTTAAACATTGCGATACGTTTTAAAATCCCAACTATTTCCGAAGTTTATATTTAAAGTCTGTCTGGCGTGCAATACGCAAACATAAACAGTTGTCCTACTGGGGGCAACTTGGGGGCTCCTCCTCCTCTTTCTCCTTCCTTTCCTCTCCAAAATTGTTGTTCGCGGCTGTGGTTGGTGTTTCCCCTGCTGTTGTAGCGATGTGAAGTAGATGGCGTGTGGCGTCCAGCTGAGTCCGTGGTTTTCTCGCAAAATAGTTTGAACTTTCGTTAAACATTGCGATATGTTTTAAAATCCCAACTATTTCCGAAGTTTATATTTAAAGTCTGTCTAGCGTGCAATACGCTAAACAAACGTAAACAGTTGTCCTACTGGGGGACAACTTGGGGGCTCCTTTTCCTCTTTCACCTTCCTTTCCTCTCCAAAATAGTTGTTCGCGGCTGTGGCTGGTGTTTCCCCTGCTGTTGTAGCGATGTGAAGCAAATGGCGTGGGGCGTCCTGCTGAATCAGTGGTTTTCTCGCAAAATAGTTTGAATTTTTGTTAAACATTGCGATATGTTTTAAAATCCCAACTATTTCCGAAGTTTATATTTCAAGTCTGTCTAGCGTGCAATACGCTAAACAAACATAAAGAGTTGTTCTACTGGGGGACAACTAGGTGGCTCCTCCTCCTCTTTCTCCTTCCTTTCCTCTCCAAAATAGCTGTTCGCGGCTGTGGCTGGTGTTTCCCCTGCTGTTGTAGCGATGTGAAACATATGGCGTGGGGCGTCCTGCTGAGTCCGTGGTTTTTTTGCAAAATATTTTGAATTTTTGTTAAACATTGCGATAAGTTTTAAAATCCCAACTATTTCCGAATTTTATATTTAATGTCTGACTAGCGTGCAATACGCTACACAAACATAAACAGTTGTCCTACTGGGGGACAATTGTGGGGCTCCTCCTGCCCTTCACCCTTCCTTTCCTCTCCAAAATAGTTGTCCGCGTCTGTGGCTGGTGTTTCTCCTGCTGTTGTAGCGATGTGAAGCAGATGACGAGGGGCGTCCTACTGAGTCCGTGGTTTTTTTGCAAAATAGTTTTAATTTTTGTTAAACATTGCGATATGTTTTAAAATCACAACTATTTCCGAAGTTTATATTTAATGTCTGCGTAGCGTGCAATACGCTATACAAACATAAACAGTTGTCCTACTGGGGGACAATTGTGGGGCTCCTCCTGCCCTTCACCCTTCCTTTCCTATCCAAAATAGTTGTCCGCGTCTGTGGCTGGTGTTTCTCCTGCTGTTGTAGCGATGTGAAGCAGATGGCGTGGGTCGTCCTGCTGAGTCCTTGGTTTTCTCGCAAAATAGTTTGAATTTTTGTTAAACATTGCGATATGTTTTATAATCCCATCTATTTCCGAAGTTTATATTTAAAGTCTGTCTAGCGTGCAATAAGCTAAACAAACATAAACAGTTGTCCTACTGGGGGACAACTGCGGGTCTCCTCCACCCCTTCACCCTTCCGATCCTCTCCAAAATAGTTGTTCGCGGCTGTGGCTGGTGTTTCCCCTGCTTTTGTAGCGATGTGAAGCAGATGTCCTGGGGCGTCCTGCTGAGTCCGTGGTTTTCTCGCAAAATAGTTTGAATTTTTGTTAAACATTGCGATATTTTTAAAAATCCCAACTATTTCCGAAGTTTATATTTAAAGTCTGTCTAGCGTGCAACACGCAAAACAAACATAAAGAGTTGTCCTACTGGGGGACAACTAGGGGGCTCCTCCTCCTCTTTCTCCCTCCTTTCCTCTCCAAAATAGTTGTTCGCGGCTGTGGCTGGTGTTTCCCCTGCTGTCGTAGCGATGTGAAGCAGATGGCGTGGGTCGTCCTTCTGAGTCCGTGGTTTTCTCCCACAATAGTTTGAGTTTTTGTTAAACATTGCGATACGTTTTAAAATCCCAACTATTTCCGAAGATTATATTTAAAGTCTGCCTAGTGTGATATACGCTAAACAAACATACACAGTTGTCCTACTGGGGGACAACTGCGGGGCTCCTCCTCCCCATCACCCTTCCTTTCCTCTCCAAAATAGTTGTTCGCGGCTGTGGCAGGTGTTTCCCCTCCTGTTGTAGCGATGTGAAGCAGATGGCGTGGAGCGTCCTGCTGAGTCCGTGGTTTTCTCGCAAAATAGTTTGAACTTTCGTTAAACATTGTGATATGTTTTAAAATCCCAACTATTTCCGAAGTTTATATTTAAAGTCTGTCTAGCGTGCAATACGCTAAACAAACGTAAACAGTTGTCCTACTGGGGGACAACTTGGGGGCTCCTTTTCCTCTTTCTCCTTCCTTTCCTCTCCAAAATAGTTGTTCGCGGCTGTGGCTGGTGTTCCCCTGCTGTTGTAGCGATGTGAAGCAAATGGCGTGGGGCGTCCTGCTGAATCAGTGGTTTTTTTGCAAAATAGTTTGAATTTTTGTTAAACATTGCGATATGTTTTAAAATCCCAACTATTTCCGAAGTTTATATTTAAAGTCTGCCTAGCGTGCAATACGCTAAACAAACATAAACAGTTGTCCTACTGGGGGACAACCGCTGGGCTCCTCCTTCTCTTCACCATTCCTTTCCTCTCCAAAATAGTTGTCCGCGTCTGTGGCTGGTGTTTCTCCTGCTGTTGTAGCGATGTGAAGCAGATGGCGTGTGTCGTCCTGCTGAGTCCGTGGTTTTCTCGCAAAATAGTTTGAATTTTTGCTAAACATTGCGATATGTTTTATAATCCCAACTATTTCCGAAGTTTATATTTAAAGACTGTCTAGCGTGCAACACGCTAAACAAACATAAAGAGTTGTCCTACTGGGGGACAACTAGGGGGCTCCTCCTCCTCTTTCTCCCTCCTTTCCTCTCCAATATAGTTGTTCGCGGCTGTGGCTGGTGTTTCCCCTGCTGTCGTAGCGATGTGAAGCAGATGGCGTGGGGCGTCCTGCTGAGTCCGTGGTTTTCTCCCACAATAGTTTGAGTTTTTGTTAAACATTGCGATACGTTTTAAAATCCCAACTATTTCCGAAGTTTATATTTAAAGTCTGTCTGGCGTGCAATACGCAAACATAAACAGTTGTCCTACTGGGGGCAACTTGGGGGCTCCTCCTCTTCTTTCTCCTTCCTTTCCTCTCCAAAATTGTTGTTCGCGGCTGTGGTTGGTGTTTCCCCTGCTGTTGTAGCGATGTGAAGTAGATGGCGTGTGGCGTCCAGCTGAGTCCGTGGTTTTCTCGCAAAATAGTTTGAACTTTCGTTAAACATTGCGATATGTTTTAAAATCCCAACTATTTCCGAAGTTTATATTTAAAGTCTGTCTAGCGTGCAATACGCTAAACAAACGTAAACAGTTGTCCTACTGGGGGACAACTTGGGGGCTCCTTTTCCTCTTTCACCTTCCTTTCCTCTCCAAAATAGTTGTTCGCGGCTGTGGCTGGTGTTTCCCCTGCTGTTGTAGCGATGTGAAGCAAATGGCGTGGGGCGTCCTGCTGAATCAGTGGTTTTCTCGCAAAATAGTTTGAATTTTTGTTAAACATTGCGATATGTTTTAAAATCCCAACTATTTCCGAAGTTTATATTTCAAGTCTGTCTAGCGTGCAATACGCTAAACAAACATAAAGAGTTGTTCTACTGGGGGACAACTAGGTGGCTCCTCCTCCTCTTTCTCCTTCCTTTCCTCTCCAAAATAGCTGTTCGCGGCTGTGGCTGGTGTTTCCCCTGCTGTTGTAGCGATGTGAAACATATGGCGTGCGGCGTCCTGCTGAGTCCGTGGTTTTTTTGCAAAATATTTTGAATTTTTGTTAAACATTGCGATAAGTTTTAAAATCCCAACTATTTCCGAATTTTATATTTAATGTCTGACTAGCGTGCAATACGCTACACAAACATAAACAGTTGTCCTACTGGGGGACAATTGTGGGGCTCCTCCTGCCCTTCACCCTTCCTTTCCTCTCCAAAATAGTTGTCCGCGTCTGTGGCTGGTGTTTCTCCTGCTGTTGTAGCGATGTGAAGCAGATGACGAGGGGCGTCCTGCTGAGTCCGTGGTTTTTTTGCAAAATAGTTTTAATTTTTGTTAAACATTGCGATATGTTTTAAAATCACAACTATTTCCGAAGTTTATATTTAATGTCTGCGTAGCGTGCAATACGCTATACAAACATAAACAGTTGTCCTACTGGGGGACAATTGTGGGGCTCCTCCTGCCCTTCACCCTTCCTTTCCTATCCAAAATAGTTGTCCGCGTCTGTGGCTGGTGTTTCTCCTGCTGTTGTAGCGATGTGAAGCAGATGGCGTGGGTCGTCCTGCTGAGTCCTTGGTTTTCTCGCAAAATAGTTTGAATTTTTGTTAAACATTGCGATATGTTTTATAATCCCATCTATTTCCGAAGTTTATATTTAAAGTCTGTCTAGCGTGCAATAAGCTAAACAAACATAAACAGTTGTCCTACTGGGGGGCAACTGCGGGTCTCCTCCACCCCTTCACCCTTCCGATCCTCTCCAAAATAGTTGTTCGCGGCTGTGGCTGGTGTTTCCCCTGCTTTTGTAGCGATGTGAAGCAGTTGTCCTGGGGCGTCCTGCTGAGTCCGTGGTTTTCTCGCAAAATAGTTTGAATTTTTGTTAAACATTGTGATATTTTTAAAAATCCCAACTATTTCCGAAGTTTATATTTAAAGTCTGTCTAGCGTGCAACACGCTAAACAAACATAAAGAGTTGTCCTACTGGGGGACAACTAGGGGGCTACTCCTCCTCTTTCTCCCTCGTTTCCTCTCCAAAATAGTTGTTCGCGGCTGTGGCTGGTGTTTCCCCTGCTGTCGTAGCGATGTGAAGCAGATGGCGTGGGGCGTCCTGCTGAGTCCGTGGTTTTCTCCCACAATAGTTTGAGTTTTTGTTAAACATTGCGATGTTGTTGTTATGGTCTTCAGTCCGGAGACTGGTTTGATGCAGCTCTCCACCCTACTCTATCCTGAGCAAGCCTTTTCATCTCCTCATAAGAACGGCAACCCACATCCACTTGAATCTGCTTACTATACGCGTCTCTTGGTCTCCCTCTGCGATTTTTACCCCACACACTTCCCTCCAATGCTAAATTTACGATTCCCCGATGTCTAAGAATGTGTCCTACCAAGCGATCCCTTCTTTTTGTTAGGGTATGCCAAAAATTCCTTTTCTCACCAATTCTGTTCAGTACTTCTTCATTGGTTATGCGATCTACCCACCTAATCTTCAGCATTCTTCTGTAACACCACATTTCAAAAGCCTCTATTCTCTTCCTGTCCGCACTGCTTATCATCCATGTTTCACTCCCGTACAACGCAACACTCCAAACAAATGCCTTCAGAAAGGACTTCCTTACACTTAAATTAATATTCGATGTTAGCAAATTTCTCTTTTTCAAAAATGCTTTTCTTCCCATTGCCATTCTGCATTTTATATCCTCTGTACTGCGACCATCACACGTTATTTTACTACCCAAGTAACAAAACTCATCTACCACCTTCATTGTTTCGTTGCCTAATCTAATTCCTTCAGCCTCGCCTGATTTTCTAAGACCGCATTCCATTATTTTTGTTTTGCTCTTGTTAATGTTCATTTTATACGTTCTCTTCAACACACTGTCCATTCCATTCAAATGCTCTTCCAGGTCCTTTCCTGTCTCTGCCAGAATTACAATGTCATCAGCAAAACGCAATGTTTTTATCTCTTCCCCCTGAACTTTAATCCCTATTCCAAATTTTTCCTTGCTTTCCTTCACCGCCTGCTCGATGTACAAATTGAATAACATCGGAGAAAGGCTACAACCCTGTCTTACTCCCTTCCCAACCACTGCTTCCCTTTCATGCCCTTCGAGTCTAATAACTGCGGTCTGGCTTTTGTACAAGTTATAAATAACTCTCCTTTCCCTATATTTTACCCCTGCTGACTTCAGAATTTGAAAGAGTGTATTCCAGTCAACATTGTCAAATGCTTTCTCCAAATCTACAAAAGCTAAAAATGTAGGTTTGCCTTTCCTTAATCTATCTTCTAAGATAAGACGTAAAGTGAGTATTGTTCCTCCTGAATCCGAACTGATCTTCCCCGAGGTCAGCTTCTACCAGCTTTTCCATTCTCCTGTAGATAATTCGTGTTAAAATTTTGCAACCATGACTTATCAAACTGATGGTTCTGTAATTTTCACACCTGTCTGCGCCTGCTTTCTTTGGAATGGGGATTATTACATTTTTCTTAAAGTCTGAGGGCATTTCGCCTGTCTCATACATCTTACACACCAGTTCAAATAGTCTTGTCATGGCTGGCTCTCCCAGAGACTTTAGTAGCTCTGAGGGTATGTCATCTACTCCTGGGGCCTTGTTCTGACCTACGTCTTTCAGGGCTCTGTCAAATTCATCTCTCAGTATATTATCTCCTATTTCATCTTTGTCTACTTCCTCTTCCCTTCCTACAACATCGTCTCTCAGTTCATTTCCTTTGTAGAGCTGCTCTATGTACTCTTTCCACCTTTCAGCTTTCCCTTCTTTACTGAGAACTGGTTTCCCATCTGAGTTCTTGATATTCGTAGAGTTGCTTATATGTTTTAAAATCCCAACTATTTCCGAAGTTTATATTTAAAGTCTGCCTAGTGTGATATACGCTAAACAAACATACACAGATGTCCTACTGGGGGGCAACTGCGGGTCTCCTCCACCCCTTCACACTTCCGTTCCTCTCCAAAATAGTTGTTCGCGGCTGTGGCTGGTGTTTCACCTGCTTTTGTAGCGATGTGAAGCAGATGTCCTGGGGCGTCCTGCTGAGTCCGTGGTTTTCTCGCAAAATAGTTTGAATTTTTGTTAAACATTGCGTTATTTTTAAAAATCCCAACTATTTCCGAAGTTTATATTTAAAGTCTGTCTAGCGTGCAACACGCTAAACAAACATAAAGAGTTGTCCTACTGGGGGACAACTAGGGGGCTCCTCCTCCTCTTTCTCCCTCGTTTCCTCTCCAAAATAGTTGTTCGCGGCTGTGGCTGGTGTTTCCCCTGCTGTCGTAGCGATGTGAAGCAGATGGCGTGGGGCGTCCTGCTGAGTCCGTGGTTTTTCCGCAATATAGTTTGAATTTTTGTTAAACATTGCGATATGTTTTAAAATCCCAACTATTTCCGATGTTTATATTAAAGTCTGTCTAGCGTGCAATACGCAAACATAAACAGTTGTCCTACTGGGGGCAACTTGGGGGCTCCTCCTCCTCTTTCTCCTTCCTTTCCTCTCCAAAATTGTTGTTCGTGGCTGTGGTTGGTGTTTCCCCTGCTGTTGTAGTGATGTGAAGTAGATGGCGTGTGGCGTCCAGCTGAGTCCGTGGTTTTCTCGCAAAATAGTTTGAACTTTCGTTAAACATTGCGATATGTTTTAAAATCCCAACTATTTCCGAAGTTTACATTTAAAGTCTGTCTAGCGTGCAATACGCTAAACAAACGTAAACAGTTGTCCTACTGGGGGACAACTTGGGGGCTCCTTTTCCTCTTTCTCCTTCCTTTCCTCTCCAAAATAGTTGTTCGCGGCTGTGGCTGGTGTTTCCCCTGCTGTTGTAGCGATGTGAAGCAAATGGCGTGGGGCGTCCTGCTGAATCAGTGGTTTTTTTGCAAAATAGTTTGAATTTTTGTTAAACATTGCGATATGTTTTAAAATCCCAACTATTTCCGAAGTTTATATTTAAAGTCTGCCTAGCGTGCAATACGCTAAACAAACATAAACTGTTGTCCTACTGGGGGACAACTGCGGGGCTCCTCCTCCTCTTCACCCTTCCTTTCCTCTCCAAAATAGTTGTCCGCGTCTGTGGCTGGTGTTTCTCCTGCTGTTGTAGCGATGTGAAGCAGATGGCGTTGGTCGTCCTGATGAGTCCGTGGTATTCTCGCAAAATAGTTTGAATTTTTGTTAAACATTGCGATATGTTTTATAATCCGAACTATTTCCGAAGTTTATATTTAAAGTCTGTCTAGCGTGCAATAAGCTAAACAAACATAAACAGTTGTCCTACTGGGGGGCAACTGCGGGTCTCCTCCACCCATTCACCCTTCCGTTCCTCTCCAAAATAGTTGTTCGCGACTGTGGCTGGTGTTTCCCCTGCTTTTGTAGCGATGTGATGCAGATGTCCTGGGGCGCCCTGCTGAGTCCGTGGTTTTCTCGCAAAATAGTTTGAATTTTTGTTAAACATTGCGATATTTTTAAAAATCCCAATTATTTCCGAAGTTTATATTTAAAGTCTGTCTAGCGTGCAACACGCTAAACAAACATAAAGAGTTGTCCTACTGGGGGACAACTAGGGGGCTCCTCCTCCTCTTTCTCCCTCCTTTCCTCTCCAACATAGTTGTTCGCGGCTGTGGCTGGTGTTTCCCCTGCTGTTGTAGCGATGTGAAACATATGGCGTGGGGCGTCCTGCTGAGTCCGTGGTTTTTTTGCAAAATATTTTGAATTTTTGTTAAACATTGCGATAAGTTTTAAAATCCCAACTATTTCCGAATTTTATATTTAATGTCTGACTAGCGTGCAATACGCTACACAAACATAAACAGTTGTCCTACTGGGGGACAATTGTGGGGCTCCTCCTGCCCTTCACCCTTCCTTTCCTCTCCAAAATAGTTGTCCGCGTCTGTGGCTGGTGTTTCTCCTGCTGTTGTAGCGATGTGAAGCAGATGACGAGGGGCGTCCTGCTGAGTCCGTGGTTTTTTTGCAAAATAGTTTTAATTTTTGTTAAACATTGCGATATGTTTTAAAATCACAACTATTTCCGAAGTTTATATTTAATGTCTGCGTAGCGTGCAATACGCTATACAAACATAAACAGTTGTCCTACTGGGGGACAATTGTGGGGCTCCTCCTGCCCTTCACCCTTCCTTTCCTATCCAAAATAGTTGTCCGCGTCTGTGGCTGGTGTTTCTCCTGCTGTTGTAGCGATGTGAAGCAGATGGCGTGGGTCGTCCTGCTGAGTCCTTGGTTTTCTCGCAAAATAGTTTGAATTTTTGTTAAACATTGCGATATGTTTTATAATCCCATCTATTTCCGAAGTTTATATTTAAAGTCTGTCTAGCGTGCAATAAGCTAAACAAACATAAACAGTTGTCCTACTGGGGGGCAACTGCGGGTCTCCTCCACCCCTTCACCCTTCCGATCCTCTCCAAAATAGTTGTTCGCGGCTGTGGCTGGTGTTTCCCCTGCTTTTGTAGCGATGTGAAGCAGTTGTCCTGGGGCGTCCTGCTGAGTCCGTGGTTTTCTCGCAAAATAGTTTGAATTTTTGTTAAACATTGTGATATTTTTAAAAATCCCAACTATTTCCGAAGTTTATATTTAAAGTCTGTCTAGCGTGCAACACGCTAAACAAACATAAAGAGTTGTCCTACTGGGGGACAACTAGGGGGCTACTCCTCCTCTTTCTCCCTCGTTTCCTCTCCAAAATAGTTGTTCGCGGCTGTGGCTGGTGTTTCCCCTGCTGTCGTAGCGATGTGAAGCAGATGGCGTGGGGCGTCCTGCTGAGTCCGTGGTTTTCTCCCACAATAGTTTGAGTTTTTGTTAAACATTGCGATGTTGTTGTTATGGTCTTCAGTCCGGAGACTGGTTTGATGCAGCTCTCCACCCTACTCTATCCTGAGCAAGCCTTTTCATCTCCTCATAAGAACGGCAACCCACATCCACTTGAATCTGCTTACTATACGCGTCTCTTGGTCTCCCTCTGCGATTTTTACCCCACACACTTCCCTCCAATGCTAAATTTACGATTCCCCGATGTCTAAGAATGTGTCCTACCAAGCGATCCCTTCTTTTTGTTAGGGTATGCCAAAAATTCCTTTTCTCACCAATTCTGTTCAGTACTTCTTCATTGGTTATGCGATCTACCCACCTAATCTTCAGCATTCTTCTGTAACACCACATTTCAAAAGCCTCTATTCTCTTCCTGTCCGCACTGCTTATCATCCATGTTTCACTCCCGTACAACGCAACACTCCAAACAAATGCCTTCAGAAAGGACTTCCTTACACTTAAATTAATATTCGATGTTAGCAAATTTCTCTTTTTCAAAAATGCTTTTCTTCCCATTGCCATTCTGCATTTTATATCCTCTGTACTGCGACCATCACACGTTATTTTACTACCCAAGTAACAAAACTCATCTACCACCTTCATTGTTTCGTTGCCTAATCTAATTCCTTCAGCCTCGCCTGATTTTCTAAGACCGCATTCCATTATTTTTGTTTTGCTCTTGTTAATGTTCATTTTATACGTTCTCTTCAACACACTGTCCATTCCATTCAAATGCTCTTCCAGGTCCTTTCCTGTCTCTGCCAGAATTACAATGTCATCAGCAAAACGCAATGTTTTTATTTCTTCCCCCTGAACTTTAATCCCTATTCCAAATTTTTCCTTGCTTTCCTTCACCGCCTGCTCGATGTACAAATTGAATAACATCGGAGAAAGGCTACAACCCTGTCTTACTCCCTTCCCAACCACTGCTTCCCTTTCATGCCCTTCGAGTCTAATAACTGCGGTCTGGCTTTTGTACAAGTTATAAATAACTCTCCTTTCCCTATATTTTACCCCTGCTGACTTCAGAATTTGAAAGAGTGTATTCCAGTCAACATTGTCAAATGCTTTCTCCAAATCTACAAAAGCTAAAAATGTAGGTTTGCCTTTCCTTAATCTATCTTCTAAGATAAGACGTAAAGTGAGTATTGTTCCTCCTGAATCCGAACTGATCTTCCCCGAGGTCAGCTTCTACCAGCTTTTCCATTCTCCTGTAGATAATTCGTGTTAAAATTTTGCAACCATGACTTATCAAACTGATGGTTCTGTAATTTTCACACCTGTCTGCGCCTGCTTTCTTTGGAATGGGGATTATTACATTTTTCTTAAAGTCTGAGGGCATTTCGCCTGTCTCATACATCTTACACACCAGTTCAAATAGTCTTGTCATGGCTGGCTCTCCCAGAGACTTTAGTAGCTCTGAGGGTATGTCATCTACTCCTGGGGCCTTGTTCTGACCTACGTCTTTCAGGGCTCTGTCAAATTCATCTCTCAGTATATTATCTCCTATTTCATCTTTGTCTACTTCCTCTTCCCTTCCTACAACATCGTCTCTCAGTTCATTTCCTTTGTAGAGCTGCTCTATGTACTCTTTCCACCTTTCAGCTTTCCCTTCTTTACTGAGAACTGGTTTCCCATCTGAGTTCTTGATATTCGTAGAGTTGCTTATATGTTTTAAAATCCCAACTATTTCCGAAGTTTATATTTAAAGTCTGCCTAGTGTGATATACGCTAAACAAACATACACAGATGTCCTACTGGGGGGCAACTGCGGGTCTCCTCCACCCCTTCACACTTCCGTTCCTCTCCAAAATAGTTGTTCGCGGCTGTGGCTGGTGTTTCACCTGCTTTTGTAGCGATGTGAAGCAGATGTCCTGGGGCGTCCTGCTGAGTCCGTGGTTTTCTCGCAAAATAGTTTGAATTTTTGTTAAACATTGCGTTATTTTTAAAAATCCCAACTATTTCCGAAGTTTATATTTAAAGTCTGTCTAGCGTGCAACACGCTAAACAAACATAAAGAGTTGTCCTACTGGGGGACAACTAGGGGGCTCCTCCTCCTCTTTCTCCCTCGTTTCCTCTCCAAAATAGTTGTTCGCGGCTGTGGCTGGTGTTTCCCCTGCTGTCGTAGCGATGTGAAGCAGATGGCGTGGGGCGTCCTGCTGAGTCCGTGGTTTTTCCGCAATATAGTTTGAATTTTTGTTAAACATTGCGATATGTTTTAAAATCCCAACTATTTCCGATGTTTATATTAAAGTCTGTCTAGCGTGCAATACGCAAACATAAACAGTTGTCCTACTGGGGGCAACTTGGGGGCTCCTCCTCCTCTTTCTCCTTCCTTTCCTCTCCAAAATTGTTGTTCGTGGCTGTGGTTGGTGTTTCCCCTGCTGTTGTAGTGATGTGAAGTAGATGGCGTGTGGCGTCCAGCTGAGTCCGTGGTTTTCTCGCAAAATAGTTTGAACTTTCGTTAAACATTGCGATATGTTTTAAAATCCCAACTATTTCCGAAGTTTACATTTAAAGTCTGTCTAGCGTGCAATACGCTAAACAAACGTAAACAGTTGTCCTACTGGGGGACAACTTGGGGGCTCCTTTTCCTCTTTCTCCTTCCTTTCCTCTCCAAAATAGTTGTTCGCGGCTGTGGCTGGTGTTTCCCCTGCTGTTGTAGCGATGTGAAGCAAATGGCGTGGGGCGTCCTGCTGAATCAGTGGTTTTTTTGCAAAATAGTTTGAATTTTTGTTAAACATTGCGATATGTTTTAAAATCCCAACTATTTCCGAAGTTTATATTTAAAGTCTGCCTAGCGTGCAATACGCTAAACAAACATAAACTGTTGTCCTACTGGGGGACAACTGCGGGGCTCCTCCTCCTCTTCACCCTTCCTTTCCTCTCCAAAATAGTTGTCCGCGTCTGTGGCTGGTGTTTCTCCTGCTGTTGTAGCGATGTGAAGCAGATGGCGTTGGTCGTCCTGATGAGTCCGTGGTATTCTCGCAAAATAGTTTGAATTTTTGTTAAACATTGCGATATGTTTTATAATCCGAACTATTTCCGAAGTTTATATTTAAAGTCTGTCTAGCGTGCAATAAGCTAAACAAACATAAACAGTTGTCCTACTGGGGGGCAACTGCGGGTCTCCTCCACCCATTCACCCTTCCGTTCCTCTCCAAAATAGTTGTTCGCGACTGTGGCTGGTGTTTCCCCTGCTTTTGTAGCGATGTGATGCAGATGTCCTGGGGCGCCCTGCTGAGTCCGTGGTTTTCTCGCAAAATAGTTTGAATTTTTGTTAAACATTGCGATATTTTTAAAAATCCCAATTATTTCCGAAGTTTATATTTAAAGTCTGTCTAGCGTGCAACACGCTAAACAAACATAAAGAGTTGTCCTACTGGGGGACAACTAGGGGGCTCCTCCTCCTCTTTCTCCCTCCTTTCCTCTCCAACATAGTTGTTCGCGGCTGTGGCTGGTGTTTCCCCTGCTGTTGTAGCGATGTGAAACATATGGCGTGGGGCGTCCTGCTGAGTCCGTGGTTTTTTTGCAAAATATTTTGAATTTTTGTTAAACATTGCGATAAGTTTTAAAATCCCAACTATTTCCGAATTTTATATTTAATGTCTGACTAGCGTGCAATACGCTACACAAACATAAACAGTTGTCCTACTGGGGGACAATTGTGGGGCTCCTCCTGCCCTTCACCCTTCCTTTCCTCTCCAAAATAGTTGTCCGCGTCTGTGGCTGGTGTTTCTCCTGCTGTTGTAGCGATGTGAAGCAGATGACGAGGGGCGTCCTGCTGAGTCCGTGGTTTTTTTGCAAAATAGTTTTAATTTTTGTTAAACATTGCGATATGTTTTAAAATCACAACTATTTCCGAAGTTTATATTTAATGTCTGCGTAGCGTGCAATACGCTATACAAACATAAACAGTTGTCCTACTGGGGGACAATTGTGGGGCTCCTCCTGCCCTTCACCCTTCCTTTCCTATCCAAAATAGTTGTCCGCGTCTGTGGCTGGTGTTTCTCCTGCTGTTGTAGCGATGTGAAGCAGATGGCGTGGGTCGTCCTGCTGAGTCCTTGGTTTTCTCGCAAAATAGTTTGAATTTTTGTTAAACATTGCGATATGTTTTATAATCCCATCTATTTCCGAAGTTTATATTTAAAGTCTGTCTAGCGTGCTATAAGCTAAACAAACATAAACAGTTGTCCTACTGGGGGGCAACTGCGGGTCTCCTCCACCCCTTCACCCTTCCGATCCTCTCCAAAATAGTTGTTCGCGGCTGTGGCTGGTGTTTCCCCTGCTTTTGTAGCGATGTGAAGCAGTTGTCCTGGGGCGTCCTGCTGAGTCCGTGGTTTTCTCGCAAAATAGTTTGAATTTTTGTTAAACATTGTGATATTTTTAAAAATCCCAACTATTTCCGAAGTTTATATTTAAAGTCTGTCTAGCGTGCAACACGCTAAACAAACATAAAGAGTTGTCCTACTGGGGGACAACTAGGGGGCTACTCCTCCTCTTTCTCCCTCGTTTCCTCTCCAAAATAGTTGTTCGCGGCTGTGGCTGGTGTTTCCCCTGCTGTCGTAGCGATGTGAAGCAGATGGCGTGGGGCGTCCTGCTGAGTCCGTGGTTTTCTCCCACAATAGTTTGAGTTTTTGTTAAACATTGCGATGTTGTTGTTATGGTCTTCAGTCCGGAGACTGGTTTGATGCAGCTCTCCACCCTACTCTATCCTGAGCAAGCCTTTTCATCTCCTCATAAGAACGGCAACCCACATCCACTTGAATCTGCTTACTATACGCGTCTCTTGGTCTCCCTCTGCGATTTTTACCCCACACACTTCCCTCCAATGCTAAATTTACGATTCCCCGATGTCTAAGAATGTGTCCTACCAAGCGATCCCTTCTTTTTGTTAGGGTATGCCAAAAATTCCTTTTCTCACCAATTCTGTTCAGTACTTCTTCATTGGTTATGCGATCTACCCACCTAATCTTCAGCATTCTTCTGTAACACCACATTTCAAAAGCCTCTATTCTCTTCCTGTCCGCACTGCTTATCATCCATGTTTCACTCCCGTACAACGCAACACTCCAAACAAATGCCTTCAGAAAGGACTTCCTTACACTTAAATTAATATTCGATGTTAGCAAATTTCTCTTTTTCAAAAATGCTTTTCTTCCCATTGCCATTCTGCATTTTATATCCTCTGTACTGCGACCATCACACGTTATTTTACTACCCAAGTAACAAAACTCATCTACCACCTTCATTGTTTCGTTGCCTAATCTAATTCCTTCAGCCTCGCCTGATTTTCTAAGACCGCATTCCATTATTTTTGTTTTGCTCTTGTTAATGTTCATTTTATACGTTCTCTTCAACACACTGTCCATTCCATTCAAATGCTCTTCCAGGTCCTTTCCTGTCTCTGCCAGAATTACAATGTCATCAGCAAAACGCAATGTTTTTATTTCTTCCCCCTGAACTTTAATCCCTATTCCAAATTTTTCCTTGCTTTCCTTCACCGCCTGCTCGATGTACAAATTGAATAACATCGGAGAAAGGCTACAACCCTGTCTTACTCCCTTCCCAACCACTGCTTCCCTTTCATGCCCTTCGAGTCTAATAACTGCGGTCTGGCTTTTGTACAAGTTATAAATAACTCTCCTTTCCCTATATTTTACCCCTGCTGACTTCAGAATTTGAAAGAGTGTATTCCAGTCAACATTGTCAAATGCTTTCTCCAAATCTACAAAAGCTAAAAATGTAGGTTTGCCTTTCCTTAATCTATCTTCTAAGATAAGACGTAAAGTGAGTATTGTTCCTCCTGAATCCGAACTGATCTTCCCCGAGGTCAGCTTCTACCAGCTTTTCCATTCTCCTGTAGATAATTCGTGTTAAAATTTTGCAACCATGACTTATCAAACTGATGGTTCTGTAATTTTCACACCTGTCTGCGCCTGCTTTCTTTGGAATGGGGATTATTACATTTTTCTTAAAGTCTGAGGGCATTTCGCCTGTCTCATACATCTTACACACCAGTTCAAATAGTCTTGTCATGGCTGGCTCTCCCAGAGACTTTAGTAGCTCTGAGGGTATGTCATCTACTCCTGGGGCCTTGTTCTGACCTACGTCTTTCAGGGCTCTGTCAAATTCATCTCTCAGTATATTATCTCCTATTTCATCTTTGTCTACTTCCTCTTCCCTTCCTACAACATCGTCTCTAAGATCATTTCCTTTGTAGAGCTGCTCTATGTACTCTTTCCACCTTTCAGCTTTCCCTTCTTTACTGAGAACTGGTTTCCCATCTGAGTTCTTGATATTCGTAGAGTTGCTTATATGTTTTAAAATCCCAACTATTTCCGAAGTTTATATTTAAAGTCTGCCTAGTGTGATATACGCTAAACAAACATACACAGATGTCCTACTGGGGGGCAACTGCGGGTCTCCTCCACCCCTTCACACTTCCGTTCCTCTCCAAAATAGTTGTTCGCGGCTGTGGCTGGTGTTTCACCTGCTTTTGTAGCGATGTGAAGCAGATGTCCTGGGGCGTCCTGCTGAGTCCGTGGTTTTCTCGCAAAATAGTTTGAATTTTTGTTAAACATTGCGTTATTTTTAAAAATCCCAACTATTTCCGAAGTTTATATTTAAAGTCTGTCTAGCGTGCAACACGCTAAACAAACATAAAGAGTTGTCCTACTGGGGGACAACTAGGGGGCTCCTCCTCCTCTTTCTCCCACGTTTCCTCTCCAAAATAGTTGTTCGCGGCTGTGGCTGGTGTTTCCCCTGCTGTCGTAGCGATGTGAAGCAGATGGCGTGGGGCGTCCTGCTGAGTCCGTGGTTTTTCCGCAATATAGTTTGAATTTTTGTTAAACATTGCGATATGTTTTAAAATCCCAACTATTTCCGATGTTTATATTAAAGTCTGTCTAGCGTGCAATACGCAAACATAAACAGTTGTCCTACTGGGGGCAACTTGGGGGCTCCTCCTCCTCTTTCTCCTTCCTTTCCTCTCCAAAATTGTTGTTCGTGGCTGTGGTTGGTGTTTCCCCTGCTGTTGTAGTGATGTGAAGTAGATGGCGTGTGGCGTCCAGCTGAGTCCGTGGTTTTCTCGCAAAATAGTTTGAACTTTCGTTAAACATTGCGATATGTTTTAAAATCCCAACTATTTCCGAAGTTTACATTTAAAGTCTGTCTAGCGTGCAATACGCTAAACAAACGTAAACAGTTGTCCTACTGGGGGACAACTTGGGGGCTCCTTTTCCTCTTTCTCCTTCCTTTCCTCTCCAAAATAGTTGTTCGCGGCTGTGGCTGGTGTTTCCCCTGCTGTTGTAGCGATGTGAAGCAAATGGCGTGGGGCGTCCTGCTGAATCAGTGGTTTTTTTGCAAAATAGTTTGAATTTTTGTTAAACATTGCGATATGTTTTAAAATCCCAACTATTTCCGATGTTTATATTAAAGTCTGTCTAGCGTGCAATACGCAAACATAAACAGTTGTCCTACTGGGGGCAACTTGGGGGCTCCTCCTCCTCTTTCTCCTTCCTTTCCTCTCCAAAATTGTTGTTCGCGGCTGTGGCTGGTGTTTCCCCTGCTGTCGTAGCGATGTGAAGCAGATGGCGTGGGGCGTCCTGCTGAGTCCGTGGTTTTTCCGCAATATAGTTTGAATTTTTGTTAAACATTGCGATATGTTTTAAAATCCCAACTATTTCCGATGTTTATATTAAAGTCTGTCTAGCGTGCAATACGCAAACATAAACAGTTGTCCTACTGGGGGCAACTTGGGGGCTCCTCCTCCTCTTTCTCCTTCCTTTCCTCTCCAAAATTGTTGTTCGTGGCTGTGGTTGGTGTTTCCCCTGCTGTTGTAGTGATGTGAAGTAGATGGCGTGTGGCGTCCAGCTGAGTCCGTGGTTTTCTCGCAAAATAGTTTGAACTTTCGTTAAACATTGCGATATGTTTTAAAATCCCAACTATTTCCGAAGTTTACATTTAAAGTCTGTCTAGCGTGCAATACGCTAAACAAACGTAAACAGTTGTCCTACTGGGGGACAACTAGGGGGCTACTCCTCCTCTTTCTCCCTCGTTTCCTCTCCAAAATAGTTGTTCGCGGCTGTGGCTGGTGTTTCCCCTGCTGTCGTAGCGATGTGAAGCAGATGGCGTGGGGCGTCCTGCTGAGTCCGTGGTTTTCTCCCACAATAGTTTGAGTTTTTGTTAAACATTGCGATGTTGTTGTTATGGTCTTCAGTCCGGAGACTGGTTTGATGCAGCTCTCCACCCTACTCTATCCTGAGCAAGCCTTTTCATCTCCTCATAAGAACGGCAACCCACATCCACTTGAATCTGCTTACTATACGCGTCTCTTGGTCTCCCTCTGCGATTTTTACCCCACACACTTCCCTCCAATGCTAAATTTACGATTCCCCGATGTCTAAGAATGTGTCCTACCAAGCGATCCCTTCTTTTTGTTAGGGTATGCCAAAAATTCCTTTTCTCACCAATTCTGTTCAGTACTTCTTCATTGGTTATGCGATCTACCCACCTAATCTTCAGCATTCTTCTGTAACACCACATTTCAAAAGCCTCTATTCTCTTCCTGTCCGCACTGCTTATCATCCATGTTTCACTCCCGTACAACGCAACACTCCAAACAAATGCCTTCAGAAAGGACTTCCTTACACTTAAATTAATATTCGATGTTAGCAAATTTCTCTTTTTCAAAAATGCTTTTCTTCCCATTGCCATTCTGCATTTTATATCCTCTGTACTGCGACCATCACACGTTATTTTACTACCCAAGTAACAAAACTCATCTACCACCTTCATTGTTTCGTTGCCTAATCTAATTCCTTCAGCCTCGCCTGATTTTCTAAGACCGCATTCCATTATTTTTGTTTTGCTCTTGTTAATGTTCATTTTATACGTTCTCTTCAACACACTGTCCATTCCATTCAAATGCTCTTCCAGGTCCTTTCCTGTCTCTGCCAGAATTACAATGTCATCAGCAAAACGCAATGTTTTTATTTCTTCCCCCTGAACTTTAATCCCTATTCCAAATTTTTCCTTGCTTTCCTTCACCGCCTGCTCGATGTACAAATTGAATAACATCGGAGAAAGGCTACAACCCTGTCTTACTCCCTTCCCAACCACTGCTTCCCTTTCATGCCCTTCGAGTCTAATAACTGCTGTCTGGCTTTTGTACAAGTTATAAATAACTCTCCTTTCCCTATATTTTACCCCTGCTGACTTCAGAATTTGAAAGAGTGTATTCCAGTCAACATTGTCAAATGCTTTCTCCAAATCTACAAAAGCTAAAAATGTAGGTTTGCCTTTCCTTAATCTATCTTCTAAGATAAGACGTAAAGTGAGTATTGTTCCTCCTGAATCCGAACTGATCTTCCCCGAGGTCAGCTTCTACCAGCTTTTCCATTCTCCTGTAGATAATTCGTGTTAAAATTTTGCAACCATGACTTATCAAACTGATGGTTCTGTAATTTTCACACCTGTCTGCGCCTGCTTTCTTTGGAATGGGGATTATTACATTTTTCTTAAAGTCTGAGGGCATTTCGCCTGTCTCATACATCTTACACACCAGTTCAAATAGTCTTGTCATGGCTGGCTCTCCCAGAGACTTTAGTAGCTCTGAGGGTATGTCATCTACTCCTGGGGCCTTGTTCTGACCTACGTCTTTCAGGGCTCTGTCAAATTCATCTCTCAGTATATTATCTCCTATTTCATCTTTGTCTACTTCCTCTTCCCTTCCTACAACATCGTCTCTAAGATCATTTCCTTTGTAGAGCTGCTCTATGTACTCTTTCCACCTTTCAGCTTTCCCTTCTTTACTGAGAACTGGTTTCCCATCTGAGTTCTTGATATTCGTAGAGTTGCTTATATGTTTTAAAATCCCAACTATTTCCGAAGTTTATATTTAAAGTCTGCCTAGTGTGATATACGCTAAACAAACATACACAGATGTCCTACTGGGGGGCAACTGCGGGTCTCCTCCACCCCTTCACACTTCCGTTCCTCTCCAAAATAGTTGTTCGCGGCTGTGGCTGGTGTTTCACCTGCTTTTGTAGCGATGTGAAGCAGATGTCCTGGGGCGTCCTGCTGAGTCCGTGGTTTTCTCGCAAAATAGTTTGAATTTTTGTTAAACATTGCGTTATTTTTAAAAATCCCAACTATTTCCGAAGTTTATATTTAAAGTCTGTCTAGCGTGCAACACGCTAAACAAACATAAAGAGTTGTCCTACTGGGGGACAACTAGGGGGCTCCTCCTCCTCTTTCTCCCACGTTTCCTCTCCAAAATAGTTGTTCGCGGCTGTGGCTGGTGTTTCCCCTGCTGTCGTAGCGATGTGAAGCAGATGGCGTGGGGCGTCCTGCTGAGTCCGTGGTTTTTCCGCAATATAGTTTGAATTTTTGTTAAACATTGCGATATGTTTTAAAATCCCAACTATTTCCGATGTTTATATTAAAGTCTGTCTAGCGTGCAATACGCAAACATAAACAGTTGTCCTACTGGGGGCAACTTGGGGGCTCCTCCTCCTCTTTCTCCTTCCTTTCCTCTCCAAAATTGTTGTTCGTGGCTGTGGTTGGTGTTTCCCCTGCTGTTGTAGTGATGTGAAGTAGATGGCGTGTGGCGTCCAGCTGAGTCCGTGGTTTTCTCGCAAAATAGTTTGAACTTTCGTTAAACATTGCGATATGTTTTAAAATCCCAACTATTTCCGAAGTTTACATTTAAAGTCTGTCTAGCGTGCAATACGCTAAACAAACGTAAACAGTTGTCCTACTGGGGGACAACTTGGGGGCTCCTTTTCCTCTTTCTCCTTCCTTTCCTCTCCAAAATAGTTGTTCGCGGCTGTGGCTGGTGTTTCCCCTGCTGTTGTAGCGATGTGAAGCAAATGGCGTGGGGCGTCCTGCTGAATCAGTGGTTTTTTTGCAAAATAGTTTGAATTTTTGTTAAACATTGCGATATGTTTTAAAATCCCAACTATTTCCGAAGTTTATATTTAAAGTCTGCCTAGCGTGCAATACGCTAAACAAACATAAACTGTTGTCCTACTGGGGGACAACTGCGGGGCTCCTCCTCCTCTTCACCCTTCCTTTCCTCTCCAAAATAGTTGTCCGCGTCTGTGGCTGGTGTTTCTCCTGCTGTTGTAGCGATGTGAAGCAGATGGCGTTGGTCGTCCTGATGAGTCCGTGGTATTCTCGCAAAATAGTTTGAATTTTTGTTAAACATTGCGATATGTTTTATAATCCGAACTATTTCCGAAGTTTATATTTAAAGTCTGTCTAGCGTGCAATAAGCTAAACAAACATAAACAGTTGTCCTACTGGGGGGCAACTGCGGGTCTCCTCCACCCATTCACCCTTCCGTTCCTCTCCAAAATAGTTGTTCGCGACTGTGGCTGGTGTTTCCCCTGCTTTTGTAGCGATGTGATGCAGATGTCCTGGGGCGCCCTGCTGAGTCCGTGGTTTTCTCGCAAAATAGTTTGAATTTTTGTTAAACATTGCGATATTTTTAAAAATCCCAATTATTTCCGAAGTTTATATTTAAAGTCTGTCTAGCGTGCAACACGCTAAACAAACATAAAGAGTTGTCCTACTGGGGGACAACTAGGGGGCTCCTCCTCCTCTTTCTCCCTCCTTTCCTCTCCAACATAGTTGTTCGCGGCTGTGGCTGGTGTTTCCCCTGCTGTCGTAGCGATGTGAAGCAGATGGTGCTGGGCGTCCTGCTGAGTCCGTGGTTTTCTCCCACAATAGTTTGAGTTTTTGTTAAACATTGCGATATGTTTTAAAATCAAAAGTATTTCCGAAGTTTATATTTAAAGTCTGCCTAGTGTGATATACGCTAAACAAACATACACAGTTGTCCTACTGGGGGACAACTGCGGGGCTCCTCCTCCCCATCACCCTTCCTTTCCTCTCCAAAATAGTTGTTCGCGGCTGTGGCAGGTGTTTCCCCTGCTGTTGTAGCGATGTGAAGCAGATGGCGTGGGGCGTCCTGCTGAGTCCGTGGTTTTTCCGCAAAATAGTTTGAATTTTTGTTAAACATTGCGATATGTTTTAAAATCCCAACTATTTCCGAAGTTTATATTTAAAGTCTGCCTAGCGTGCAATACGCTAAACAAACATAAACTGTTGTCCTACTGGGGGACAACTGCGGGGCTCCTCCTCCTCTTCACCCTTCCTTTCCTCTCCAAAATCGTTGTTCGCGGCTGTGGCTGGTGTTTCTCCTGCTGTTGTAGCGATGTGAAGCAGATGGCGTTGTGCGTCCTGCAGAGATCGTGGTTTTCTCGCAAAATAGTTTGAATTTTTGTTAAACATTGCGATATGTTTTAAAATCTCAACTACTTCCGAAGTTTATATTTCAAGTCTGTCTAGCGTGCAATACGATAAACAACCATAAAGAGTTGTTCTACTGGGGGACAACTAGGTGGCTCCTCCTCCTCTTTCTCCTTCCTTTCCTCTCCATAATAGCTCTTCGCGGCTGTGGCTGGTGTTTCCCCTGCTGTTGTAGCGATGTGAAGCATATGGCGTGGGGCGTCCTGCTGAGTCCGTGGTTTCTTTGCAAAATAGTTTGAATTTTTGTTAAACATTGCGATATGTTTTAAAATCCCAACTATTTCCGAAGTTTATATTTAATGTCTGCCTAGTGTGATATACGCTAAACAAACATACACAGTTGTCCTACTGGGGGACAACTGCTGGGCTCCTCCTCCCCATCACCCTTCCTTTCCTCTCCAAAATAGTTGTTCGCGGCTGTGGCAGGTGTTTCCCCTGCTGTTGTAGCGATGTGAAGCAGATGGCGTGGGGCGTCCTGCTGAGTCCGTGGTTTTTCCGCAATATAGTTTGAATTTTTGTTAAACATTGCGATATGTTTTAAAATCCCAACTATTTCCGATGTTTATATTAAAGTCTGTCTACCGTGCAATACGCAAACATAAACAGTTGTCCTACTGCGGGCAACTTGGGGGCCCCTCCTACTATTTCTACTGCCTTTCCTCTCCAAAATTGTTGTTCGCGGCTGTGGTTGGTGTTTCCCCTGCTGTTGTAGCGATGTGAAGTAGATGGCGTGTGGCGTCCAGCTGAGTCCGTGGTTTTCTCGCAAATAGTTTGAACTTTCGTTAAACATTGCGATATGTTTTAAAATCCCAACTATTTCCGAAGTTTATATTTAAAGTCTGTCTAGCGTGCAATACGCTAAACAAACGTAAACAGTTGTCCTACTGGGGGACAACTTGGGGGCTCCTCTTCCTCTTTCTCCTTCCTTTCCTCTCCAAAATAGTTGTTCGCGGCTGTGGCTGGTGTTTCCCCTGCTGTTGTAGCGATGTGAAGCATATGGCGTGGGGCGTCCTGCTGAGCCCGTGGATTTTTTTCAAAATAGTTTGAATTTTTGTTAAACATTGCGATATGTTTTAAAATCCCAACTATTTCCGAAGTTTATAATTAAAGTCTGCCTAGCGTGCAATACGCTAAACAAACATAAACAGTTGTCCTACTGGGGGACAAATGCGGGGCTCCTCCTCCTCTTCACCCTTCCTTTCCTCTCAAAAATAATTGTTCGCGGCTGTGGCTGGTGTTTCTCCTGCTGATGTAGCGATGTGAAGCAGATGGCGCGGGGCGACCTGCTGAGTCTGTGTTTTTTTTTGCAAAATATTTTGAATTTTTGTTAAACATTGCGATATATTTTAAATTCCAACTATTTCCGATGTTTATATTCAAAGTCTGTCTTGCGTGCAATACGCTAAACAGACATAAAGATTTGTCCTACTGGGGGACAATTAGGGGGCTCCTCCTCCCCTTCACCCTTCCTTTCCTCTCCAAAATAGTTGTCTGCGGCTGTGGCTGGTGTTTCCCCTGCTCTTGTACCGATGTAAAGCAGATGGCGTGGGGGGTCCTGCTGAGACCGTTGTTTTCTAGCAAAATAGTTTGAATTTTTGTTAAATATTGCGATATGTTTTAAAATCCCAGCTATTTCCGAAGTTTATATTTAAAATCTGTTTAGCGTGCAATACACTAAACAAACATAAAGAGTAGTCCTACTGGGGGACAACTAGGGGACTCCTCCTCCTCTTTCTCCTTCCTTTCCTCTCCAAAATAGTTGTTCGCGGCTGTGGCTGGTGTTTCTCCTACTGTTGTAGCGATGTGAGCAGATGACGTGGGGCTTCCTGCTGAGTCAGTGGTTTTTTTGCAAAATAGTTTGAATTTTTGTTAAACATTGCGATATGTTTTAAAATCCCAACTATTTCCGAAGTTTATATTTCAAGTCTGTCTAGCGTGCAACACGCTAAACAAACATAAAGAGTTGTCCTACTGGGGGACAACTAGGGGGCTCCTCCTCCTCTTTCTCCCTCCTTTCCTCTCCAACATAGTTGTTCGCGGCTGTGGCTGGTGTTTCCCCTGCTGTTGTAGCGATGTGAAGCAGATGGCGTGGGGCGTCCTGCTGAGTCCGTGGTTTTTCCGCAATATAGTTTGAATTTTTGTTAAACATTGCGATATGTTTTAAAATCCCAACTATTTCCGATGTTTATATTAAAGTCTGTCTAGCGTGCAATACGCAAACATAAACAGGTGCCCTACTGGGGGCAACTTGGGGGCTCCTCCACCTCTTTCTCCTTCCTTTCCTCTCCAAAATTGTTGTTCGCGGCTGTGGTTGGTGTTTCCCCTGCTGTTGTAGCGATGTGTAGCAGATGGCGTGGAGCGTTCTGCTGAGTCCGTGGCTTTTTTGCAAAATAGTTTGAATTTTTGTTAAACATTGCGATATGTTTTAAAATCCCAACTATTTCCGAAGTTTATATTTAAAGTCTGTCTAGCGTGCAATACGCTAAACAAACGTAAACAGTTGTCCTACTGGGGGACAAGTTGGGGGCTCCTTTTCCTCTTTCTCCTTCCTTTCCTCTCCAAAATAGTTGTTCGCGGCTGTGGCTGGTGTTTCCCCTGCTGTTGTAGCGATGTGAAGCAAATGGCGTGGGGCGTCCTGCTGAATCAGTGGTTTTTTTGCAAAATAGTTTGAATTTTTGTTAAACGTTGCGATATGTTTTAAAATCCCAACTATTTCCGAAGTTTATATTTAAAGTCTGCCTAGCGTGCAATACGCTAAACAACATAAACTGTTGTCCTACTGGGGGACAACTGCGGGGTTCCTCCTCCTCTTCACCCTTCCTTTCCTCTCCAAAATCGTTGTTCGCGGCTGTGGCTGGTGTTTCTCCTGCTGTTGTAGCGATGTGAAGCAGATGGCGTTGTGCGTCCTGCAGAGATCGTGGTTTTCTCGCAAAATAGTTTGAATTTTTGTTAAACATTGCGATATGTTTTAAAATCTCAACTATTTCCGAAGTTTATATTTCAAGTCTGTCTAGCGTGCAATACGATAAACAACCATAAAGTGTTGTTCTACTGGGGGACAACTAGGTGGCTCCTCCTCCTCTTTCTCCTTCCTTTCCTCTCCATAATAGCTCTTCGCGGCTGTGGCTGGTGTTTCCCCTGCTGTTGTAGCGATGTGAAGCATATGGCGTGGGGCGTCCTGCTGAGTCCGTGGTTTCTTTGCAAAATAGTTTGAATTTTTGTTAAACATTGCGATATGTTTTAAAATCCCAACTATTTCCGAAGTTTATATTTAATGTCTGCCTAGTGTGATATACGCTAAACAAACATACACAGTTGTCCTACTGGGGGACAACTGCGGGGCTCCTCCTCCCCATCACCCTTCCTTTCCTCTCCAAAATAGTTGTTCGCGGCTGTGGCAGGTGTTTCCCCTGCTGTTGTAGCGATGTGAAGCAGATGGCGTGGGGCGTCCTGCTGAGTCCGTGGTTTTTCCGCAATATAGTTTGAATTTTTGTTAAACATTGCGATATGTTTTAAAATCCCAACTATTTCCGATGTTTATATTAAAGTCTGTCTAGCGTGCAATACGCAAACATAAACAGTTGTCCTACTGCGGGCAACTTGGGGGCCCCTCCTACTATTTCTACTGCCTTTCCTCTCCAAAATTGTTGTTCGCGGCTGTGGTTGGTGTTTCCCCTGCTGTTGTAGCGATGTGAAGTAGATGGCGTGTGGCGTCCAGCTGAGTCCGTGGTTTTCTCGCAAATAGTTTGAACTTTCGTTAAACATTGCGATATGTTTTAAAATCCCAACTATTTCCGAAGTTTATATTTAAAGTCTGTCTAGCGTGCAATACGCTAAACAAACGTAAACAGTTGTCCTACTGGGGGACAACTTGGGGGCTCCTCTTCCTCTTTCTCCTTCCTTTCCTCTCCAAAATAGTTGTTCGCGGCTGTGGCTGGTGTTTCCCCTGCTGTTGTAGCGATGTGAAGCAAATGGCGTGGGGCGTCCTGCTGAATCAGTGGTTTTTTTGCAAAATAGTTTGAATTTTTGTTAAACATTGCGATATGTTTTAAAATCCCAACTATTTCCGAAGTTTATAATTAAAGTCTGAGTAGCGTGCAATACGCTAAACAAACATAAACAGTTGTCCTACTGGGGGACAAATGCGGGGCTCCTCCTCCTCTTCACCCTTCCTTTCCTCTCCAAAATAGTTGTTCGCGGCTGTGGCTGGTGTTTCACCTGCTGTTGTAGCGAGGTGAAGCAGATGGCGTTGTGCGTCCTGCAGAGACCGTGGTTTTCTCGCAAAATAGTTTGAATTTTTGTTAAACATTGCGATATGTTTTAAAATCCCAACTATTTCCGAAGTTTATATTTAAAGTCTGTCTAGCGTGCAATACGCTAAAGAAACATAAAGAGTTGTTCTACTGGGGGACAACTAGGTGGCTCCTCCTCCTCTTTCTCCTTCCTTTCCTCTCCAAAATAGCTGTTCGCGGCTGTGGCTGGTGTTTCCCCTGCTGTTGTAGCGATGTGAAGCATATGGCGTGGGGCGTCCTGCTGAGACCGTGGTTTTCTCGCAAAATAGTTTGAATTATTGTTAAACATTGCGATATGTTTTAAAATCCCAACTATCTCCGAAGTTAATATTTAAAGTCTGCCTAGCGTGCAATACGCTAAACAAACATAAACAATTGTCCTACTGGGGGACAACTGCGGGGCTCCTCCTCCCCTTCACCCTTCCTTTCCTCTCAAAAATAATTGTTCGCGGCTGTGGCTGGTGTTTCTCCTGCTGATGTAGCGATGTGAAGCAGATGGCGCGGGCGACCTGCTGAGTCCGTGTTTTTTTTGCAAAATATTTTGAATTTTTGTTAAACATTGCGATATATTTTAAATTCCAACTATTTCCGAAGTTTATATTCAAAGTCTGTCTTGCGTGCAATACGCTAAACAGACATAAAGATTTGTCCTACTGGGGGACAATTAGGGGGCTCCTCCTCCCCTTCACCCTTCCTTTCCTCTCCAAAATAGTTGTCTGCGGCTGTGGCTGGTGTTTCCCCTGCTCTTGTACCGATGTAAAGCAGATGGCGTGGGGGGTCCTGCTGAGACCGTTGTTTTCTAGCAAAATAGTTTGAATTTTTGTTAAACATTGCGATATGTTTTAAAATCCCAACTATTTCCGAAGTTTATATTTCAAGTCTGTCTACCGTGCAATACGCTAAACAAACATAAGGAGTTGTCCTACTGGGGGACAACTTGGGGGCTCCTCCTCCTCTATTTCCTTCCTTTCCTCTCCAAAATAGTAGTTCGCGGCTGTGGCTGGTGTTTCCCCTGCTTTTGTAGCGATGTGAAGCAGAAGTCGTGGGGCGTCCTGCAGAGTCCGTGGTTTTCTCGCAAAATAGTTTGAGCTTTTGTTAAACATTGGGATATTTTTAAAAATCCCAACTATTTCTGAAGTTTATATTTAAAATCTGTTTAGCGTGCAATACGCTAAACAAACATAAAGAGTAGTCCTACTGGGGGACAACTAGGGAACTCCTCCTCCTCTTTCTCCTTCCTTTCCTCTCCAAAATAGTTGTTCGCGGCTGTGGCTGGTGTTTCTCCTGCTGTTGTAGCGATGTGAGCAGATGACGTGGGGCTTCCTGCTGAGTCAGTGGTTTTTTTGCAAAATAGTTTGAATTTTTGTTAAACATTGCGATATGTTTTAAAATCCCAACTATTTCCGAAGTTTATATTTCAAGTCTGTCTAGCGTGCAATACGTTAAACAAACATAAAGAGTTGTTCTTCTGGCGGACAACTTGGGGGCGCCTCCTCCTCTTTCTCCTTCCTTTCCTCTACAAAATAGTTGTTCGCGGCTGTGGCTGGTGTTTCCCCTGCTGTTGTAGCGATGTGAAGCAGATGGCGTGGGGCGTCCTGCTGAGACCGTGGTTTTCTCGCAAAATAGTTTCAATTTTTGTTAAACATTGCGATATGTTTTAAAATCCCAATTATTTCCGAAGTTCATGTTTAAAGTCTGCCTAGCGTGCAATACGCTAAACAAACATAAACAGTTGTTCTACTGGGGGACAACTGTGGGGCTCTTCCTCCCTTTCACCCTTCCTTTCCTCTCCAAAATAGTAGTTCGCGGCTGTGGCTGGTGTTTCCCCTGCTGTTGTAGAGATGTGAAGCAGATGGCGCGGGGCGTCCTACTGAGTCCGTGGTTTTTTTGCAAAATAGTTTGAATTTTTGTTAAACATTGCGATATGTTTTAAAATCCCAACTATTTCCGAAGATTATATTTCAAGTCTGTCTAGCGTGCAATACGCTAAACAAACATAAAGAGTTGTTCTACTGGGGGACAACTAGGTGGCTCCTCCTCCTCTTTCTCCTTCCTTTCGACTCCAAAATAGTTGTTCGCGGCTGTGGCTGGTGTTTCCCCTGCTGTTGTTGCGATGTGAAGCAGATGGCGTGGGGCGTCCTGCTAAATCCGTGGTTTTTTTGCAAAATAGTTTGAATTATTGTTAAACATTGCGATATGTTTTAAAATTCCAACTATTTCCGAAGTTTATATTAAAGTCTGTCTAGCGTGCAATACGCTAAACAAACATAAACAGTTGTCCTACTGGGGGACAACTTGGGGGCTCCTCCTCTTCTTTCTCCTTCCTTTCCTCTCCAAAATAGTTGTTCGCGGCTGTGGCTGGTGTTTCCCCTGCTGTTGTAGCGATGTGAAGCAGATGGCGTGGGGCGTCCTGCTGAGACCGTGGTTTTCTCGCAAAATAGTTTGAATTATTGTTAAACATTGCGATATGTTTTAAAATCCCAACTATTTCCGAAGTTTGTATTTAAAGTCCGTCTAGCGTGCAATGCGCTAAACAAACATAAAGAGTTGTTCTTCTAGCGGACAACTTGGGGGCTCCTCCTCCTCTTACTCCTTCCTTTCCTCTCCAAAATAGTAGTTCGCGGCTGTGGCTGGTGTTTCCCCTGCTGTTGTAGCGATGTGAAGCAGTTGGCGTGGGGCGTCCTGCTGAGTCCGTGATTTTCTCGCAAAGTAGTTTCATATTTTGTTAAACATTGCGATATGTTTTAAAATCCCAACAATTTCCGAAGTTTATATTTAAAGTCTGCCTAGCGTGCAATACGCTAAACAAACATAAACAGTTGTTCTACTGGGGGACAACTGTGGGGCTCTTCCTCCCTTTCACCCTTCCTTTCCTCTCCAAAATAGTAGTTCGCGGCTGTGGCTGGTGTTTCCCCTGCTGTTGTAGAGATGTGAAGCAGATGGCGCGGGGCGTCCTACTGAGTCCGTGGTTTTTTTGCAAAATAGTTTGAATTTTTGTTAAACATTGCGATTTGATTTAAAATCCCAACTTTTTCCGACGTTTATATTTCAAGTCTGTCTAGCGTGCAATACGCTAAACAAACATAAAGAGTTGTCCTACTGGGGGACAACTAGGGGGCTCCTCCTCCTCTTTCACCTTCCTTTCCTCTCCAAAATAGTTGTTCGCGGCTGTGGCTGGTGTTTCCCCTGCTGTTGTAGCGATGTGAAGCAGATGGCGTGGGGCGTCCTGCAAAATCCGTGGTTTTTTTGCAAAATAGTTTCAATTTTTGTTAAACATTGCGATATGTTTTAAAATCCCAACTATTTCCGAAGTTTATATTCAAAGTCTGTCTTGCGTGCAATACGCTAAACAGACATAAAGATTTGTCCTACTGGGGGACAATTAGGGGGCTCCATCTCCCGTTCAACCTTCCATTCCTCTCCAAAATAATTGTTCGCGGCTGTGGTTGGTGTTTCCCCTGCTGTTGTATCGATGTGAAGTAGATGGCGTTTGGCGTCCAGCTGAGTCCGTGGTTTTCTCGCAAAATAGTTTGAGTTTTTGTTAAACATTGGGATATTTTTTAAAATCCCAACTATTTCCGAAGTTTATATTTAAAATCTGTTTAGCGTGCAATACGCTAAACAAACATAAAGAGTAGTCCTACTGGGGGACAACTAGGGGGCTCCTCCTCCTCTTTCTCTTTCCTTTCCTCTCCAAAATAATTGTTCGCGGCTGTGGCTGGTGTTTCCCCTGCTGTTGTAGCGATGTGAAGCAGATGGCGTGGGGCGTCCTGCTGAGACCGTGGTTTTCTCGCAAAATAGTTTCAATTTTTGTTAAACATTGCGATATGTTTTAAAATCCCAATTATTTCCGAAGTTCATGTTTAAAGTCTGCCTAGCGTGCAATACGCTAAACAAACATAAACAGTTGTCCTACTGGGGGACAACTGTGGGGCTCTTCCTCCCTTTCACCCTTCCTTTCCTCTCCAAAATAGTAGTTCGCGGCTGTGGCTGGTGTTTCCCCTGCTGTTGTAGAGATGTGAAGTAGATGGCGCGGGTCGTCCTGCTGAGTCCGTGGTTTTTTTGCAAAATAGTTTGAATTTTGGTTAAACATTGCGATTTGTTTTAAAATCCCAACTATTTCCGACGTTTATATTTCAAGTCTGTCTAGCGTGCAATACGCTAAACAAACATAAAGAGTTGTCCTACTGGGGGACAACTAGGGGGCTCCTCCTCCTCTTTCACCTTCCTTTCCTCTCCAAAATAGTCTTTCGCGGCTGTGGCTGGTGTTTCCCCTGCTGTTGTAGCGATGTGAAGCAAATGACGTGAGCATCCTGCTAAATCCGTGTTTTTTTTTTTTGTAAAATAGTTTGAATTTTTGTTAAACATTGCGATATGTTTTAAAATCCCAACTATTTCCGAAGTTTATATTAAAGTCTGTCTAGCGTGCAATACGCTAAACAAACATAAACAGTTGTCCTACTGGGGGACAACTTGGGGGCTCCTCCTCCTCTTTCTCCTTCCTTTCCTCTCCAAAATAGTTGTTCGCGGCTGTGGCTGGTGTTTCCCCTGCTGTTGTAGCGATGTGAAGCAGATGGCGTGGGGCGTCCTGCTGAGACCGTGGTTTTCTCGCAAAATAGTTTGAATTATTGTTAAACATTGCGATATGTTTTAAAATCCCAACTATTTCCGAAGTTTATATTTAAAGTCTGTCTAGCGTGCAATACGCTAAACAAACATAAAGAGTTGTCCTACTGGGGGACAACTAGGTGGCTCCTCCTCCTCTTTCTCCTTCCTTTCGACTCCAAAATAGTTGTTAGCGGCTGTGGCTGGTGTTTCCACTGCTGTTGTTGCGATGTGAAGCAGATGGCGTGGGGCGTCCTGCTAAATCCGTGGTTTTTTTTTCCAAAATAGTTTAAATTATTGTTAAACATTGCGATATGTTTTAAAATCCCAACTATTTCCGAAGTTTATATTTAAAGTCTGCCTAGCGTGCAATACGCTAAACAAACATAAAGAGTTGTTCTACTGGGGGACAACTAGGTGGCTCCTCCTCCTCTTTCTCCTTCCTTTCCTCTCCAAAATAGCTGTTCGCGGCTGTGGCTGGTGTTTCCCCTGCTGTTGTAGCGATGTGAAGCATATGGCGTGGGGCGTCCTGCTGAGCCCGTGGATTTTTTCAAAATAGTTTGAATTTTTGTTAAACATTGCGATATGTTTTAAAATCCCAACTATCTCCGAAGTTAATATTTAAAGTCTGCCTAGCGTGCAATACGCTAAACAAACATAAACAGTTGTCCTACTGGGGGACAACTGCGGGGCTCCTCCTCCCCTTCACCCTTCCTTTCCTCTCAAAAATAATTGTTCGCGGCTGTGGCTATTGTTTCTCCTGCTGATGTAGCTGCTGTGAAGCAGATGGCGCGGGGTGACCTGCTGAGTCCGTGTTTTTTTTGCAAAATATTTTGAATTTTTGTTAAACATTGCGATATATTTTAAATTCCAACTATTTCCGAAGTTTATATTCAAAGTCTGTCTTGCGTGCAATACGCTAAACAGACATAAAGATTTGTCCTACTGGGGGACAATTAGGGGGCTGCATCTCCCGTTCAACCTTCCATTCCTCTCCAAAATAATTGTTCGCGGCTGTGGTTGGTGTTTCCCCTGCTGTTGTATCGATGTGAAGTAGATGGCGTTTGTCGTTCAGCTGAGTCCGTGGTTTTCTCGCAAAATAGTTCGAATTTTTGTTAAACATTGCGATATGTTTTAAAATCCCAACTATTTTCGAAGTTTATCTTTAAAGTCTGTCTAGCGTGCAATACGCTAAACAAGCATAAGGAGTTGTCCTACTGGGGGACAACTTGGGGGCTCCTCCTCCTCTATTTCCTTCCTTTCCTCTCCAAAATAGTAGTTCGCGGCTGTGGCTGGTGTTTCCCCTGCTTTTGTAGCGATGTGAAGCAGAAGTCGTGGGGCGTCCTGCAGAGTCCGTGGTTTTCTCGCAAAATAGTTTGAGTTTTTGTTAAACATTGGGATATTTTTAAAAATCCCAACTATTTCCGAAGTTTATATTTAAAATCTGTTTAGCGTGCAATACGCTAAACAAACATAAAGAGTTGTCCTACTGGGGGACAACTAGGGGGCTCCTCCTCCTCTTTCACCTTCCTTTCCTCTCCAAAATAGTCTTTCACGGCTGTGGCTGGTGTTTCCCCTGCTGTTGTAGCGATGTGAAGCTACTGACGTGAGCATCCTGCTAAATCCGTGGTTTTTTTGTAAAATAGTTTGAATTTTTGTTAAACATTGCGATATGTTGTAAAATCCCAACTATTTCCGCAGTTTATATTAAAGTCTGTCTAGCGTGCAATACGCTAAACAAACATAAACTGTTGTCCTACTGGGGGACAACTTGGGGGCTCCTCCTCCTCTTTCTCCTTCCTTTCCTCTCCAAAATAGTTGTTCGCGGCTGTGGCTGGTGTTTCCCCTGCTGTTGTAGCGATGTGAAGCAGATGGCGCGGGGCGTCCTTCTAAGTCCGTGGTTTTTTTGCAAAATAGTTTGAATTTTTGAAAAACATTGCGATATGTTTTAAAATCCCAACTATTTCCGAAGTTTATATTTAAAGTCTGTCTAGCGTGCAATACGCGAGACAAACATAAAGAGTTGTCCTACTGGGCGACAACTAGGGGGCTCCTCCTCCTCTCTCACCTTCCTTTCCTCTCCAAAATAGTTGTTCGCGGCTGTGGCTGGTGTTTCCCTTGCTGTTGTAGCGATGTGAAGCAAATGGCGTGGGGCGTTCTAATAAATCCGTGTTTTTTTTGCAAAATAGTTTCAATTTTTGTTAAACATTGCGATATGTTTTAAAATCCCAACTATTTCCGAAGTTTATATTCAAAGTCTGTCTTGCGTGCAATACGCTAAACAGACATAAAGATTTGTCCTACTGGGGGACAATTAGGGGGCTACATCTTCCGTTCAACCTTCCATTCCTCTCCAAAATAATTGTTCACGGCTGTGGTTGGTGTTTCCCCTGCTGTTGTAGCGATGTGAAATAGATGGCGTTTGGCGTCCAGCTGAGTCCGTGGTTTTCTCGCAAAATAGTTCGAATTTTTGTTAAACATTGCGATATGTTTTAAAATCCCAACTATTTTCGAAGTTTATATTTAAAGTCTGTCTAGCGTGCAATACGCTAAACAAACATAAACAGTTGTCCCACTGGGGGACAACTAGGTGGCTCCTCCTCCTCTTTCTCATTCCTTTCCTCTCCAAAATAGTTATTCGCGCCCGTGGCTGGTGTTTCCCCTGCTGTTGTAGCGATGTGAAGCAGATGGCGTTGGGCGTCCTGCTGTGTCCCTGGTTTTCTCGCAAAATAGTTTGAATTTTTGTTAAACATTGCGATATGTTTAAAAATCTCAACTATTTCCAAAGTTTACATTTAATGTTAGCCTAGCGAGCAATACGCTAAACAAACATACACAGTTGTCCTACTGGGGGACAACTGCGGTTCTCCTCCTCCACTTCACCCTTCCTTTCGACTCCAAAATAGTTGTTCGCGACTGTGGCTGGTGTTCCCCTGCTGTTGTAGCGATGTGAAGCAGATGGCGTGGGGCGTCCTGCTGAGTCCCTGGTTTTCTCGCAAAATAGTTTGAATTTTTGTTAAACTTTGCGATATGTTTAAAAATCCCAACTATTTCCGAAGTTTATATTAAAAGTCTGTCTAGCGTGCAATACGCTAAACGAACATAAAGAGTTGTTCTACTGGCGGACAACCAGGGGGCTCCTCTCTCTCCATCCTTTCCTCTCGAAAATAGTTGTTCGCGGCTGTGGCTTGTGTTTCCCCCGCTGTTGTAGCGATGTGAAGCAGATGGCGTGGGGCGTCCTGCTGAGTCCGTGGTTTTCTCGCATTATAGTTTGAATTTTTGTTAAACATTGCGATATGTTTTAAAATCCCAACTATTTCCGAAGTTTATATTAAAGTCTGTCTACCGTGCAATACGCAAAACGGACATAAAGAGTTGTCCCACTGGGGGAGAACTAGCGGGCTCCTCCTCCTCTTTCTCTTCCTTCCCTCTCCAAAATAGTTGTTCGCGGCTGTGGCTGGTTTTTCCCCTGCTATTGTAGCGATGTGAAGCAGATGGCGTGGGGCGTTCTGCAGAGTCCGTGGCTTTTTTGCAATATAGTTTGAATTTTTGTTAAACATTGCGATATATTTTAAAATCCGAACTACTTCCGAAGTTTATATTTAAAGTCTGTCTAGCGTGCAATACGCTAAACAAACATAAAGAGTTGTTCTACTGGGGGACAACTAGGTGGCTCCTCCTCCTCTTTCTCCTTCCTTTCCTCTCCAAAATAGTTGTTCGCGGCTGTGGCTGGTTTTTCCCCTGCTATTGTAGCGATGTGAAGCAGATGGCGTGGGGCGTCCTGCTGAGTCCCAGGTTTTCTCGCAAAATAGTTTGAATTTTTGTTAAACATTGCGATATGTTTAAAAATCCCAACTATTTCCGAAGTTTATATTTAAAGCCTGTCTAGCGACCAATACGCTAAACAAACATAAACAGTTGTCCTACTGGGGGAAACCTTGGGGGCTCCTCCTACTTTTTCTCCTTCCTTTCCTCTCCAAAATAGTTGTTCGCGGCTGTGGCTGGTGTTTCCCGTGCTGTTGTAGCGATGTGAAGCAGATTGCGTGTGGCGTCCTGCTGAGTCCGTGGTTTTCTCGCAAAATAGTTTGAAATTTTGTTAAACGTTGCGATATGTTTTAAAATCCCAACTATTTCCGAAGTTTATATTTAAGGTCTGCCTAGCGTGCAATACGCTAAACAAACATACATAGTTGTCCTACTGGGGGACAACAGCGGGGCTCCTCCTCCAATTCACCCTTCCTTTCGACTACAAAATAGTTGTTTGCGGCTGTGGCTGGTGTTTCCCCTGCTGTTGTAGAAATGTGAAGCAGATGGCGTGGGGCGTCCTGCTGAGACCGTGGTTTTCTCGCAAAATAGTTTGCATTTTTGTTAAACATTGCGATATGTTTTAAAATCCCAACTATTTCCGAAGTTTATATTTAATGTCTGCCTAGCGTGCAATACGCTAAACAAACATACACAGTTGTCCTACTGGGGGACAACTGCGGGGCTCCTCCTCCAATTCACCCTTCCTTTCGACTCCAAAATAGTTGTTTGCGGCTGTGGCTGGTGTTTCCCCTGCTGTTGTAGCGATGTGAAGCAGATGGCGTGGGGCGTCCTGCTGAGACCGTGGTTTTCTCGCAAAATAGTTTGCATTTTTGTTAAACATTGCGATATGTTTTAAAATCCCAACTATTTCCGAAGTTTATATTTAATGTCTGCCTAGCGTGCAATACGCTAAACAGACATACACAGTTGTCCTACTGGGGGACAACTGCGGGGCTCCTCCTCCAATTCACCCTTCCTTTCGACTCCAAAATAGTTGTTTGCGGCTGTGGCTGGTGTTTCCCCTGCTGTTGTAGCGATGTGAAGCAGATGGCGTGGGGCGTACTGCTGAGTCCGTGGTTTTCTCGCAAAATAGTTTGAATTTTTGTTAAACATTGCGATATGTTTTAAAATCCCAACCATTTCCGAAGTTTATATTTAAAGTCTGTCTAGCCTTTATACGCTAAACGAACATAAAGAGTTGTTCTACTGGCGTAAAACGAGGGGGCTTCTCTTTCTCCTTCCTTTCCTCTCGAAAATAGTTGTTCGCGGCTGTGGCTTGTGTTTCCCTTGCTGTTGTAGCGATGTGAAGCAGATGGCGTGGGGCGTTCTGGTGAATCCGTGGTTTTTTTGCAAAATAGTTTGAATTTTTGTTAAACATTGCGATATGTTTTAAAATCCCAACTATTTCCGAAGTTTATATTGAAAGTCTGTCTAGCGTGCAATACGCTATACAAACGTAAACAATTGTCCTACTGGGGGACAACTTGGGGGCTCCTCCTCCTCTTTCTCCTTCCTATCCTCTCCAAAATAGTTGTTCGCGGCTGTGGCTGGTGTTTCCCCTGCTGTTGTAGCGATGTGAAGCAGATGGCGTGGGGCGTCCTGCTGAGTCCGTGGTTTTCTCGCAAAATAGTTTGAATTTTTGTTAAACATTGCGATATGTTTTAAAATCCCAACTACTTCCGAAGTTTATATTCAAGTCTGTCTAGCGTGCAATACGCTAAACAAACATAAAGAGTTGTTCTACTGGGGGACAACTAGGTGGCTCCTCCTCCTCTTCCTCCTTCCTTTCCTCTCCAAAATAGTTGTTCGCGCCCGTGGCTGGTGTTTCCCCTGCTGTTGTAGCGATGTGAAGCAGATGGCGTGGGGCGTCCTGCTGTGTCCCTGGTTTTCTCGCAAAATAGTTTGAATTTTTGTTAAACATTGCGATATGTTTAAAAATCTCAACTATTTCCAAAGTTTATATTTAATGTCTGCCTTGCGAGCAATACGCTAAACAAACATACACAGTTGTCCTACTGGGGGACAACTGCGGTTCTCCTCCTCCACTTCAACCTTCCTTTCGACTCCAAAATAGTTGTTCGTGGTTGTGGCTGGTGTTTCCCCTGCTGTTGTAGCGATGTGAAGCAGATGGAGTGGGGCGTCCTGCTGAGTCCGTGGTTTTCTCGCAAAATCGTTTTAATTTTTGTTAAACATTGCGAATTTTTTAAAATCCCAACTATTTCCGAAATTTATATTTAAAGTTTGCCTAGCGTGCAATACGCTAAACAAACGTAAACAGTTGTCCTACTGGGGGACAACTGCGGGGCTCCTCCTCCCCTTCACCCTTCCTTTCCTCTCCAAAATAGTTGTTCGCGACTGTGGCTGGTGTTTCCCCTGCTGTTGTAGCGATGTGAAGCATATGGCGTGGGGCGTCCTGCTGAGTCCCTGGTTTTCTCGCAAAATAGTTTGAATTTTTGTTAAACATTGCGATATGTTTAAAAATCCCAACTATTTCCGAAGTTTATATTTAAAGTCTGTCTAGCGTGCAATACGCTAAACGAACATAAAGAGTTGTTCTACTGGGGGACAACCAGGGGGCTCCTCTCTCTCCATCCTTTCCTCTCGAAAATAGTTGTTCGCGGCTGTGGCTTGTGTTTCCCCTGCTGTTGTAGCGATGTGAAGCAGATGGCGTGGGGCGTCCTGCTGAGTCCGTGGTTTTCTCGCAATATAGTTTGAATTTTTGTTAAACATTGTGATATGTTTTAAAATCCCAACTATTTCCGAAGTTTATATTAAAGTCTGCCTAGCGACCAATACGCTAAACAAACATAAACAGTTGTCCTACTGGGGGAAACCTTGGGGGCTCCTCCTCCTTTTTCTCCTTCCTTTCCTCTCCAAAATAGTTGTTCGCGGCTGTGGCTGGTGTTTCCCGTGCTGTTGTAGCGATGTGAAGTAGATTGCGTGTGGCGTCCTGCTGAGTCCGTGGTTTTCTCGCAAAATAGTTTGAAATTTTGTTAAACGTTGCGATATGTTTTAAAATCCCAACTATTTCCGAAGTTTATATTTAAGGTCTGCCTAGCGTGCAATACGCTAAACAAACATACACAGTTGTCCTACTGGGGGACAACAGCGGGGCTCCTCCTCCACTTCACCCTTCCTTTCGACTCCAAAATAGTTGTTGGCGGGTGTGGCTGGTGTTTTCACTGCTGTTGTAGCGATGTGAAGCAGATGGCGTGGGGCGTCCTGCTGAGACCGTGGTTTTCTCGCAAAATAGTTTGCATTTTTGTTAAACATTGCGATATGTTTTAAAATCCCAACTATTTCCGAAGTTTATATTTAATGTCTGCCTAGCGTGCAATACGCTAAACAAACATACACAGTTGTCCTACTGGGGGACAACTTCGGGGCTCCTCCTCCAATTCACCCTTCCTTTCGACTCCAAAATAGTTGTTTGCGGCTGTGGCTGGTGTTTCCCCTGCTGTTGTAGCGATGTGAAGTAGATGGCGTGGGGCGTCCTGCTGAGTCCGTGGTTTTCTCGCAAAATAGTTATAATTTTTGTTAAACATTGCGATATGTTTTAAATTCCCAACCATTTCAGAAGTTTATATTTAAAGTCTGTCTAGCCTGCAATACGCTAAACGAACATAAAGAGTTGTTCTACTGGCGTAAAACGAGGGGGCTCCTCTTTCTCCTTCCTTTCCTCTCGAAAATAGTTGTTCGCGGCTGTGGCTTGTGTTTCCCTTGCTGTTGTAGCGATGTGAAGCAGATGGCGTGGGGCGTTCTGGTGAATCCGTGGTTTTTTTGCAAAATTGTTTGAATTTTTGTTAAACATTGCGATATGTTTTAAAATCCCAACTATTTCCGAAGTTTATATTGAAAGTCTGTCTAGCGTGCAATACGCTATACAAACGTAAGTAATTGTCCTACTGGGGGACAACTTGGGGGCTCCTCCTCCTCTTTCTCCTTCCTTTCCTCTCCAAAATAGTTGTTCGCGGCTGTGGCTGGTGTTTCCCCTGCTGTTGTAGCGATGTGAAGCAGATGGCGTTGGGCGTCCTGCTGAGTCCGTGGTTTTCTCGCAAAATAGTTTTAATTTTTGTTAAACATTGCGATATGTTTTAAAATCCCAACTACTTCCGAAGTTTATATTAAAGTCCGTCTAGGGTGCAATACGCTAAACAAACATAAACAGTAGTCCTACTGGGGGACAACTTGGGGGCTCCTCCTCCTCTTTCTGCTTCCTTTCCTCTCCAAAAAAGTTGTTCGCGGCTGTGGCTGGTGTTTCCCCTGCTGTTGTAGCGATGTGAAGCAGATGGCGTGGGGCGTCCTGCTGAGTCCGTGGTTTTCTCGCAAAATAGTTTTAATTTTTGTTAAACATTGCGATATGTTTTAAAATCCCAACTATTTCCGAAGTTTATATTGAAAGTCTGTCTAGCGTGCAATAAGCTAAACAAACATAAAAAGTTGTTCTACTGGGGGACAACTAGGTGGCTCCTCCTCCTCTTTCTCCTTCCTTTCCTCTCCAAAATAGTTGTTCGCGGCAGTGGCTGGTGTTTCCCCTGGTATTGTAGCGATGTGAAGCAGATGGCGTGGAGCGTTCTGCTGAGTCCGTGGCTTTTTTGCAAAATAGTTTGAATTTTTGTTAAACATTGCGATATGTTTAAAAATCCCAACTATTTCCGAAGTTTATATTTAAAGTCTGTCTAGCGTGCAATACGCTAAACGAACATAAAGAGTTGTTCTACTGGGGGACAACCAGGGGGCTCCTCTCTCTCCATCCTTTCCTCACGAAAATAGTTGTTCACGGCTGTGGCTTGTGTTTCCCCTGCTGTTGTAGCGATGTGAAGCAGATGGCGTGGGGCGTCCTGCTGAGTCCGTGGTTTTCTCGCAATATAGTTTGAATTTTTGTTTAACATTGTGATATGTTTTAAAATCCCAACTACTTCCGAAGTTTATATTTAAAGTCTGTCTAGCGTGCAATACGCTAAACAAACATAAAGTGTTGTTCTACTGGGGGACAACTAGGTGGCTCCTCCTCCTCTTTCTCCTTCCTTTCCTCTCCAAAATAGTTGTTCGCGGCTGTGGCTGGTGTTTCCCCCTGCTGTTGTAGCGATGTGAAGCATATGGGGTGGAGCGTCCTGCTGAGTCCGTGGTTTTTTTGCAAAATAGTATGAATTTTGTTTAAACATTGCGATATGTTTTAAAATCCCTACTTTTTCCCAAGTTTATATTTAAAGTCTGCCTAGCGAGCAATACCCTAAACAAACATAAACAGTTGTCCTACTGGGGGAAACCTTGGGGGCTCCTCCTCCTTTTTCTCCTTCCTTTCCTCTCCAAAATAGTTGTTCGCGGCTGTGGCTGGTGTTTCCCGTGCTGTTGTAGCGATGTGAAGCAGATTGCGTGTGGCGTCCTGCTGAGTCCGTGGTTTTCTCGCAAAATAGTTTGAAAATTTGTTAAACATAGCGATATGTTTTAAAATCCCAACTATTTCCGAAGTTTATATTTAAGGTCTGCCTAGCGTACAATACGCTAAACAAACATACACAGTTGTCCTACTGGGGGACAACAGCGGGGCTCCTCCTCCACTTCACCCTTCCTTTCGACTCCAAAATAGTTGTTTGCGGCTGTGGCTGGTGTTTCCCCTGCTGTTGTAGCGATGTGAAGCAGATGGCGTGGGGCGTCCTGCTGAGACCGTGGTTTTCTCGCAATATAGTTTGCATTTTTGTTAAACATTGCTATATGTTTTAAAATCCCAACTATTTCCGAAGTTTATATTTAATGTCTGCCTAGCGTGCAATACGCTAAACAAACATACACAGTTGTCCTACTGGGGGACAACTGCGGGGCTCCTCCTCCAATTCACCCTTCCTTTCGACTCCAAAATAGTTGTTTGCGGCTGTGGCTGGTGTTTCCCCTGCTGTTGTAGCGATGTGAAGCAGATGGCGTGGGGCGTCCTGCTGAGACCGTGGTTTTCTCGCAATATAGTTTGCATTTTTGTTAAACATTGCTATATGTTTTAAAATCCCAACTATTTCCGAAGTTTATATTTAATGTCTGCCTAGCGTGCAATACGCTAAACAAACATACACAGTTGTCCTACTGGGGGACAACTGCGGGGCTCCTCCTCCAATTCACCCTTCCTTTCGACTCCAAAATAGTTGTTCGCGGCTGTGGCTGGTGTTTCCCCTGCTGTTGTAGCGATGTGAAGCAGATGGCGTGGGGCGTCCTGCCGAGTCCGTGGTTTTCTCGCAAAATAGTTTTAATTTTTGTTAAACATTGCGATATGTTTTAAAATCCCAACTACTTCCGAAGTTTATATTAAAGTCCGTCTAGGGTGCAATACGCTAAACAAACATAAACAGTAGTCCTACTGGGGGACAACTTGGGGGCTCCTCCTCCTCTTTCTCCTTCCTCTCCTCTCCAAAAAAGTTGTTCGCGGCTGTGGCCTGTGTTTCCCCTGCTGTTGTAGCGATTTGAAGCAGATGGCGTGGGGCGGTCCTGCTGAGACCGTGGTTTTCTCGCAAAATAGTTTGAATTTTTGTTAAACATTGCGGTATGTTTTAAATCCAAACTATTTCCGAAGTTTATATTTCAAGTTTGTCTAGCGTGCAATACGCTAAACAAACATAAAGAGTTGTTCTACTGGGGGAAAACTAGGTGGCTCCTCCTCCTCTTTCTCCTTTCTTTCCTCTCCAAAATAGATGTTCGCGGCTGTGGCTGGTGTTTCCCCTGGTGTTGTAGCGATTTGAAGCATATGGCGTGGGGCGTCCTGCTGAGTCCGTGGTTTTTTTGCAAAATAGTTTGAATTTTTGTTAAACATTGCGATATGTTTTAAAATCCCAACTATTTCCGAAGTTTATATTTAAAGTCTGCCTAGCGTGCAACTCGCTAAACAAACATAAACAGTTGTCCTACTGGGGGACAACTGTGGGACTCGTCCTCCCCATCACCCTTCCTTTCCTCTCCAAAATTGTTGTTTGCGGCTGTGGCTGGTGTTTCCCCTGCTGTTGTAGCGATGTGAAGCAGATGGCTCGGGGCGTCCTGCTGAGTCAGTGGTTTTATTGCAAAATAGTTTGAATTTTTGTTAAAAATTGCGATATGTTTTAAAATCCCAACTATTTCCGAAGTTTATATTGAAAGTCTGTCTAGCGTGCAATAAGCTAAACAAACATAAAGAGTTGTTCTACTGGGGGACAACTAGGTGGCTCCTCCTCCTCTTTCTCCTTCCTTTCCTCTCCAAAATAGTTGTTCGCGGCTGTGGCTGGTGTTTCCCCTGCTGTTGTAACGATGTGAAGCGTATGGCGTGGGGCGTCCTGCTGAGTCCGTGTTTTATTTGCAAAATAGTTTGAATGTTTGTTAAACATTGCGATATGTTTTAAAATCCCAACTATTTTTCAAGTTTATATTTAAAGTCTGCCTAGCGTGCAATACGCTAAACAAACATAAACTGTTGTCCTACTGGGGGACAACTGTGGGGCTCTTCCTCCCTTTCACCCTTCCTTTCCTCTCCAAAATAGTAGTTCGCGGCTGTGGCTGGTGTTTCCCCTGCTGTTGTAACGATGTGAAGCAGATGGCGTGGGGCGTCCTGTTGAGTCCGTGGTTTTCTCGCAAAATAGTTTGAATTTTTGTTAAACATTGCGATATGTTTTAAAATACCAACTATTTCCGAAGTTTATATTTAAAGTCTGCCTAGCGTGCAATACGCTAAACAAACATTCACAGTTGTCCTACTGGGGGACAACTGCGGGGCTCCTTCTTCACTTCACCCTTCCTTTCGACTCCAAAATAGTTGTTCGCGGCTGTGGCTGGTGTTTCCCCTGCTGTTGTAGCGAAGTGAAGCAGATGGCGTGGGGCGATCTGCTGAGTCCGTGGCTTTTTTGCAAAATAGTTTGAATTTTTGTTAAACATTGCGATATGTTTTAAAATCCCAACTATTTCCGATGTTTATATTTAAAGTCTGTCTAGCGTGCAATACGCTAAACAAATATAAAGAGTTGTTCTACTGAGGGACAACTAGGTGGCTCCTCCTCCCCTTCACCCTTCGTTTCCTTTCCAAAATAGTTGTTCGCGGCTGTGGCTGGTGTTTCCCCTGCTGTTGTAGCGATGTGAAGCAGATGGCGTGGGGCGTACTGCTGAGTCCGTGGTTTTCTCGCAACATAGTTTGAATTTTTATTAAACATTGCAACATGTTTTAAATTCCCAAATATTTCCGAAGTTTTTATTAAAGTCTGTCTAGCGTGCAACACGCTATACAAACATAAACAGCAGTACTACTGGGGGACAACTAGGTGGCTCCTCCTCCCCTTTCTCCTTCCTTTCCTATCCAAAATAGTTGTTCGCGGCTGTGGCTGGTGTTTCCCCTGCTGTTGTAGCGATGTGAAGCACATGGCGTGGGGCGTCCTGCTGAGTCCGTGGATTTTTTCAAAATAGTTTGAATTTTTGTTAAACATAGCGATATGTTTTAAAATCCCAACTATTTCCGAAGTTAATATTTAAAGTCTGCGTAGCGTGCAATACGCTAAACAAACATAAACAGTTGTCCTACTGGGGGACACCTTGGGGGCTCCTCCTCCTTTTTCTCCTTCCTTACCTCTCCAGAATATTTGTTCGTGGCTGTGGCTGGTGTTTCCCCTGCTGTTGTATCGATGTGAAGCAGATGGCGTGGGGCGTCCTGCTGAGTCCGTGGTTTTCTCGCAATATAGTTTGAATTTTTGTTAAACATTGCGATATGTTTTAAAATCCCAACTATTTCCGAAGTTTATATTAAAGTCTGTCTAGCGTGCAATACGCTATTCAAACATAAACAGTTGTCCTACTGGGGGACAACTTAGGGGCTCCTCCTCCTCTTTCTCCTTCCTTTCCTCTCCAAAATAGTTGTTCGCGGCTGTGGCTGGTGTTTCCCCTGCTGTTGCAGCGATGTGAAGCAGATGGCGTGGGGCGTCCTGCTGAGTCCGTGGTTTTCTCGCAAAATAGTTTGAATTTTTGTTAAACATTGCGATATGTTTTAAAGTCCCAACAATTCCGAAGTTTATATTTAAGTCTGTCTAGCGTGCAATACGCTAAACAAACATAAACAATTGTCCTACTGGGGGACACCTTGGGGGCCCCTCCTCCTTTTTCTCCTTCCTTTCCTCAACAAAACAGCTGTTCACGGCTGTGGCTGGTGTTTTCCCTGCTTTTGTAGCGATGTGAAGCAGATGGCGTGGGGCGTTCTGCTGAGTCCGTGGCTTTTTTGCAAAATAGTTTGAATTTTTGTTAAACATTGCGATATGTTTTAAAATCCCAACTATTTCCGAAGTTAATATTTAAAGTCTGCCTAGCGTGCAATACGCTAAACAAACATAAACAGTTGTCCTACTGGGGGACAACTGCGGGGCTCCTCCTCCCCTTCACCCTTCCTTTCCTCTCCAAAATAGTTGTTCGCGGCTGTGGCTGATGTTTCCCCTGCTGTTGTAGCGATGTGAAGCAGATGGCGTGGGGCGTTCTGCTGAGTCCGTGGCTTTTTTGCAAAATAGTTTGAATTTTTGTTAAACATTGCGATATGTTTTAAAATCCCAACTATTTCCGAAGTTAATATTTAAAGTCTGCCTAGCGTGCAATACGCTAAACAAACATAAACAGTTGTCCTACTGGGGGACAACTGCGGGGCTCCTCCTCCCCTTCACCCTTCCTTTCCTCTCCAAAATAGTTGTTCACGGCTGTGGCTGGTGTTTTCCCTGCTTTTGTAGCGATGTGAAGCAGATGGCGTGGGGCGTTCTGCTGAGTCCGTGGCTTTTTTGCAAAATAGTTTGAATTATTGTTAAACATTGCGATATGTTTTAAAATCCCAACTATTTCCGAAGTTTATATTTAAAGTCTGTCTAGCGTGCAATACGCTAAACGAACATAAAGAGTTGTTCTACTGAGGGACAACTAGGTGGCTCCTCCTCCTCTTTCTCCTTCCTTTCCTCTCCAAAATAACTGTTCGCGGCTGTGGCTGGTGTTTCCCCTGCTGTTGTATCGATGTGAAGCAGATGGCGTGGGGCGTCCTGCTGAGTCCGTGGTTTTCTCGCAATATAGTTTGAATTTTTGTTAAACATTGCGATATGTTTTAAAATCCCATCTATTTCCGAAGTTTATATTCAAAGTCTGTCTTGCGTGCAATACGCTAAACAGACATAAAGATTTGTCCTACTGGGGGACAATTAGGGGGCTCTATCTTCCGTTCACCCTTCCTTTCCTCTCCAAAGTAGTTGTTCCCGGCTGTGGTTGGTGTTTCCCCTGCTGTTGTAGCGATGTGAAGAAGATGGCGTGGGGCGTCCTGCTGAGTCCGTGGTTTTCTCGCAAAATAGTTTGAATTTTTGTTAAACATTGCGATATGTTTTAAAATACCAACTATTTCCGAAGTTTATATTTAAAGTCTGCCTAGCGTGCTATACGCTAAACAAACATACACAGTTGTCCTACTGGGGGACAACTGCGGGGCGCCTTCTTCACTTCACCCTTCCTTTCGACTCCAAAATAGTTGTTCGCGGCTGTGGCTGGTGTTTCCCCTGCTGTAGTAGCGATGGGGGCAGATGGCGTGGGTCGTTCTGGTGAGTCTGTCGTTTTTTTGCAAAATAGTTTGAATTTTTGTTAAACATTGCGATATGTTTTAAAATCCCAACTATTTCCATAGTTTATTTTGAAAGTCTGTCTAGCGTGCAATACGCTAAACGGACATAAAGAGTTGTTCTAGTGGGGGAGAACTAGGGGGCTCCTCCTCCTCTTTCTCTTCCTATACTCTCCAAAATAATTGTTAGCGGCTGTGGCTGGTGTTTCCCCTACTATTGTAGCGAAGTGAAGCAGATGGCGTGGGGGCGTTCTGCTGAGTCCGTGGCTTTTTTGCAAAATAGTTTGAATTATTGTTAAACATTGCGATATGTTTTAAAATCCCAACTATTTCCGAAGTTTATATTTAAAGTCTGTCTAGCGTGCAATACGCTAAACGAACATAAAGAGTTGTTCTACTGAGGGACAACTAGGTGGCTCCTCCTCCTCTTTCTCCTTCCTTTCCTCTCCAAAATAACTGTTCGCGGCTGTGGCTGGTGTTTCCCCTGCTGTTGTAGCGATGTGAAGCACATGGGGTGGGGCAGCCTGCAGAGTCCGAGGTTTTCTCGCAATATAGTTTGAATTTTTGTTAAACATTGTATATGTTTTCAATTCCCAACTATTCCCGAAGTTTATATTAAAGTCTGTCTAGCGTGCAATACGCTAAACAATCATAAACAGTTGTCCTACTGGGGGACAACTAGGTGGCTCCTCCTCCCCTTCACCCTTCGTTTCCTTTCCAAAATAGTTGTTCGCGGCTGTGGCTGGTGTTTCCCCTGCTGTTGTAGCGATGTGAAGCAGATGGCGTGGGGGCGTCCTGCTGAGTCCGTGGTTTTCTCGCAACATAGTTTGAATTTTTATTAAACATTGCAATATGTTTTAAATTCCCAACTATTTCCGAAGTTTTTATTAAAGCCTGTCTAGCGTGCAATAAGCTAAACAAACATAAAGAGTTGTTCTACTGGGGGACGACTAGGTGGCTCCTCCTCCTCTTTCTCCTTCCTTTCCTCTCCAAAATAGTTGTTCGAGGCTGTGGCTGGTGTTTCCCCTGCTGTTGTAGCGATGTGAAGCACATGGCGTGGGGCGTCCTGCTGAGTCCGTGGATTTTTTCACAATAGTTTGAATTTTTGTTAAACATAGCGATATGTTTTAAAATCCCAACTATTTCCGAAGTTTATATTTCAAGTCTGTCTAGCGTGCAATAAGCTAAACAAACATAAAGAGTTGTTCTACTGGGGGACGACTAGGTGGCTCCTCCTCCTCTTTCTCCTTCCTTTCCTCTCCAAAATAGTTGTTCGAGGCTGTGGCTGGTGTTTCCCCTGCTGTTGTAGCGATGTGAAGCACATGGCGTGGGGCGTCCTGCTGAGTCCGTGGACTTTTTCACAATAGTTTGAATTTTTGTTAAACATAGCGATATGTTTTAAAATCCCAACTATTTCCGAAGTTAATATTTAAAGTCTGCGTAGCGTGCAATACGCTAAACAAACATAAACAGTTGTCCTACTGGGGGACAACTGCGGGGCTCTTCATCCACTTCACCCTTCCTTTCGACTCCAAATTCCAAATTAGTTGTTCGCGGCTGTGGCTGGTGTTTCCCCTGCTGTTGTTCCGATGTGAAGCAGATGGCGTGGGACGTCCTACTGAGTCCGTGGTTTTCCCGCAAAGTGGTTTGAATTTTTGTTAAACAATGCGATATGCTTTAAAATCCCAACTATTTCCGAAGTGTATATTTCAAGTCTGTCTAACGTGCAATACGCTAAACGAAGATAAAGAGTTGTTCTACTGGGGGACAACTAGGTGGCTCCTCCTCCTTTTTCTCCTTCCTTACCTCTGCAGAATATTTGTTCGCGGCTGTGGCTGGTGTTTGCCCTGCTGTTGTAGCGATGTGAAGCAGATGGCGTGGGGCGTCCTGCTGAGTCCGTGGTTTTCTTGCAATATAGATTATATTTTTGTTAAACATTGCGATATGTTTTAAAATCCCAACTATTTCCGAAGTTTATATTGAAAGTCTGTCTAACGTCCAATACGCTAAACGGACATAAAGAGTTGTCCTACTGGGGGAATACTAGGGGGCTCCTCCTCCTCATTCTCTTCCTTTCCTCTCCATAATAGTTGTTCGCGGCTGTGGCTGGTGTTTCCCCTGCTGTTGTAGCGATGTGAAGCATATGACAAGGGTCGTCCTGCTGAGTCCGTGGTTTTCTCGCAAAATAGTTTGACTTTTTGTTAAACATTGCGATATGTTTTAAAATCCCAACTATTCCGAAGTTTATATTTAAGTCTGTCTAGCGTGCAATACGCTAAACAAACATAAACAGTTGTCCTACTGGGGGACACCTTGGGGGCTCCTCCTCCTTTTTCTCCTTCCTTTCCTCTCCTAAATAGTTGTTCGCGGCTGTGGCTGGTGTTTCCCCTGCTGTTGTAGCGATGTGAAGCAGATGGCGTGGGGCGTCCTGCTGAGTCCGTGGTTTTCTCGCAATATAGTTTGAATTTTTGTTAAACATTGCGATATGTTTTAAAATTCCAACTATTTCCGAAGTTAATATTTAAAGTCTGCCTAGCGTGCAATACGCTAAACAAACATAAACAGTTGTCCTACTGGGGGACAACTGCGGGGCTCCTCCTCCCCTTCACCCTTCCTTTCCTCTCCAAAATAGTTGTTCGCGGCTGTGGCTGATGTTTCCCCTGCTGTTGTAGCGATGTGAAGCAGATGGCGTGGGGCGTCCTGCTGAGTCCGTGGTTTCCTCGCAATATAGTTTGAATTTTCGTTAAACATTGCGATATGTTTTCAAATCCCAACTATTTCCGAAGTTTATATTAAAGTCTGTCTAGCGTGCAATACGCTAAACGAACATAAAGAGTTGTTCTACTGGGGGACAACTAGGTGGCTCCTCCTCCTCTTTCTCCTTCCTTTCCTATCCAAAATAGTTGTTCGCGGCTGTGGCTGGTGTTTCCCCTGCTGTTGTAGCGATGTGAAGCATATGACGTGGGTCGACCTGCTGAGTCCGTGGTTTTCTCGCAAAATAGTTAGAATTTTTGTTAAACATTGCGATATGTTTTAAAATCCCAACTATTTCCGAAGTGCATATTTCAAGTCTGTCTAGCGTGCAATACGCTAAACGAACATAAAGAGTTGTTCTACTGGGGGACAACTAGGTGGCTCCTCCTCCTCTTTCTCCTTCCTTTCCTATCAAAAATAGTTGTTCGCGGCTGTGGCTGGTGTTTCCCCTGCTGTTGTAGCGATGTGAAGCATATGACGTTGGTCGACCTGCAGAGTCCGTGGTTTTCTCGCAAAATAGTTTGAATTTTTGTTAAACATTGCGATATGTTTTAAAATCCCAACTATTTCCGAAGTTTATATTAAAGTCTGTCTAGCGAGCAATACGCTAAACAAACATAAACAGTTGTCCTACTGGGGGACACCTTGGGGGCTCCTCCTCCTTTTTCTCCTTCCTTTCCTCTCCAAAATAGGTGTTCACGGCTGTGGCTGGTGTTTCCCCTGCTGTTGTAGCGATTTGAAGCAGATGGCGTGGGGCGTCCTGCTGAGACCGTGGTTTTCTCGCAAAATAGTTTGAATATTTGTTAAACATTGCGATATGTTTTAAAATCCCAACTATTTCCGAAGTTTATATTTAAAGTCTGCCTAGCGTGCAATACGCTAAACAAACATAAACAGTCGTCCTACTGGGGGACAACTGCGGGGCTCCTCCTCCACTTCACCCTTCCTTTCGACTCCAAAATAGTTGTTCGCGGCTGTGGCTTGTGTTTCCCCTGCTGTTGTAGCGATGTGAAGCAGATGGCGTGGGGCGTCCTGCTGAGTCCCTGGTTTTCTCGCAAAATAGTTAGAATTTTTGTTTAACATTGCGATATGTTTTAAAATCCCAACTATTTCCGAAGTGCATATTTCAAGTCTGTCTAGCGGGCAATACGCTAAACGAACATAAAGAGTTGTTCTACTGGGGGACAACTAGGTGGCTCCTCCTCCTCTTTCTCCTTCCTTTCCTATCCAAAATAGTTGTTCGCGGCTGTGGCTGGTGTTTCCCCTGCTGTTGTAGCGATGTGAAGCATATGACGTGGGTCGACCTGCTGAGACCGTGGTTTTCTCGCAAAATAGTTTGAATATTTGTTAAACATTGCGATATGTTTTAAAATCCCAACTACTTCCGAAGTTTATATTTAAAGTCTGCATAGCGTGCAATACGCTAAACAAACATAAACAGTTGTCCTACTGGGGGACAACTTCGGGGCTCCTCCTCCACTTCACCCTTCCTTTCGACTCCAAAATAGTTGTTCGCGGCTGTGGCTGGTGTTTCCCCTGCTTTGTAGCGATGTGAAGCAGATGGCGTGGGGCGTCCTGCTGAGTCCGTGGTTTTCTCGCAATATAGTTTGAATTTTTGTTAAACATTGCGATATGTTTTAAAATTCCAACTATTTCCGAAGTTAATATTTAAAGTCTGCCTAGCGTGCAATACGCTAAACAAACATAAACAGTTGTCCTACTGGGGGACAACTGCGGGGCTCCTCCTCCCCTTCACCCTTCCTTTCCTCTCCAAAATAGTTGTTCGCGGCTGTGGCTGATGTTTCCCCTGCTGTTGTAGCGATGTGAAGCAGATGGCGTGGGGCGTCCTGCTGAGTCCGTGGTTTCCTCGCAATATAGTTTGAATTTTCGTTAAACATTGCGATATGTTTTCAAATCCCAACTATTTCCGAAGTTTATATTAAAGTCTGTCTAGCGTGCAATACGCTAAACGAACATTAAGAGTTGTTCTACTGGGGGACAACTAGGTGGCTCCTCCTCCTCTTTCTCCTTCCTTTCCTATCCAAAATAGTTGTTCGAGGCTGTGGCTGGTGTTTCCCCTGCTGTTGTAGCGATGTGAAGCACATGGCGTGGGGCGTCCTGCTGAGTCCGTGGATTTTTTCACAATAGTTTGAATTTTTGTTAAACATAGCGATATGTTTTAAAATCCCAACTATTTCCGAAGTTAATATTTAAAGTCTGCGTAGCGTGCAATACGCTAAACAAACATAAACAGTTGTCCTACTGGGGACAACTGCGGGGCTCTTCATCCACTTCACCCTTCCTTTCGACTCCAAATTCCAAATTAGTTGTTCGCGGCTGTGGCTGGTGTTTCCCCTGCTGTTGTTCCGATGTGAAGCAGATGGCGTGGGACGTCCTACTGAGTCCGTGGTTTTCCCGCAAAGTGGTTTGAATTTTTGTTAAACAATGCGATATGCTTTAAAATCCCAACTATTTCCGAAGTGTATATTTCAAGTCTGTCTAACGTGCAATACGCTAAACGAAGATAAAGAGTTGTTCTACTGGGGGACAACTAGGTGGCTCCTCCTCCTTTTTCTCCTTCCTTACCTCTGCAGAATATTTGTTCGCGGCTGTGGCTGGTGTTTCCCCTGCTGTTGTAGCGATGTGAAGCAGATGGCGTGGGGCGTCCTGCTGAGTCCGTGGTTTTCTTGCAATATAGATTATATTTTTGTTAAACATTGCGATATGTTTTAAAATCCCAACTATTTCCGAAGTTTATATTGAAAGTCTGTCTAACGTCCAATACGCTAAACGGACATAAAGAGTTGTCCTACTGGGGGAATACTAGGGGGCTCCTCCTCCTCATTCTCTTCCTTTCCTCTCCATAATAGTTGTTCGCGGCTGTGGCTGGTGTTTCCCCTGCTGTTGTAGCGATGTGAAGCATATGACAAGGGTCGTCCTGCTGAGTCCGTGGTTTTCTCGCAAAATAGTTTGACTTTTTGTTAAACATTGCGATATGTTTTAAAATCCCAACTATTTCCGAAGTTTATATTAAAGTCTGTCTAGCGAGCAATACGCTAAACAAACATAAACAGTTGTCCTACTGGGGGACACCTTGGGGGCTCCTCCTCCTTTTTCTCCTTCCTTTCCTCTCCAAAATAGGTGTTCACGGCTGTGGCTGGTGTTTCCCCTGCTGTTGTAGCGATTTGAAGCAGATGGCGTGGGGCGTCCTGCTGAGACCGTGGTTTTCTCGCAAAATAGTTTGAATATTTGTTAAACATTGCGATATGTTTTAAAATCCCAACTATTTCCGAAGTTTATATTTAAAGTCTGCCTAGCGTGCAATACGCTAAACAAACATAAACAGTCGTCCTACTGGGGGACAACTGCGGGGCTCCTCCTCCACTTCACCCTTCCTTTCGACTCCAAAATAGTTGTTCGCGGCTGTGGCTTGTGTTTCCCCTGCTGTTGTAGCGATGTGAAGCAGATGGCGTGGGGCGTCCTGCTGAGTCCCTGGTTTTCTCGCAAAATAGTTAGAATTTTTGTTTAACATTGCGATATGTTTTAAAATCCCAACTATTTCCGAAGTGCATATTTCAAGTCTGTCTAGCGGGCAATACGCTAAACGAACATAAAGAGTTGTTCTACTGGGGGACAACTAGGTGGCTCCTCCTCCTCTTTCTCCTTCCTTTAGTATCCAAAATAGTTGTTCGCGGCTGTGGCTGGTGTTTCCCCTGCTGTTGTAGCGATGTGAAGCATATGACGTGGGTCGACCTGCTGAGACCGTGGTTTTCTCGCAAAATAGTTTGAATATTTGTTAAACATTGCGATATGTTTTAAAATCCCAACTACTTCCGAAGTTTATATTTAAAGTCTGCCTAGCGTGCAATACGCTAAACAAACATAAACAGTTGTCCTACTGGGGGACAACTTCGGGGCTCCTCCTCCACTTCACCCTTCCTTTCGACTCCAAAATAGTTGTTCGCGGCTGTGGCTGGTGTTTCCCCTGCTTTGTAGCGATGTGAAGCAGATGGCGTGGGGCGTCCTGCTGAGTCCGTGGTTTTCTCGCAATATAGTTTGAATTTTTGTTAAACATTGCGATATGTTTTAAAATTCCAACTATTTCCGAAGTTAATATTTAAAGTCTGCCTAGCGTGCAATACGCTAAACAAACATAAACAGTTGTCCTACTGGGGGACAACTGCGGGGCTCCTCCTCCCCTTCACCCTTCCTTTCCTCTCCAAAATAGTTGTTCGCGGCTGTGGCTGATGTTTCCCCTGCTGTTGTAGCGATGTGAAGCAGATGGCGTGGGGCGTCCTGCTGAGTCCGTGGTTTCCTCGCAATATAGTTTGAATTTTCGTTAAACATTGCGATATGTTTTCAAATCCCAACTATTTCCGAAGTTTATATTAAAGTCTGTCTAGCGTGCAATACGCTAAACGAACATAAAGAGTTGTTCTACTGGGGGACAACTAGGTGGCTCCTCCTCCTCTTTCTCCTTCCTTTCCTATCCAAAATAGTTGTTCGCGGCTGTGGCTGGTGTTTCCACTGCTGTTGTAGCGATGTGAAGCATATGACGTGGGTCGACCTGCTGAGTCCGTGGTTTTCTCGCAAAATAGTTAGAATTTTTGTTAAACATTGCGATATGTTTTAAAATCCCAACTATTTCCGAAGTGCATATTTCAAGTCTGTCTAGCGTGCAATACGCTAACGAACATAAAGGGTTGTTCTACTGGGGGACAACTAGGTGGCTCCTCCTCCTCTTTCTCCTTCCTTTCCTATCAAAAATAGTTGTTCGCGGCTGTGGCTGGTGTTTCCCCTGCTGTTGTAGCGATGTGAAGCATATGACGTTGGTCGACCTGCAGAGTCCGTGGTTTTCTCGCAAAATAGTTTGAATTTTTGTTAAACATTGCGATATGTTTTAAAATCCCAACTATTTCCGAAGTTTATATTAAAGTCTGTCTAGCGAGCAATACGCTAAACAAACATAAACAGTTGTCCTACTGGGGGACACCTTGGGGGCTCCTCCTCCTTTTTCTCCTTCCTTTCCTCTCCAAAATAGGTGTTCACGGCTGTGGCTGGTGTTTCCCCTGCTGTTGTAGCGATTTGAAGCAGATGGCGTGGGGCGTCCTGCTGAGACCGTGGTTTTCTCGCAAAATAGTTTGAATATTTGTTAAACATTGCGATATGTTTTAAAATCCCAACTATTTCCGAAGTTTATATTTAAAGTCTGCCTAGCGTGCAATACGCTAAACAAACATAAACAGTTGTCCTACTGGGGGACAACTGCGGGGCTCCTCCTCCACTTCACCCTTCCTTTCGACTCCAAAATAGTTGTTCGCGGCTGTGGCTTGTGTTTCCCCTGCTGTTGTAGCGATGTGAAGCAGATGGCGTGGGGCGTCCTGCTGAGTCCCTGGTTTTCTCGCAAAATAGTTAGAATTTTTGTTAAACATTGCGATATGTTTTAAAATCAACTATTTCCGAAGTGCATATTTCAAGTCTGTCTAGCGTGCAATACGCTAAACGAACATAAAGAGTTGTTCTACTGGGGGACACCTAGGTGGCTCCTCCTCCTCTTTCTCCTTCCTTTCCTCTCCAAAATAGTTGTTCGCGGCTGTGGCTGGTGTTTCCCCTGCTTTGTAGCGATGTGAAGCAGATGGCGTGGGGCGTCCTGCTGAGTCCGTGGTTTTCTCGCAATATAGTTTGAATTTTTGTTAAACATTGCGATATGTTTTAAAATTCCAACTATTTCCGAAGTTAATATTTAAAGTCTGCCTAGCGTGCAATACGCTAAACAAACATAAACAGTTGTCCTACTGGGGGACACCTTGGGGGCTCCTCCTCCTTTTTCTCCTTCCTTTCCTCTCCAAAATAGTTGTTCACGGCTGTGGCTGGTGTTTCCCCTGCTGTTTTAGCGATGTGAAATAGATGGCGTGGGGCTTCCTGCTGAGTCCGTGGTTTTCTCGCAAAATAGTTTGAATTTTTTTAAACATTGCGATATGTTTTAAAATCCCAACTATTTCCGATGTGTATATTACACGTATGTCTAGCGTGCAATACGCTAAACGAACATAAAGAGTTGTTCTACTGGGGGACAACTAGGTGGCTCCTCCTCCTCTTTCTCCTTCCTTTCCTCTCCAAAATAGTTGTTCGCGACTGTGGCTGGTATTTCCCCTGCTGTTGTAGTGATGTGAAACAGATGGCGTGGGGCGACCTGCTGAGTCCGTGGTTTTCTCGCAAAATTGTTTGAATTTTTGTTAAACATTGCGATATGTTTAAAATCCCAACTATTTCCGAAGTTTGTATTAAAGTCTGTCTAGCGTGCAATACGCTAAACAAACATAAACAGTTGTCCTACTGGGGGACACCTTGGGGGCTCCTCTTCCTTTTTCTCCTTTCTTTCCTCTCCAAAATAGTTGTTCGCGGCTGTGGCTGGGGTTTCCCCTGCTGTTGTAGCGATGTGAAGCAGATGGCGTGGGGCTTCCTGCTGAGTCCGTGGTTTTCTCGCAATATAGTTTAAATTTTTGTTAAACATTGTGATATGTTTTAAAATCCCAACTATTTTCGAAATTTATATTTAAAGTCTGCCTAGCGTGCAATACACTAAACAAACGTAAACAGTTCTCCTACTGGGGGGCCAACTGGGGCTGCTCCTCCTCCTCTTACTCCTTCCTTTCCTCTCCAAAATAGTAGTTCGCGGCTGTGGCTGGTGTTTCCCCTGCTGTTGTAGCGATTTGAAGCAGATGGCGTGGGGCGTCCTGCTGAGAGCGTTGTTTTCTCGCAAAATAGTTTGAATTATTGTTAAACATTGCGATATGTTTTAAAATCCCAACAATTTCCGAAGTATATATTTCAAGTCTTTCTAGCGTACAATACGCTATACAAACATAAAGAGTTGTTCTACTGGGGGACAACTAGGTGGCTCCTCCTCCTCTTTCTCCTTCCTTTCCTCTCCAAAATAGTTGTTCGCGGCTGTGGATGGTGTTTCCCGTGCTGTTGTAGCGATGTGAAGCATATGGCGTGGGGCGACCTACTGAGTCCGTGGATTTTTTCAAAATAGTTTGAATTTTTGTTAAACATTGCGATATGTTTTAAAATCCCAACTATTTCCGAAATTGATGTTAGAGTCTGTCTAGCGTGCAATACGCTATACAAACATAAACAGTTGTCCTACTGGGGGAAAACTTGGGGGCTTCTCCTCCTCTTTCTCCTTCCTTTCCTCTCCAAAATAGTTGTTCGCGGCTGTGGCTGGTGTTTCCCTGCTGTTGTAGCGATGTGAAGCAGATGGCGTGGGGCGTCCTGCTGAGACCGTGGTTTTCTCGCAAAATAGTTTGAATTTTTGTTAAACATTGCGATAAGTTTTAAAATCCCAACTATTTCCGAAGTTTATGTTAAAATCTGTCTAGCGTGCAATACGCTATACAAACATAAACAGTTGTCCTACTGGGGGACAACTTGGGGGCTTCTCCTCCTCTTTCTCCTTCCTTTCCTCTCCAAAATAGTTGTTCGCGGCTGTTGCTGGTGTTTCTCCTGCTGTTGTAGCGATGTGAAGCAGATGGCGTGGAGCGTCCTGCAGAGTCCGTGGTTTTCTCGCAAAATACTTTGAATTTTTGTTAAACATTGCGATATGTTTTAAAATCCCAACTATATCCGAAGTGTATATTTCAAGTCTGTCTAGCGTGCAATACGCTAAACGAACATAAAGAGTTGTTCTACTGGGGGACAACTAGGTGGCTCCTCCTCCTCTTTCTCCTTCCTTTCCTCTCCAAAATAGTTTTTCGCGGCTGTGGCTAATGTTTCCCCTGCTGTTGTAGCGATGTGAAACAGATGGCGTGGGGCGTCCTGCAGAGTCCGTGGTTTTCTCGCAAAATAGTTTGAATTTTTGTTAAACATTGCGATATGTTTTAAAATCCCAACTATATCCGAAGTGTATATTTCAAGTCTGTCTATCGTGCAATACGCTAAACGAACATAAAGAGTTGTTCTACTGGGGGACAACTAGGTGGCTCCTCATCCTCTTTCGCCTTCCTTTCCTCTCCAAAATAGTTGTTCGCGGCTGTGGCTGGTGTTTCCCTGCTGTTGTAGCGATGTGAAACAGATGGCGTGGGGCGTCCTGCAGAGTCCGTGGTTTTCTCGCAAAATAGTTTGAATTTTTGTTAAACATTGCGATATGCTTTAAAATCCCAACTATTTCCGAAGTGTATATTTCAAGTCTGTCTAGCGTACAATACGCTAAACGAACATAAAGAGTTGTTCTACTGGGGGACAAATAGGTGGCTCCTCCTCCTCTTTCTCCTTCCTTTCCTCTCCAAAATAGTTGTTCGCGGCTGTGGCTGGTGTTCCCCCTGCTGTTGTAGCGATGTGAAGCAGATGGCGTGGGGCGTCCTGCTGAGACCGTGGTTTTCTCGCAAAATAGTTTGAATTTTTGTTAAACATTGCGATATGTTTTAATATTCCAACTATTTCCGATGTGTATATTTCAAGTCAGTCTAGCGTTCAATACGCTAAACGAACATAAAAAGTTGTTCTACTGGGGGACAACTAGGTGGCTCCTCCTCCTCTTTCTCCTTCCTTTCCTCTCCAAAATAGTTGTTCGCGGCTGTGGCTGGTGTTTCCCCTGCTGTTGTAGCGATGTGAAGCAGATGGCGTGGGGCGTCCTGCAGAGTCCGTGGTTTTCTCGCAAAATAGTTTGAATTTTTGTTAAACATTGCGATATGTTTTAAAATCTCAACTATATCCGAAGTGTATATTTCAAGTCTGTCTAGCGTTCAATACGCTAAACGAACATACAGAGTTGTTCTACTGGGGGGACAACTAGGTGGCTCCTCCTCCTCTTTCCCCTTCCTTTCCTCTCCTAAATAGTTGTTCGCGGCTGTGGCTGGTGTTTCCCCTGCTGTTGTAGCGATGTGAAGCATATGACGTGGGTCGTCCTGCTGAGTCCGTGGTTTTCTCGCAAAATAGTTTGAATTTTTGTTAAACATTGCGATATGTTTTAAAATCCCAACTATTTCCGAAGTTTATATTAAAGCCTGTCTAGCGTGCAATACGCTAAACAAACATAAACAGTTGTCCTACTGGGGGAAGACTTGGGGGCTTCTCCTCCTCTTTCTCCTTCCTTTCCTCTCCAAAATAGTTGTTCGCGGCTGTAGCTGGTGTTTCCCCTGCTGTTGTAGCGATGTGAAGCAGATGGCGTGGGGCGTCCTGCAGAGTCCGTGGTTTTCTCGCAAAATAGTTTGAATTTTTGTTAAACATTGCGATATGTTTTAAAATCCCAACTATATCCTAAGTGTATATTTCAAGTCTGTCTAGCGTGCAATACGCTAAACGGACATAAAGAGTTGTTCTACTGGGGGACAACTAGGTGGCTCCTCCTCCTATTTCTCCTTCGTTTCCTCTCCAGAATAGTTATTCGCGGCTGTGGCTGGTGTTTCCCCTGCTGTTGTAGCGATGTGAAGCATATGACGTGGGTCGTCCTGCTGAGTCCGTGGTTTTCTCGCAAAATAGTTTGAATTTTTGTTAAACATTGCGATATGTTTTAAAATCCCAACTATTTCCGAAGTTTATATTAAAGTCTGTCTAGCGTGCAATACGCTAAACAAACATAAACAGTTGTCCTACTGGGGGACACCTTGGGCGCTCCTCCTCCTTTTTCTCCTTCCTTCCCTCCCCAAAATAGTTGTTCGCGGCTGTGGCTGGTGTTTCCCCTGCTGTTGTAGCGATGTGAAACAGATGGCGTGGGGCGTCCTGCAGAGTCCGTGGTTTTCTCGCAAAATAGTTGGAATTTTTGTTAAACATTGCGATATGTTTTTAATCCGAACTGTTTCCGAAGTTTATATTAAAGTCTGTCTAGCGTGCAATACGCTAAACAAACATAAACAGTTGTCCTACTGGGGGACACCTTGGGGGCTCCTCCTCCTTTTTCTCCTTCCTTCCCTCCCCAAAATAGTTGTTCGCGGCTGTGGCTGGTGTTTCCCCTGCTGTTGTAGCGATGTGAAACAGATGGCGTGGGGCGTCCTGCAGAGTCCGTGGTTTTCTCGCAAAATAGTTGGAATTTTTGTTAAACATTGCGATATGTTTTAAAATCCCAACTATTTCCGAAGTTTATATTAAAGTCTGTCTAGCGTGCAATACGCTAAACAAACATAAACAGTTGTCCTACTGGGGGAAAACTTGGGGGCTTCTCCTCCTCTTTCTCCTTCCTTTCCGCTCCAAAATAGTTGTTCGCGGCTGTGGCTGGTGTTTCCCATGCTGTTGTAGCGATGTGAAGCAGATGGCGTAGGGCGTCCTGCAGAGTCCGTGGTTTTCTCGCAAAATAGTTTGAATTTTTGTTAAACATTGCGATATGTTTTAAAATCCCAACTATATCCGAAGTGTATATTTCAAGTCTGTCTAGCGTGCAATACGCTAAACGAACATAAAGAGTTGTTCTACTGGGGGACAACTAGGTGGCTCCTCCTCCTCTTTCTCCTTCCTTTCCTCTCCAAAATAGTTGTTCGCGGCTGTGGCTGGTGTTTCCCCTGCTGTTGTAGCGATGTGAAGCAGATGGCGTGGGGCGTCCTGCTGAGACCATGGTTTTCTCGCAAAATAGTTTGAATTTTGTTAAACATTGCGATATGTTTTAATATTCCAACTATTTCCGATGTGTATATTTCAAGTCAGTCTAGCGTGCAATACGCTAAACGAACATAAAGAGTTGTTCTACTGGGGGACAAATAGGAGGCTCCTCCTCCTCTTTCTCCTTCCTTTCCTCTCCAAAATAGTTGTTCGCGGCTGTGGCTGGTGTTTCCCCTGCTGTTGTAGCGATGTGAAGCATATGACGGGGGTCGTCCTGCTGAGTCCGTGGTTTTCTCGCAAAATAGTTTGAATTTTTGTTAAACATTGCGATATGTTTTAAAATCCCAACTATTTCCGAAGTTTATATTAAAGTCAGTCTAGCGTGCAATACGCTAAACAAACATAAACAGTTGTCCTACTGGGGGAAAACTTGGGGGCTTCTCCTCCTCTTTCTCCTTCCTTTCCTCTCCAAAATAGTTGTTCGCGGCTGTGGCTGGTGTTTCCCCTGCTGTTGTAGCGATGTGAAGCATATGACGTGGGTCGTCCTGCAGTGTCGGTGGTTTTCTCGCAAAATAGTTGGAATTTTTGTTAAACATTGCGAAATGTTTTAAAATCCAAACTATTTCCGAAGTGTATATTTCAAGTCTGTCTAGCGTGCAATACGCTAAACGAACATAAAGAGTTGTTCTACTGGGGGACAAATAGGAGGCTCCTCCTCCTCTTTCTCCTTCCTTTCCTCTCCAAAATAGTTGTTCGCGGCTGTGGCTGGTGTTTCCCCTGCTGTTGTAGCGATGTGAAGCAGATGGCGTGGGGCGTCCTGCTGAGACCATGGTTTTCTCGCAAAATAGTTTGAATTTTGTTAAACATTGCGATATGTTTTAATATTCCAACTATTTCCGATGTGTATATTTCAAGTCAGTCTAGCGTGCAATACGCTAAACGAACATAAAGAGTTGTTCTACTGGGGGACAAATAGGAGGCTCCTCCTCCTCTTTCTCCTTCCTTTCCTCTCCAAAATAGTTGTTCGCGGCTGTGGCTGGTGTTTCCCCTGCTGTTGTAGCGATGTGAAGCATATGACGGGGGTCGTCCTGCTGAGTCCGTGGTTTTCTCGCAAAATAGTTTGAATTTTTGTTAAACATTGCGATATGTTTTAAAATCCCAACTATTTCCGAAGTTTATATTAAAGTCAGTCTAGCGTGCAATACGCTAAACAAACATAAACAGTTGTCCTACTGGGGGAAAACTTGGGGGCTTCTCCTCCTCTTTCTCCTTCCTTTCCTCTCCAAAATAGTTGTTCGCGGCTGTGGCTGGTGTTTCCCCTGCTGTTGTAGCGATGTGAAGCAGATGGCGTGGGGCGTCCTGCAGAGTCCGTGGTTTTCTCGCAAAATAGTTGGAATTTTTGTTAAACATTGCGATATGTTTTAAAATCCCAACTATTTCCGAAGTTTATATTAAAGTCTGTCTAGCGTGCAATACGCTAAACAAACATAAACAGTTGTCCTACTGGGGGAAAACTTGGGGGCTTCTCCTCCTCTTTCTCCATCCTTTCCTCTCCAAAATAGTTGTTCGCGGCTGTGGCTGGTGTTTCCCCTGCTGTTGTAGCGATGTGAAGCAGATGGCGTGGGGCGTCCTGCAGAGTCCGTGCTTTTCTCGCAAAATAGTTTGAATTTTTGTTAAACATTGCGATATGTTTTAAAATCCCAACTATATCCGAAGTGTATATTTCAAGTCAGTCTAGGGTGCAATACGCTAAACGAACATAAAGATTTGTTCTACTGGGGGACAAATAGGAGGCTCCTCCTCCTCTTTCTCCTTCCTTTCCTCTCCAAAATAGTTGTTCGCGGCTGTGGCTGGTGTTTCCCCTGCTGTTGTAGCGATGTGAAGCATATGACGTGGGTCGTCCTGCTGAGTCCGTGGTTTTCTCGCAAAATAGTTTGAATTTTTGTTAAACATTGCGATATGTTTTAAAATCCCAACTATTTCCGAAGTTTATATTAAAGTCAGTCTAGCGTGCAATACGCTAAACAAACATAAACAGTTGTCCTACTGGGGGAAAACTTGGGGGCTTCTCCACCTCTTTCTCCTTCCATTCCTCTCCAAAATAGTTGTTCGCGGCTGTGGCTGGTGTTTCCCCTGCTGTTGTAGCGATGTGAAGCAGATGGCGTGGGGCGTCCTGCAGAGTCCGTGGTTTTCTCGCAAAATAGTTTGAATTTTTGTTAAACATTGCGATATGTTTTAAAATCCCAACTATATCCGAAGTGTATATTTCAAGTCTGTCTAGCGTGCAATACGCTAAACGAACATAAAGAGTTGTTCTACTGGGGGACAACTAGGTGGCTCCTCCTCCTCTTTCTCCTTCCTTTCCTCTCCAAAATAGTTGTTCGCGGCTGTGGCTGGTGTTTCCCCTGCTGTTGTAGCGATGTGAAGCATATGACGTGGGTCGTCCTGCTGAGTCCGTGGTTTTCTCGCAAAATAGTTGGAATTTTTGTTAAACATTGCGATATGTTATTAATCCCAACTGATTTTTCGAAGTTTATATTAAAGTCTGTCTAGCGTGCAATACGCTAAACAAACATAAACAGTTGTCCTACTGGGGGACAACTTGAGGGCTTCTCCTCCTCTTTCTCCTTCCTTTCCTCTCCAAAACAGTTATTCGCGGCTGTGGCTGGTGTTTCCCCTGCTGTTGTAGCGATGTGTAGCATATGACGTGGGTCGTCCTGCTGAGTCCGTGGTTTTCTCGCAAAATAATTTGAATTTTTGTTAAACATTGCGATATGTTTTAAAATCCCAACTATTTCCGAAGTTTATATTAAAATCTGTCTAGCGTGCAATACGCTAAACAAACATAAACAGTTGTCCTACTGGGGGACACCTTGGGGGCTCCTCCTCCTTTTTCTCCTTGCTTCCCTCCCCAAAATAGTTGTTCGCGGCTGTGGCTGGTGTTTCCCCTGCTGTTGTAGCGATGTGAAACAGATGGCGTGGGGCGTCCTGCAGAGTCCGTGGTTTTCTCGCAAAATAGTTGGAATTTTTGTTAAACATTGCGATATGTTTTTAATCCCAACTGTTTCCGAAGTTTATATTAAAGTCTGTCTAGCGTGCAATACGCTAAACAAACATAAACAGTTGTCCTACTGGGGGACAACTTGAGGGCTTCTCCTCCTCTTTCTCCTTCCTTTCCTCTCTAAAACAGTTGTTCGCGGCTGTGGCTGGTGTTTCCCTTGCTGTTGTAGCGATGTGAAACAGATGGCGTGGGGCGTCCTGCAGAGTCCGTGGTTTTCTCGCAAAATAGTTGGAATTTTTGTTAAACATTGCGATATGTTTTAAAATCCCAACTATTTCCGAAGTTTATATTAAAGTCTGTCTAGCGTGCAATACGCTAAACAAACATAAACAGTTGTCCTACTGGGGGAAAACTTGGGGGCTTCTCCTCCTCTTTCTCCTTCTTTCCTCTCCAAAATAGTTGTTCGCGGCTGTGGCTGGTGTTTCCCCTGCTGTTGTAGCGATGTGAAGCAGATGGCGTGGGGCGTCCTGCAGAGTCCGTGGTTTTCTCGCAAAATAATTTGAATTTTTGTTAAACATTGCGATATGTTTTAAAATCCCAACTATTTCCGAAGTTTATATTAAAGTCTGTCTAGCGTGCAATACGCTAAACAAACATTAACAGTTGTCCTACTGGGGGAAAACTTGGGGGCTTCTCCTCCTCTTTCTCCTTCCTTTCCTCTCCAAAATAGTTGTTCGCGGCTGTGGCTGGTGTTTCCCCTGCTGTTGTAGCGATTTGAAGCAGACGGCGTGGGGCGTCCTGCAGTGTCGGTGCTTTTCTCGCAAAATAGTTTGAATTTTTGTTAAACATTGCGAAATGTTTTAAAATCCCAACTATTTCCGAAGTGTATATCAAGTCTGTCTAGCGTACAATACGCTAAACGAACATAAACAGTTGTTCTACTGGGGGACAAATAGGTGGCTCCTCCTCCTCTTTCTCCTTCCTTTCCTCTCCAAAATAGTTGTTCGCGGCTGTGGCTGGTGTTCCCCCTGCTGTTGTAGCGATGTGAAGCAGATGGCGTGGGGCGTCCTGCTGAGACCGTGGTTTTCTCGCAAAATAGTTTGAATTTTTGTTAAACATTGCGATATGTTTTAATATTCCAACTATTTCCGATGTGTATATTTCAAGTCAGTCTAGCGTTCAATACGCTAAACGAACATAAAAAGTTGTTCTACTGGGGGACAACTAGGTGGCTCCTCCTCCTCTTTCTCCTTCCTTTCCTCTCCAAAATAGTTGTTCGCGGCTGTGGCTGGTGTTTCCCCTGCTGTTGTAGCGATGTGAAGCAGATGGCGTGGGGCGTCCTGCAGAGTCCGTGGTTTTCTCGCAAAATAGTTGGAATTTTTGTTAAACATTGCGATATGTTTTAAAATCCCAACTATTTCCGAAGTTTATATTAAAGTCTGTCTAGCGTGCAATACGCTAAACAAACATAAACAGTTGTCCTACTGGGGGAAAACTTGGGGGCTTCTCCTCCTCTTTCTCCTTCTTTCCTCTCCAAAATAGTTGTTCGCGGCTGTGGCTGGTGTTTCCCTTGCTGTTGTAGCGATGTGAAACAGATGGCGTGGGGCGTCCTGCAGAGTCCGTGGTTTTCTCGCAAAATAGTTGGAATTTTTGTTAAACATTGCGATATGTTTTAAAATCCCAACTATTTCCGAAGTTTATATTAAAGTCTGTCTAGCGTGCAATACGCTAAACAAACATAAACAGTTGTCCTACTGGGGGAAAACTTGGGGGCTTCTCCTCCTCTTTCTCCTTCTTTCCTCTCCAAAATAGTTGTTCGCGGCTGTGGCTGGTGTTTCCCCTGCTGTTGTAGCGATGTGAAGCAGATGGCGTGGGGCGTCCTGCAGAGTCCGTGGTTTTCTCGCAAAATAATTTGAATTTTTGTTAAACATTGCGATATGTTTTAAAATCCCAACTATTTCCGAAGTTTATATTAAAGTCTGTCTAGCGTGCAATACGCTAAACAAACATAAACAGTTGTCCTACTGGGGGAAAACTTGGGGGCTTCTCCTCCTCTTTCTCCTTCCTTTCCTCTCCAAAATAGTTGTTCGCGGCTGTGGCTGGTGTTTCCCCTGCTGTTGTAGCGATTTGAAGCAGACGGCGTGGGGCGTCCTGCAGTGTCGGTGCTTTTCTCGCAAAATAGTTTGAATTTTTGTTAAACATTGCGAAATGTTTTAAAATCCCAACTATTTCCGAAGTGTATATCAAGTCTGTCTAGCGTACAATACGCTAAACGAACATAAACAGTTGTTCTACTGGGGGACAAATAGGTGGCTCCTCCTCCTCTTTCTCCTTCCTTTCCTCTCCAAAATAGTTGTTCGCGGCTGTGGCTGGTGTTCCCCCTGCTGTTGTAGCGATGTGAAGCAGATGGCGTGGGGCGTCCTGCTGAGACCGTGGTTTTCTCGCAAAATAGTTTGAATTTTTGTTAAACATTGCGATATGTTTTAATATTCCAACTATTTCCGATGTGTATATTTCAAGTCAGTCTAGCGTTCAATACGCTAAACGAACATAAAAAGTTGTTCTACTGGGGGACAACTAGGTGGCTCCTCCTCCTCTTTCTCCTTCCTTTCCTCTCCAAAATAGTTGTTCGCGGCTGTGGCTGGTGTTTCCCCTGCTGTTGTAGCGATGTGAAGCAGATGGCGTGGGGCGTCCTGCAGAGTCCGTGGTTTTCTCGCAAAATAGTTTGAATTTTTGTTAAACATTGCGATATGTTTTAAAATCTCAACTATATCCGAAGTGTATATTTCAAGTCTGTCTAGCGTTCAATACGCTAAACGAACATACAGAGTTGTTCTACTGGGGGGACAACTAGGTGGCTCCTCCTCCTCTTTCCCCTTCCTTTCCTCTCCTAAATAGTTGTTCGCGGCTGTGGCTGGTGTTTCCCCTGCTGTTGTAGCGATGTGAAGCATATGACGTGGGTCGTCCTGCTGAGTCCGTGGTTTTCTCGCAAAATAGTTGGAATTTTTGTTAAACATTGCGATATGTTTTTAATCCCAACTGATTTTTCGAAGTTTATATTAAAGTCTGTCTAGCGTGCAATACGCTAAACAAACATAAACAGTTGTCCTACTGGGGGACAACTTGAGGGCTTCTCCTCCTCTTTCTCCTTCCTTTCCTCTCCAAAACAGTTATTCGCGGCTGTGGCTGGTGTTTCCCCTGCTGTTGTAGCGATGTGTAGCATATGACGTGGGTCGTCCTGCTGAGTCCGTGGTTTTCTCGCAAAATAATTTGAATTTTTGTTAAACATTGCGATATGTTTTAAAATCCCAACTATTTCCGAAGTTTATATTAAAATCTGTCTAGCGTGCAATACGCTAAACAAACATAAACAGTTGTCCTACTGGGGGACACCTTGGGGGCTCCTCCTCCTTTTTCTCCTTGCTTCCCTCCCCAAAATAGTTGTTCGCGGCTGTGGCTGGTGTTTCCCCTGCTGTTGTAGCGATGTGAAACAGATGGCGTGGGGCGTCCTGCAGAGTCCGTGGTTTTCTCGCAAAATAGTTGGAATTTTTGTTAAACATTGCGATATGTTTTTAATCCCAACTGTTTCCGAAGTTTATATTAAAGTCTGTCTAGCGTGCAATACGCTAAACAAACATAAACAGTTGTCCTACTGGGGGACAACTTGAGGGCTTCTCCTCCTCTTTCTCCTTCCTTTCCTCTCTAAAACAGTTGTTCGCGGCTGTGGCTGGTGTTTCCCTTGCTGTTGTAGCGATGTGAAACAGATGGCGTGGGGCGTCCTGCAGAGTCCGTGGTTTTCTCGCAAAATAGTTGGAATTTTTGTTAAACATTGCGATATGTTTTAAAATCCCAACTATTTCCGAAGTTTATATTAAAGTCTGTCTAGCGTGCAATACGCTAAACAAACATAAACAGTTGTCCTACTGGGGGAAAACTTGGGGGCTTCTCCTCCTCTTTCTCCTTCTTTCCTCTCCAAAATAGTTGTTCGCGGCTGTGGCTGGTGTTTCCCCTGCTGTTGTAGCGATGTGAAGCAGATGGCGTGGGGCGTCCTGCAGAGTCCGTGGTTTTCTCGCAAAATAATTTGAATTTTTGTTAAACATTGCGATATGTTTTAAAATCCCAACTATTTCCGAAGTTTATATTAAAGTCTGTCTAGCGTGCAATACGCTAAACAAACATTAACAGTTGTCCTACTGGGGGAAAACTTGGGGGCTTCTCCTCCTCTTTCTCCTTCCTTTCCTCTCCAAAATAGTTGTTCGCGGCTGTGGCTGGTGTTTCCCCTGCTGTTGTAGCGATTTGAAGCAGACGGCGTGGGGCGTCCTGCAGTGTCGGTGCTTTTCTCGCAAAATAGTTTGAATTTTTGTTAAACATTGCGAAATGTTTTAAAATCCCAACTATTTCCGAAGTGTATATCAAGTCTGTCTAGCGTACAATACGCTAAACGAACATAAACAGTTGTTCTACTGGGGGACAAATAGGTGGCTCCTCCTCCTCTTTCTCCTTCCTTTCCTCTCCAAAATAGTTGTTCGCGGCTGTGGCTGGTGTTCCCCCTGCTGTTGTAGCGATGTGAAGCAGATGGCGTGGGGCGTCCTGCTGAGACCGTGGTTTTCTCGCAAAATAGTTTGAATTTTTGTTAAACATTGCGATATGTTTTAATATTCCAACTATTTCCGATGTGTATATTTCAAGTCAGTCTAGCGTTCAATACGCTAAACGAACATAAAAAGTTGTTCTACTGGGGGACAACTAGGTGGCTCCTCCTCCTCTTTCTCCTTCCTTTCCTCTCCAAAATAGTTGTTCGCGGCTGTGGCTGGTGTTTCCCCTGCTGTTGTAGCGATGTGAAGCAGATGGCGTGGGGCGTCCTGCAGAGTCCGTGGTTTTCTCGCAAAATAGTTGGAATTTTTGTTAAACATTGCGATATGTTTTAAAATCCCAACTATTTCCGAAGTTTATATTAAAGTCTGTCTAGCGTGCAATACGCTAAACAAACATAAACAGTTGTCCTACTGGGGGAAAACTTGGGGGCTTCTCCTCCTCTTTCTCCTTCTTTCCTCTCCAAAATAGTTGTTCGCGGCTGTGGCTGGTGTTTCCCTTGCTGTTGTAGCGATGTGAAACAGATGGCGTGGGGCGTCCTGCAGAGTCCGTGGTTTTCTCGCAAAATAGTTGGAATTTTTGTTAAACATTGCGATATGTTTTAAAATCCCAACTATTTCCGAAGTTTATATTAAAGTCTGTCTAGCGTGCAATACGCTAAACAAACATAAACAGTTGTCCTACTGGGGGAAAACTTGGGGGCTTCTCCTCCTCTTTCTCCTTCTTTCCTCTCCAAAATAGTTGTTCGCGGCTGTGGCTGGTGTTTCCCCTGCTGTTGTAGCGATGTGAAGCAGATGGCGTGGGGCGTCCTGCAGAGTCCGTGGTTTTCTCGCAAAATAATTTGAATTTTTGTTAAACATTGCGATATGTTTTAAAATCCCAACTATTTCCGAAGTTTATATTAAAGTCTGTCTAGCGTGCAATACGCTAAACAAACATAAACAGTTGTCCTACTGGGGGAAAACTTGGGGGCTTCTCCTCCTCTTTCTCCTTCCTTTCCTCTCCAAAATAGTTGTTCGCGGCTGTGGCTGGTGTTTCCCCTGCTGTTGTAGCGATTTGAAGCAGACGGCGTGGGGCGTCCTGCAGTGTCGGTGCTTTTCTCGCAAAATAGTTTGAATTTTTGTTAAACATTGCGAAATGTTTTAAAATCCCAACTATTTCCGAAGTGTATATCAAGTCTGTCTAGCGTACAATACGCTAAACGAACATAAAGAGTTGTTCTACTGGGGGACAAATAGGTGGCTCCTCCTCCTCTTTCTCCTTCCTTTCCTCTCCAAAATAGTTGTTCGCGGCTGTGGCTGGTGTTCCCCCTGCTGTTGTAGCGATGTGAAGCAGATGGCGTGGGGCGTCCTGCTGAGACCGTGGTTTTCTCGCAAAATAGTTTGAATTTTTGTTAAACATTGCGATATGTTTTAATATTCCAACTATTTCCGATGTGTATATTTCAAGTCAGTCTAGCGTTCAATACGCTAAACGAACATAAAAAGTTGTTCTACTGGGGGACAACTAGGTGGCTCCTCCTCCTCTTTCTCCTTCCTTTCCTCTCCAAAATAGTTGTTCGCGGCTGTGGCTGGTGTTTCCCCTGCTGTTGTAGCGATGTGAAGCAGATGGCGTGGGGCGTCCTGCAGAGTCCGTGGTTTTCTCGCAAAATAGTTTGAATTTTTGTTAAACATTGCGATATGTTTTAAAATCTCAACTATATCCGAAGTGTATATTTCAAGTCTGTCTAGCGTTCAATACGCTAAACGAACATACAGAGTTGTTCTACTGGGGGGACAACTAGGTGGCTCCTCCTCCTCTTTCCCCTTCCTTTCCTCTCCTAAATAGTTGTTCGCGGCTGTGGCTGGTGTTTCCCCTGCTGTTGTAGCGATGTGAAGCAGATGGCGTGGGGCGTCCTGCAGAGTCCGTGGTTTTCTCGCAAAATAGTTTGAATTTTTGTTAAACATTGCGATATGTTTTAAAATCTCAACTATATCCGAAGTGTATATTTCAAGTCTGTCTAGCGTTCAATACGCTAAACGAACATACAGAGTTGTTCTACTGGGGGGACAACTAGGTGGCTCCTCCTCCTCTTTCCCCTTCCTTTCCTCTCCTAAATAGTTGTTCGCGGCTGTGGCTGGTGTTTCCCCTGCTGTTGTAGCGATGTGAAGCATATGACGTGGGTCGTCCTGCTGAGTCCGTGGTTTTCTCGCAAAATAGTTGGAATTTTTGTTAAACATTGCGATATGTTTTTAATCCCAACTGATTTTTCGAAGTTTATATTAAAGTCTGTCTAGCGTGCAATACGCTAAACAAACATAAACAGTTGTCCTACTGGGGGACAACTTGAGGGCTTCTCCTCCTCTTTCTCCTTCCTTTCCTCTCCAAAACAGTTATTCGCGGCTGTGGCTGGTGTTTCCCCTGCTGTTGTAGCGATGTGTAGCATATGACGTGGGTCGTCCTGCTGAGTCCGTGGTTTTCTCGCAAAATAATTTGAATTTTTGTTAAACATTGCGATATGTTTTAAAATCCCAACTATTTCCGAAGTTTATATTAAAATCTGTCTAGCGTGCAATACGCTAAACAAACATAAACAGTTGTCCTACTGGGGGACACCTTGGGGGCTCCTCCTCCTTTTTCTCCTTGCTTCCCTCCCCAAAATAGTTGTTCGCGGCTGTGGCTGGTGTTTCCCCTGCTGTTGTAGCGATGTGAAACAGATGGCGTGGGGCGTCCTGCTGAGACCGTGGTTTTCTCGCAAAATAGTTGGAATTTTTGTTAAACATTGCGATATGTTTTTAATCCCAACTGTTTCCGAAGTTTATATTAAAGTCTGTCTAGCGTGCAATACGCTAAACAAACATAAACAGTTGTCCTACTGGGGGACAACTTGAGGGCTTCTCCTCCTCTTTCTCCTTCCTTTCCTCTCTAAAACAGTTGTTCGCGGCTGTGGCTGGTGTTTCCCTTGCTGTTGTAGCGATGTGAAACAGATGGCGTGGGGCGTCCTGCAGAGTCCGTGGTTTTCTCGCAAAATAGTTGGAATTTTTGTTAAACATTGCGATATGTTTTAAAATCCCAACTATTTCCGAAGTTTATATTAAAGTCTGTCTAGCGTGCAATACGCTAAACAAACATAAACAGTTGTCCTACTGGGGGAAAACTTGGGGGCTTCTCCTCCTCTTTCTCCTTCTTTCCTCTCCAAAATAGTTGTTCGCGGCTGTGGCTGGTGTTTCCCCTGCTGTTGTAGCGATGTGAAGCAGATGGCGTGGGGCGTCCTGCAGTCCGTGGTTTTCTCGCAAAATAATTTGAATTTTTGTTAAACATTGCGATATGTTTTAAAATCCCAACTATTTCCGAAGTTTATATTAAAGTCTGTCTAGCGTGCAATACGCTAAACAAACATTAACAGTTGTCCTACTGGGGGAAAACTTGGGGGCTTCTCCTCCTCTTTCTCCTTCCTTTCCTCTCCAAAATAGTTGTTCGCGGCTGTGGCTGGTGTTTCCCCTGCTGTTGTAGCGATTTGAAGCAGACGGCGTGGGGCGTCCTGCAGTGTCGGTGCTTTTCTCGCAAAATAGTTTGAATTTTTGTTAAACATTGCGAAATGTTTTAAAATCCCAACTATTTCCGAAGTGTATATCAAGTCTGTCTAGCGTACAATACGCTAAACGAACATAAACAGTTGTTCTACTGGGGGACAAATAGGTGGCTCCTCCTCCTCTTTCTCCTTCCTTTCCTCTCCAAAATAGTTGTTCGCGGCTGTGGCTGGTGTTCCCCCTGCTGTTGTAGCGATGTGAAGCAGATGGCGTGGGGCGTCCTGCTGAGACCGTGGTTTTCTCGCAAAATAGTTTGAATTTTTGTTAAACATTGCGATATGTTTTAATATTCCAACTATTTCCGATGTGTATATTTCAAGTCAGTCTAGCGTTCAATACGCTAAACGAACATAAAAAGTTGTTCTACTGGGGGACAACTAGGTGGCTCCTCCTCCTCTTTCTCCTTCCTTTCCTCTCCAAAATAGTTGTTCGCGGCTGTGGCTGGTGTTTCCCCTGCTGTTGTAGCGATGTGAAGCAGATGGCGTGGGGCGTCCTGCAGAGTCCGTGGTTTTCTCGCAAAATAGTTGGAATTTTTGTTAAACATTGCGATATGTTTTAAAATCCCAACTATTTCCGAAGTTTATATTAAAGTCTGTCTAGCGTGCAATACGCTAAACAAACATAAACAGTTGTCCTACTGGGGGAAAACTTGGGGGCTTCTCCTCCTCTTTCTCCTTCTTTCCTCTCCAAAATAGTTGTTCGCGGCTGTGGCTGGTGTTTCCCTTGCTGTTGTAGCGATGTGAAACAGATGGCGTGGGGCGTCCTGCAGAGTCCGTGGTTTTCTCGCAAAATAGTTGGAATTTTTGTTAAACATTGCGATATGTTTTAAAATCCCAACTATTTCCGAAGTTTATATTAAAGTCTGTCTAGCGTGCAATACGCTAAACAAACATAAACAGTTGTCCTACTGGGGGAAAACTTGGGGGCTTCTCCTCCTCTTTCTCCTTCTTTCCTCTCCAAAATAGTTGTTCGCGGCTGTGGCTGGTGTTTCCCCTGCTGTTGTAGCGATGTGAAGCAGATGGCGTGGGGCGTCCTGCAGAGTCCGTGGTTTTCTCGCAAAATAATTTGAATTTTTGTTAAACATTGCGATATGTTTTAAAATCCCAACTATTTCCGAAGTTTATATTAAAGTCTGTCTAGCGTGCAATACGCTAAACAAACATAAACAGTTGTCCTACTGGGGGAAAACTTGGGGGCTTCTCCTCCTCTTTCTCCTTCCTTTCCTCTCCAAAATAGTTGTTCGCGGCTGTGGCTGGTGTTTCCCCTGCTGTTGTAGCGATTTGAAGCAGACGGCGTGGGGCGTCCTGCAGTGTCGGTGCTTTTCTCGCAAAATAGTTTGAATTTTTGTTAAACATTGCGAAATGTTTTAAAATCCCAACTATTTCCGAAGTGTATATCAAGTCTGTCTAGCGTACAATACGCTAAACGAACATAAACAGTTGTTCTACTGGGGGACAAATAGGTGGCTCCTCCTCCTCTTTCTCCTTCCTTTCCTCTCCAAAATAGTTGTTCGCGGCTGTGGCTGGTGTTCCCCCTGCTGTTGTAGCGATGTGAAGCAGATGGCGTGGGGCGTCCTGCTGAGACCGTGGTTTTCTCGCAAAATAGTTTGAATTTTTGTTAAACATTGCGATATGTTTTAATATTCCAACTATTTCCGATGTGTATATTTCAAGTCAGTCTAGCGTTCAATACGCTAAACGAACATAAAAAGTTGTTCTACTGGGGGACAACTAGGTGGCTCCTCCTCCTCTTTCTCCTTCCTTTCCTCTCCAAAATAGTTGTTCGCGGCTGTGGCTGGTGTTTCCCCTGCTGTTGTAGCGATGTGAAGCAGATGGCGTGGGGCGTCCTGCAGAGTCCGTGGTTTTCTCGCAAAATAGTTGGAATTTTTGTTAAACATTGCGATATGTTTTAAAATCCCAACTATTTCCGAAGTTTATATTAAAGTCTGTCTAGCGTGCAATACGCTAAACAAACATAAACAGTTGTCCTACTGGGGGAAAACTTGGGGGCTTCTCCTCCTCTTTCTCCTTCTTTCCTCTCCAAAATAGTTGTTCGCGGCTGTGGCTGGTGTTTCCCTTGCTGTTGTAGCGATGTGAAACAGATGGCGTGGGGCGTCCTGCAGAGTCCGTGGTTTTCTCGCAAAATAGTTGGAATTTTTGTTAAACATTGCGATATGTTTTAAAATCCCAACTATTTCCGAAGTTTATATTAAAGTCTGTCTAGCGTGCAATACGCTAAACAAACATAAACAGTTGTCCTACTGGGGGAAAACTTGGGGGCTTCTCCTCCTCTTTCTCCATCCTTTCCTCTCCAAAATAGTTGTTCGCGGCTGTGGCTGGTGTTTCCCCTGCTGTTGTAGCGATGTGAAGCAGATGGCGTGGGGCGTCCTGCAGAGTCCGTGCTTTTCTCGCAAAATAGTTTGAATTTTTGTTAAACATTGCGATATGTTTTAAAATCCCAACTATATCCGAAGTGTATATTTCAAGTCAGTCTAGGGTGCAATACGCTAAACGAACATAAAGATTTGTTCTACTGGGGGACAAATAGGAGGCTCCTCCTCCTCTTTCTCCTTCCTTTCCTCTCCAAAATAGTTGTTCGCGGCTGTGGCTGGTGTTTCCCCTGCTGTTGTAGCGATGTGAAGCATATGACGTGGGTCGTCCTGCTGAGTCCGTGGTTTTCTCGCAAAATAGTTTGAATTTTTGTTAAACATTGCGATATGTTTTAAAATCCCAACTATTTCCGAAGTTTATATTAAAGTCAGTCTAGCGTGCAATACGCTAAACAAACATAAACAGTTGTCCTACTGGGGGAAAACTTGGGGGCTTCTCCACCTCTTTCTCCTTCCATTCCTCTCCAAAATAGTTGTTCGCGGCTGTGGCTGGTGTTTCCCCTGCTGTTGTAGCGATGTGAAGCAGATGGCGTGGGGCGTCCTGCAGAGTCCGTGGTTTTCTCGCAAAATAGTTTGAATTTTTGTTAAACATTGCGATATGTTTTAAAATCCCAACTATATCCGAAGTGTATATTTCAAGTCTGTCTAGCGTGCAATACGCTAAACGAACATAAAGAGTTGTTCTACTGGGGGACAACTAGGTGGCTCCTCCTCCTCTTTCTCCTTCCTTTCCTCTCCAAAATAGTTGTTCGCGGCTGTGGCTGGTGTTTCCCCTGCTGTTGTAGCGATGTGAAGCATATGACGTGGGTCGTCCTGCTGAGTCCGTGGTTTTCTCGCAAAATAGTTGGAATTTTTGTTAAACATTGCGATATGTTTTTAATCCCAACTGATTTTTCGAAGTTTATATTAAAGTCTGTCTAGCGTGCAATACGCTAAACAAACATAAACAGTTGTCCTACTGGGGGACAACTTGAGGGCTTCTCCTCCTCTTTCTCCTTCCTTTCCTCTCCAAAACAGTTATTCGCGGCTGTGGCTGGTGTTTCCCCTGCTGTTGTAGCGATGTGTAGCATATGACGTGGGTCGTCCTGCTGAGTCCGTGGTTTTCTCGCAAAATAATTTGAATTTTTGTTAAACATTGCGATATGTTTTAAAATCCCAACTATTTCCGAAGTTTATATTAAAATCTGTCTAGCGTGCAATACGCTAAACAAACATAAACAGTTGTCCTACTGGGGGACACCTTGGGGGCTCCTCCTCCTTTTTCTCCTTGCTTCCCTCCCCAAAATAGTTGTTCGCGGCTGTGGCTGGTGTTTCCCCTGCTGTTGTAGCGATGTGAAACAGATGGCGTGGGGCGTCCTGCAGAGTCCGTGGTTTTCTCGCAAAATAGTTGGAATTTTTGTTAAACATTGCGATATGTTTTTAATCCCAACTGTTTCCGAAGTTTATATTAAAGTCTGTCTAGCGTGCAATACGCTAAACAAACATAAACAGTTGTCCTACTGGGGGACAACTTGAGGGCTTCTCCTCCTCTTTCTCCTTCCTTTCCTCTCTAAAACAGTTGTTCGCGGCTGTGGCTGGTGTTTCCCTTGCTGTTGTAGCGATGTGAAACAGATGGCGTGGGGCGTCCTGCAGAGTCCGTGGTTTTCTCGCAAAATAGTTGGAATTTTTGTTAAACATTGCGATATGTTTTAAAATCCCAACTATTTCCGAAGTTTATATTAAAGTCTGTCTAGCGTGCAATACGCTAAACAAACATAAACAGTTGTCCTACTGGGGGAAAACTTGGGGGCTTCTCCTCCTCTTTCTCCTTCTTTCCTCTCCAAAATAGTTGTTCGCGGCTGTGGCTGGTGTTTCCCCTGCTGTTGTAGCGATGTGAAGCAGATGGCGTGGGGCGTCCTGCAGAGTCCGTGGTTTTCTCGCAAAATAATTTGAATTTTTGTTAAACATTGCGATATGTTTTAAAATCCCAACTATTTCCGAAGTTTATATTAAAGTCTGTCTAGCGTGCAATACGCTAAACAAACATTAACAGTTGTCCTACTGGGGGAAAACTTGGGGGCTTCTCCTCCTCTTTCTCCTTCCTTTCCTCTCCAAAATAGTTGTTCGCGGCTGTGGCTGGTGTTTCCCCTGCTGTTGTAGCGATTTGAAGCAGACGGCGTGGGGCGTCCTGCAGTGTCGGTGCTTTTCTCGCAAAATAGTTTGAATTTTTGTTAAACATTGCGAAATGTTTTAAAATCCCAACTATTTCCGAAGTGTATATCAAGTCTGTCTAGCGTACAATACGCTAAACGAACATAAACAGTTGTTCTACTGGGGGACAAATAGGTGGCTCCTCCTCCTCTTTCTCCTTCCTTTCCTCTCCAAAATAGTTGTTCGCGGCTGTGGCTGGTGTTCCCCCTGCTGTTGTAGCGATGTGAAGCAGATGGCGTGGGGCGTCCTGCTGAGACCGTGGTTTTCTCGCAAAATAGTTTGAATTTTTGTTAAACATTGCGATATGTTTTAATATTCCAACTATTTCCGATGTGTATATTTCAAGTCAGTCTAGCGTTCAATACGCTAAACGAACATAAAAAGTTGTTCTACTGGGGGACAACTAGGTGGCTCCTCCTCCTCTTTCTCCTTCCTTTCCTCTCCAAAATAGTTGTTCGCGGCTGTGGCTGGTGTTTCCCCTGCTGTTGTAGCGATGTGAAGCAGATGGCGTGGGGCGTCCTGCAGAGTCCGTGGTTTTCTCGCAAAATAGTTGGAATTTTTGTTAAACATTGCGATATGTTTTAAAATCCCAACTATTTCCGAAGTTTATATTAAAGTCTGTCTAGCGTGCAATACGCTAAACAAACATAAACAGTTGTCCTACTGGGGGAAAACTTGGGGGCTTCTCCTCCTCTTTCTCCTTCTTTCCTCTCCAAAATAGTTGTTCGCGGCTGTGGCTGGTGTTTCCCTTGCTGTTGTAGCGATGTGAAACAGATGGCGTGGGGCGTCCTGCAGAGTCCGTGGTTTTCTCGCAAAATAGTTGGAATTTTTGTTAAACATTGCGATATGTTTTAAAATCCCAACTATTTCCGAAGTTTATATTAAAGTCTGTCTAGCGTGCAATACGCTAAACAAACATAAACAGTTGTCCTACTGGGGGAAAACTTGGGGGCTTCTCCTCCTCTTTCTCCTTCTTTCCTCTCCAAAATAGTTGTTCGCGGCTGTGGCTGGTGTTTCCCCTGCTGTTGTAGCGATGTGAAGCAGATGGCGTGGGGCGTCCTGCAGAGTCCGTGGTTTTCTCGCAAAATAATTTGAATTTTTGTTAAACATTGCGATATGTTTTAAAATCCCAACTATTTCCGAAGTTTATATTAAAGTCTGTCTAGCGTGCAATACGCTAAACAAACATAAACAGTTGTCCTACTGGGGGAAAACTTGGGGGCTTCTCCTCCTCTTTCTCCTTCCTTTCCTCTCCAAAATAGTTGTTCGCGGCTGTGGCTGGTGTTTCCCCTGCTGTTGTAGCGATTTGAAGCAGACGGCGTGGGGCGTCCTGCAGTGTCGGTGCTTTTCTCGCAAAATAGTTTGAATTTTTGTTAAACATTGCGAAATGTTTTAAAATCCCAACTATTTCCGAAGTGTATATCAAGTCTGTCTAGCGTACAATACGCTAAACGAACATAAACAGTTGTTCTACTGGGGGACAAATAGGTGGCTCCTCCTCCTCTTTCTCCTTCCTTTCCTCTCCAAAATAGTTGTTCGCGGCTGTGGCTGGTGTTCCCCCTGCTGTTGTAGCGATGTGAAGCAGATGGCGTGGGGCGTCCTGCTGAGACCGTGGTTTTCTCGCAAAATAGTTTGAATTTTTGTTAAACATTGCGATATGTTTTAATATTCCAACTATTTCCGATGTGTATATTTCAAGTCAGTCTAGCGTTCAATACGCTAAACGAACATAAAAAGTTGTTCTACTGGGGGACAACTAGGTGGCTCCTCCTCCTCTTTCTCCTTCCTTTCCTCTCCAAAATAGTTGTTCGCGGCTGTGGCTGGTGTTTCCCCTGCTGTTGTAGCGATGTGAAGCAGATGGCGTGGGGCGTCCTGCAGAGTCCGTGGTTTTCTCGCAAAATAGTTGGAATTTTTGTTAAACATTGCGATATGTTTTAAAATCCCAACTATTTCCGAAGTTTATATTAAAGTCTGTCTAGCGTGCAATACGCTAAACAAACATAAACAGTTGTCCTACTGGGGGAAAACTTGGGGGCTTCTCCTCCTCTTTCTCCTTCTTTCCTCTCCAAAATAGTTGTTCGCGGCTGTGGCTGGTGTTTCCCTTGCTGTTGTAGCGATGTGAAACAGATGGCGTGGGGCGTCCTGCAGAGTCCGTGGTTTTCTCGCAAAATAGTTGGAATTTTTGTTAAACATTGCGATATGTTTTAAAATCCCAACTATTTCCGAAGTTTATATTAAAGTCTGTCTAGCGTGCAATACGCTAAACAAACATAAACAGTTGTCCTACTGGGGGAAAACTTGGGGGCTTCTCCTCCTCTTTCTCCTTCTTTCCTCTCCAAAATAGTTGTTCGCGGCTGTGGCTGGTGTTTCCCCTGCTGTTGTAGCGATGTGAAGCAGATGGCGTGGGGCGTCCTGCAGAGTCCGTGGTTTTCTCGCAAAATAATTTGAATTTTTGTTAAACATTGCGATATGTTTTAAAATCCCAACTATTTCCGAAGTTTATATTAAAGTCTGTCTAGCGTGCAATACGCTAAACAAACATAAACAGTTGTCCTACTGGGGGAAAACTTGGGGGCTTCTCCTCCTCTTTCTCCTTCCTTTCCTCTCCAAAATAGTTGTTCGCGGCTGTGGCTGGTGTTTCCCCTGCTGTTGTAGCGATTTGAAGCAGACGGCGTGGGGCGTCCTGCAGTGTCGGTGCTTTTCTCGCAAAATAGTTTGAATTTTTGTTAAACATTGCGAAATGTTTTAAAATCCCAACTATTTCCGAAGTGTATATCAAGTCTGTCTAGCGTACAATACGCTAAACGAACATAAACAGTTGTTCTACTGGGGGACAAATAGGTGGCTCCTCCTCCTCTTTCTCCTTCCTTTCCTCTCCAAAATAGTTGTTCGCGGCTGTGGCTGGTGTTCCCCCTGCTGTTGTAGCGATGTGAAGCAGATGGCGTGGGGCGTCCTGCTGAGACCGTGGTTTTCTCGCAAAATAGTTTGAATTTTTGTTAAACATTGCGATATGTTTTAATATTCCAACTATTTCCGATGTGTATATTTCAAGTCAGTCTAGCGTTCAATACGCTAAACGAACATAAAAAGTTGTTCTACTGGGGGACAACTAGGTGGCTCCTCCTCCTCTTTCTCCTTCCTTTCCTCTCCAAAATAGTTGTTCGCGGCTGTGGCTGGTGTTTCCCCTGCTGTTGTAGCGATGTGAAGCAGATGGCGTGGGGCGTCCTGCAGAGTCCGTGGTTTTCTCGCAAAATAGTTTGAATTTTTGTTAAACATTGCGATATGTTTTAAAATCTCAACTATATCCGAAGTGTATATTTCAAGTCTGTCTAGCGTTCAATACGCTAAACGAACATACAGAGTTGTTCTACTGGGGGGACAACTAGGTGGCTCCTCCTCCTCTTTCCCCTTCCTTTCCTCTCCTAAATAGTTGTTCGCGGCTGTGGCTGGTGTTTCCCCTGCTGTTGTAGCGATGTGAAGCATATGACGTGGGTCGTCCTGCTGAGTCCGTGGTTTTCTCGCAAAATAGTTGGAATTTTTGTTAAACATTGCGATATGTTTTTAATCCCAACTGATTTTTCGAAGTTTATATTAAAGTCTGTCTAGCGTGCAATACGCTAAACAAACATAAACAGTTGTCCTACTGGGGGACAACTTGAGGGCTTCTCCTCCTCTTTCTCCTTCCTTTCCTCTCCAAAACAGTTATTCGCGGCTGTGGCTGGTGTTTCCCCTGCTGTTGTAGCGATGTGTAGCATATGACGTGGGTCGTCCTGCTGAGTCCGTGGTTTTCTCGCAAAATAATTTGAATTTTTGTTAAACATTGCGATATGTTTTAAAATCCCAACTATTTCCGAAGTTTATATTAAAATCTGTCTAGCGTGCAATACGCTAAACAAACATAAACAGTTGTCCTACTGGGGGACACCTTGGGGGCTCCTCCTCCTTTTTCTCCTTGCTTCCCTCCCCAAAATAGTTGTTCGCGGCTGTGGCTGGTGTTTCCCCTGCTGTTGTAGCGATGTGAAACAGATGGCGTGGGGCGTCCTGCAGAGTCCGTGGTTTTCTCGCAAAATAGTTGGAATTTTTGTTAAACATTGCGATATGTTTTTAATCCCAACTGTTTCCGAAGTTTATATTAAAGTCTGTCTAGCGTGCAATACGCTAAACAAACATAAACAGTTGTCCTACTGGGGGACAACTTGAGGGCTTCTCCTCCTCTTTCTCCTTCCTTTCCTCTCTAAAACAGTTGTTCGCGGCTGTGGCTGGTGTTTCCCTTGCTGTTGTAGCGATGTGAAACAGATGGCGTGGGGCGTCCTGCAGAGTCCGTGGTTTTCTCGCAAAATAGTTGGAATTTTTGTTAAACATTGCGATATGTTTTAAAATCCCAACTATTTCCGAAGTTTATATTAAAGTCTGTCTAGCGTGCAATACGCTAAACAAACATAAACAGTTGTCCTACTGGGGGAAAACTTGGGGGCTTCTCCTCCTCTTTCTCCTTCTTTCCTCTCCAAAATAGTTGTTCGCGGCTGTGGCTGGTGTTTCCCCTGCTGTTGTAGCGATGTGAAGCAGATGGCGTGGGGCGTCCTGCAGAGTCCGTGGTTTTCTCGCAAAATAATTTGAATTTTTGTTAAACATTGCGATATGTTTTAAAATCCCAACTATTTCCGAAGTTTATATTAAAGTCTGTCTAGCGTGCAATACGCTAAACAAACATTAACAGTTGTCCTACTGGGGGAAAACTTGGGGGCTTCTCCTCCTCTTTCTCCTTCCTTTCCTCTCCAAAATAGTTGTTCGCGGCTGTGGCTGGTGTTTCCCCTGCTGTTGTAGCGATTTGAAGCAGACGGCGTGGGGCGTCCTGCAGTGTCGGTGCTTTTCTCGCAAAATAGTTTGAATTTTTGTTAAACATTGCGAAATGTTTTAAAATCCCAACTATTTCCGAAGTGTATATCAAGTCTGTCTAGCGTACAATACGCTAAACGAACATAAACAGTTGTTCTACTGGGGGACAAATAGGTGGCTCCTCCTCCTCTTTCTCCTTCCTTTCCTCTCCAAAATAGTTGTTCGCGGCTGTGGCTGGTGTTCCCCCTGCTGTTGTAGCGATGTGAAGCAGATGGCGTGGGGCGTCCTGCTGAGACCGTGGTTTTCTCGCAAAATAGTTTGAATTTTTGTTAAACATTGCGATATGTTTTAATATTCCAACTATTTCCGATGTGTATATTTCAAGTCAGTCTAGCGTTCAATACGCTAAACGAACATAAAAAGTTGTTCTACTGGGGGACAACTAGGTGGCTCCTCCTCCTCTTTCTCCTTCCTTTCCTCTCCAAAATAGTTGTTCGCGGCTGTGGCTGGTGTTTCCCCTGCTGTTGTAGCGATGTGAAGCAGATGGCGTGGGGCGTCCTGCAGAGTCCGTGGTTTTCTCGCAAAATAATTTGAATTTTTGTTAAACATTGCGATATGTTTTAAAATCCCAACTATTTCCGAAGTTTATATTAAAGTCTGTCTAGCGTGCAATACGCTAAACAAACATTAACAGTTGTCCTACTGGGGGAAAACTTGGGGGCTTCTCCTCCTCTTTCTCCTTCCTTTCCTCTCCAAAATAGTTGTTCGCGGCTGTGGCTGGTGTTTCCCCTGCTGTTGTAGCGATTTGAAGCAGACGGCGTGGGGCGTCCTGCAGTGTCGGTGCTTTTCTCGCAAAATAGTTTGAATTTTTGTTAAACATTGCGAAATGTTTTAAAATCCCAACTATTTCCGAAGTGTATATCAAGTCTGTCTAGCGTACAATACGCTAAACGAACATAAACAGTTGTTCTACTGGGGGACAAATAGGTGGCTCCTCCTCCTCTTTCTCCTTCCTTTCCTCTCCAAAATAGTTGTTCGCGGCTGTGGCTGGTGTTCCCCCTGCTGTTGTAGCGATGTGAAGCAGATGGCGTGGGGCGTCCTGCTGAGACCGTGGTTTTCTCGCAAAATAGTTTGAATTTTTGTTAAACATTGCGATATGTTTTAATATTCCAACTATTTCCGATGTGTATATTTCAAGTCAGTCTAGCGTTCAATACGCTAAACGAACATAAAAAGTTGTTCTACTGGGGGACAACTAGGTGGCTCCTCCTCCTCTTTCTCCTTCCTTTCCTCTCCAAAATAGTTGTTCGCGGCTGTGGCTGGTGTTTCCCCTGCTGTTGTAGCGATGTGAAGCAGATGGCGTGGGGCGTCCTGCAGAGTCCGTGGTTTTCTCGCAAAATAGTTGGAATTTTTGTTAAACATTGCGATATGTTTTAAAATCCCAACTATTTCCGAAGTTTATATTAAAGTCTGTCTAGCGTGCAATACGCTAAACAAACATAAACAGTTGTCCTACTGGGGGAAAACTTGGGGGCTTCTCCTCCTCTTTCTCCTTCTTTCCTCTCCAAAATAGTTGTTCGCGGCTGTGGCTGGTGTTTCCCTTGCTGTTGTAGCGATGTGAAACAGATGGCGTGGGGCGTCCTGCAGAGTCCGTGGTTTTCTCGCAAAATAGTTGGAATTTTTGTTAAACATTGCGATATGTTTTAAAATCCCAACTATTTCCGAAGTTTATATTAAAGTCTGTCTAGCGTGCAATACGCTAAACAAACATAAACAGTTGTCCTACTGGGGGAAAACTTGGGGGCTTCTCCTCCTCTTTCTCCTTCTTTCCTCTCCAAAATAGTTGTTCGCGGCTGTGGCTGGTGTTTCCCCTGCTGTTGTAGCGATGTGAAGCAGATGGCGTGGGGCGTCCTGCAGAGTCCGTGGTTTTCTCGCAAAATAATTTGAATTTTTGTTAAACATTGCGATATGTTTTAAAATCCCAACTATTTCCGAAGTTTATATTAAAGTCTGTCTAGCGTGCAATACGCTAAACAAACATAAACAGTTGTCCTACTGGGGGAAAACTTGGGGGCTTCTCCTCCTCTTTCTCCTTCCTTTCCTCTCCAAAATAGTTGTTCGCGGCTGTGGCTGGTGTTTCCCCTGCTGTTGTAGCGATTTGAAGCAGACGGCGTGGGGCGTCCTGCAGTGTCGGTGCTTTTCTCGCAAAATAGTTTGAATTTTTGTTAAACATTGCGAAATGTTTTAAAATCCCAACTATTTCCGAAGTGTATATCAAGTCTGTCTAGCGTACAATACGCTAAACGAACATAAACAGTTGTTCTACTGGGGGACAAATAGGTGGCTCCTCCTCCTCTTTCTCCTTCCTTTCCTCTCCAAAATAGTTGTTCGCGGCTGTGGCTGGTGTTCCCCCTGCTGTTGTAGCGATGTGAAGCAGATGGCGTGGGGCGTCCTGCTGAGACCGTGGTTTTCTCGCAAAATAGTTTGAATTTTTGTTAAACATTGCGATATGTTTTAATATTCCAACTATTTCCGATGTGTATATTTCAAGTCAGTCTAGCGTTCAATACGCTAAACGAACATAAAAAGTTGTTCTACTGGGGGACAACTAGGTGGCTCCTCCTCCTCTTTCTCCTTCCTTTCCTCTCCAAAATAGTTGTTCGCGGCTGTGGCTGGTGTTTCCCCTGCTGTTGTAGCGATGTGAAGCAGATGGCGTGGGGCGTCCTGCAGAGTCCGTGGTTTTCTCGCAAAATAGTTTGAATTTTTGTTAAACATTGCGATATGTTTTAAAATCTCAACTATATCCGAAGTGTATATTTCAAGTCTGTCTAGCGTTCAATACGCTAAACGAACATACAGAGTTGTTCTACTGGGGGGACAACTAGGTGGCTCCTCCTCCTCTTTCCCCTTCCTTTCCTCTCCTAAATAGTTGTTCGCGGCTGTGGCTGGTGTTTCCCCTGCTGTTGTAGCGATGTGAAGCAGATGGCGTGGGGCGTCCTGCAGAGTCCGTGGTTTTCTCGCAAAATAGTTTGAATTTTTGTTAAACATTGCGATATGTTTTAAAATCTCAACTATATCCGAAGTGTATATTTCAAGTCTGTCTAGCGTTCAATACGCTAAACGAACATACAGAGTTGTTCTACTGGGGGGACAACTAGGTGGCTCCTCCTCCTCTTTCCCCTTCCTTTCCTCTCCTAAATAGTTGTTCGCGGCTGTGGCTGGTGTTTCCCCTGCTGTTGTAGCGATGTGAAGCATATGACGTGGGTCGTCCTGCTGAGTCCGTGGTTTTCTCGCAAAATAGTTGGAATTTTTGTTAAACATTGCGATATGTTTTTAATCCCAACTGATTTTTCGAAGTTTATATTAAAGTCTGTCTAGCGTGCAATACGCTAAACAAACATAAACAGTTGTCCTACTGGGGGACAACTTGAGGGCTTCTCCTCCTCTTTCTCCTTCCTTTCCTCTCCAAAACAGTTATTCGCGGCTGTGGCTGGTGTTTCCCCTGCTGTTGTAGCGATGTGTAGCATATGACGTGGGTCGTCCTGCTGAGTCCGTGGTTTTCTCGCAAAATAATTTGAATTTTTGTTAAACATTGCGATATGTTTTAAAATCCCAACTATTTCCGAAGTTTATATTAAAATCTGTCTAGCGTGCAATACGCTAAACAAACATAAACAGTTGTCCTACTGGGGGACACCTTGGGGGCTCCTCCTCCTTTTTCTCCTTGCTTCCCTCCCCAAAATAGTTGTTCGCGGCTGTGGCTGGTGTTTCCCCTGCTGTTGTAGCGATGTGAAACAGATGGCGTGGGGCGTCCTGCAGAGTCCGTGGTTTTCTCGCAAAATAGTTGGAATTTTTGTTAAACATTGCGATATGTTTTTAATCCCAACTGTTTCCGAAGTTTATATTAAAGTCTGTCTAGCGTGCAATACGCTAAACAAACATAAACAGTTGTCCTACTGGGGGACAACTTGAGGGCTTCTCCTCCTCTTTCTCCTTCCTTTCCTCTCTAAAACAGTTGTTCGCGGCTGTGGCTGGTGTTTCCCTTGCTGTTGTAGCGATGTGAAACAGATGGCGTGGGGCGTCCTGCAGAGTCCGTGGTTTTCTCGCAAAATAGTTTGAATTTTTGTTAAACATTGCGATATGTTTTAAAATCCCAACTATATCCGAAGTGTATATTTCAAGTCTGTCTAGCGTGCAATACGCTAAACGAACATAAAGAGTTGTTCTACTGGGGGACAACTAGGTGGCTCCTCCTCCTCTATCTCCTTCCTTTCCTCTCCAAAATAGTTGTTCGCGGCTGTGGCTGGTGTTTCCCCTGCTGTTGTAGCGATGTGAAGCATATGACGTGGGTCGTCCTGCTGAGTCCGTGGTTTTCTCGCAAAATAGTTGGAATTTTTGTTAAACGTTGCGATATGTTTTTAATCCCAACTGTTTCCGAAGTTTATATTAAAGTCTGTCTAGAGTGCAATACGCTAAACAAACATAAACAGTTGTCCTACTGGGGGACAACTTGAGGGCTTCTCCTCCTCTTTCTCCTTCCTTTCCTCTCCAAAACAGTTGTTCGCGGCTGTGGCTGGTGTTTCCCCTGCTGTTGTAGCGATGTGAAACAGATGGCGTGGGGCGTCCTGCAGAGTCCGTGGTTTTCTCGCAAAATAGTTTGAATTTTTGTTAAACATTGCGATATGTTTTAAAATCCCAACTATATCCGAAGTGTATATTTCAAGTCTGTCTAGCGTGCAATACGCTAAACGAACATAAAGAGTTGTTCTACTGGGGGACAACTAGGTGGCTCCTCCTCCTCTATCTCCTTCCTTTCCTCTCCAAAATAGTTGTTCGCGGCTGTGGCTGGTGTTTCCCCTGCTGTTGTAGCGATGTGAAGCATATGACGTGGGTCGTCCTGCTGAGTCCGTGGTTTTCTCGCAAAATAGTTGGAATTTTTGTTAAACGTTGCGATATGTTTTTAATCCCAACTGTTTCCGAAGTTTATATTAAAGTCTGTCTAGAGTGCAATACGCTAAACAAACATAAACAGTTGTCCTACTGGGGGACAACTTGAGGGCTTCTCCTCCTCTTTCTCCTTCCTTTCCTCTCCAAAACAGTTGTTCGCGGCTGTGGCTGGTGTTTCCCCTGCTGTTGTAGCGATGTGAAACAGATGGCGTGGGGCGTCCTGCAGAGTCCGTGGTTTTCTCGCAAAATAGTTTGAATTTTTGTTAAACATTGCGATATGTTTTAAAATCCCAACTATATCCGAAGTGTATATTTCAAGTCTGTCTAGCGTGCAATACGCTAAACGAACATAAAGAGTTGTTCTACTGGGGGACAACTAGGTGGCTCCTCCTCCTCTATCTCCTTCCTTTCCTCTCCAAAATAGTTGTTCGCGGCTGTGGCTGGTGTTTCCCCTGCTGTTGTAGCGATGTGAAGCATATGACGTGGGTCGTCCTGCAGTGTCGGTGGTTTTCTCGCAAAATAGTTGGAATTTTTGTTAAACATTGCGAAATGTTTTAAAATCCAAACTATTTCCGAAGTGTATATCAAGTCTGTCTAGCGTACAATACGCTAAACGAACATAAACAGTTGTTCTACTGGGGGACAAATAGGAGGCTCCTCCTCCTCTTTCTCCTTCCTTTCCTCTCCAAAATAGTTGTTCGCGGCTGTGGCTGGTGTTTCCCCTGCTGTTGTAGCGATGTGAAGCAGATGGCGTGGGGCGTCCTGCTGAGACCATGGTTTTCTCGCAAAATAGTTTGAATTTTGTTAAACATTGCGATATATTTTAATATTCCAACTATTTCCGATGTGTATATTTCAAGTCAGTCTAGCGTGCAATACGCTAAACAAACATAAACAGTTGTCCTACTGGGGGACAACTTGAGGGCTTCTCCTCCTCTTTCTCCTTCCTTTCCTCTCCAAAACAGTTGTTCGCGGCTGTGGCTGGTGTTTCCCCTGCTGTTGTAGCGATGTGAAACAGATGGCGTGGGGCGTCCTGCAGAGTCCGTGGTTTTCTCGCAAAATAGTTTGAATTTTTGTTAAACATTGCGATATGTTTTAAAATCCCAACTATATCCGAAGTGTATATTTCAAGTCTGTCTAGCGTGCAATACGCTAAACGAACATAAAGAGTTGTTCTACTGGGGGACAACTAGGTGGCTCCTCCTCCTCTATCTCCTTCCTTTCCTCTCCAAAATAGTTGTTCGCGGCTGTGGCTGGTGTTTCCCCTGCTGTTGTAGCGATGTGAAGCATATGACGTGGGTCGTCCTGCTGAGTCCGTGGTTTTCTCGCAAAATAGTTGGAATTTTTGTTAAACGTTGCGATATGTTTTTAATCCCAACTGTTTCCGAAGTTTATATTAAAGTCTGTCTAGAGTGCAATACGCTAAACAAACATAAACAGTTGTCCTACTGGGGGACAACTTGAGGGCTTCTCCTCCTCTTTCTCCTTCCTTTCCTCTCCAAAACAGTTGTTCGCGGCTGTGGCTGGTGTTTCCCCTGCTGTTGTAGCGATGTGAAACAGATGGCGTGGGGCGTCCTGCTGAGTCCGTGGTTTTCTCGCAAAATAGTTTGAATTTTTGTTAAACATTGCGATATGTTTTAAAATCCCAACTATATCCGAAGTGTATATTTCAAGTCTGTCTAGCGTGCAATACGCTAAACGAACATAAAGAGTTGTTCTACTGGGGGACAACTAGGTGGCTCCTCCTCCTCTATCTCCTTCCTTTCCTCTCCAAAATAGTTGTTCGCGGCTGTGGCTGGTGTTTCCCCTGCTGTTGTAGCGATGTGAAGCATATGACGTGGGTCGTCCTGCTGAGTCCGTGGTTTTCTCGCAAAATAGTTGGAATTTTTGTTAAACGTTGCGATATGTTTTTAATCCCAACTGTTTCCGAAGTTTATATTAAAGTCTGTCTAGAGTGCAATAAGCTAAACAAACATAAACAGTTGTCCTACTGGGGGACAACTTGAGGGCTTCTCCTCCTCTTTCTCCTTCCTTTCCTCTCCAAAATAGTTGTTCGCGGCTGTGGCTGGTGTTTCCCCTGCTGTTGTAGCGATGTGAAGCATATGACGTGGGTCGTCCTGCTGAGTCCGTGGTTTTCTCGCAAAATAGTTGGAATTTTTGTTAAACGTTGCGATATGTTTTTAATCCCAACTGTTTCCGAAGTTTATATTAAAGTCTGTCTAGAGTGCAATACGCTAAACAAACATAAACAGTTGTCCTACTGGGGGACAACTTGAGGGCTTCTCCTCCTCTTTCTCCTTCCTTTCCTCTCCAAAACAGTTGTTCGCGGCTGTGGCTGGTGTTTCCCCTGCTGTTGTAGCGATGTGAAACAGATGGCGTGGGGCGTCCTGCAGAGTCCGTGGTTTTCTCGCAAAATAGTTTGAATTTTTGTTAAACATTGCGATATGTTTTAAAATCCCAACTATATCCGAAGTGTATATTTCAAGTCTGTCTAGCGTGCAATACGCTAAACGAACATAAAGAGTTGTTCTACTGGGGGACAACTAGGTGGCTCCTCCTCCTCTATCTCCTTCCTTTCCTCTCCAAAATAGTTGTTCGCGGCTGTGGCTGGTGTTTCCCCTGCTGTTGTAGCGATGTGAAGCATATGACGTGGGTCGTCCTGCAGTGTCGGTGGTTTTCTCGCAAAATAGTTGGAATTTTTGTTAAACATTGCGAAATGTTTTAAAATCCAAACTATTTCCGAAGTGTATATCAAGTCTGTCTAGCGTACAATACGCTAAACGAACATAAACAGTTGTTCTACTGGGGGACAAATAGGAGGCTCCTCCTCCTCTTTCTCCTTCCTTTCCTCTCCAAAATAGTTGTTCGCGGCTGTGGCTGGTGTTTCCCCTGCTGTTGTAGCGATGTGAAGCATATGACGGGGGTCGTCCTGCTGAGTCCGTGGTTTTCTCGCAAAATAGTTTGAATTTTTGTTAAACATTGCGATATGTTTTAAAATCCCAACTATTTCCGAAGTTTATATTAAAGTCAGTCTAGCGTGCAATACGCTAAACAAACATAAACAGTTGTCCTACTGGGGGAAAACTTGGGGGCTTCTCCTCCTCTTTCTCCTTCCTTTCCTCTCCAAAATAGTTGTTCGCGGCTGTGGCTGGTGTTTCCCCTGCTGTTGTAGCGATGTGAAGCAGATGGCGTGGGGCGTCCTGCAGAGTCCGTGGTTTTCTCGCAAAATAGTTTGAATTTTTGTTAAACATTGCGATATGTTTTAAAATCCCAACTATTTCCGAAGTTTATATTAAAGTCTGTCTAGCGTGCAATACGCTAAACAAACATAAACAGTTGTCCTACTGGGGGAAAACTTGGGGGCTTCTCCTCCTCTTTCTCCATCCTTTCCTCTCCAAAATAGTTGTTCGCGGCTGTGGCTGGTGTTTCCCCTGCTGTTGTAGCGATGTGAAGCAGATGGCGTGGGGCGTCCTGCAGAGTCCGTGCTTTTCTCGCAAAATAGTTTGAATTTTTGTTAAACATTGCGATATGTTTTAAAATCCCAACTATATCCGAAGTGTATATTTCAAGTCAGTCTAGGGTGCAATACGCTAAACGAACATAAAGATTTGTTCTACTGGGGGACAAATAGGAGGCTCCTCCTCCTCTTTCTCCTTCCTTTCCTCTCCAAAATAGTTGTTCGCGGCTGTGGCTGGTGTTTCCCCTGCTGTTGTAGCGATGTGAAGCATATGACGTGGGTCGTCCTGCTGAGTCCGTGGTTTTCTCGCAAAATAGTTGGAATTTTTGTTAAACATTGCGATATGTTTTTAATCCCAACTGATTTTTCGAAGTTTATATTAAAGTCTGTCTAGCGTGCAATACGCTAAACAAACATAAACAGTTGTCCTACTGGGGGACAACTTGAGGGCTTCTCCTCCTCTTTCTCCTTCCTTTCCTCTCCAAAACAGTTGTTCGCGGCTGTGGCTGGTGTTTCCCCTGCTGTTGTAGCGATGTGAAACAGATGGCGTGGGGCGTCCTGCAGAGTCCGTGGTTTTATCGCAAAATAGTTTGAATTTTTGTTAAACATTGCGATATGTTTTAAAATCCCAACTATATCCGAAGTGTATATTTCAAGTCTGTCTAGCGTGCAATACGCTAAACGAACATAAAGAGTTGTTCTACTGGGGGACAACTAGGTGGCTCCTCCTCCTCTTTCTCCTTCCTTTCCTCTCCAAAATAGTTGTTCGCGGCTGTGGCTGGTGTTTCCCCTGCTGTTGTAGCGATGTGAAACAGATGGCGTGGGGCGTCCTGCAGAGTCCGTGGTTTTCTCGCAAAATAGTTGGAATTTTTGTTAAACATTGCGATATGTTTTTAATCCCAACTGTTTCCGAAGTTTATATTAAAGTCTGTCTAGCGTGCAATACGCTAAACAAACATAAACAGTTGTCCTACTGGGGGACAACTTGAGGGCTTCTCCTCCTCTTTCTCCTTCCTTTCCTCTCTAAAACAGTTGTTCGCGGCTGTGGCTGGTGTTTCCCTTGCTGTTGTAGCGATGTGAAACAGATGGCGTGGGGCGTCCTGCAGAGTCCGTGGTTTTCTCGCAAAATAGTTGGAATTTTTGTTAAACATTGCGATATGTTTTAAAATCCCAACTATTTCCGAAGTTTATATTAAAGTCTGTCTAGCGTGCAATACGCTAAACAAACATAAACAGTTGTCCTACTGGGGGAAAACTTGGGGGCTTCTCCTCCTCTTTCTCCTTCTTTCCTCTCCAAAATAGTTGTTCGCGGCTGTGGCTGGTGTTTCCCCTGCTGTTGTAGCGATGTGAAGCAGATGGCGTGGGGCGTCCTGCAGAGTCCGTGGTTTTCTCGCAAAATAATTTGAATTTTTGTTAAACATTGCGATATGTTTTAAAATCCCAACTATTTCCGAAGTTTATATTAAAGTCTGTCTAGCGTGCAATACGCTAAACAAACATAAACAGTTGTCCTACTGGGGGAAAACTTGGGGGCTTCTCCTCCTCTTTCTCCTTCCTTTCCTCTCCAAAATAGTTGTTCGCGGCTGTGGCTGGTGTTTCCCCTGCTGTTGTAGCGATGTGAAGCAGATGGCGTGGGGCGTCCTGCAGAGTCCGTGGTTTCTCGCAAAATAGTTTGAATTTTTGTTAAACATTGCGATATGTTTTAAAATCCCAACTATATCCGAAGTGTATATTTCAAGTCTGTCTAGCGTGCAATACGCTAAACGAACATAAAGAGTTGTTCTACTGGGGTACAACTAGGTGTCTCCTCCTCCTCTTTCTCTTTCCTTTCCTCTCCAAAATAGTTGTTCGCGGCTGTGGCTGGTGTTTCCCCTGCTGTTGTAGCGATGTGAAGCATATGACGTGGGTCGTCCTGCTGAGTCCGTGGTTTTCTCGCAAAATAGTTGGAATTTTTGTTAAACGTTGCGATATGTTTTTAATCCCAACTGTTTCCGAAGTTTATATTAAAGTCTGTCTAGAGTGCAATACGCTAAACAAACATAAACAGTTGTCCTACTGGGGGACAACTTGAGGGCTTCTCCTCCTCTTTCTCCTTCCTTTCCTCTCCAAAACAGTTGTTCGCGGCTGTGGCTGGTGTTTCCCCTGCTGTTGTAGCGATGTGAAACAGATGGCGTGGGGCGTCCTGCAGAGTCCGTGGTTTTCTCGCAAAATAGTTTGAATTTTTGTTAAACATTGCGATATGTTTTAAAATCCCAACTATATCCGAAGTGTATATTTCAAGTCTGTCTAGCGTGCAATACGCTAAACGAACATAAAGAGTTGTTCTACTGGGGGACAACTAGGTGGCTCCTCCTCCTCTTTCTCCTTCCTTTCCTCTCCAAAATAGTTGTTCGCGGCTGTGGCTGGTGTTTCCCCTGCTGTTGTAGCGATGTGAAGCATATGACGTGGGTCGTCCTGCTGAGTCCGTGGTTTTCTCGCAAAATAGTTTGAATTTTTGTTAAACATTGCGATATGTTTTAAAATCCCAACTATTTCCGAAGTTTATATTAAAGTCTGTCTAGCGTGCAATACGCTAAACAAACATAAACAGTTGTCCTACTGGGGGAAAACTTGGGGGCTTCTCCTCCTCATTTTCCTTCCTTTCCTCTCCAAAATAGTTGTTCGCGGCTGTGGCTGGTGTTTCCCCTGCTGTTGTAGCGATGTGAAGCAGATGGCGTGGGGCGTCCTGCAGAGTCCGTGGTTTTCTCGCAAAATAGTTTGAACTTTTGTTAAACATTGCGATATGTTTTAAAATCCCAACTATATCCGAAGTGTATATTTCAAGTCTGTCTAGCGTGCAATACGCTAAACGAACATAAAGAGTTGTTCTACTGGGGGACAACTAGGTGGCTCCTCCTCCTCTTTCTCCTTCCTTTCCTCTCCAAAATAGTTGTTCGCGGCTGTGGCTGGTGTTTCCCCTGCTGTTGTAGCGATGTGAAGCATATGACGTGGGTCGTCCTGCTGAGTCCGTGGTTTTCTCGCAAAATAGTTGGAATTTTTGTTAAACATTGCGATATGTTTTTAATCCCAACTGTTTCCGAAGTTTATATTAAAGTCTGTCTAGCGTGCAATACGCTAAACAAACATAAACAGTTGTCCTACTGGGGGACAACTTGAGGGCTTCTCCTCCTCTTTCTCCTTCCTTTCCTCTCCAAAACAGTTGTTCGCGGCTGTGGCTGGTGTTTCCCCTGCTGTTGTAGCGATGTGAAACAGATGGCGTGGGGCGTCCTGCAGAGTCCGTGGTTTTATCGCAAAATAGTTTGAATTTTTGTTAAACATTGCGATATGTTTTAAAATCCCAACTATATCCGAAGTGTATATTTCAAGTCTGTCTAGCGTGCAATACGCTAAACGGACATAAAGAGTTGTTCTACTGGGGGACAACTAGGTGGCTCCTCCTCCTCCTTCTCATTCGTTTCCTCTCCAGAATAGTTATTCGCGGCTGTGGCTGGTGTTTCCCCTGCTGTTGTAGCGATGTGAAGCATATGACGTGGGTCGTCCTGCTGAGTCCGTGGTTTTCTCGCAAAATAGTTTGAATTTTTGTTAAACATTGCGATATGTTTTAAAATCCCAACTATTTCCGAAGATTATATTAAAGTCTGTCTAGCGTGCAATACGCTAAACAAACATAAACAGTTGTCCTACTGGGGGAAAACTTGGGGGCTTCTCCTCCTCATTCTCCTTCCTTTCCTCTCCAAAATAGTTGTTCGCGGCTGTGGCTAGTGTTTCCCCTGCTGTTGTAGCGATGTGAAGCAGATGGCGTGGGGCGTCCTGCTGAGTCCGTGGTTTTCTCGCAATATAGTTTGAATTTTTGTTAAACATTTCGATATGTTTTAAAATCCCAACTATTTCCGAAGTTTATATTTAAAGTCTGCCTAGCGTGCAAAACGCTAAACAAACATAAACTGTTGTCCTACTGGGGGACAACTGCGGGGATCCTCCTCCCCTTCACCCATCCTTTCCTCTCCAAAATAGTTGTTCGCGGCTGTGGCTTGTGTTTCCCCTGCTGTTGTAGCGATGTGAAGCAGATGGCGTGGGGCGTCCTGCTGAGTCCGTGGTTTTCTCGCAATATAGTTTGAATTTTCGTTAAACATTGCGATATGTTTTAAACTCCCAACTATTTCCGAAGTTTATATTAAAGTCTGTCTAGCGTGCAATACGCTAAACAAACATAAACAGTTGTCCTACTGGGGGACACCTTGGGGGCTCCTCCTCCTTTTTCTCCTTCCTTTCCTCTCCAAAATAGTTGTTCGCGGCTGTGGCTAGTGTTTCCCCTGCTGTTGTAGCGATGTGAAGCAGATGGCGTGGGGCGTCCTGCTGAGTCCGTGGTTTTCTCGCAATATAGTTTGAATTTTCGTTAAACATTGCGATATGTTTTAAACTCCCAACTATTTCCGAAGTTTATATTAAAGTCTGTCTAGCGTGCAATACGCTAAACAAACATAAACAGTTGTCCTACTGGGGGACACCTTGGGGGCTCCTCCTCCTTTTTCTCCTTCCTTTCCTCTCCAAAATAATTGTTCGCGGCTGTGGCTAGTGTTTCCCCTGCTGTTGTAGCGATGTGAAGCAGATGGCGTGGGGCGTCCTGCTGAGTCCGTGCTTTTCTCGCAATATAGTTTGAATTTTTGTTAAACATTATGATATGTTTTAAAATCCCAACTATTTCCGAAGTTTATATTTAAAGTCTGCCTAGCGAGCAATACGCTAAACAAACATAAACAGTTGTCCTACTGGGGGACAACTGCGGGGCTCCTCCTCCCCTTCACCCTTTCTTTCCTCTCCAAAATAGTTGTTCGCGGCTGTGGCAGGTGTTTCCCCTGCTGTTGTAGCGATATGAAGCAGATGGCGAGGGGCGTCCTGCTGAGTCCGTGGTTTTCTCGCAATATAGTTTGAATTTTCGTTAAACATTGCGATATGTTTTAAACTCCCAACTATTTCCGAAGTTTATATTAAAGTCTGTCTAGCGTGCAATACGCTAAACAAACATATACAGTTGTCCTACTGGGGGAAAACTTGGGGGCTTCTCCTCCTCTTTCTCCTTCCTTTCCTCTCCAAAATAGTTATTCGCGGCTGTGGCTGGTGTTTCCCCTGCTGTTGTAGCGATGTGAAGCATATGACGTGGGTCGTCCTGCTGAGTCCGTGGTTTTCTCGCAAAATAATTTGAATTTTTGTTAAACATTGCGATATGTTTTAAAATCCCAACTATTTCCGAAGTTTATATTAAAGTCTGTCTAGCGTGCAATACGCTAAACAAACATAAACAGTTGTCCTACTGGGGGACACCTTGGGGGCTTCTCCTCCTCTTTCTCCTTCTTTCCTCTCCAAAATAGTTGTTCGCGGCTGTGGCTGGTGTTTCCCCTTCTGTTGTAGCGATGTGAAGCAGATGGCGTGGGGCGTCCTGCAGAGTCCGTGGTTTTCTCGCAAAATAGTTTGAATTTTTGTTAAACATTGCGATATGTTTTAAAATCCCAACTATTTCCGAAGTTTATATTAAAGTCTGTCTAGCGTGCAATACGCTAAACAAACATAAACAGTTGTCCTACTGGGGGAAAACTTGGGGGCTTCTCCTCCTCTTTCTCCTTCCTTTCCTCTCCAAAATAGTTGTTCGCGGCTGTGGCTGGTGTTTCCCCTGCTGTTGTAGCGATGTGAAGCAGATGGCGTGGTGCGTCCTGCAGAGTCCGTGGTTTTCTCGCAAAATAGTTTGAATTTTTGTTAAACATTGCGATATGTTTTAAAATCCCAACTATATCCGAAGTGTATATTTCAAGTCTGTCTAGCGTGCAATACGCTAAACGAACATAAAGAGTTGTTCTACTGGGGGACAACTAGGTGGCTCCTCCTCCTCTATCTCCTTCCTTTCCTCTCCAAAATAGTTGTTCGCGGCTGTGGCTGGTGTTTCCCCTGCTGTTGTAGCGATGTGAAGCAGATGGCGTGGGGCGTCCTGCAGAGTCCGTGGTTTCTCGCAAAATAGTTTGAATTTTTGTTAAACATTGCGATATTTTTTAAAATCCCAACTATATCCGAAGTGTATATTTCAAGTCTGTCTAGCGTGCAATACGCTAAACGAACATAAAGAGTTGTTCTACTGGGGGACAACTAGGTGGCTCCTCCTCCTCTATCTCCTTCCTTTCCTCTCCAAAATAGTTGTTCGCGGCTGTGGCTGGTGTTTCCCCTGCTGTTGTAGCGATGTGAAGCATATGACGGGGGTCGTCCTGCTGAGTCCGTGGTTTTCTCGCAAAATAGTTTGAATTTTTGTTAAACATTGCGATATGTTTTAAAATCCCAACTATTTCCGAAGTTTATATTAAAGTCAGTCTAGCGTGCAATACGCTAAACAAACATAAACAGTTGTTCTACTGGGGGAAAACTTGGGGGCTTCTCCTCCTCTTTCTCCTTCCTTTCCTCTCCAAAATAGTTGTTCGCGGCTGTGGCTGGTGTTTCCCCTGCTGTTGTAGCGATGTGAAGCAGATGGCGTGGGGCGTCCTGCTGAGACCATGGTTTTCTCGCAAAATAGTTTGAATTTTGTTAAACATTGCAATATGTTTTAATATTCCAACTATTTCCGATGTGTATATTTCAAGTCAGTCTAGCGTGCAATACGCTAAACGAACATAAAGAGTTGTTCTACTGGGGGACAACTAGGTGGCTCCTCCTCCTCTTTCTCCTTCCTTTCCTCTCCAAAATAGTTGTTCGCGGCTGTGGCTGGTGTTTCCCCTGCTGTTGTAGCGATGTGAAGGAGATGGCGTGGGGCGTCCTGCAGAGTCCGTGGTTTTCTCGCAAAATAGTTTGAATTTTTGTTAAACATTGCGATATGTTTTAAAATCCCAACTATATCCGAAGTGTATATTTCAAGTCTGTCTAGCGTGCAATACGCTAAACGAACATAAAGAGTTGTTCTACTGGGGGACAACTAGGTGGCGCCTCCTCCTCTTTCTCCTTCCTTTCCTCTCCAAAATAGTTGTTCGCGGCTGTGGCTGGTGTTTCCCCTGCTGTTGTAGCGATGTGAAGCATATGACGTGGGTCGTCCTGCTGAGTCCGTGGTTTTCTCGCAAAATAGTTTGAATTTTTGTTAAACATTGCGAGATGTTTTAAAATCCCAACTATTTCCGAAGTTTATATTAAAGTCTGTCTAGCGTGCAATACGCTAAACAAACATAAACAGTTGTCCTACTGGGGGAAACCTTGGGGGCTTCTACTCCTCTTTCTCCATCCTTTCCTCTCCAAAATAGTTGTTCGCGGCTGTGGCTGGTGTTTCCCCTGCTGTTGTAGCGATGTGAAGCAGATGGCGTGGGGCGTCCTGCAGAGTCCGTGGTTTTCTCGCAAAATAGTTTGAATTTTTGTTAAACATTGCGATATGTTTTAAAATCCCAACTATATCCGAAGTGTATATTTCAAGTCTGTCTAGCGTGCAATACGCTAAACGAACATAAAGAGTTGTTCTACTGGGGGACAACTAGGTGGCGCCTCCTCCTCTTTCTCCTTCCTTTCCTCTCCAAAATAGTTGTTCGCGGCTGTGGCTGGTGTTTCCCCTGCTGTTGTAGCGATGTGAAGCATATGACGTGGGTCGTCCTGCTGAGTCCGTGGTTTTCTCGCAAAATAGTTGGAATTTTTGTTAAACATTGCGATATGTTTTTAATCCCAACTGTTTTTTCGAAGTTTATATTAAAGTCTGTCTAGCGTGCAATACGCTAAACAAACATAAACAGTTGTCCTACTGGGGGAAACCTTGGGGGCTTCTACTCCTCTTTCTCCATCCTTTCCTCTCCAAAATAGTTGTTCGCGGCTGTGGCTGGTGTTTCCCCTGCTGTTGTAGCGATGTGAAGCAGATGGCGTGGGGCGTCCTGCTGAGACCATGGTTTTCTCGCAAAATAGTTTGAATTTTGTTAAACATTGCAATATGTTTTAATATTCCAACTATTTCCGATGTGTATATTTCAAGTCAGTCTAGCGTGCAATACGCTAAACGAACATAAAGAGTTGTTCTACTGGGGGACAACTAGGTGGCTCCTCCTCCTCTTTCTCCTTCCTTTCCTCTCCAAAATAGTTGTTCGCGGCTGTGGCTGGTGTTTCCCCTGCTGTTGTAGCGATGTGAAGGAGATGGCGTGGGGCGTCCTGCAGAGTCCGTGGTTTTCTCGCAAAATAGTTTGAATTTTTGTTAAACATTGCGATATGTTTTAAAATCCCAACTATATCCGAAGTGTATATTTCAAGTCTGTCTAGCGTGCAATACGCTAAACGAACATAAAGAGTTGTTCTACTGGGGGACAACTAGGTGGCGCCTCCTCCTCTTTCTCCTTCCTTTCCTCTCCAAAATAGTTGTTCGCGGCTGTGGCTGGTGTTTCCCCTGCTGTTGTAGCGATGTGAAGCATATGACGTGGGTCGTCCTGCTGAGTCCGTGGTTTTCTCGCAAAATAGTTTGAATTTTTGTTAAACATTGCGAGATGTTTTAAAATCCCAACTATTTCCGAAGTTTATATTAAAGTCTGTCTAGCGTGCAATACGCTAAACAAACATAAACAGTTGTCCTACTGGGGGAAACCTTGGGGGCTTCTACTCCTCTTTCTCCATCCTTTCCTCTCCAAAATAGTTGTTCGCGGCTGTGGCTGGTGTTTCCCCTGCTGTTGTAGCGATGTGAAGCAGATGGCGTGGGGCGTCCTGCAGAGTCCGTGGTTTTCTCGCAAAATAGTTTGAATTTTTGTTAAACATTGCGATATGTTTTAAAATCCCAACTATATCCGAAGTGTATATTTCAAGTCTGTCTAGCGTGCAATACGCTAAACGAACATAAAGAGTTGTTCTACTGGGGGACAACTAGGTGGCGCCTCCTCCTCTTTCTCCTTCCTTTCCTCTCCAAAATAGTTGTTCGCGGCTGTGGCTGGTGTTTCCCCTGCTGTTGTAGCGATGTGAAGCATATGACGTGGGTCGTCCTGCTGAGTCCGTGGTTTTCTCGCAAAATAGTTTGAATTTTTGTTAAACATTGCGAGATGTTTTAAAATCCCAACTATTTCCGAAGTTTATATTAAAGTCTGTCTAGCGTGCAATACGCTAAACAAACATAAACAGTTGTCCTACTGGGGGAAACCTTGGGGGCTTCTACTCCTCTTTCTCCATCCTTTCCTCTCCAAAATAGTTGTTCGCGGCTGTGGCTGGTGTTTCCCCTGCTGTTGTAGCGATGTGAAGCAGATGGCGTGGGGCGTCCTGCAGAGTCCGTGGTTTTCTCGCAAAATAGTTTGAATTTTTGTTAAACATTGCGATATGTTTTAAAATCCCAACTATATCCGAAGTGTATATTTCAAGTCTGTCTAGCGTGCAATACGCTAAACGAACATAAAGAGTTGTTCTACTGGGGGACAAGTAGGTGGCTCCTCCTCCTCTTTCTCCTTCCTTTCCTCTCCAAAATAGTTGTTCGCGGCTGTGGCTGGTGTTTCCCCTGCTGTTGTAGCGATGTGAAGCAGATGGCGTGGGGCGTCCTGCAGAGTCCGTGGTTTTCTCGCAAAATAGTTTGAATTTTTGTTAAACATTGCGATATGTTTTAAAATCCCAACTATATCCGAAGTGTATATTTCAAGTCTGTCTAGCGTGCAATACGCTAAACGAACATAAAGAGTTGTTCTACTGGGGGACAACTAGGTGGCGCCTCCTCCTCTTTCTCCTTCCTTTCCTCTCCAAAATAGTTGTTCGCGGCTGTGGCTGGTGTTTCCCCTGCTGTTGTAGCGATGTGAAGCATATGACGTGGGTCGTCCTGCTGAGTCCGTGGTTTTCTCGCAAAATAGTTTGAATTTTTGTTAAACATTGCGAGATGTTTTAAAATCCCAACTATTTCCGAAGTTTATATTAAAGTCAGTCTAGCGTGCAATACGCTAAACAAACATAAACAGTTGTCCTACTGGGGGAAAACTTGGGGGCTTCTCCTCCTCTTTCTCCTTCCTTTCCTCTCCAAAATAGTTGTTCGCGGCTGTGGCTGGTGTTTCCCCTGCTGTTGTAGCGATGTGAAGCAGATGGCGTGGGGCGTCCTGCAGAGTCCGTGGTTTTCTCGCAAAATAGTTTGAATTTTTGTTAAACATTGCGATATGTTTTAAAATCCCAACTATATCCGAAGTGTATATTTCAAGTCTGTCTAGCGTGCAATACGCTAAACGAACATAAAGAGTTGTTCTACTGGGGGACAAGTAGGTGGCTCCTCCTCCTCTTTCTCCTTCCTTTCCTCTCCAAAATAGTTGTTCGCGGCTGTGGGTGGTGTTTCCCCTGCTGTTGTAGCGATGTGAAGCATATGACGTGGGTCGTCCTGCTGAGTCCGTGGTTTTCTCGCAAAATAGTTGGAATTTTTGTTAAACATTGCGATATGTTTTTAATCCCAACTGTTTTTTCGAAGTTTATATTAAAGTCTGTCTAGCGTGCAATACGCTAAACAAACATAAACAGTTGTCCTACTGGGGGACAACTTGAGGGCTTCTCCTCCTCTTTCTCCTTCCTTTCCTCTCCAAAACAGTTGTTCGCGGCTGTGGCTGGTGTTTCCCCTGCTGTTGTAGCGATGTGAAACAGATGGCGTGGGGCGTCCTGCAGAGTCCGTGGTTTTATCGCAAAATAGTTTGAATTTTTGTTAAACATTGCGATATGTTTTAAAATCACAACTATATCCGAAGTGTATATTTCAAGTCTGTCTAGCGTGCAATACGCTAAACGGACATAAAGAGTTGTTCTACTGGGGGACAACTAGGTGGCTCCTCCTCCTCCTTCTCCTTCGTTTCCTCTCCAGAATAGTTATTCGCGGCTGTGGCTGGTGTTTCCCCTGCTGTTGTAGCGATGTGAAGCATATGACGTGGGTCGTCCTGCTGAGTCCGTGGTTTTCTCGCAAAATAATTTGAATTTTTGTTAAACATTGCGATATGTTTTAAAATCCCAACTATTTCCGAAGTTTATATTAAAATCTGTCTAGCGTGCAATACGCTAAACAAACATAAACAGTTGTCCTACTGGGGGACACCTTGGGGGCTCCTCCTCCTTTTTCTCCTTCCTTCCCTCCCCAAAATAGTTGTTCGCGGCTGTGGCTGGTGTTTCCCCTGCTGTTGTAGCGATGTGAAACAGATGGCGTGGGGCGTCCTGCAGAGTCCGTGGTTTTCTCGCAAAATAGTTGGAATTTTTGTTAAACATTGCGATATGTTTTTAATCCCAACTGTTTCCGAAGTTTATATTAAAGTCTGTCTAGCGTGCAATACGCTAAACAAACATAAACAGTTGTCCTACTGGGGGACAACTTGAGGGCTTCTCCTCCTCTTTCTCCTTCCTTTCCTCTCTAAAACAGTTGTTCGCGGCTGTGGCTGGTGTTTCCCTTGCTGTTGTAGCGATGTGAAACAGATGGCGTGGGGCGTCCTGCAGAGTCCGTGGTTTTCTCGCAAAATAGTTGGAATTTTTGTTAAACATTGCGATATGTTTTAAAATCCCAACTATTTCCGAAGTTTATATTAAAGTCTGTCTAGCGTGGAATACGCTAAACAAACATAAACAGTTGTCCTACTGGGGGAAAACGTGGGGGCTTCTCCTCCTCTTTCTCCTTCTTTCCTCTCCAAAATAGTTGTTCGCGGCTGTGGCTGGTGTTTCCCCTGCTGTTGTAGCGATGTGAAGCAGATGGCGTGGGGCGTCCTGCAGAGTCCGTGGTTTTATCGCAAAATAGTTTGAATTTTTGTTAAACATTGCGATATGTTTTAAAATCCCAACTATTTCCGAAGTTTATATTAAAGTCTGTCTAGCGTGCAATACGCTAATCAAACATAAACAGTTGTCCTACTGGGGGAAAACTTGGGGGCTTCTCCTCCTCTTTCTCCTTCCTTTCCTCTCCAAAATAGTTGTTCGCGGCTGTGGCTGGTGTTTCCCCTGCTGTTGTAGCGATGTGAAGCAGATGGCGTGGGGCGTCCTGCAGAGTCCGTGGTTTCTCGCAAAATAGTTTGAATTTTTGTTAAACATTGCGATATGTTTTAAAATCCCAACTATATCCGAAGTGTATATTTCAAGTCTGTCTAGCGTGCAATACGCTAAACGAACATAGAGAGTTGTTCTACTGGGGGCAACTAGGTGTCTCCTCCTCCTCTTTCTCCTTCCTTTCCTCTCCAAAATAGTTGTTCGCGGCTGTGGCTGGTGTTTCCCCTGCTGTTGTAGCGATGTGAAGCATATGACGTGGGTCGTCCTGCTGAGTCCGTGGTTTTCTCGCAAAATAGTTGGAATTTTTGTTAAACATTGCGATATGTTTTTAATCCCAACTGTTTCCGAACTTTATATTAAAGTCTGTCTAGAGTGCAATACGCTAAACAAACATAAACAGTTGTCCTACTGGGGGACAACTTGAGGGCTTCTCCTCCTCTTTCTCCTTCCTTTCCTCTCCAAAACAGTTGTTCGCGGCTGTGGCTGGTGTTTCCCCTGCTGTTGTAGCGATGTGAAACAGATGGCGTGGGGCGTCCTGCAGAGTCCGTGGTTTTCTCGCAAAATAGTTTGAATTTTTGTTAAACATTGCGATATGTTTTAAAATCCCAACTATATCCGAAGTGTATATTTCAAGTCTGTCTAGCGTGCAATACGCTAAACGAACATAAAGAGTTGTTCTACTGGGGGACAACTAGGTGGCTCCTCCTCCTCTTTCTCCTTCCTTTCCTCTCCAAAATAGTTGTTCGCGGCTGTGGCTGGTGTTTCCCCTGCTGTTGTAGCGATGTGAAGCATATGACGTGGGTCGTCCTGCTGAGTACGTGGTTTTCTCGCAAAATAGTTTGAATTTTTGTTAAACATTGCGATATGTTTTAAAATCCCAACTATTTCCGAAGTTTATATTAAAGTCTGTCTAGCGTGCAATACGCTAAACAAACATAAACAGTTGTCCTACTGGGGGAAAACTTGGGGGCTTCTCCTCCTCTTTCTCCTTCCTTTCCTCTCCAAAATAGTTGTTCGTGGCTGTGGCTGGTGTTTCCCCTGCTGTTGTAGCGATGTGAAACAGATGGCGTGGGGCGTCCTGCAGAGTCCGTGGTTTTATCGCAAAATAGTTTGAATTTTTGTTAAACATTGCGATATGTTTTAAAATCCCAACTATATCCGAAGTGTATATTTCAAGTCTGTCTAGCGTGCAATACGCTAAACGGACATAAAGAGTTGTTCTACTGGGGGACAACTAGGTGGCTCCTCCTCCTCCTTCTCATTCGTTTCCTCTCCAGAATAGTTATTCGCGGCTGTGGCTGGTGTTTCCCCTGCTGTTGTAGCGATGTGAAGCATATGACGTGGGTCGTCCTGCTGAGTCCGTGGTTTTCTCGCAAAATAGTTTGAATTTTTGTTAAACATTGCGATATGTTTTAAAATCCCAACTATTTCCGAAGTTTATATTAAAGTCTGTCTAGCGTGCAATACGCTAAACAAACATAAACAGTTGTCCTACTGGGGGAAAACTTGGGGGCTTATCCTCCTCATTCTCCTTCCTTTCCTCTCCAAAATAGTTGTTCGCGGCTGTGGCTAGTGTTTCCCCTGCTGTTGTAGCGATGTGAAGCAGATGGCGTGGGGCGTCCTGCTGAGTCCGTGGTTTTCTCGCAATATAGTTTGAATTTTTGTTAAACATTTCGATATGTTTTAAAATCCCAACTATTTCCGAAGTTTATATTTAAAGTCTGCCTAGCGTGCAAAACGCTAAACAAACATAAACTGTTGTCCTACTGGGGGACAACTGCGGGGATCCTCCTCCCCTTCACCCATCCTTTCCTCTCCAAAATAGTTGTTCGCGGCTGTGGCTTGTGTTTCCCCTGCTGTTGTAGCGATGTGAGGCAGATGGCGTGGGGCGTCCTGCTGAGTCCGTGGTTTTCTCGCAAAATAGTTTGAATTTTTGTTAAACATTGCGATATGTTTTAAAATCCCAACTATTTCCGAAGTTTATATTAAAGTCTGTCTAGCGTGCAATACGCTAAACAAACATAAACAGTTGTCCTACTGGGGGAAAACTTGGGGGCTTCTCCTCCTCATTCTCCTTCCTTTCCTCTCCAAAATAGTTGTTCGCGGCTGTGGCTAATGTTTCCCCTGCTGTTGTAGCGATGTGAAGCAGATGGCGTGGGGCGTCCTGCTGAGTCCGTGCTTTTCTCGCAATATACTTTGAATTTTTGTTAAACATTATGATATGTTTTAAAATCCCAACTATTTCCGAAGTTTATATTTAAAGTCTGCCTAGCGAGCAATACGCTAAACAAACATAAACAGTTGTCCTACTGGGGGACAACTGCGGGGCTCCTCCTCCCCTTCACCCTTTCTTTCCTCTCCAAAATAGTTGTTCGCGGCTGTGGCAGGTGTTTCCCCTGCTGTTGTAGCGATATGAAGCAGATGGCGAGGGGCGTCCTGCTGAGTCCGTGGTTTTCTCGCAATATAGTTTGAATTTTCGTTAAACATTGCGATATGTTTTAAACTCCCAACTATTTCCGAAGTTTATATTAAAGTCTGTCTAGCGTGCAATACGCTAAACAAACATAAACAGTTGTCCTACTGGGGGAAAACTTGGGGGCTTCTCCTCCTCTTTCTCCTTCCTTTCCTCTCCAAAATAGTTATTCGCGGCTGTGGCTGGTGTTTCCCCTGCTGTTGTAGCGATGTGAAGCATATGACGTGGGTCGTCCTGCTGAGTCCGTGGTTTTCTCGCAAAATAATTTGAATTTTTGTTAAACATTGCGATATGTTTTAAAATCCCAACTATTTCCGAAGTTTATATTAAAGTCTGTCTAGCGTGCAATACGCTAAACAAACATAAACAGTTGTCCTACTGGGGGACACCTTGGGGGCTCCTCCTCCTTTTTCTCCTTCCTTCCCTCCCCAAAATAGTTGTTCGCGGCTGTGGCTGGTGTTTCCCCTGCTGTTGTAGCGATGTGAAACAGATGGCGTTGGGCGTCCTGCAGAGTCCGTGGTTTTCTCGCAAAATAGTTGGAATTTTTGTTAAACATTGCGATATGTTTTTAATCCCAACTGTTTCCGAAGTTTATATTAAAGTTTGTCTAGCGTGCAATACGCTAAACAAACATAAACAGTTGTCCTACTGGGGGACAACTTGAGGGCTTCTCCTCCTCTTTCTCCTTCCTTTCCTCTCTAAAACAGTTGTTCGCGGCTGTGGCTGGTGTTTCCCTTGCTGTTGTAGCGATGTGAAACAGATGGCGTGGGGCGTCCTGCAGAGTCCGTGGTTTTCTCGCAAAATAGTTGGAATTTTTGTTAAACATTGCGATATGTTTTTAATCCCAACTGTTTTTTCGAAGTTTATATTAAAGTCTGTCTAGCGTGCAATACGCTAAACAAACATAAACAGTTGTCCTACTGGGGGACAACTAGGTGGCTCCTCCTCCTCTTTCTCCTTCCTTTCCTCTCCAAAATAGTTGTTCGCGGTTGTGGCTGGTGTTTCCCCTGCTGTTGTAGCGATGTGAAGCTGATGGCGTGGGGCGTCCTGCTGAATCCGTGGTTTTCTCGCAATATAGTTTGAATTTTTGTTAAACATTGCGATATGTTTTAATATCCCAACTATTTCCGATGTGTATATTTCAAGTCAGTCTAGCGTGCAATACGCTAAACGAACATAAAGAGTTGTTCTACTGGGGGACAACTAGGTGGCTCCTCCTCCTCTTTCTCCTTCCTTTCCTCTCCAAAATAGTTGTTCGCGGTTGTGGCTGGTGTTTCCCCTGCTGTTGTAGCGATGTGAAGCAGATGGCGTGGGGCGTCCTGCTGAATCCGTGGTTTTCTCGCAATATAGTTTGAATTTTTGTTAAACATTGTGATATGTTTTAAAATCGCAACTATTTTCGAAGTTTATATTTAAAGTCTGCCTAGCGAGCAATTCACTAAACAAACATAAACAGTTGTCCTACTGGGGGACAACTTGAGGGCTTCTCCTCCTCTTTCTCCTTCCTTTCCTCTCTAAAACAGTTGTTCGCGGCTGTGGCTGGTGTTTCCCCTGCTGTTGTAGCGATGTGAAGCAGATGGCGTGGGGCGTCCTGCTGAGACCGTGGTTTTCTCGCAAAATAGTTTGAATTTTTGTTAAACATTGCAATATGTTTTAATATCCCAACTATTTCCGATGTGTATATTTCAAGTCAGTCTAGCGTGCAATACGCTAAACGAACATAAAGAGTTGTTCTACTGGGGGACAACTAGGTGGCTCCTCCTCCTCTTTCTCCTTCCTTTCCTCTCCAAAATAGTTGTTCGCGGCTGTGGCTGGTGTTTCCCCTGCTGTTGTAGCGATGTGAAGCAGATGGCATGGGGCGTCCTGCTGAGACCGTGGTTTTCTCGCAAAATAGTTTGAATTTTAGTTAAACATTGCGATATATTTTAATATCCCAACTATTTCCGATGTGTATATTTCAAGTCAGTCTAGCGTGCAATACGCTAAACGAACATAAAGAGTTGTTCTTCTGGGGGACAACTAGGTGGCTCCTCCTCCTCTTTCTCTTTCCTTTCCTCTCCAAAATAGTTGTTCGCGGCTGTGGCTGGTGTTTCCCCTGCTGTTGTAGCGATGTGCAGCAGATGGCGTGGGGCGTCCTGCTGAGACCGTGGTTTTCTCGCAAAATAGTTTGAATTTTTGTTAAACATTGCGATATGTTTTAATATCCCAACTATTTCCGATGTGTATATTTCAAGTCAGTCTAGCGTGCAATGGGCTAAACGAACATAAAGAGTTGTTCTACTGGGGGACAACTAGGTGGCTCCTCCTCCTCTTTCTCCTTCCTTTCCTCACAAAAATAGTTGTTCGCGGCTGTGGCTGGTGTTTCCCCTGCTGTTGTAGCGATGTGAAGCAGATGGCGTGGGGCGTCCTGCTGAGACCGTGGTTTTCTCGCAAAATAGTTTGAATTTTTGTTAATCATTGCGATATGTTTTAATATCCCAACTATTTCCGATGTGTATATTTGAAGTCAGTCTAGCGTGCAATACGCTAAACGAACATAAAGAGTTGTTCTACTGGGGGACAACTAGGTCGCTCCTCCTCCACTTTCTCCTTCCTTTCCTCTCCAAAATAGTTGTTCGCGGCTGTGGCTGGTGTTTCCCCTGCTGTTGTAGCGATTTGAAGCAGATGGCGTGGGGCGTACTGCTGAGACCGTGGTTTTCTCGCAAAATATTTTGAATTTTTGTTAAACATTGCGATATGTTTTAAAATCCCAACTATTTCCGAAGTTTATATTTGAAGTCTGTCTAGCGTGCAATACGCTAAACAAATATAAAGAGTTGTTCTACTGGGGGACAACTAGGTGGCTCCTCCTCCTCTTTCTCCTTCCTTTCCTCTCTAAAATAGTTGTTCACGGCTGTGGCTGGTGTTTCCCCTGCTGTTGTAGCGATGTGAAGCAGATGGCGTGGGGCGTCCTGCTGAGTCCGTGGTTTTCTCGCAAAATAGTTTGAATTTTTGTTAAACATTGCGATATTTTTTAATATCCCAACTATTTCCGATGTGTATATTTCAAGTCTGTCTAGCGTGCAATACGCTAAACGAACATAAAGAGTTGTTCTACTGGGGGACAACTAGGTGGCTCCTCCTCCTCTTTCTCCTTCCTTTCCTCTCCAAAATAGTTGTTCGCGGCTGTGGCTGGTGTTTCCCCTGCTGTTGTAGCGATGTGAAGCAGATGGCGTGGGGCGTCCTGCTGAGACCGTGGTTTTCTCGCAAAATAGTTTGAATTTTTGTTAAACATTGCGATATGTTATAATATTCCAACTATTTCCGAAGTGTATATTTCAAGTCAGTCTAGCGTGCAATACGCTAAACGAACATAAAGAGTTGTTCTACTGGGGGACAACTAGGTGGCTCCTCCTCCTCTTTCTCCTTCCTTTCCTTTCCAAAATAGTTGTTCGCGACTGTGGCTGCTGTTTCCCCTGCTGTTGTAGCGATGTGAAGCAGATGGCGTGGGGCGTCCTGCTGAGTCCGTGGTTTTCTCGCAAAATAGTTTGAATTTTTGTTAAACATTGCGATATGTTTTAAAATCCCAACTATTTCCGAAGTTTATATTTAAAATCTGCCTAGCGTACAATACGCTACACAAACATACACAGTTGTCCTACTGGGGGACAACTGCGGGGCTCCTCCTCCACTTCACCCTTCGTTTCGACTCCAAAATAGTTGTTCGCGGCTGTTTCTGGTGTTTCCCCTGCTGTTGTAGCGATTTGAAGCAGATGGCGTGGGGCGTCCTGCTGAGACCGTGGTTTTCTCGCAATATAGTTTGAATTTTTGTTAAACATTGCGATATGTTTTAATATCCCAACTATTTCCGATGTGTATATTTCAAGTCAGTCTAGCGTGCAATACGTTAAACGAACATAAAGAGTTGTTCTACTGGGGGACAACTAGGTGGCTCCTCCTCCTATTTCTCCTTCCTTTCCTCTCCAAAATAGTTGTTCGCGGCTGTGGCTGGTGTTTCCCCTGCTGTTGTAGCGATGTGAAGCAGATGGCGTGGGGCGTCCTGCTGAGACCGTGGTTTTCTCGCAAAATAATTTGAATTTTTGTTAAACATTGCGATATGTTTTAATATCCCAACTATTTCCGAAGTGCATATTTCAAGTCAGTCTAGCGTGCAATACGCTAAACGAACATAAAGAGTTGTTCTACTGGGGGACAACTAGGTGGCTCCTCCTCCTCTTTCTCCTTCCTTTCCTTTCCAAAATAGTTGTTCGCGACTGTGGCTGCTGTTTCCCCTGCTGTTGTAGCGATGTGAAGCAGATGGCGTGGGGCGTCCTGCTGAGTCCGTGGTTTTCTCGCAAAATAGTTTGAATTTTTGTTAAACATTGCGATATGTTTTAAAATCCCAACTATTTCCGAAGTTTATATTTAAAATCTGCCTAGCGTACAATACGCTACACAAACATACACAGTTGTCCTACTGGGGGACAACTGCGGGGCTCCTCCTCCACTTCACCCTTCGTTTCGACTCCAAAATAGTTGTTCGCGGCTGTTTCTGGTGTTTCCCCTGCTGTTGTAGCGATTTGAAGCAGATGGCGTGGGGCGTCCTGCTGAGACCGTGGTTTTCTCGCAATATAGTTTGAATTTTTGTTAAACATTGCGATATGTTTTAATATCCCAACTATTTCCGATGTGTATATTTCAAGTCAGTCTAGCGTGCAATACGTTAAACGAACATAAAGAGTTGTTCTACTGGGGGACAACTAGGTGGCTCCTCCTCCTATTTCTCCTTCCTTTCCTCTCCAAAATAGTTGTTCGCGGCTGTGGCTGGTGTTTCCCCTGCTGTTGTAGCGATGTGAAGCAGATGGCGTGGGGCGTCCTGCTGAGACCGTGGTTTTCTCGCAAAATAATTTGAATTTTTGTTAAACATTGCGATATGTTTTAATATCCCAACTATTTCCGAAGTGCATATTTCAAGTCAGTCTAGCGTGCAATACGCTAAACGAACATAAAGAGTTGTTCTACTGGGGGACAACTAGGTGGCTCCTCCTCCTCTTTCTCCTTCCTTTCCTTTCCAAAATAGTTGTTCGCGACTGTGGCTGCTGTTTCCCCTGCTGTTGTAGCGATGTGAAGCAGATGGCGTGGGGCGTCCTGCTGAGTCCGTGGTTTTCTCGCAAAATAGTTTGAATTTTTGTTAAACATTGCGATATGTTTTAAAATCCCAACTATTTCCGAAGTTTATATTTAAAATCTGCCTAGCGTACAATACGCTACACAAACATACACAGTTGTCCTACTGGGGGACAACTGCGGGGCTCCTCCTCCACTTCACCCTTCGTTTCGACTCCAAAATAGTTGTTCGCGGCTGTTTCTGGTGTTTCCCCTGCTGTTGTAGCGATTTGAAGCAGATGGCGTGGGGCGTCCTGCTGAGACCGTGGTTTTTTCGCAATATAGTTTGAATTTTTGTTAAACATTGCGATATGTTTTAATATCCCAACTATTTCCGATGTGTATATTTCAAGTCAGTCTAGCGTGCAATACGTTAAACGAACATAAAGAGTTGTTCTACTGGGGGACAACTAGGTGGCTCCTCCTCCTATTTCTCCTTCCTTTCCTCTCCAAAATAGTTGTTCGCGGCTGTGGCTGGTGTTTCCCCTGCTGTTGTAGCGATGTGAAGCAGATGGCGTGGGGCGTCCTGCTGAGACCGTGGTTTTCTCGCAAAATAATTTGAATTTTTGTTAAACATTGCGATATGTTTTAATATCCCAACTATTTCCGAAGTGCATATTTCAAGTCAGTCTAGCGTGCAATACGCTAAACGAACATAAAGAGTTGTTCTACTGGGGGACAACTAGGTGGCTCCTCCTCCTCTTTCTCCTTCCTTTCCTTTCCAAAATAGTTGTTCGCGACTGTGGCTGCTGTTTCCCCTGCTGTTGTAGCGATGTGAAGCAGATGGCGTGGGGCGTCCTGCTGAGTCCGTGGTTTTCTCGCAAAATAGTTTGAATTTTTGTTAAACATTGCGATATGTTTTAAAATCCCAACTATTTCCGAAGTTTATATTTAAAATCTGCCTAGCGTACAATACGCTACACAAACATACACAGTTGTCCTACTGGGGGACAACTGCGGGGCTCCTCCTCCACTTCACCCTTCGTTTCGACTCCAAAATAGTTGTTCGCGGCTGTTTCTGGTGTTTCCCCTGCTGTTGTAGCGATTTGAAGCAGATGGCGTGGGGCGTCCTGCTGAGACCGTGGTTTTCTCGCAATATAGTTTGAATTTTTGTTAAACATTGCGATATGTTTTAATATCCCAACTATTTCCGATGTGTATATTTCAAGTCAGTCTAGCGTGCAATACGTTAAACGAACATAAAGAGTTGTTCTACTGGGGGACAACTAGGTGGCTCCTCCTCCTATTTCTCCTTCCTTTCCTCTCCAAAATAGTTGTTCGCGGCTGTGGCTGGTGTTTCCCCTGCTGTTGTAGCGATGTGAAGCAGATGGCGTGGGGCGTCCTGCTGAGACCGTGGTTTTCTCGCAAAATAATTTGAATTTTTGTTAAACATTGCGATATGTTTTAATATCCCAACTATTTCCGAAGTGCATATTTCAAGTCAGTCTAGCGTGCAATACGCTAAACGAACATAAAGAGTTGTTCTACTGGGGGACAACTAGGTGGCTCCTCCTCCTCTTTCTCCTTCCTTTCCTCTCCAAAATAGTTGTTCGCGGCTGTTTCTGGTGTTTCCCCTGCTGTTGTAGCGATTTGAAGCAGATGGCGTGGGGCGTCTTGCTGAGACCGTGGTTTTCTCGCAATATAGTTTGAATTTTTGTTAAACATTGCGATATGTTTTAATATCCCAACTATTTCCGATGTGTATATTTCAAGTCAGTCTAGCGTGCAATACGTTAAACGAACATAAAGAGTTGTTCTACTGGGGGACAACTAGGTGGCTCCTCCTCCTATTTCTCCTTCCTTTCCTCTCCAAAATAGTTGTTCGCGGCTGTGGCTGGTGTTTCCCCTGCTGTTGTAGCGATGTGAAGCAGATGGCGTGGGGCGTCCTGCTGAGACCGTGGTTTTCTCGCAAAATAATTTGAATTTTTGTTAAACATTGCGATATGTTTTAATATCCCAACTATTTCCGAAGTGCATATTTCAAGTCAGTCTAGCGTGCAATACGCTAAACGAACATAAAGAGTTGTTCTACTGGGGGACAACTAGGTGGCTCCTCCTCCTCTTTCTCCTTCCTTTCCTCTCCAAAATAGTTGTTCGCGGCTGTGGATGGTGTTTCCCCTGCTGTTGTAGCGATATGAAGCAGATGGCGTGGGGCGTCCTGCTGAGACCGTGGTTTTCTCGCAAAATAGTTTGAATTTTTGTTAAACATTGCGATATGTTTTAATATCCCAACTATTTCCGATGTGTATATTTCAAGTCAGTCTAGCGTGCAATACGCTAAACGAACATAAAGAGTTGTTCTACTGGGGGACAACTAGGTGGCTCCTCCTCCTCTTTCTCCTTCCTTTCCTCTCCAAAATAGTTGTTCGCGGCTGTGGCTGGTGTTTCCCCTGCTGTTGTAGCGATGTGAAGCAGATGGCGTGGGGCGTCCTGCTGAGACCGTGGTTTTCTCGCAAAATAGTTTGAATTTTTGTTAAACATTGCAATATGTTTTAATATCCCAACTATTTCCGATGTGGCTATTTCAAGTCAGTCTAGCGTGCAATACGCTAAACGAACATAAAGATTTGTTCTACTGGGGGACAACTAGGTGGCTACTCCTCCTCTTTCTCCTTCCTTTCCTCTCCAAAATAGTTGTTCGCGGCTGTGGCTGGTGTTTCCCCTGCTGTTGTAGCGATGTGAAGAAATGCCGCGGGACCTCCTGCTGAGTGCGTGGTTTTTTCTCAAAATAGTTTGAATTTTTGCTAAACATTGCGATATGTTTTAAAATCCCAACTATTTCCGAAGTTTATATTTAAAGTCATTCTAGCGTGCAATTCACTTAACAAACATAGAGAGTTGTCCTACTGGGGGACAACTGGGGGCTCCTCCTCCTCTTTCTCCTTCCTTTCCTCTACAAAAAAGTTGTTCGCTGCTGTGGATGGTGTTTCCCCTGCTGTTGTAGCGATGTGAAGCAGATGGCGTGGGGCGTCCTGCTGAGACCGTGGTTTTCTCGCAAAATAGTTTGAATTTTTGTTAAACATTGCAATATGTTTTAATATCCCAACTATTTCCGATGTGTATGTTTCAAGTCAGTCTAACGTGCAATACGCTAAACGAACATAAACAGTTGTCCTACTGGGGGACAACTGCGGATCTCCTCCTACCCTTCACCCTTCCTTTCCTCTCCAATATAGTTGTTCGCGGCTGTGGCTGCTGTTTCCCCTGCTGTTGTAGTGATGTGAAGCAGATTGTGTTTTAAGTGGAAAACCCTCACCTTTGCTGAGCAGTCATCCTAAATGGTCCACTGGGTTCTTCTCTTATCTCCCATCATTCTTTATCTCCCCATCTTCACGTCTCACACAAATGTTTCTCGATCTATGATAGTGGCTATCATCAATTAACCTCTGGTCTATATTGTTTTTAGTCCATAGCATTTTCACAAATATCTTGGAAATGGTAGTAATAATAATAACGGTATATATAATTATACTCACTTTCGTAATAAATATTTAAAGTTTACGCAACGTCCAAAGGACTAAACACACCTTAAAAGTTTTTTCTAAAATTGCCAGTGTGGGCTGCACGTTCCTCTACACTCTTTCTCTTTATAAACACACACTATTTATATTCCATTTTTTGTATCACCGTTCAACTTGCAACCAGTATGACATAATGAAATTTTAAGCTTATCTATTTTAACAGTTTTGTAAATAATAGATAACTACTTATTTTACATACCTAAACGTCTCTTTTGATAAAAAATGCATTATTTCATGGATAAACAGTTGATTCTTGTTGAGTCAATTTTTGACTTTTTTGGTTGTAAATATTCAGTGTAATTCTCTGTAAACCTTATGATATATGTTATCAAGACAAGTGAGACTCACCATGTAAGTAGACTGGTGCTGAGGTAGAATGGAGGTGATATTTTATAGCGCTGCGTTCTTTGTCGAGGAAAGCCGATCACCTGCAATGCAAAATTTCCTTGTAAACTCTTATGCAGTAAAGTGGACGGAGTAATTAATATTTAAATGGCAGCTCAAAACCTCTATGCACTCACTCCTACAGCATTGTGGTATGCTGAGAGACTTCAGCTATAGGAATTCTGACGTTTTGAGATAACATTTAGTAAATTATTCAAAAAGGATGAAAATAGAAACGTACTGTCATTTGATCATCGCACAAACGTGCAAACGGAGGACATAGAAAGTCAGATACTCATTGCTTGTGTGGAAAAGCAGCTCACAGAGCTGAAACAAATAAGCAAAGAGTATTCTACTGCAATGCCCTGTTACTTGGCTCTCATTTCTCACTTGACACAGTCCCGTCGATTAAATTTCTAGGCGTACCGTCGCAGAAAGTGATATAAAATGGAACGAGAGTGTAGAGACAGTCGTGGAAAAAGGCAGATGGTCGATTTCGATTTTTGGGATTAATTTTGGGAAAGATGACCACATATAAAAGGCTTTTGAGGCCCCGACTTGAGAACTGTTGAAGTGTTTGGGATCCCTACCATATCGTCTGAAGGAAGATATAGGACATATTCAGAGGCAGGTTTGTTTCTGGAGTGTTCGATCAATGTGGGTGGAGGGGGGGGGGGCGATGTCTTTTCCAAGAAACATTGTTGTCGAAATTTGAAATTTAGAGGGCCGGAATTTGAAGCTCACTGCAGGATTCTGTTGCCGCCAACTTATATTTCGTGTAAGAGAAGAGAAATTAGGGCTTCTAAAGAGGCATGCGAACATTCGATTTCTCTCGTTCTTTTTGTGAGTGGAGAAAAGTAAATCTGTAGTAGTCGTTCGGGCGTACCCTTGTCACGCATCTTACGTTGGATTTTGGAGCATATATGGAGTTTCAGGGGCTGGCCATGACTACATTCAGTATATTTCGGGCGGCCGCGGGGGCCGAAGGGACTGAGGCGCGCCAGTCACGTCCACTACGGTCGGGGGTTCGAATCCTCCCTCGGGCGTGGATATTTGTGCCGTCCTTAGGATAAGCTAGTTGATAAGTAGTTTGTAGTTTAGGGACTGATGACCCCGTAGTTAAGTCCCATAAAAAGTAAAATAAAAAAACCGTATTTCGGCCCCGGTGCTGCAGTCGAAAGCACGCCGACGAGGAAAAGAAACACTCAACCGCATGTTTGTTAGTCCCTAGCTTACAAACTACTTAAACTAACCTCATGACAACACACTCATCCATGCCCGAGGGAGAATTCGAACCACGAGCGAACCTTTCCTCCCCCCTTTTCTGCATCATCAGTACGGTTGCATTGTTTTGAGTTTAAAATACGGGAAATTTTGGAAATGGTAGTCAACCTGGTTCCATCGTTGAATTATCGACGTCTTTTACTTGAAGTCTTTTATAGACAGCCGTACACAAATAATATTTCCCCGAACGTTTAGAAATTGGAAAACCTTATATCAATTTTTTGTCTGCTTAAATAACAAAAAGATTAGCTAGTTATATTTCACTGATCCAACCCTTAAAGTGAGTTTTTTAAACCAAAGGGTCAGATACAGTCAGATATAGTTATCCTCCTTGTAACGTTTCTGCTATGTTGCAAACTCCTAAAAAATCAGTTGCCAACATAGAAACACGAAATATCTGACACCTAAAGTAAAACTTCATTACCGGACATGTGATATTTACATTTTCGCCTTCTGTTTGAAATTCTATTAACACTATTAGTAAAACGCTTTTAAGAAATAGTACGTTCATTTAAATATAACTTTGACTGATCTTTTACGTAATTTCATTTTTTAATACTTTCGTAAATAATAGCTGCAAACACTAAAAATGCATTACACTTAGTTTCGGAAATTGCTGAACCTATATAGATACTAATTTGTATAAAAAGAACAATACTACATGTTATAAACTATTGCACAACATGATTTCATATATACCTTTTGTTTAAATAAATTAGGGCAAACCATGTTTTATATATCACTAGATTCTAAATTAAATACTGATAATTTTTCATGCACTAAAATTAATAATCCGTTTGGTACTAAAAAACTATCTTCGAAATTAACAAAACTATGACAACCATATACAAATCCGTATTAATAAATAATTTGACCGCAAAGTGAAACTCATTAAAATTCCATGTCACAATAATATTTCGCCTACACAATATTGGCAAAACAAATATGTGTGCATTTCGAAAACACACATGATGTAAATAATTTGAGCACAGTAAACACTAGTCAAAAGGATGACTTTAAATTTGTGTACTACATTTAAATACAAATTTCATGAAACAAGTACATACATCGAGATAAATAGTCAAAGCTTAAATGTAATGTTTTAATTTATGTATTTTGGCATATTTAATGTAAAAGAATACTGTTTAATTGTGAATTACAAAACTTTTTCATCATTCTTATTACGCAGTTACGTAGAAAGATGTTTGAGAGAAACCATTGTTTGTTGAGTCTGCTTTAGAGTATTCGAGTGGCCAGAAACCTGTAAGCAGCTCTGTTGGCTTGCTGCTGCATTTCTTGATTGTGCAATGTTTAAGTGGAAATAAAATCGTTTCCATATCAACTGAGATGGTTTTAATTTATGAAAACATCCTGTAAAATCAAATGCTTTAGTGAATGCCGAAGAAATCTCACAACGAAATGGACTTCAGCCAGCATATAAGGTAAGTTCAACTTCACCTACAGTGGAATGACTTATTTATAGACTGTGAACTAATAAAAAATTTCCGTGATTCAGGAAAATGTTAGGGCTCAGTTTAAGTCATTCCGAAAAGAGGCGATGGGCGTTAGAAGTGGAGCCTTGTGACCAGGATTTTAAAGAGTATTCACTAATGTAAAATGTGTTTCAGGATACAAGGAAAATAATGTATATGATGGATGTGCAGTAAACCATCATAAAAGTGCAGATTTCGACTACAATACTCTCCACACCTACGATGTCAAAATTTAATGGAGGAAGATGGCAATAATTTGGACTACTAGATTCCTGTATCTCCGCATCCTTGTGACCAGATAAGTACTTTTGTAGTAACTTTTGTAGTGACTGTTTGTGTGATAGGGGTTTTATGTGGACTGAAAACTTATTTTAAAATGGATACAGTAAGAAAGGAGGGAGATGATAGTACTCAAGTTTCGGACTTTGACAGTGGGGTAGGAGGTTCTAGTATTGCGAGTTCTACACCGATTGCAAGAAAGCAGCAGGTCCCATTTTCTAGTGATTTACAAGAGACTGGACAACAGATTAGTAATATGGCAGCAAACGCGGAAATAGAAACAAAATCAATCTTGGAATTTTTATTACAAATGAAAACCGAACATTCATTACAAATGGAAACTATGAAAACCGAACTTTCGTTAGATATAAAAACCATGAAAACTGAACTATCTGACATAAAATCTCAAACAAATGACGCAATATCAAACCTAGAATATAGAATTTGCCAAACAGCGACTGATCTAAAACAATGCATTGGAAGTCTAGAGACAAAGTTTAGTACTAGATTCAATAGTGTAGAAAAAAGTGTTGTGGTAGCTGATACTTCAGAAGTTTCTCAGACGAGTGACAGTGTTGAAAAAATAGATGACAGTTCAAGTTATGTAAATTCTCAGAGCCAGGATACTAAATCAGAGTTAACTGGAAAGATTCGCGATTTTGAACAATGTAATAGCAAACTTAATTATTCTGATTTGAATGAAGAAACTGAATGTAACTGTGTTATAGATAACCCTGAGCAAGAACTCGAAAGTAAATGTACAGTCACAGAATTACCACAGTGTGTAGACGAAATTCAAGAAAAGTCACATGCTGAAACTTTGAGTATTCCTAGATGTACTAGTGTAATTAGTTTACCAGTAGTGAAGTTACCTTGTAGGCCTAAAAAGAAATTTCGTCCTATTTATTTTTGCCACAGGACAATGATTGTTTTTCGTCAGATTTGAATGACACTTCAGAAATTATGTTAGTTAAGGAAAGTCTAAGGTGTAAAGTATGTTCTTGGGCAAACCAGACCCAGTTGTTTGCATTTAATTTTGGACCTAGTAGTAATGTACCATTACCTATTCTACCTGATGACAGACAAAATGAGATGCATCAGACTATGTGTTGATGTAATACCTTAGGGGCATAATTACTCTTTAGTTATGAAACTGCTGGCACCAGTTCAGGTCCCCAGTCGTGTGCTGTGTACATCTATTAATCATTTTCACAGTGCATAATAAATTCTATGCTTTAAGTTTTCCTTCAGTGTAAATATTTATGATTATTTGAAAAAACTTTTTAATTACCACTGACAAATAAAGACAGCTGAGACATACCTTTTGATATATACATTTTTGCTATATGCTTATTGAAACTTAAAATATGTGAAGTCTAAACTTTATTACCAATTGGAATTTTTGAGAAAATATGAACAAAAAATGTGTAGGTGGATGTTAACCATCAATTCAGAAGAACTTTATACCAAATAATAATACTGTACCTAATATGATATACTAGTTGGGGGTTTTCAATAAGAATTTTTTTTTACTTATGTCAATGTATAGGCCACTGGACTTTATTCTTAAGAAAAGTAAATATACTGAAATACAGTTTGAACCCAATAGTGAATTCATGTTTACAGTTAATACAGTTGCAAATAATAACAAACATTGAGGAGTTTTGAATTAAAATACTATGTGAATTAAAATACACTATGGAAATACAGGTAGATGATGGGGGTTTATTTAATGTTTGTCAGGAATTTTGGAGTCTTTATGTTATGATGTTTATGAACCACTAGCTAATGTGGAAGTCTTTGTGTAGTCATCAAAAGAAATGACAGGTTAGAAAAAATGGTAAGTGCTGTTCATGAGAAATTTAAGTTAGGTTAAGAATTGTCAGTGAAAGTACTGAACAAATAGTTATTAAGTTACTGAAATGGAAGTAAAAAATGCTTCATATATTGAAAAGAAAGAATTAATATGGCATAAAGAAAATGAATATGAAAATAATGAATACTCAAATGAATAATGTTGATGTAGGATTAAGATTAGTCTAGTCTGTGAACAGATGCTTTACTTGAAGTCTAAGATGTTAAAATTGCTTAAGACTGCTAAGGAATCTCAAAATGATAGTGTTAAGTGTACTGAAAATGTTAGCTCCAAACCCTGATATAAATGTTAAGTCATCTACCAAAATGTTAGTTAAAGAATTAAGTGAAAGCAAATATAAAAGTATACCTTCTTTCAATGTCAACTTAAGTTGTGATTCTAGTAACAGGAATAATTCTAATGAAGTTTAAAAAATCTAGTAACTGAACCTGAAAACTAAGTACTATTTCACTATGTGTGTAGTCCATTTGTTAAGATCTGAGTTCAAGTTTATCTACATACATGCTTTGAGTAACTTGAAGTTAATTGAAACCCTTAGCATACTCCAGGAAAATGAATCCACTCCACAGCGGTCTGACTGCTGATATGAAAGACCCAAACCTTCGACACTCCTATCGGTTCGCTTGCCTTCAAGCAGGCAGTTCAAATGTTCAAAAGTTTATAAATCTGTAGTTCTTAACTACTAAGGTTATCAGTCCCTAAATTGAAGAACAACTTGAAACTAATTTCAACTAACCTAAGGACAACATACCCAGGCATGCCAGAGGGAATACTCGAACCTCCGATGGGGAATAACCGTGCGCTCCTACGCAAAGCGCCTTAGAGCAATCGGCCATTCCACCTCAACCGTGCCAGCACAAGTTGCACAGCCTTAGTACACAAACATACTGTATACTCCTCACTATTATGTTGATTACTTAGTTATGTCGTGTCTATTTCCGTTACAGTTTTATCCCTATTCATTTGACTGTCTATTTTGCTTTAATTGCCACAACACAATACCGCATGCTCTTTCATTATGAGCTTTGTTTTTTACTAGTGATATGTCTCCATGAATTTCATTAAAAATGTTTTGTATTCCTACTACTTACACCAGATACTTAGAAACATTCTACGATATTTGTAAAAATGAAATGCTGCACAATAAAAGGTGGCTACACCGGTGATGCCCTAAATAAATATTAACTACACAGTTGACAAAAGACTTGATGGGCACAGAAGGAATGTTTGTAAGTGGATGAAACTACATACGAAGAAAGAACATGTAACTATAATGACAAGATTACAATATTGCATGAAACACACAATACCGTTGGCAGTTACAGGTGGACAGTTGGCGCTAAGTGAGTAGGATGTCGCACCAGTATCTTCCTCCAGATCTCGCATACTACAGTGGACTATCAGCTTGGAACAGGGGACTGATGACCTAGCTGTTTAGTCCCCTAATAAACCAACAACAACATCTCGCGTACTGGTTCTGGTAGCAGGTCCCTTACTGTTACATTCCGTGCTCAATTTTTCAGAGGTCAGGGGCTCTTGCTGGTCACGTGAGGATCTCAGCATGATCTAGGCAGTCTGCAGAGGTACGTACTGTATTATCCTGTTAGAATATTATCCTAGGGTGTTGAGCCATCAGGGTTAAGACTTTCATACGTATAATTCACTCCTCAGTGTCTACCAAAGCACGATCAGAGGTGACCTGAACGAATATTTTATGGTTCCCTTACCATGAATCTAGAAGTTAGGCCCGCATCATTCGCCATTATTGGCAGGATATGCTTCTACCCTTGACGTCGCCAAACCTAACCGAATGCTGTCAGAATTTATGAAGAAGTGGCACTCGTCAGTGAATGAGGAAACCGCTGATAGTGCAGTACGACCCCAATGGGGCAGTTGTTAGTCATCTACACTGTACAATCACTGATGTACTATTGTCTCTAGTACATGTACGCAGATGGTGGGTACCTACATCATACGGTACGATATTGTCTGACTCCCTTGGAGTAATATTTCTAGATTGATCTGAATCAGAGAAAGGTACCTACTGATAACATCGGGCCAGTGCGACGTCTGATGACCCACATGCCTGGCATCTGCCCTAGACGACCACCTCGCTTCAGGTAGTACAGTGGCGCGGCCTCCGACAAAAGTATTAAGTTGGAGGATAGGCAGTCTAAAGCATCTGCGAGCCATGGCACTGTACATATGCAAACTTCTTGCTTCACCTCCTCACTCACTGCAGTTGACTGGTATCAAATTTGTAACAACAGGGCTGCCACATTACGAATGCACTCTGGTTGACGTTCTACACATTGCTGTGTAGATCTAATAATATCCTCACACATCAATGTATTTATGTATACCAATACTTATGTATACCAATACTTATTTTGTCAGACAGTTTATATTGAATAAAAAGTAATCAAAAAGATCTGAACTCACCTTAGAATTGCACACGTACTGCCAGAGCTTTCACTCCAGCAACTTCCACGGTCACGTTCCTCCTCGTTTGCTGCCGAGGAAACGCCTGCAATGTGCTACAACGAAAAGTTTGTCTAGAAACTTAGGACAGTGTTCTCTATTTCGTAAACAGCAGCTGGTTTGGGGACAGATGTTCACTATTTAACCACTAAAAATGTTTCCCACGTTGCGAATAATAACGATAGATAAAGCATATTATGAGTCACCATATTTTCTAACAATAAGGAAACACAAATTTTTCTTGGGTTTCAAGTACTTTAAAATTCTCTTTGGCCATTGTTAAGTGCTGAATGGCGTATGCTTGACACTGGCATCTTTTCATAGGGTGAAAAAAATATATGGAATACAGCGAGAAGTGCTATTACTCATAGAAGGAAAAAATAATAAGCCGAATAACATGGATCTAGAAAGGCAAACTGCCAAGATAAACATTTGTTTACAGGAGGGGCTGTGCGACGGCTAGTTGCAGATATCACGACAGTCGCTGCACTGCGCTCCGTCAAATATGCCAGCAGGGTATGACGATGTCTCACAGGTCTCTGCCTACCATTAGGTAGTCTACAGTCACAATATTTCCTCCCGATCATTTGATGAAGATATTACGGGACCACTGGACTGCTCAAGGAGGCTCCAAACGTTGGTCGGCTCATTTCCCAGAATATGATGCCCTTGACCTTTGTGTTTTGGTGCACTTAAAGGAAGTGATCAACTCATTTCCATCAGTGATGGGGAGACACCTCAAGATAACGCCATTAATTCGTGTCGCCATGTACTACAACAACAGACGGATATACTTCCAAGGCTTCGCCATACCTCACGCCGAAGGATAAAGGAATTCATTGCCATGAAAGGACGCCACGTGCTAGACTCCAACAAACAAGAGTTCATCTCAGAATGTATGTGCTCCCGGGCCCTCGTTTATTGGACTTACTTCTCTTGCTTTGATGCGTACTACCAACTCCCAAGGTATTTTACACCATGATTGTTTTTTGGTTCAAGATCTTCTTGCCTGTGTTTGCTTCCTAATACATGGTAGGGATGGTTGATTCTGCCTTGAGCAAACACAATTTATGTTCTTTGTTCACCCAAACTGTTTTCGGAGAACTTTCCCTTTCACCAGTGAGATTTCTATTTATTATTTTACCTTAAAGATACATTTCGTTTTTCTTGTGGCTACATGCAACACGATGTTACGAACTAATCGAAATATGTTTCCAAGGAAACCACAAAAATGACATTCTGGATGGCATTTAAAAAGATTTATAAATATCAGTCAGCCACAAGAATCACAAATGTGGCTTTAAGATATAATGATAAATAAAAATCCAACTGGAGATGGGAAAACTTCTTTGGGTGAACAAGAAACATAACTGTTGTTTCCTCAAGGCACACAAAGAAGTCCTAGCCATATAATTTGCAATCATAGCCGTGCTGTCTTCTGTGCCAACAGTGGTGTTCTCTTCGGCGCCACAGCTTCTGCTGTGTCCATTTCAACCTTCTGATGGCTGGGTCCAAGGCTGTACTTAGCTGTAGGCCGCCATATTTATTAAGAGTGTTTAAATCAATTGCTTATTTTATGATGCTATTCCAGAAACTACTTGTCCATATAATGACAGATGTCGAACACCATTCGGTGTTCGCTTCGTAAAGAAAGTTTTCAGACACAGAAAACATCAAAACTCACGAAAAGAATTAACTGAAAACGATTGAAGCAAGCATCAAATTTCCCATGCCATGTTGCTGAGGTCTTGTAAGCACGCAAGGAGAACACGAGAAAGCTTGCACTGTTGTTCTGTGGCTTGGTAAGAAGAAAGATTAGCCGTCTCATAAAGAGGTGATAAATCGATTTGATCTTCAGGCCCTCAGGGCCAGTAAAGGCGATGCTGGCGTAAGAATGGCAAGAGTGAATATTTACAATATTAAGTTAGACAGATTCTGTCGACTATTGAAGAGCACCACGCAGAATACAAGAGATCCTTCTGTCTGCACTAGCCTTAGAAATGAGCGACAGCTGAAAATTCTCTAGATAATATACAACGGACAGCAATCGTCGTGACACCTCAATAAATGGTTCTCAGGACAGCATTCAAAAGAAACAATCTAATTACAAATTTGTGACAACATACTCAGTAAAGACAGCGGTCTTCACCTGAGCTTGGTCTATGACCTGGCCATGAGAATGATGATGAGGGCATGCCAATTACACACTCTAAACATTGCCATGTCTAGTGCTGAAGGAAGAGCCAGTGACATAGCAAAAGTCAATGCAGCTACATAAAGGTGGCAACATCAAAGCATACATCATTCACATCCTTTCTGCAACAGATGCCTAGAATTGCAAGGGGTCATATCTCGTTCTTGGTGACCTGCTGCTGCTATTACCCATATGCAGTGATTCCTAATCCACTCATGTGTGTACTTCACTCGTCGATTCCACTTGTATGTGTATATTTTGTGTGTGCGCTGTTGTGTATCCTCATCACCACTCCCATCCTTCTCAACATCACCATCTCCACCTACCAGCTGTCGGCACCACCACTGATGCCAGTACTGCCACCGCCTGCACCACCTCTGCCCCCTGCACCGCCATCAGCGACACCACCGTGCACCGCAGCCGCCACCGCCGTCTCCACCACCGTCTCAGCTGCAGCCATCACCACCACCGCCACAAGTGCTGCCAACTCTGCCACCACCGCCGCTGCCACCACCTCCGCAACTGCGCCCCCCACCATCACCAACGACGCTGCTTGCTGGTGTGCCGCTATCTCTGCCACCGTAACCGCCGCTGCAGCAGCTGCTGCCATCACCACCGTCACCGCCGCCACCACAGCCTCTGTCTCTGCATCCGCCACTGCATGTTGCCGTCTGCTTCTTCTGTCACCAGCTCCTGCTGACAACTATGCCTGCCGCTGGTGCCGACAGTAATAATTTCTCTATGTCACAGTATACCTTCCCCACCAAAAATGTTGTCACCAGTATCTTTCCCAGTCCTTACATGGAGCTCATCCCTCTACCCCGAAGTCTTTCCCTCTGTCCTAGGCGTCTGATCTCACAATATGCCACCTGCATGACTGTCCACCCTCAAATCCCCTGATACCTCTTGCTCAAGTGTCACCACCAACATCAAGAGCAGCACCTTTTCTAAGCTGGTCGAAATATGTCGCCTCTTCCAAGCTGTCTCCAACTTTTTACAAACACGCTTCTGTAACCAGCTCTGGCAGTCAGGTCTCATCATCCTACAAAAACTACATCTCTAAGGAGAACACCTGAAAGTGTCAAAACTGATATAGCTCCCGCCACTGATCCACTGAAAATGTCGAAGGAAACTTATTGACTACTACGCCATCTCATCTGAGCCCACGTCTACCCAACTTCCTCCTTTTCTCCTCTCCCATCCAGACCCTGTCTTCCTCAAGTCCAAAACTCTTCTTCTCAAAATCCGAAAAGAATCCCTTCTCTCTCTGTTAAACAAATTATTCCCCAACAAGACTCTGCCCTCCTCAAGTCCCCAGACTTCCACACTAAACTCCTGCAGACAATTTGCTGTGTCACCACTGGCCCTCACGAATGCCTCACACCCATTACCACCACGATCTGAATAAGACAACCACAATCCTTTTCCCATCTCACCACCTTCACCACTGTGATTAAAGAGGTCCATCCTGAGGTCACTGTGGAGAAAGTGGTGTCTGTAATCAACTCCGACACTAACCTTGATATTTGGAAAGCACTAAATGATTAGGAATCTGGTCCCATATTTAATTAAAATCTATATTTTCACAGAATCCCCCCTCCACAGTTGACGGCCTCATACTACAAACGGAGGCGCACTAAAGCCATAGATTACTTTTGTACAATGACCACCTCACTGTCGACTGTAAGAGCTTCACTACCCCCTCTCAGTTACAAATGCAACCAATTCTTTAAACAACCTTCAGATCCTCACTTCCCATCCCATTTTCAGTACCTGTAAAGAGTCCCTCCATACCAATTGATCGAAGACTAATGCCCAGTCTCCCCCAATTATCCTCATATCGGTCAGTTGAAGAATTTTGGAGCACATTTTATTTTTGAACATTACGTAATTTTAGGAAACCGATAATCTTATTTGTAAGACTCAACATGGTTTCGGAAAGCAACGGTCGTGTGAAACTCAAATCGCGCTATTCATACACGATATCCACAGGGAAGTTAATACACGGCCCTAGCCGTGTTTATTGATTTCCGTAAGGCGTTCGATGAACAAAGCTGGAGCATGTGGAATATAAGATCAACTGGATTCATGCATTCCTGGATACCAGAACGTAGCTTGTCATTCTCAACGGAGAGAAGTCTTCAGGCGTTAAAGTGTTATCAGGCGTGACCAAAGGGAGTGTTATAGGTCCTTTGCATTTCGTAGTATAGTTAAATGACCTCGTACAGAAAATCAATGAGGCTTTTTATAGAAGATGCTGTAGTTTATCGTGAAGTAACCAGACTGGAGAAGGATGGCGAATACCAGAATTATCTGCAGCGTATTGACACATGGTGTACGGAATGGCAATTAACCCTCAGCGTAAACAAGTGTAAATTGCTTCATTTACTCATAAATAAAGACTACGCAGTACAAGGCCACATACCGGAAGTATTTACATCCATAAAATATCTGGGAGTGGACATTAGGGATAATTTGAAATGGAGCGACCATATAAAATCAGTCGTGGGTAAGGCACATGCCAGACTGAGATTCTTTGGAAATATCCTGGGGAAGAGTAGCCCATCGACAAACGAAGTAATTTACAAGACTTTCCTTCGGCAGTCGCATGAATATTACTCATGAGTGTGCAATCCGTACCAGGTAGGGTTAATAGAAGACACATAGAAGATGCAACGGAGAGCAGCACTCCGCTTTATGAGTTCATTAAGAAACTCCAGTGATAGACGCTGCAGCAGAGGCGCTATATATCGCGCTACGTTCTTTTATCAAAGTTCGAAGCCCAGTCTTTTCATGAAGAGTAAACCAATGAATTGCTTCCTCCTGCGTATATCTCGCGAAGCGACCACAAGGGTAAGATCAGAGAGATTATCCCCCACACAGAGTCATATAGGGAGCAATTTTTCCTGCAAACCATAATAGGAGGGCCGCGGTGGAGTAGACGAGCTCTCCAAGGCGTCTTTCTGTGGAGCGCACGGTCGCTCACAGTCGGAGGTTCGAGTTGTCTCTGGAACATGAGTGTGTGTGTGTTGTCCTTAGATTAGTTTATTTACTGAAAGTAGTTTGAAAGTCTAGGGAATTTTGAAAATAGCAGTTTTGTCGACTGGGTTTACAAACATTTGCTTTTGGAATAGGAGGAAGTGACAATGGTATGCAAAGTGCCCTCCGCCACTCACCGTAAGACGGCTGGCGGAATACGAATGTAGGTTAGACGTAATCACCAAAGCCACTTATGCTTGCTACGAGGTCGACTTTCTGTTCAGATGTCTCGACATTTTAGTTGTACCCTACCCAATCACCCATTCCTTCAACCCTGTCATATCCTTGGTGCCACAGTAGCATATTATTCTCTTCCTAAATATTCACTCCTTTTCAGCCAACAAACCAATTTTATATCCATCCCGTACCAAAACAATATCAACACCTTCTTTCAACCACATCCGAACTACGCAATACACCATCCAGTTTACAGGTAACCCACTTCCTCTAGTAAGATACGGCGTTGTTACTGGTCGGCACAAAAGCATCTATATTTGGCTTCAACCCTTCTACAGTGTCAAATATTTTTGGAAACATTTTTGTTTCACTTTTGGGATAAACAACACTCTTATATTTCAATTGATACATAAAAACAAACTATAGTGAAATGATTTTTATTTTTATTATGTAGTTTCGGTCCTCTTTTGGATCATCTTCAGGGTTGCAACTCCACTGATGGCGTGCCGGTGGGCAATTGCTTGGGTGCCTTCCAGTGCATCCGGCATCAATGGAGTTTCACTCCTGAAGATGGTCGAAAAGAGGACCAAAACCAGTTGATACTAATATAAACTTTCTGCAGTACTCAAAACACCACATCCTCACTCCTAAATTAAAAACCATTGCGATAACCTGTGTCACTAACTATAGCCAAGTGCTTCATCCCGTCCCCCATGAGATCTTCACTCACCTAGACCATAATTCCCTGACCTTCGTTATTGCTACTGACATCAACATCCACATTCTATCCCAAGCTGAACTTCAGTGGTGTCATCGATTTAGTGTCTGAATAGTGATTTAATCCCTCTTCTAGGAGATTACACGCTTGGTGTAATCCTTCCATGTCCCAACATCATGGAGCGCATTATTGCAGTTGACCTTGCCTCTATAGAAGCTGTGACCAGCTTCACGCCCCACTCACCATGTCGTACACATCACAACCTACCAATGAACTCACTCCTCCTGCCCCTCCAAACGATACATAGGAAGTCACGTGCTGCGGCGGAGTGGCCAAGTACACTGAGGCGCTGTGCTCCGATGCGCGAGGCAGTTCCCCGTCGGGTGTTCGAATACCCCCTTGGGCATGGATGATTCTGTCGTCTTTAGTATAAGTTAGTTCAAAAGTAGTTTTTAAGTTTAGAGATTGATGGCCCCGCAGTTAAGTTCCTTAAGCTTAACAAACGTTTGAACATTTTTTGAGAAGTCTCGCTTTGGATCTTTCCAACAACACGATGACATCTACAATGCCAGAACCTTCTTTCAACAGAACTTGTCATACACTATAACTGGTCACTCCAACGAAATCTCTCTATCCACACCGACCCACACAACCGCGACGTACCCTCCTCCACCTAGGCGAATACTGTTGCCTCTACTGATTATTCCTGCAGGCCCTTGACCACGTCACACTCTTATGTCACCGACAACTATGACGTCACATTCTAAATATGAACATTGTGAAGAAACCCCGATATTCAACCCAGACCTGCGACAATCTTGACACCACACTAAGCATAAAATCCTTCAGGAACTGGAAGACTTTTCACCATCACTTGGGCATCAACCATCTTCCTGCTGCTACGCTGTCTTGCACAGTGACTGCCTCTTGCTCAACAACCACATTGAAGCCAACCACTACGCCTCCTACCTCTCTGATACCCTCACAATACCTGACGCAACCCAGTTCGACTATTCGTTATCCCCAACAGTCAATGAGCGCCGTGGTACCCCCGCCCCCTCCTTTTCCCACATCACTCCGGGCCTCTAGTACGTTAAATACACCCCACCCGTTGAACTATAAACTATAACTACCACCTAATACATTCATCAGATCCTCCACAACAAACGAAACACAGCTTCCAGTCATGATCACATAACCAACACGCTCGTAAAGGAATGCCTGCTACCTTTCCCTGGAAATCCTGACGACTCTTTACAATAAATTCTCCATGGTAATTTCTACCCTGAGCCATGGAAAAGCTCTCGAATCCTCCTTTTCCTCAACCCAACGAACCTACCAGCACCGCCTCTTCTTACCTTCCCACCCTGACCTCAACCTCTTACTATTCTCCACGTGGCATCCAGAGTCACCACTTGACAATGGTCGAAAATAATGCGGGCGAAAGCTTTTGTATTCAAACCAAATGAGACAATGTTATAACTATGTAGACTTCTACCTATGGAAAACTGACCCGTAAGTTAGAAACATGCACAGTGAATTCATCGACAGTATTCATACAAAAACTGTGCTCTCTAAAGGAATCGGAACAGAAATTCACGTTCGCTTCCAGTACCAAAGATGATTTAACTCACCGTTCAACCATCGCGGACGGACGGGCTGGCTGAGCTGCCGCAGCGGTCGTCACTTCCCAGCTGTTGCCGTGGAAACGCCAACGATCTGCAATAACAAACAATTTGTTTACAACAACAAACAACAACAACAAACTTATGAAAGGCAGCGACTTCAATATCCATAGCGCAGACAGGAGGAGGTAGATGGCTGCTTTGCCAGCACTGGAACTATTAGCTGCCTCACTACTCTGCTGGATGTTGCGCCTGATAGTACAGTGCCCGTGCCAACCATATCAACAGTATCTACCTGTAATGAGCTAAGGGCCAATTTGAATGTTCGATACCCCCGGCGGCCTTGACCAATTACATCTTGAATTACGTCATTTTGTTAAAAACGATTTCATTTATGATTATTATAAGTCGCTGATAATATTGTAAAAATGGCAGGTATAATATTTATTACGGTGTGTATATTAATTTACGTATTCCCTGTTTGCGTAGTAAAATGATGCTGAGGAAAATCATTAATATTTCTTAAATCGGCGTTAACAGCGTAAAACAGTGATTTGTTACAATAACGCAAGATGTTTTTAAAGCAATGAGTTGATCTTGAAATGATTGTGAGTGGCACAAGATATCGATATGTTTGCATTGTGATATGTTTTCAACATTACACTGATTTTGGCATCGTTGTTATTTGTATAAAACATGGTTTGCTATCATTACTTGATTGTCTGTGAAACGACACAGAAAACGATATTACTTTTTCGTTTATTTTTTCAGAATTATCTGGGATCAGCAATTAGACCTGTTTTATATTGATTAGGACTAAATACAGTCATAAGTTCGACGATGTTTTTGTATCTAAATATGTATACTTTTTTGTATAGTGGCTTTTATTTGAAGTACATTACTTCTTAATTTTAGTAATCAATATCAGTTTACATATCTTTTTTATTTTGTGTAATGGAATATTTCTAGTATGGGTTTCATTTGATGTTTCCCATCGATACTAGCTTCCTTGTGATTATGTTTTTAGATTACTGGAATTACTGGTATCGTGGCTTTCATTTCAGTTATTTCACCCGTCAGTTTTACTGATCGATACCAGTTTCTCTTTCTCTGTCTTTCTTTTTTTTATTATTTTTTTATTTTATTTCTTTTTTTTTTTTTTTCAGCAGTGGAAGGTTGTGATTATTGGTATCATCGTTTCATTTGACGTTACTACAGCTAAATTTTACAGATTGATACCAGTTTTCATACCCGTTTTTCTGCTGTAGAATTACTGGTATCGTCGGTTTCATTTGATGTATATTACACCTCAATTTTACCAATCCATAACAGGTTTCGTATTTTTCTACATCTACATTCATACTCCGCAAGCCACCCGATAGGTGTGTTACAGAGGGTACCTTGAGTACCACTATCTGTTCTCCCTCCTATTCCAGTCACGTATTGTTTGCGGAAAGAAATTTTGTCGGTATGCCTCTGTGTGGGCTCTAATCTCTCTGAATTTATCCTCATCATCTCTTCGCGAGATGTACGTAGGAGGGAGCAATATACTGCTAGACTCCACGGTAAAGGTATGTTCTAGAAACATTGACAAAAGCCCGTACCGAGCGACAGAGCGTCTCTCCTAAAGAGTCTTCCACTGCATTTCCTTAGGATTTTTCCAATGAATCTAAGTCTGGCATCTGCTCTACCGACGATTACTTTTATATGGTCGTTCCATTTTAAATCACTCCTAGTACCTACTCCCAGATAATTTATGTAATTAACTTCTTCCAATTGCTGACCGGTATAGTGTATCTAAATGATACAGGCTCTTTCTATTCGTAGCACATTACGCTTGTCTACATTGAGATTCAATACCATTCCCTGCACCATGCGCCAATTTTTCAGTATGGAAGTGTGGAATTATCGGTATCATGAATTTCATTTGAGTTGTATTAGTGATCAGTTGTAGTGATCAATACCGTTTTTACGATAATTGATATGTGGTATATCAATGTCCCAATCAATTTCGCGATTTTGCGTGTATTTTTTCGAAGTTCCATTTTTACTTCAATATTGCTATTTCTATTATTTTTATAGTTGGAAACTCCCCGCCCACAACCCCTTAATTTCCACGTCAGTCCCGTTAAATTGTTTTTCTTAATTGCAATTATTGCAGGATATGGTGGAGACATGCCTTAGCCACAGCCTAAGGGAGGCGAGGTATTGGCAGAAGTAAAGTTCTTAGAACAGACCGTGAAGCGTACCGGGATAGCTCATTCAGTAGAGCGACTGCACGCGTGAGGCAAGGGTCCCAGGTTCGAGTCCCAGTTCCGGCGTACAGTTTTAATATGCCAGGAAGTTTCATAGCAGCGCACATTCCACTATAGAGTGAAAGTTTCATTGTACTTCTCAATTCCTTCTACGCCTCCCTTTAAACCGATCTGCTGAGGAACCCGAACACTCGAGGAATTCTGAAGGTGGGGTGTGGCCAGCGTTTTATACATATTACACTTTACAGTTGGACCAAATATTGCCAAAATTCTCCCATAAACCGAAGTCGACCATTATCTTTTCTGACAACTGTCCTTCTCGTTAATTTGATAACATATCGCTCTGCAACGTTGCACGCAAATATTTAATTAACACTACTGTTTCAGTGTTGTATTCGAACATTATGGGATGTCTTTTCTTTTGCTATTCATCTGCGTCACCTTACATTTTTCTATTTTAGAGATAATTGCCAGGTCCTACACTAACTAGAAACTCTGCCTAAGTCTCGAATGCTTTTCGCAGCTTCGGCCTATAATTAGCGAACTAGAGACCTTTCGGCCGCCGCGATGGAGTGGCAGAGCGTTCTAAGGCGCCTTGCAGCGGAGTGCGCGGTTTTTCACCGTCGGACGTTCGAGTCCCCCCTCGGGAAGGTGTTAGTGTTGTCCTCAGCAAAAGTTACTTTAAGTAGTTTGTAAACCCAGGGAATGATGAGCAACGTAGTTAAATCCTTATTATATTATGTATGTTGGTAATACAATAAGTACTTGCACGCTAAGACGGCGTTATCTTCACTTACATTACCGAAGGTGCGGTCATACGTTCGACATTGCACGGGAATCCGTAATGGCGAAAGGAGCGCTTCGGCCATAGACCGTGACTTGTCGAAGTTTGAGACAGGAGTCCATCATTTCCTTCCTAATCCTTCTTCCTTCCCCTCCTTTATCGATAATTTGTACTTTCGTCCCTCACATTTACAAACATTTGATTTGAACATGCTCTGGGTAATGCTAAACAGGGACCAAAATACTGGCAACCAAGGGATCCTCGACATTTGCTCAGTGATATTATATCATACATCGGAACACGAAGAAGTGGCCAAATGTTTCTTCTCTGGACGTTCCCTCTAAGAAAACGAGATCAGTATGTAAGATTATGTCAGCTGAATGGGTTACATAGTAAGTTTTCTGATGATTGCTGCATTCATAGATGTCGCCACACTACAGGACTGTTGCGAAATTTCGGAGAATCTGCAGCCTATAGACGCATGGTGGAAGAAGCGGCAATGACCCTCAATACGACATTAACACATAGAGTCAAAGAGACATTACTGTATAATTGCACGTCGTCGGGGCATCTCCGGAAACAATTACCTCCATAAAATATGATTAGAAGGGATTTGATGTAGAACTATCACATAAAACTAATTGTGGTTGAGTCAGAAGGCGGATATCGACTGAATGCACGAGTAATGAGGATCCGTTATAAATTAACAAAGAAAATCTCTTACAGACCTATCTTTCCAGTAATAGCTGTTATTGTTTATCATGTGGGATCTGCACCAGTTCGGATAGATAGAGGACATATAGCCACCAAGAACTGTTGCTACATATAATCAAGAATGGGGCGGAATCACTCATTATTTGGACAACTGTACTGTGGTAGTCATCTGTTTCTATCATAACCCTCATTGGTGGATAACTGTGAAAGCATATCTCAGCATCCTAACCAGAAAACCGCTCAATATGATTAACATATTGCATACAAACACTGCCATAGTCCAAAACGATAATGCATAACGACCTTCACAGAGAAACAAAAAGGTTTCAGTCGTGCTTTGCACAACGTCAGGAAATTATCAATTGTCTACCCTTGTCAGGATAATCCCTATGTTTCAACATATTGATCCGATATGAGGAGTTTTAGAACACATAGTGAAGGCCACATTTAAAGATCCAACATCATCGAAGTAATTGGCTCATATTTTGGTACAAAAAATGTTGTGGTAATATGTTGGAAACTATAAGACTCTATGCCGAAGAGTTGAGCGTTGTGTCTCTTCTCAAAGCAATGGTGTGTCAGCTTCTTAATAATAAACAAATATTATGTGTATGGTAGCTGTTCATATTATTATGTACACTCCCTGTATATCTCGTTAAGACTCCGTGGAAGTAAAAGGTAATTACGCTTGAATACGTGTTGTTGTTACCATGTAATATCCACGTGTCGTACATGTGACACAAAAAACGTGATAGTATTGCATTGTCATCGAATTGTAAACCATGTTGAAAGTATCGGGCCTCTAGATCATCAGGATACGGCTTTAAAATCAGTTGAAAATTCTGTAGTAAATGGCGCGAAAGAAAAATAAATCAGTCTCCCTCACACTCCAGTCAAGAAAGCGACTTACAGTATCTTTGTAATTCTGAGCTATATTGAAAGTGTCAAATAGCAAAATAATAGAGAATTAAGTTTTAAGAAGGTAGTAAAATTGTACGTTATGCATAAAAGTGCAGAGAATCAAAGTATTACCCTCTCCCACTCCACGGATGTATACCAGACACTATAAAGAATTTATATTATGTCTCCATCCTGTTTTGAACCTTTTTGAACCATCAAGCCTCTAGCAACCTTCGAAATCAGTTTGAAACCACTTACTAAATTTATACGGTACAGACAGACCAAAAAGAAATACCCCCCATCACATATCAGGACAAAGACGAGTTTTATATAAGATTGTAATCAGTTTCGGAGATATTTGGAACGTTGCAAATCTATAAGTAAAAACACGTTCGTTCACAATCGGTCGCAATTTGTGCCACAGAGGTAAGCAGACAGAAAAACTGCGTATACTTTGCAACATGCCACTCACGAAAACAGTTTAGTATTGATTTCCCACCCCGTTTTTGGTTAAAATGTACTTTGGTTGTCGTCGGATTCTGCTTGACGTCTAGAATGTTGGCAATGGCGCAATGAATGACGGGAAGTGAAAGCAGCCAATCAAGAGTCGCCTTCAGGCAGCCAATGAGAGTGTCTCTTTAAACACTTTCTTGACGTCGCGGATGTAAGTATTCTGCATGAATAAAGTGAAACATTCGTGAAAAAAGTAGTCGGAAACAACTTTGTTTTGACGAGTTACAGTGTCACTGTTATTGCTTCCCGTTTCCCAGTAGGAACTGAAGACGCACTATTAGGTATCTACCTAAAATTATACTCGACTATCGTTAGAATCGTAAAAAGCACTGATCGACTACCAAAGATCAATAGTTTGAGATACATTAAGAAATGAAAGAATGGATTGCTATTTCGATGAAAAGAAATCCCTGGAGATGACCTAAAATGACTACATATGAAACTAGTCACTAAATTGCTATCAAAGTGTCCTTTTATTTTTATTGCGCTACTCTGGAAACAGCATCTTAAGTGATAAGCATGAAGTTACTACCCAATGATTAGCTATTAATTTCCATTAATTTGAAAAACTGTTGAGCCAGTAAAAAAATCCAGAAAAGGGTAGCTAATTTTGTATTAATACGATTGTCCCTGCAGGGGAGAGGGTGTAACGGAAATAAACCACGACTTGGGGTAAATATCATTTAAAAGAAAGTCTTTGTACATTGTCGCGAGATTTATTTGCGAAATTTTGTTTCACCAGCTTTAACCTCCAAATGACAGTCTATTTTTCCAGCACCGCCTACATATGAGTCATGGGAATCACAATCAACTAAGAGAAATAAAACCCGAAAACGGAAAGATTTTGGTGTCCATTTTCCCTCACGATCTGTACGGAAATATAAAAGCTGTTTGATTAACCCTCTCCCAGCCAGTTAAATGTGAATTGAAGAATAAATGTACAGATGTAGATGTACCGTAGTGACTTGTTCTCGGTGTACTTTTTCAATTCACAATCTGCTGGCATTGCAGCAATTTGTATACCAACAAAGGTCTATACACTCATAAAAAGCAGATCATTTGGGAATAAATTCATAATACGAGAGAGGAAAGAAAGACGAAAGTCCTGTTCTCATTGGCTGTCTGAGCAACTCTCCTGATTGACTTCACTTCCCATCAAACATTGCGCTGTCACCAACATATACTCGTCAGGCAAAAATTACAATTTAATCCTGTCCCAATCAATATTGTAAGTTTCAGGTCTCTAGACTATTGTGAAATAGGTTTAAAATCAGTTGTCATATTTATTGGGAATAGTGAAATACAGAGAATAAAAAGTACCTTCAACCAAACACAGACAAGAAAGTAAGTTAATATTGGATTTCAAGCTTCTTGTGAACACCGTTGAAAGTGTCGAGTCAATAACTCAAGGAGAAATCAGGCTGAAATCACTTGCGAAACCGCTAGATACATTCCTATCACTTAAAGGGAGTTAACATTTTATGTTGCTGTTAGGTAAACTTTTACTTACTGCAGAGGCGGCGAGAGCGCTGATGTTGGTAACGACCGTTAAATGCTCTTTCAAAATTCAATCACTCAGAATGAAGGAAACATTTTTCGTTTTAACCATGACATAAATAATAAATACTGTCCCTGCTGAATGATTTCCAGGTTCATTTATTCATTCATGTTCCGTCAGTAAATTCAATATAGAATCGTAAAGGAAACATTTCACTGCGCAGCCGCTGCCGTAAGTAAAATTTAGCGTTATCAAGTAATGAACTATGATGAAATGTTCAGGTCTCTAGTTCATCAGGAAGAAGGTTTAGTATCAATTTAAAAATGTGTGCTAAATAATCAGACAGACGGGCAACAAAGTACCCTCCAGAAACCATAGACTAGACAAGAAACCTTATTTATGTACTATTACAATCTAGTTTTGAGCTGTGTTTAAAGCTTCAATTCTCTAACTCAAACAGAAATTAGTTTTTAATTAGTTGAAAAGTATTATCAAAGGAATAAACAGGCAGAAAAACAAAGTCCCCTATCAGGACAGTAAAAGTGCAGTCTATGAGTATGTGAGTGGTGTTTGACATGTTGACATTGGCAACGGCGCGTGAATGACGTAGGTGAAGGCGGCCAATCAGGAGACGCTTTCTGGTGGCCAATAAGATTCCGCGTTTCACGTGTGGTGAATTTTGCTTCAGCTTAAAAAAACTTTTATCTGACGTTTGTGTACAGCGCTTCTGCCAGTGAATTCGCAATTAATTTCACTGATCTCGTTATTAAAGATTATAAGTTTTGTTAATTATCGATGAACTTTTTGTTATGTTTCAATATTTTGTGGTTTTTAAATATTTTGAAATGAACGTATTTCGTTGACTTTAGAACTCACGACTTATTTGAGGAACTTAATTATGGTGATTAGCGCTCTATTGTTGACATGTTCTCGATGTACCCTTAGCCGGCCAATAAATCAGCTACTCCCGTGAAACAATGCCCTCGTAATTCGTTACAAATTGGCGCAAACTAATTGATGTGTTCCTGCTCTACGTTGATAGGTTCTTGTATGTACCATTGTACGACCAATAAATCAACTATCCTAGTGTAACACTGCTCATGGAAATCGCGACAAATTTGCGAAAATTAATTGATGTGTTCCTGCTCTATGGTTGATAGGTTCCTATGTGTACCCTTGTCCGGTCAATAAACGAGTATCTTAAGACAAGGTATGCTGAGATAAAGTACCTAGAAGTGCTATTTACATACAGTAAAATTTAACCAAACCATGTCGACTTAGATATTCGCACGGAATGTTCATAAGATGTGAAAAAACGTGTTAACATTCAGATTCAATGACTTTATTTTCAAAATGAATCACACGATTTGCATAGGGAATATCACGTTTCTTCAGATGCAGTTCTTTTCCGTTCAGATTTGATACTTTCTTGTAACGTAAATTGAAATACGTGTGTCTCTCAAGTAATACGACAAACTATAATTTTTCCAGTGCCTTGCAATACGTGAATAATGAATATTATTAAAGACATATTGTTAATCTATGAAATGCCAAAATGTTGCTTCACTTTATAGATGTTAAAAAACTGTTTATTATTATCGCAATAGGCCTATTTCGGCTCTGTGGCCATCATCAGGCTATCTGCGGACAAATATTTATGATTAAAATGAGTGAAATAAAGATACTTACAATTTTAGTACATTTTCTGTGACATATTATTTCAGACTCACTTCCATATAGCATCGTGGAGGTACAATTGATTATAATGACTGCAATGATTGCAGCATACATGTTCTTTATATTGTATATATATTACGTTAATCAGGTCTTAATTTTTTACAGCTAATCTGTCAGTTTGACATATATTCCAGCGATGCTCTATGGTTACAGTTTGTTTATGACTGCATATAGTGTGATCTTTGGTAGTGTGGTGTGATCTTTATTATTTTATGGTATTACGATGTATATCTTTGTTTTAAAATTAAAATTTTCGAGTCGAGTTAAAACAAAGATATACATTGTAATACCATAAAATAATAAAGATCACACCACACTACCAAAGATCACACCACACTACCAAAGATCACACTATATGCAGTCATAAACAAACTGTAACCATAGAGCATCGCTGGAGGATATGTCAAACTGACAGATTAGCTGTAAAAAATTAAGACCTGATTAACGTAATATATATACCATCTAAAGAACATGTATACTGCAATCATTGCAGTCATTATAATCAATTATACCTCCACGATGCTATATGTAAGTGAGTCTGAAATAATATGTCACGGAAAATGTATTAAAATTGTAAGTATCTTTATTTCACTCATTTTAATCATAAATATTTGTCCACAGATAGCCTGATGATGGCCACAGAGCCGAAATAGGCCTATTGCGATAATAATAAACAGTTTTTTAACATCTATAAAGTGAAGCAGCATTTTGGCATTTCATAGATTAACAATATGTCCTTAAAAGACATACACAATGCTGCAGGCCCAAATGAATTGAAAATATTATTAAAATTAGTGTTGACATCCCTAAGAAAAAAACAGATAGCGGAGATGTCCATAAAAAAAGGCTGCAAAAGACGTGAAATCGCCACAATCTAAATCACTGGTGAAAATAATTTTGACTACATAGTACGGCCAGAATGCAGCTTTCACAGGAAAAAGGCTTTGAAACGATATCGAAGAGAAGTGTTTTGTATTGTTTTAGGCTCAATCTCCGATACATAATTAAACTGTAAATTTCACACTGATTGAACTGTAATATGTTGATCTAAAGATCTTTACGTCCACTACACCGATTTGTTTACTAACCATAAGGAGTAACGCTGTTTCTTATTGGCCGCTCGTACGCGATTCCTGTTTGGCTGCGGCGGCGTTGCCAACTTCTACACATGAAATACCACTCGCGGACTCATAAACTGTGCTTCAGCCATCAGTAATTAATGGTATTTCTGCTCTATGACTGACAGAGTATGACTATCATCGTAAAGCAAATATTTCTCTTACAACATGCAACATTAGCACACGACGCCGCCGCTGCCGTAAACTGGTGATGTATTTTAGTTCTTCTCTGTTTTATCATAAACACACACACACATTATGGCATCCTAGTGAAGTGTCAAGTGACTCAACGTCTCTGGTGCTGTCTTACCTTACCAAGATACTGCGGTCCATGCTGTAGGCGCCGATTCAGCTTCCCAGTTGAAGTCGTCTTGTACAGAGCAAATGCTGCGGAATGATTGACCTTCCTTCTAGGTGCTGCTTTCAATTCGCAGAGAAGATGTAAGCTCACCGTCGTTCAAAACTTCAGTAAAAAGGTCGTCTCCGCTAGCACAACAGGAACGTCAGCTGGATTTGTTTTGTCCCCCGCGGTTACCATGGAAACATCCACAAACTGTGTAAACAAACAGCTGCTACCAAACTTTTTTGGTTTCCTGAACGGCACGATTTCTTCCCAGTATACCAGATTGTTCGCTATTTAAATGAAATGTGGTTCACGTTTCAATGTAATATATTTAAATTTTAGTTTTGAAATCGAATTTGATAAACATCGTTTAAAACTTGTGCATATATGCATGTGTGTGTGTGTGTGTGTGTGTGTGTGTGTGTATGCGCCCGTGCGTGCGCAGCGTTCGTCTTTGTGTGTGTGTTGGGGGGGGGGGAGGGGGGGAGAAGAGGTAACACAATGTGTTTATCGCTGTGTGTTATAACAGCACATGGTTTCATATTCTAAGAACGGTGCATGGTAGAGGGCACAGACACTGGAATACATATAGGCTGCCGATCGCACCGTACCGTGTACGATTACGTCTTTGTACGCCCGGTAATTTCTTTATGTGCGGTTAACAGGGAATGGCGAACGAATATTTCCTAATTACAATTTAATGCTGGCTATAGGAACTTAATATCGGATGTGAACGCCAATAATCGAGCTATTACTCCTGATTCGTATGAAAGCAAATCTTTCGCCGCGGCGGATTAGCCGCGCGTACTGGAGCGGCGTGTTGCGGTGCGCACGGCCGTCAGCCGTCGGGGGTTCGAATCCCCCCTCGGTCATGGATATTTGTGTCATCTTTAGTATAAGGTAGTTCATAAGTATTTTGTAAGTTTAGGGGCTGATGACCCAGCAGTTAAGACCTTAAGCTCTACAAACGTTTGAACATTTTGATTTTTGCAAAACTTTGCTTTACATCGTAAACGAGCGTCTGAAGCCCAACATTCAGCCTGTTTCAAAAAGATTGCAAAGTCGCCTTTCATTTAATGAAAAGCAAATAGTGAAGAGATAAGTCAAGGAAAAGCTCATTTCATTGACAAATGAGGTGACAGATTGTTCCCCATTGCCGTAGTATAGTTATATTCTGCCAGACACATTTGCACTGTAGCAGCTCATTAGACTCATTTCAACAGCACGCCATTCCCACCTACTTTCAGCTTCTTCTTCATTCTTTCCCATCTCCTGCAGGTTCTCCCTAACTACTCCATCCACCTCATTCGTCTCGTCACCAATTTTCTTCTTCCATCCGCTGTTTTTTTTTTTTTTTTTTTTTTTTTTTTTTTTTCATCGTCATGCTGAAATCTTCTCTATGGCTGCTATGTCTCGCTCTTTTGTTTGTGTCCACAATCTCCCCTTTCAGCTTACCATTCTACCATTATTTTTCATTTTACTCAGCATCTTGTTTTCAAATGTTAATCTTCTCATTGTATTTTGTGCTAATCTCCTCATGTCGCTTACCATCAGCCTCATGATTGACTTTTATATTCTCAGCTACGTTCAATCCGACAGTAGCCTTGTCTTAAACATTGAATGTAATATACGCATAGTTGTATTTACTGCTTGTTAAGATATCAGGTTTCCTTGTTTTTTTATACAGTTGTATATACAGAGGTGGGCGAAAAGCAACTCCCTGTTGTAAATAATTATTTTCTCATAAACAAATGTAGATAGGAAGACAATTTTTTGCACACATTTAGTTTTTGTTAGGTATGATAATTCAAAAAGTTGCATTTCAATGTGTGCCCCAATATTTTCTATACACTATCATAAACGAAGAGATACGTTTGTTCCGGCCTTCCACAAAGAATCATCAGGAACACCACTTATGACGTCACGGATTATGCTCTCAAGTTCACCAAGAGTTCTAGGTTTGCTGCAGTACACCTCTTCCTTAGCTCAAACTAATAAAAAGTATTTGCATGGGATGAGGTCTAAACTACGCGCAGGCCGCTTTTTGCAGGTTCAGTGGTCTACCCAGCATCGAGTTACACGTTCATCAAGCCTCTGTCTGACACCCAAGGCGTAATGCATAAATGACAGGTACTGTAACTCGTCCCATTCAGAAACTGTAGACCAAACAGACGTTTGTAAAATTACCAAGTATCGCTCAGCATTCATAATGTATGTCAAAAATACGGCCTAATAATACTAAAATAACTTAATCGTATATCTCAAATCGTATATCTCTAATAGGAAATAAAGCGTGTCCATCGGAAATTGGGAACTAATAATATGTGGCTCTATCTTAGGCCACCTGCTTTTTCTTGTACATATATCAATGACCTTTCATCATCAACATTATCGGAAGCCAATTTTGTATTATGGGTAACTCTCCAGGCCAAGCAAAAGTTTTCAGAGCACAAACATGTGTGTTATGGATCATTTGTGGTGTCAACTCAAGAACATCATGTACAGGGCTACTTAAGGAACTGGGGATACTTACTACTGCTTCCCAATACATTTATTCTCTAATGAAATTCATCGTTAATATATATATATATATATATATATATATATATATATATATATATATATTTCAAACCAATATCTCAGTCCATGAGGTCAATACTAGAAACAAGAATAACTTGCATAAAGATTTAAAGTCGCTTACTTTGGCTGACAAAGGTGTCCAATATTCTGAAGTACACATTTTCAATAACATGCCACCCATACATAATTTAACTCAGAATAAAGTACAGTTTGAAAAGAGTCTAAAGGGATTTTTTGGTGGCCAACTCTTTCTACTCCACTGATGAATACCTTACCAGAAGTGATTCATGTAAGTTATTGTATATAATATTAACAAATGCAGTAATGTGATCATTGTAAATCAATGTTGTAAAAACATGCAAAGAATTATAATATGCACCTAGTATATTTGTATGTGGTAATAGGTTTTATGTCCTTTAAAATGTAGGTATTCTTAAGATAATTGTTTTTCCTGACCAATTCCACATCCATAAGGGCAATTACATTTGGGATCTGTGGAAGAATAACACATATGCTCTCTTTTCGTAAGTATAAATTGTGTATTTTGTTCTAAAATGTTCTACATACAACAGTATTTCCTCAGTTCGCATCTACCGGAAAGAAAAGTACATCAAATCTAATCTAATCGTCGAAGATCTGTAATGTGTTCTTTGGCAATTTCACGCACACAGTAACGTGACATGCCACCCTCTTTGGTAGCTCGACATTTTTATTTTGCAAGGCTTCGCTAGAACATCTCCTACGCTGCAAACATCTCTTCCACAACATTAAAGGTCGTCAGTGACTTCCTATGGCACTTTTTAACAGTCTCTGCACTTAGAACAGCACGTTCGCCGTGTTAAGCCCTCTGCCACTGTTCACCCAGTGTTACAAATTGGCACACCTTATAACTTTATACAGTTTCCCCTCTGTCCTGAATACGTAAACATTGCGACGTCTCTCATTCAGATAACATCAATAGTTCTTCAAAACTCAGAATAGGGAGTTACTTTCCGCCCATTCTATAGATATTTTTTTTTATAAGGCCACAACCGGATTCGGGACGTTAGAGTACCATCCTCAGGTGTATTAAATTAGTTTAGCTGTTCGTTCCGTAGATATGTATTGAGGGGTTCCTCCTCGTCGATGTCGAACATGTCAACGAAGAATGCTGAAATAATAAAACTAACATTAATAATATATGCAGTACACCATTTGGTTCTGTTCAGACATTCATTAATGGAATAGCAGGATTTAGGCACTAGTAAGTCTTTCAGGCACCTCTTCAACTGATCTTTATTTGTAGCAAATATCTTTGTGTTTCCTAGAATATTATTGAAAATGCATGGCCGTAGCTGCTCTGACATTCAGAGACCTGCAGCTTCCCACTGGACGCCACCTTCTGCTGTGCTTCACCACGTGGTGAAACCTGCCAGTACCTGTAGCTAGTGCCGCTCCCCAGTATTACTCTTGCAGCCACACCGCTATTACCATGTGAATGTAATGGCAACTTTATCTTAATACGATGTATCGCAGTCGCAAACTTGTTGAATTTACTACTCACGTAAGAGTTAAATGACTCCCAAATCTCCTTCATTGGCATTACCGATCCCCTTCTCCATCTGTTCCTGGTAGTCCACCTGTTCACAGAATTTAATTGGCTTAACATAATCGTAAAAAGGTTCTATAATGGGTGTACGTGCACTTAAATTCTTCTTGTGGTGGCAATAAATCTGCGCTCACCTATTTTATTCAATTATTCCTTTACTAACAACATTTCTCCCTTTGTATATATTTCCACTGAACTTACCTCCAGCAACAGCTAGCTTTCGCTACCAATAATGATTTGTTTATTTATGTATTTATCTTACCTGGCAAGATTAGGGCCTTCAGGCCCTCTCATATACCTTACCACGCTTACTCAATGTGAACAATTTGTGTAGTACATTGCAGGCATACCATGCGTAATACAAGTATTAAAGTTAAAAAATACGTGTTATTACTAGAAAATAATCGTGATAATAATATATAGATAATTTATAACAATCAAAACTGATAATAATAAACAATGATAGTTGAAATTATAATAATGGCTTTGCAAAGGACAGTAAGCATATTTCATATTGTGAACATCAGACCCATTACCATTCAGGAATTCTCTCATTATATTCTTCCAGATTGTGTGTTATTCACATTGAGCAGAGATATAAGACGATACAATTTGTTGAAAGAGATATAGAAGAGCTAGACTGATTAGATAAGAGAAATAGAATGTTAATTTTCAAAGCTATGATAAAGAGAAGAGAGAAATAATTGAGAGAAGGTTAACTTTTGAGTTTCCTCTTGAATGTCTAACGGTTTACGGTAATGCGGTAATGGAATGATGATAGCTGTTTGATGTGTGCAGATAAGTGTTGGGGGCAGTGGTGGCTGAGAAGTCGATGAAGTAAGCACAGCGTTTGAAAATCGCAGCACTTATGTGGGCCCATCCAACCTAGCTGGGTATATGCAACAGATCGCAAGCATTCATCACCACCTCGAGGGGTCTCGAATTTTCGCTATTTGTGCCATGATGAACTAATCACAGTAGTAAAGATTTGGCAATACAATTGTTTGGATTAATTTTTGTTTAACTTGGGTGGGAAATGTTTTTCTAAATTTAGGGATTGCATGTAGGGATGAGAGAGATTTAGTGTTAACTACAAATATTTGTTATTCCCAGTTTAGATGTTAATCCGAGATTATGCCAAGGTCTTTCACCGGTTTTTGACATCTTAACTGGATACCACTGAGGTCTATTCCGGGGACTGATTAACTGATTAACTTTGGCTGAGATATGACGATGACCTGGGATTTATTTGGGTTTACGTTTTGTACCCATCATGAAACGGAGCGAAGATCTACGTTATACCAACTACGGAATCAGAAATTTTCTTAGGGCTGGCACTTATCTACAGTTGGATGTCGTTGGCATATAGATGATAGTTGCAGGAGTGAATCACTGAAGAAATGGATATACAGTAAAAAGTGGACCAAGGACAGAGCCTTGGGGAACTCCAGAGCACACGTTTCTGCATTTAAGATTTCTCTGACCCACAAATCAATTGTTGACTTCTGTATTTGAGGTAGCTGTCGAACCATTGTATTGGGCTGTTTGAGAAATTCAGATGTTTCATTTTAATAAGTAGTATATCAAAGTCAACCGTATTAATGCCTTACTGAAGCCAAGCAGTGTTAACATGGTTGCTTCATGTCTGTTCTTTAGCATGCTTAAAATCGTCGGTTACTTTGATTAACGCTTTGGTACTTTTGGAAGCCTGAATTATATTTATCATGAATGTTATAAGGTTTGAGGTATGAGGTTAAAAAACAATTTTTTTTCTTTTTATTTATAATTAATGTGGGTATGACTTTTATAAATACGATTTGGGGCTGTTGTCTTAAATAAATGAGATGTAGCTTATTTGATTTGTGTAAGTTATTTTCAAGTCACACAAAAAAATTGAAAATGCCACAAATGAATTTTTTATAGAGCATGACACTCTCAGGAAGGTTCTCTATAATTGTTACTGCAACAGGTTGGTAAACATTCTTAATATTGATGGAAAAAATATGCTATACTGTAGCGTCATAGCCTACACAAATATACGCAATATATATATATATATATATATATATATATATATATATATATATATATATAAACTATTATTCCGGCTAAATACTTCTCAAAACATTTCGTCAACCACACAGAATTTTTTATCTATAATAAATGAAAGCCACCAGTAAACTGAAAAGGTAAAATTGTGTAGTAATTAATGAAAATAATCTTTGACTGCAGGATGGCTGCCTACAATTAAAAATGTTCAGTCTATGGCAACTGCGAGTCTAATGTTATACCAAATAATTACATATGAAAGCAAACCTTTACTTTTTATTTTGTAAGATCATTCTTAAGTATAGCATCATATACATTAGGCACCATACATCAGTAATTACGGTTAAAGGACATGTTTGTTCACACAGTGACAATTTGGGAATTCCATGAAACACTGTAATGATAATTGATTACAGTTTTTTGAGTATTTCCACAGTCGATCAACGAGGAATACTCAGGTTAAATGTACATATCATAAAACATAACATTACTTGCTATGTATGCAACAAGGGAGCATACATTAAAGTTCTTTTGTATAGGGTTAACACCTCGTGTATCTTTACAATAAATGGTGGACTATATATATATATATATATATATATATATATATATATATATATATAATCAGTTAATCATTTGCGTACGTTATTGGGAATGATCATTTAGTCATTCATTCATTTCCGTGTCCAGATCAAGTTTTGTTTTTCCAATAGTTAGCCACCGCCACGGGTTTGTCATTGGCTTATAGCATGTCACTGAAACTGCAGGGCTCCGGCAATAGTCGGCACGTAAGCAGATGTGCCTCGTCCTGAAGCTCTCCGCACTCACAAAGAACATCGTCATCGTTAGTCAGCAGGGTCCACCTGCGCAGATTAGTTTTACATCTGGGTACACCAGCCCTCATACTGTTTAGTGTTCTCCAAACTGTATAGGGAAGCTTCTTTCCAGGTGCCATTTCCTCTTTTGGCGTTATTGGCAGTCCGGTTTTTTCATTCTTCCATTTACGGACTCTGTTATCTTCCTGCGAATCGTCAAGGATCTTAGTTCTTGCGATGAAGCTGTTTCTAGATTTGAGCCTCCGAGCCTGAGTGACGTGCCCATTCAATGGGTGTCAGTAATCATTCTCTTTCTTTGTTCTCTCAGCGTCTGCTGCCAACTGCCTTCTGATTCTGGGTGGGGCAATTCCAGCAAGGAGGTACATATTACCTGTTGGTGTGGGTCTGAGACAGCCTGTAACAATGCGCATAGTCTCGTTGACACTTAAATCAACCTGTTTAGTGTGGGCGGATGCATCCCATACTGGTGCTGCATATTCTGCTGCTGAGACACATAGAGCAAGTGCTGATGTTCTCAGTACTGATGGTTGAGCTCCCCATTCATAGTTTATCAGCCTGCGGATGATGTTATTTCTGAAGCAAACTTTGGCCTTCGTATTTCGGCAATGATGTTTGAAGGAGAGCGTTCTTTCAAGTGTTACCCCAAGGTGTTTAGCTGTTGGACAGTGCTCTAGCTTCTTACCCTGCCACGTAACGTCAAGATCAACACCAGCATCTCTATTGCGTAGATGGAAAGCACGTACTTGTGTTTTACAAGGGTTTGGCTTTAGGTGATTGGCATCGTACTGTTGAGCAAGTTCTTCAAGACCACTGGATAGTTTTTGGGATACTTCATCAAAACTGGGTCCCTGGAGAGCCACAGCTGTGTCATCAGCATATACGAACAATCGTGTGGCTTGAGGGATAGGTCGGTCATTAGTGTACACATTATACAAGATCGTAGAAAGTACACTTCCTTGTGGTAAGCTATTCTTCTGCAGTCGTCATCTTCTGTTCTTGCCATTTAGAGATACATAAAATCTTCGATTCTGCAGAAGGCTACCAATAACCATTGTCAGCCTATAGTCCCCTGTGAGATGATTCAATTTGCACAATAACTTTCTGTGGTTTACCGTGTCATACGCAGCAGTAAGATCTATGAAAGCTGCTCCAGTTATTAATTTTCTTTCAAAGCCGTCTTCTATGTGCCGCGTTAAATTGAGTATTTGCCCACAACAACAACAAGATCTTCCTGGTCTAAAACCGGCTTGTTCCTTTATGACATTTCCATCAATTATTTGAACTACACTGTTAAGAATCATCCACTCCAGCATGTTGTAGAGATGGCATAGAAGTGACACTGGTCTGTAACTTTTAGGATCCGATATCTCCTTGCCAGGTTTTATTAAGGCTACCACCCTCGCCTGCCGCCATAGTTTTGGGATCTTAAGCTCCTTAATACATGCTTTAATCATTTGCAATAACCAATTTCGAACATTGGGCACAAAATGTTTTATCTGCTCCGTTCTAAGATCATCAGTTCCAGCGGCCTTATTCAGTTTCATACTCTGTATGGCGTCTTCCAGTTCGGTTGCTGAGAATGATGTATTGAGGAGGCCATCATCTTTTTGTTCTTGGGTATAGCTCTTTTCCTTTCTTTTTTCTCTCCTGTTTTCCCATTCTTCAGAAGTTGGCTAGCGATCTGATTCGCTGTTACTCCATTGTTATTCTGTTTATGGTCAGTTGTGTCCCCACTCAAGTTTTTTAATAATTTCCATGCACATCTGCTGTTTTGCTTCATGTCAAGGTTCTCGACAAGATTGCACCACCGTGATCTCTTATCCTCAGCAATAGCCTGCATTAGGTCTTCCGCAGCCTCCAACGTATCTTCGCTGAAAGGGTCCTGATCGAACAACTTCTGGTACCTGTCAAGCAAGGCTTTGCTGCTGCCAGTCAGTCCTTGGATGTACTGGGTGCGGCAACCTCTTGGGATATTTTTCCTTGAAACCTCTTTCACAAGATCGATAAACCTACCATACTCGTCTGGTCGAGGAGGAATTTTCTCAACCTCTTCATCCAATTGCCCTTGAAATTGTTGCCAGTTTGCTTTTTTGAAATTAAACCGCCTTCGAAAGGGCACCTCATCTGGCTTCACGATGGCATTCACAACACAAATAATGGGTCTGTGTTGGGTACTTGGGATGGGATGATCAACAAGCTTCACACATTGCATTGCCAACTTCCTACTCACAAAGATGTTGTCAGGATTATATCCCCTCCTCCATCTTCCGCTATTGAACGATGCTGGGAGTTTTGGGTCATGATTAAGTTGCAGGTCATTACTGTCAGCCCACGACTCAAGATGTATCCCGTTTTCATCAGTCTCATTGTATCCCCACGCTTCACTATGGCAGTTGAAGTCGCCCATTACAAAATTAATACGTTCATACGTAAAATTGTTAGGTTAATTGAAAACAAAGTCGATATCTGTTGGTTTGTACACAGACGTCACATAGAACGTCTTGCGAGCGTGAAGGTCGGGGTTAGAGTTTAAAATAGGGAAAGTTTAATTTTTAAAACTCACAACCACCAGCTGCGAACCAAATTCCTAAACATGCAAAAACACTGGAACCGTGATTGCGACTGTTTGACTCGTTTTCTAGGAGATGATATCACACGTTCGCAGCTTTCCTTCCCTGCATATGATTAACAAAACAAATTCATAATAAAACCAAGTTCATGAGAGAAAAAGGGTGTACTAACTACTATTTTTGAAAACACGTGAAAGTTCACTTTATGTTGTTTATTTCACAATATTTGAACCCTGTAGCTGATACGTCTGTACGTCGACACATTTACCAAATAAAGTTATAGCTCGTGAGCCCCCAGACAAAATGAATATTTGTCGCGAATTGTTTTCACACCACGTGGCTGTCTCAAACACCGTTCATGTTCATGCCTATGCGACGACACGTGTTACATTAACAAATCACAGTCACTTTAATTCAATGGGATGCACACCTTTTTCCACCGGCTAAATATTCACAAACACACAGTAGCACTCGATTTAACTTGGTACAGTCTACGACGAGCAACCACACGTGGCGATTGCCACAGACAAATCTAAAGTCACCACCTCGAGATCCACATGCCGACTGATGCAGAGCGACGCCGCCCGGCCAGCTACTCCACGTCCTCCCGAGTGCTCACTTCATGCCCTCGCGCGCGCGCGCGCCAAAAGCTTAACTGCCGGGGTTTTTTCCCCTACGTCATCAACTTCCGCATGTGAGCTGTTCTAACCGATTTGCCAACGTACAGCGCTCAGCCAATACATTTCTAAAACTTTACTAAAAATCAAAATAATTACACTACACATTAAACAAATATTTTCTTACGTTTTCATATTAGTATAAACATCCTTTGTACTATTTATTATAATCGTGCAATTGGCACCAAATTTATAATAGTATTAACGTTTAGTCTTTAGAGGACCTTGTCCTACATGGAAAAACTAGAATTATCACTATAAACACTTTTGACGGTGTACACTCTACTTGTTTAAAGGAAATCTCTCACCACTTTGACACTGAGAATCCCAGAGTCTTCAGTGCAGCAACACTGGTCCATGGTGTATGGTCCTATGTCCCCGTCATTTCAACCAACATGCTGCTGCAGCTTAGATTCATGACACTGGATCAAGCGCTCTTGTTTACACACGTCATATGCACCCTACATGGAACAGGAAGAGCAGAAGGCACTCATGAGTCAACATAGACAAAAGTTTGTCTGGACACCAGGATTCGGTTGGATTTGTATCCCACCTCTCTGCCATCCAGACTTGGTGCAATTGAAACTAAGCATTGAGACATGTACAGTAACATGTAAATCAACAGAATTAAGAACTAAAAGTGGCTGGTGTTAGTCATTATCAGATTAACCCAAACCACCATGCCTGCACTCTCATCAGCCATAGCTTCAGATGAAACAGACAAGAGAATATGTGGCCTACTTGGAGAATTACTCCATCAAATAAAAAAAAACCTGCCTATGTCAAAAATATATCTTAAAGCTCAAATAATACTACCAAAAGAATGTTATCATAGAAAATTTTCTCTTCCATCAACATGACACCCACGTATATAAATATAAATCCTACTCCCTCGCACCAAAAAAAATTATTTTTTTGCTGGTGTGAGATTAAATTTGCATCGCTGTCATCAGCCTCATGTGCTTTCCACAAGTATTCCCCACAATAAAATATCTAAGGTTAAAGTCTAATTTCAAAATTAGTTTATCACAAAACATCTACATTTTTAAATAAAATATCACCAAACCCTATTGATACTCAGGCTAGACAGAAAAATAGTTCTCGTCAACTGTTGTTGCATTAATTGTTCAATCAACAGTTGAGCACCATTAAAGAAACCAAAATGTGTTATCAAAATCAGTTTAATATAACAGTACTGAGCATTCCCTATTATACACGTTACCTACCAAACACTCAAAAGAGACAGACATTAAAGAGCAAACACTTTCTCTCATTGAAATATTTCTCAATCCAACCCACCTTTAGCCAAAACAGCCACAACAAACTTACATTCCTCACTTCTGACCCATATGGTCAGTCACACCCACATATGCAACACTGTCAGCTGACATTTTCATCACAATTTATCTAAGCCACAGACCCCACTGCCTGCATCAATGTCCACCACTTTCTCATTCTCCGAGTCACCCCACAACTCATACCACATATCCAGCCCTGCTCACATATACACACACATAAACAGTACACTCCCACTTCCTCTATCCTTTGGTGTTGGCATACATACATACATATTTACCTCATGTACCACTGTTGAACTGCAAATCTGATACAGGCACATGTTTTAACACAAACAACAAAAGAAAAACATTTACAAAGGTTACTTGTAAATTTGACCCCAATGCTTAAATATAAACACACAAGTACATACTAACACAGACCACAGAATAAATATACACAAATTCTTAACCTACTATCTACAATGCATTGAATCTCATACTTCATGATTAACACTGGTTTATGGCAGATACATGTGTAAACATGCCATTAAATCTTTATCACTTACCACATTTTTGAATTTCACCCTCTTCATGCATCCCTCCAGGCTTAATTATAACACTTTATCTTTATACTTCAACTGAGCTTCATATTTGCATGGGAAATCACTTCCTAACATTAGATTTAAACAAAATCCCTTTATGACTTATAAATCTTGATAAACAGCTCCTCCTCAATGATTACTTCAAATTCTGGGTTCCCTTTCATATAATTTGGTTCGTTCAAGAATTCATTTTGTATCTTAGCTTTATGTTGTTTATATCACAATATTTGAACCCTGTGGCTGATACGTCTGTACGTCGACACATTTACAAAATAAAGTTATAGCTCTTGAGCCCCCAGATAAATTGAATATTTGTCGTGAATTGTTTTCAAACCACGTGACTGTCTCAAACACCGTTTATGTTCATGCCTATGCGACGACACGTGTTACATTAACAAATCACAGTCACTTTAATTCAATGCGATGCACACCTTGTTCCACCAGCTACATATTCACAAACACACAGTAGCACTCGATTTAACTTGGTACAGTCTAGGACGAGCAACCACACGTGGCGATTGCCACAGACACATCTAAAGTCACAACCTCGAGATCCACATGCCGACTGATGCAGAGCGACGCCGCCCGGCCAGCTACTCCACGTCCTCCCGAGTGCTCACTTCCTGCCCTCGCGCGCGCGCGCGCGCGCCAAAAGCTTAACTGCCGGGGTTTTTTCCCCTACGTCATCAACTTCCGCATGTGAGCTGTTCTAACCGATTTGCCAACGTACAGCGCTCAGCCAATACATTTCTAAAACTTTACTAAAAATCAAAATAATTACACTACACATTAAACAAATATTTTCTTACGTTTTCATATTAGTATAAACATCCTTTGTACTATTTATTGTAATCTTGCAATTTCTTATATCACAGATAAGTGATTTAACTGAATATTTCAAGGTAAATTACACAAGATTATTGTTTATAAAATGAAAAATAGTTAATATATTTTTTTGAGGTTTGATTCCATTACTTGGAGGTGCTCCACGACCACACAATGATGAACTCACCAAATGTAATTAGCAGCATTGGCCGTTAATGTTTTATTTTAAAAAATCACAGATCGATTTCGATCACATAATGATCATCTTCAGTGTTCTTCCAACTATAGAACAATATCAAAGATCAGTATGGAATAAACACAAATACAAATTGAACTGGAATACCACATTAAATATAATATACAGACACCATACATACCGAGCATATGCATGCCCTGAATGCAACTGCAACGGTAATTTGCAGTGTCAAAGTTTGAAACAAGCGCGCTGCTTACAAACGTCATGCAGCGGCGCTGTAGGGATGGGCGTTATTAACGCCCTCTATTACTTAGATGTTACACTAATTTTTTATGCAAACCAAATAAAATTAAAATCTGTTTTTATACATAAGATATATAGGCTAAATAATCAATAAAAATGAAAAACAGCATACAGAAATAAATAAAATATCAGGTAACAAACAAGAGTATGATGTTATGCTAATTATAGATACTACTAGCGTAGAAAGTTATTTAAACAGGAAAATATAAGAACATTTAAAAAAAAATTTTAAATGAGCAGTACCATGAAGGACAGTACTCTTTATACATTGATTGTAACTACGCTGCAAATTCTTGAAAAGGACGAAGAAGAGTAAGGGGATATACTTTTTAATGTTTTATGACAAAGTAACGAAGGTTAATTGCAGCGCCATCTCGTTTTGCGTGCTTGAAGCACGTTACATAGCTTTAAGAAAGTTACAGTACAGTATAAATATTACATCAGTCAGAAGCAAAATATAAATAAAACATACAGAGTACCTAACGTAAAGGCTTAAGTTGTACAGAGTAGTATGATTTAATGTTAAAACATATAAAATAAACAATCGCGTAAAAGAACGTAGATATCATTCATTATAGATGACGTCTAGGGAATGCACTCGCTTCGTGCTGAAGCACGTTACATGTAATTGACAAAATCATAGTATAACAATACATCAGTTAGCAAAGCATGCAAAAAGCACAACAGAAGTACAAAGCAGCACATTATGGCGCGATCCAACGCCAAAAAACGCAACGAAATGTCACAACGAAAGAGACCACTTAACACGGATGTCACACGGGAAAACACCCATCGCCCGCGCCTGAAGCACGTTACATAAATTCGTAACCAGCAATACTTTAGTATACACAAAGCAGTATAAAACATAATATCTAAGGTTAGAGTCGCAACAGTTGTAAACTAAAATAGCATGACAAAAGAAAGCTGATATCACTCAATGTAGATGAAGTGTGGGGAATGTGCTCGTCTTGTAAGCATATGGCGTGTGCATATAAAAGGACCAGACATTGTGTATGTTTAGGAACGATCGTTCTTACTACATTGCTAGTGCGGTATTTGTTTCGTGTTTCGCAGTTATTATTACGTTTGTGTGCTATCGTCTTCGGCTGTTGTCTGCCGCCGCAACGTGCCGCTGTCGCCGTTAAGTGCCGCTGTCGCCGACTGCCGATCAGGGCCCCACCGCCCGGCCGCTCCGGACTGCAGTATTCGTCGTGTCGCCGCACCGTCGGCGTCCGACGCCTCCGGTGTTTTCGCCGCCGCCGCCGCCGTCGCCGCCGCCGCCCCGAACGGAGCTCCTCCGGCACACGCCGGGTTCACCGCCGCCGCCGCGCCGCGCCGCTCCCGCCCCCACCTGGGCCGCCGGGAGGGACGTCCGCCGCCGCCGCTGATCCTGGAGCAGTGTTCTACAGCTAAGGTGACTGTACGACTCTGCCATGTCGACCCAGCCCCCTACCACTGTGTCCTCGACCATCATTTTTACTTCACTCTCCCATGCCCCCACCACCATTTTCTGGAGCACATCCTCCCCTCTTCTTCCTGCCACAATTCCCTCCGTCCTCACCCTCACCACTCCCTCCACCGTCGCCTTCTCCTCTGCCCCCACACAAGCCGCTGCCCTCGTCCCACACTCTCCTGCCCCTTTCTCCGTTCCCCCACTCGATTCCTTCCCTCCCCTCCCCGACTCCCGCGGTGACCGTGCCGCGGTTCGCACCCGGCAGACCGCAGTCGACTCCAGTCTTCTCCCACCCGACGACGCAGCCGCAGGGCCGGCTCCGCGCCACCTTCCAGTCTCCCCTGTCCCCACTCCTGCCTCCCAAGCCCTCCTAAAACCAATGAAGACAAAACGGGCATCCACAGATGCCACCTCCTCGGTGACGAAAAAGCCCGCCGACCCTCTCGCCACTGGCCCACCGGTCCCGATGGAAGCCGCCCCTCTCCCCCCTACCCAGCCTGCACCACCTCCCCCGCCACCCCTCCTCCCCTCTCAACCATCTGCTCTCCACACTTTCGTCCTCAATAACCCTGACCCCCAACTCCTAGACTGCCGTGCCCTCACTCTCCTCTTTCGGCAGTATGCTCCTTCTGCCCCCATCTCCCAAATCATCCCACGGAGGGACTCTGTCCTCCTCAAATCACCTGACCCCGACCTCCACACACAGCTCCTCCACAAGATACCCCGTGTCCACTTTGGACCCCGTGCCACCCTTGTCCCCCTCCCCCCTCCAGCCTCCAATCGCCAATCCCCTCCCCTCCCCCCGTCGTCCTCCCACGCTCACTGCTGTGATCACCAAATTGAACCTGGGGATCACAGAGGAAGAGGTGCTGGAGGAACTCCAGCGGGATCCCCGCCTATCCATCCGCTCAGCTCGTCGAATTAACAATGCGACGGGCCCCACCTACCTCATGCGCGTCTTCACAGAAGACGCACCATCCATCAACCATCTCCTCCACAATCGGGCCCTCATTTACAACCGCCTTCACCAGGTGGAACCTTCCCGAGCACCTCCCCAGTCATACCGCTGCTCCCGTTGCCTCACATATAATGATCACCTGACCGAAAATTGCCGTCTCCCTCCTGTATGCCCCCACTGCAAAGGCCAACACTTCCAAACCTCCTGCCCTAACCTCGCCACCACCCCCTCCTGTAATACCTGCGGTGGGGCACACCCCACCTACTCTTACAAATGTAAGTCCCACCCCCCTCCCACCAAAGAAGAACTCACCGTCCCTGTCCGTCCCACTGATCCCCCAATCCCCACTAATAACTCCTTATGCCCTCCCCCCACAGCAGAGGACATCATCCGGTTCCTAACTATTGTCCTCCAAAATATCCACCCCTTCCAGCGCCCTCACACCCTCCACCAAGTCTCCCTGGCCGCTCGCTCCCTCTTCAACCTTGATTTTAAGGCTACAACCTCCCAAAATCACATCCACTTCACCTTCTCCCGAACCGACCGTCCTCACACCCTAGTTTAGTCCCCACACCCGCTCCCTTTTCCTCTCCCTCTCCCCACCTTTCAACCTCATTATGGCGCAGCAACGATTTAACATCCTGTACTCCAATATTCGCTCCCTTCCCACCAATAAGCTCCTCCTGATGAACACCTTAAACCAACACCGTGTGGATGCCTTTCTCCTCAACGAAACCTTCCTCCTCCCTCACATACATGTCAGTACCACACCCTATATTTTATGTCACGACTCTCCCCATCCCCCTGCACGAGGTGGAGTGGCTTTCGGCCATCTCCGACACCACTCAGTTTGGCCACATCCCCTCCTCAACATCCCTTATGTACATCTCATCCGCACCCTCTTCCTCCCTTCCCTCACTGTCACCTGTGCTACTATTTATATCCGCTCCCATGTTCCCATCCCTTATGACTTCCTTGCTCACATTGATAGCACCTTCACAACCTACGTGGTCGCCACTGATCTCAATATCCACTCCCGCTCTCCTGCCAAACTCTGTCGGTGGCATCAGTTCATTCCTACCATCAATGGCGACATTGTCCCACTCCCACGCCACACCCGACCCTGTAGCAACACCACCCCTGATGTCGTCATTGTCTCTCCCAATCTCCTTGGGCGCATCACCGCCGACGTTCATGACCCCATAGGCAGTGATCACGACCCTGTTCTCCTTACCCTCACACACAATGCCCATCGCCCACAGAATCCTCGCCCACCTCCACCTCCTAAACTCGTCCATGACTACTCCCGAGCAGACTGGGATGCCTTTCGCCTCTCAATCACCCATCAGGTCGAAAGCCACCATCTCCCCCTACACTCTCCCGATGATATCGACCAAGCTGCCTCCTTCCTTCAGCAGACCTTGTCTGATGCTGTCCATTCGCACATCCCTACCAAAGCTGTCCAGCCGCACCGTCCCACACTCCCTCCACAGGCTGTTCTTCTTCTGCGGGAATCCCGCCGCCTGTACCGCTCCTTCCTGCGAACCCGTGACCGGGATACACTCCTCCGCCATCGACAACTCCAGCGACACGTGCACAGCCTCCTGACTGACAAAAAACGCCGGGACTGGCATCAGACAGTGACACGGCTTAATGCCCACCTCCCAATCAACTCGTCTCGGTATTGGAACGCCTTCCACCGCCTCACTGGATCGAAACCTATGCCCACATACTCTCTCCTCCACCTTGACCAGCCCCTTCCTGATAATGCCAGTAAGGCCAACCATTTTGCCTCTTTCCTCTCTGATGTATTCTCCATCCCTGAAAATCCTAACTTTGATTATTCCTTGTTCCCAGATGTCCATGAAAAAACCGATGTCTCCATCCCACCCCTGGCTCCTGGCTTCCATTACCTGGACCACATCCCCCCATCGAACATTAACACCCCCATCACTGTACACGACATACAATTAATACTGCGCACCAAACGCAACACAGCTCCCGGCCTTGATCGCATCACATACCGCCACCTCAAAGAACGTCCCCTCCCTTTCGTCACCACTCTTGCTTCCCTCTATACCACCATCCTCTACACTGGCTGCTACCCCCGCCTGTGGAAAATCTCCCGAGTCCTCATGTTCCTAAAACCCAACAAACCCCCCTCTGATGCCTCCTCCTACCGCCCGATTTGCCTCACCCCAGTGTTCAGCAAGGTCTTCGAATCCATTCTGTCCCGTCGCATCCATCACCACCTCCACCTCCACCGCCTTCTCCCCGACACCCAATGTGGCTTTCGTCCTTCCTTCTCCACTGACGACCAACTCCTTCGACTTACGCAACTCCTTTCCCTCCAGCTAAATTCCAGTCGTGCCGCCATCTTTGTGTCCTTAGACCTCGAACGGGCCTACGATCGGGTCTGGCACTCTGGCCTGCTCTTCAAACTCCAAACCTATGCTCTTCCCATCAACCTCGTCCGGGTCATTGCCTCCTTCCTCTCGGACCGCCCCACCTATGTTACCGTCCACAACACCGACTCCCGTCTTTTTTATCCCTCTGCTGGTGTGCCCCAAGGCTCTGTCCTTTCTCCCCTCCTGTACCTCCTGTATACCTCGGATATGCCTAAGCCTGCCCCTCCCGTACACTTTTCCCAATATGCTGACGACACCGCGTTCCTTGCCTTAGCTCCCACCCTTGCCCGTTCCAACCGCCTGCTCCAAGAACACCTTGACCTCTTTGCCGCTTGGTGCAACCAGTGGCTCCTGTCTATAAATCCTACCAAAACCCAGGCGATCATCGTAGGTCGTACAACCCGTTCCTTCCGTCACCGAGATTTTTATCTGACCCTTCATAACCGTCCCATTCGTCTCACCTCTACCCTAAAGTACCTGGGCCTCACTATTGATCGCACCCTCTCCTGGACTCCCCATCTACGCGCTATCCAACAAGGAGCCCGCTCCCGCCTCCGCCTCCTCAAACTCCTTGTTGGCCGAACATGGGGCCTCAACCCTTCTACCATCCTCTATACCTACAAATCCCTCATCCGCCCAGTCCTCTGTGTCGCCCATCCCGCCTGGATATCCGCTCCCCCATCCTTCTACAAATCTCTGGAGATACTGGAACGCCATGCCCTCTGCCTCGCCTTCCGTATCCCACTTTATCCCCCTTCCCCCACGCGGATCCTCTATGATCTCATTACTTTCCCCAGACTCGTTCTCTTTATTGAAAATCTCCGCCTCCGTTACATATCCCGCAAATCAGATCCGCCTAATCCTCTAGTCCATCCCCTCCTCTCTGCACCTGGTACATTGCCGCGCCTCCACCACTGTATTCCCCCTGCTCTCCACTTGTCCACCCTCCGGATCCTTTCCCGTGGCAACTTCCGTACCCTCCCACACCCGGATGATGCCCTCCGACCTGACATCTACCCTTCATACCAGCTTTGATCCTTTTTCTTGCTCCCCTTTCTCTCCCTGAGGGCCCCGACTATCCCTCCCTTCCTGTCCCTTCTCCCCTCCTCCGTCCCTCCGGTTCCTCCTCTTAGCGCCCTCCCCTATCCTTCTTCCCCGTGGCTTCCTGGGACATCATGCCCCCCGACCCTTCCGTACCGGCTCTGTGGCTCCTCCCCACCCTCTCCATCTCCTTTCACCCCTTTTCCCCCCTCACCACATCTTCAAATGCTGTCAGTGCCCCACCATCTACGGAACCTCCTTTGTGCTTCGAAAAGTGTGGTGTGTTTTAGTTAAATTGTTTTATCTTACAACAGTGGACGGCCAACCCGCAGCCGACACCATCAGCTTTTATTTGTGTATCTCTCGAAGTGTGTGTTGTGTTTTTTTTTTTTTATGTTAACTCCAAATAGCGGACGGTCTCACCATGGCCGCTGCCCTATGCTCATTTTAATTGTGTGTGTGCGCCACTGACATACGAGCAACTGTTTTTATTCACCACTTTCACCGTTCCAAGTGTTTTATGTCACCACTGTTTCCTCCATTTTATGTACTTTGTTTTATCTCCATTTTAAATCTCCGTTTTATGTCTGTATTATCTCCAAAATTTTATCTCCGTTGTGTTTTTATGTTCTCCATTGACAAATTTTATTTCTGTAGGCCGAAGAGCGCCAGTGAGTGCTGCCGGCCCGCCCCTCTTTTAGGGGAATTGAAACGACAATAAAGAAAAAAAAGAAAAGTGTATGTTTAGATCGAACATAATAAACGGCATCATTTTATTTGGCGTTCAGCCAGGATGCAAAGAATTCCCAAAAGTGTGCACTTTTTGTCAGGGTCTGTTCATTGAGCATAATGCTGCCGTGCACCTTTTGGTGGGCAAATATTTCCATCTCTTCCAGGATATCAAGAAATCGGCCTTTTGACCCCCGATGTAAGAGTTTTAGTTGTGAAGCTAAATCAGGGGGTGCATGTCCTGTTGTCACCAGATGTGCGGCGAAATTTGACTTATCTGCAATGTCTTTCCTGTCCAGCGCCACATGCTCGCGAAACCTAGTTTCCAATCGTCTACCTGTTTGTCAGACATAAAAAGCATTGCATTCAGCACATAAAATTTTATATACCCCTGATTCATGTAGGAAATTTGTTTTGTGAATATTATTAATCAAAAGCCGTCCTAAACTATTTTCTGTGGTAAAAGAAATAACTGAATTTTGCTTTCTAAAAATGGCAGCAATTCTGGAGCTGATGGTTCCATAATAAGGTAAAACAACATATTTCTTGGGGGAAACTGACTGCACTATTTGGTGATGGGTGTTGTTTTCTTCATATTTTTTAGCAATCTTTTTGTAAATATTAGTGACATAGTCTGACGGATAATTGTTATTCTTGGAAATGTACCGTATAGTGCTGGGCTCAGCGTCATGATCTGCTTTGGACAAACATAAATTAAACAATCTATTAAAGGCAAATTGAAAGTACGCTCTTTTATGCGAGTCAGGATGAATGGAATTGTAATTAATAATGGAGTCGGTACACGTTGGTTTCCTAAAAATGCTGAATGCATGTTTACCTTTGTCATTCTTTATGGTAAGATCTAGAAAATTGATACTGCCATCCACACTTTTTTCAATAGTGAACGTGATTTTTTGATGTAGGTTATTGAATTTGTTCACTATTTCGTCTATGTCATTGTCATTACCTTTGATGAGCAGCAATGTATCGTCAACATATCTGTGATAGTAAACTATCTTTTTGGCTAAATTTGGATAAAGGTTAAATAATTTGTTTTCTAAATGATTAATAAAGATGTCAGCTATAAAACCTGAAATCGCGCTCCCCATACTAACCCCGTCCTTTTGGACATAAGTTTTCCCGTCAAAGGTAAAATAATTATAATTCAAAGAGAAACTAAGCAAGTCTATAAATTCTAAGATTTCCATAGGGGACATATTGCTGTAGCTTTTAAGATTGTCTGCAATAATCTCCACTGTCTGTTGAATGGGAATATTTGTGTATAGATTTACAATGTCAAGCGAAATAAAAGTCATATCCTCTGTAACGGGGAAAATTTTTTATAGTGTTGACCAATTGCGTACTGTTTTTTATAGAATATTGTTGTTCAAATTTGTACTGTTTTTTTTTAAACTTTTAAGCACTTTCTAGTTATTTTACATAACGGTCCTTGTCTACCATCGACCACAGGCCTGATAAGTTTCAGTTGTTTGTGCACAGTTTTGGGAATTCTTTGCAACCTGGCTGAACGCCAAATAAAATGATGCCGTTTATTATGTTCGATCTAAACATACAAAAAAAAAAAAAAAAAAAAAAAAAAAAAAAAAAAAAAGAAACTCTTTTCATTCTCCACTCCGAGGAGTGGAGCGGGCTGTTTGAGATCCGGCCCATAAAGAGTCGCGGTTCTATTCAGCCAATATCAGACAAGCTGATAGTGGGGCAAAGGGGGATCCCAATTGGGAATAAGTGGGAGGGGCTTACCAGCTCCGGCATACGCCTTACAACCAAGGAAAACCTCCCGAAAACCTTGGTCGGAGCCGGGGGATTGGGACCAACTTAATTTATCTCCGGGACTTCCCCCCTTTTTTTTTTTTTTTCTTTATTGTCGTTTCAATTCCCCGAAAAAAGGGGCGGGCCGGCAGCGCTCACTTGCGCTCTTCGGCCTACAGAAATAAAATTTGTGAGCGGAGAACATAAAAACACAAAGGAGATAAAATTTTGGAGGTAATACAGACATAAAATGGAGATTTAAAATGGAGATAAAACAAAGTACATAAAATGGAGGTAACAGTGGTGACATAAAACACTTGGAATGGCGAAAGTGGTGAATAAAAACAGTTACTCGAATGTCAGTGGCGCACACACACAATTAAAATGAGCATAGGGCGGCGGCCATGGTGAGACCGTCCGCTATTTGGAGTTAAAACAAAAAACACAACACACACTTCCAGAGATACACAAGTTAAAACTGACGGTGTCGGCTGCGGGTTGGCCGTCCACTGTTGTAAGATAAAAAGATTTAAACTAAAACACACCACACTTGTCGAAGCACAAAGGAGGTTCCATAGATGGTGGGGCACTGACAGCATTGAAGATGTGGTGTGGGGGGAAAAGAGATGAAGGAGATGGAGAGGGTGGGGAGGAGCCACAGAGCCGGTAGGGAAGGGACGGGGGGGGGGGGGCTGACGTCCCAGGAAGTCACGGGGAAGAATGATAGGGGGGCGGTAAGAGGAGGATCCGGAGGGACGGAGGAGGGGAGAAGGGGCGGGAAGGGAGGGATAGTCGGGGCCCTCAGGGAGAGAAGGGGGAGAGGGAGCAAGGAGAAGGATCAAAGCTGGTATGAAGGGTAGATGTCAGGTCGGAGGGCATCATCCGGGAGGGGGAGGGTACGGAAGTTGCCACGGGAGAGGATCCGGAGGGTGGACAAGTCGAGAGCAGGGGGAATACAGTGGTGGAGGCGCGGCAATGTACCTGGTGCAGAGAGGAGGGGATGGACTAGAGGATTAGGCGGATCTGATTTGCGGGATATGTAACGGAGGCGGAGATTTTCAATAAACAGAACGAGTCTGGGGAAGGTAATGAGATCATAGAGGATCCGCATGGGGGAAGGGGGATAAAGTGGGATACGGAAGGCGAGGCGGAGGGCATGGCGTTCCAGTATCTCCAGAGATTTGTAGAAGGATGGGGGAGCGGAGATCCAGGCGGGATGGGCGACACAGAGGACTGGGCGGATGAGGGATTTGTAGGTATAGAGGATGGTAGAAGGGTTGAGGCCCCATGTTCGGCCAACAAGGAGTTTGAGGAGGCGGAGGCGGGAGCGGGCTTTTTCTTGGATAGTGCGTAGATGGGGAGTCCAGGAGAGGGTGCGATCAATAGTGAGGCCCAGATACTTTAGGGTAGGGGTGAGACGAATGGGACGGTTATGGAGGGTCAGATAAAAATCTCGGGGACGGAAGGAACGGGTTGTACGACCTACGATGATCGCCTGGGTTTTGGTAGGATTTATAGACAGGAGCCACTGGTTGCACCAAGCGGCAAAGAGGTCAAGGTGTTCTTGGAGCAGGCGGTTGGAACGGGCAAGGGTGGGAGCTAAGGCAAGGAAAGCGGTGTCATCAGCATATTGGAAAAGGTGTACGGGAGGGGCAGGCTTAGGCATATCCGAGGTATACAGGAGGTACAGGAGGGGAGAAAGGACAGAGCCTTGGGGCACACCAGCAGAGGGATAAAAAAGACGGGAGTCGGTGTTGTGGACGGTAACATAGGTGGGGCGGTCGGAGAGGAAGGAGGCAATGACCCAGACGAGGTTGATGGGAAGAGCATAGGTTTGGAGTTTGAAGAGCAGGCCAGAGTGCCAGACCCGATCGTAGGCCCGTTCGAGGTCTAAGGACACAAAGATGGCGGCACGACTGGAATTTAGCTGGAGGGAAAGGAGTTGCGTAAGTCGAAGGAGTTGGTCATCAGTGGAGAAGGAAGGACGAAAGCCACATTGGGTGTCTGGGAGAAGGCGGTGGAGGTGGAGGTGGTGATGGATGCGATGGGATAGAATGGATTCGAAGACCTTGCTGAATACTGGGGTGAGGCAAATCGGGCGGTAGGAGGAGGCATCAGAGGGGGGTTTGTTGGGTTTTAGGAACATGAGGACTCGGGAGATTTTCCACAGGCGGGGGTAGCAGCCAGTGTAGAGGATGGTGGTATAGAGGGAAGCAAGAGTGGTGAGGAAAGGGAGGGGACATTCTTTGAGGTGGCGGTATGTGATGCGATCGTGGCCGGGAGCTGTGTTGCGTTTGGTGCGCAGTATCAATTGTATGTCGTGTGCAGTGATGGGGGTGTTAATGTCCGACGGGGGATGTGGTCCAGGTAATGGAAGCCAGGAGCCAGGGGTGGGATGGAGACATCGGTTTTTTCATGGACATCTGGGAACAAGGAATAATCAAAGTGAGGATTGTCAGGGATGGAGAATACATCAGAGAGGAAAGAGGCAAAATGGTTAGCCTTACTGGCATTATCAGGAAGGGGCTGGTCAAGGTGGAGGAGAGGGTATGTGGGCATAGGTTTCGATCCAGTGAGGCGGTGGAAGGCGTTCCAATACCGAGACGAGTTGATTGGGAGGTGGGCATTAAGCTGTGTCACTGTCTGATGCCAGTCCCGGCGTTTTTTGGCAGTCAGGAGGCTGCGCACATGTCGCTGGAGTTGCCGATGGCGGAGGAGTGTATCCCGGTCACGGGTTCGCAGGAAGGAGCGGTACAGGCGGCGGGATTCCCGCAGAAGAAGCACAGCCTGTGGAGGGAGTGTGGGACGGTGCGGCTGGACAGCTTTGGTAGGGATGTACGAATGGATAGCATCAGACAAGGTCTGCTGAAGGAAGGAGGCAGCTTCGTCGATATCATCAGGAGAGTGTAGGGGGAAGTGGTGGCTTTCGACCTGATGGGTGATGGAGAGGCGAAAGGCATCCCAGTCTGCTCGGGAGTAGTCATGGACGAGTTTAGGAGGTGGAGGTGGGCGTGGATTCTGTGGGCGATGGACATTGTGTGTGAGAGTAAGGAGAACAGGGTCGTGATCACTGCCTATGGGGTCAAGAACGTCGGCGGTGATGCGCCCAAGGAGATTGGGAGAGACAATGACGACATCAGGGGTGGTGTTGCTACAGGGTCGGGTGTGGCGTGGGAGTGGGACAATGTCGCCATTGATGGTAGGAATGAACTGATGCCACCGACAGAGTTTGGCAGGAGAGCGGGAGTGGATATTGAGGTCAGCGGCGACCACGTAGGTTGTGAAGGTGCTATCGATGTGAGCAAGGAAGTCATAAGGGATTGGAACATGGGAGCGGATATAAATAGTAGCACAGGTGACAGTGAGGGAAGGGAGGAAGAGGGTGTGGATGAGATGTTCATAAGGGATGTTGAGGAGGGGATGTAACCGAACTGGGTGGTGTCGGAGATGGCCGAAAGCCACTCCACCTCGTGCAGGGGGATGGGGAGAGTTGTGACGGTGTAGGATATAGGGTGTGGTACTGACATGTATGTGAGGGAGGAGGAAGGTTTCGTTGAGGAGAAAGGCATCCACGCGGTGTTGGTTTAAGGTGTTCATCAGGAGGAGCTTATTGGTGGGAAGGGAGCGAATATTGGAGTACAGGATGTTAAATCGTTGCTGCGCCATAATGAGGTTGAAAGGTGGGGAGAGGGAGAGGAAAAAGGGAGCCGGTGTGGGGACTAAACTAGGGTGTGAGGACGGTCGGTTCGGGAGAAGGTGAAGTGGATGTGGTTTTGGGAGGTTGTAGCCTTAAAATCAAGGTTGAAGAGGGAGCGAGCGGCCAGGGAGGCTTGGTGGAGGGTGTGAGGGCGCTGGAAAGGGTGGATATTTTGGAGGACAATAGTCAGGAACCGGATGATGTCCTCTGCTGTGGGGGGAGGGCATAACGAGTTATTAGCGGGGATTGGGGGATCAGTGGGACGGACAGGGACGGTGAGTTCTTCTTTGGTGGGAGGGGGGCGGGACTTACATTTGTAAGAGTAGGTGGGGTGTGCCCCACCGCAGGTGTTACAGGAGGGGGTGGCGGCGAGGTTAGGGCAGGAGGTTTGGAAGTGTTGGCCTTTGCAGTGGGGGCATACAGGAGGGAGACGGCAATTTTCGGTAAGGTGATCATTATATGTGAGGCAACGGGAGCAGCGGTATGACTGGGGAGGTGCTCGGGAAGGTTCCACCTGGTGCAGGCGGTTATAAATGAGGGCCCCATTGCGGAGGAGGTGGTTGATGGATGGCGCGTCTTCTGTGAAGACGCGCATGAGGTAGGTGGGGCCCGTCGCATTGTTAATGCGACGAGCTGAGCGGATGGATAGGCGGGGATCCCGCCGGAGTTCCTCCAGCACCTCTTCCTCTGTGATCCCCGGGTTCAATTTGGTGATCACAGCAGTGAGCGTGGGAGGACGACGGGGGGAGGGGAGGGGATTGGCGATTGGAGGCTGGAGGGGGGAGGGGGACAAGGGTGGCACGGGGACCAAAGTGGACGCGGGGGATCTTGTGGAGGAGCTGTGTGTGGAGGTCGGGGTCGGGTGATTTGAGGAGGACAGAGTCCCTCCGTGGGATTATTTGGGAGATGGGGGCAGAAGGAGCATACTGCCGAAAGAGGAGAGTGAGGGCACGGCAGTCTAGGAGTTGGGGGTCAGGGTTATTGAGGACGAAAGTGTGGAGAGCAGATGGTTGAGAGGGGAGGAGGGGTGGCGGGGGAGGTGGTGCAGGCTGGGTAGGGGGGAGAGGGGCGGCTTCCATCGGGACCGGTGGGCCAGTGGCGAGAGGATCGGCGGGCTTTTTCGTCACCGAGGAGGTGGCGTCTGTGGAAGCACGTTTTGTCTTCTTTGGTTTTAGGAGGGCCTGGGAGGCAGGAGTGGGGACAGGGGAGACTGGAAGGTGGCGCGGAGCCGGCCCTGCGGCTGCGTCGTCGGGTGGGAGAGGACAGGAGTCGACAGCGGTCTGCCGGGTGCGAACCGCGGCACGGTCACCGCGGGAGTCAGGGAGGGGAGGGAAGGAATCGAGTGGGGGAACGGAGGAAGGGGCAGGAGAGTGTGGGACGAGGGCAGCAGCTTGTGTGGGGGCAGAGGAGAGGGCGACGGCGGAGGGAGTGGTGAGGGTGAGGAGGGAGGGAATTGTGGGAGGAAGAAGAGGGGAGGATGTGCTCCAGGAAATGGTGGTGGGGGCGTGGGAGGGCGAGGTAAAAATGATGGTCGAGGACACCGTAGTAGGGGGCAGGGTCGACATGGCAGAGTCGAACAGTCACCTTAACTGTAGAACACTGTTCCGGCGGCGGCGGCGGCGGACGTGCCTCCCGGCGGCCCAGATGGGGGCGGGAGCGGCGCGGCGCGGCGCGGCGGCGGCGGTGGTGGTATGCGCTCCGACGGGCTGGTGGCCGGGCAGAGCGCGCTGGGCGGCGGCGAACCCGGCGTGGCCGGAGAAGCACCTTCCGGGGCGGCGGCGGCGGCGGCGGCGGCGGCGGCGGCGAAAACACCGGAGGCGTCGGACGCCGACGGTGCGGCGACACGACGAATACTGCAGTCCGGAGCGGCCGGGCCCTGATTGGCAGTCGGCGACAGCGGCACTTATCGGCGACAGCGGCACGTCGCGGCGGCAGACAACAGCCGAAGACGATGGCACACAAACGTAAGAAATAATAACTGCGAAACACGAAACAAATACCGCACTAGTAACGTAGTAAAAACGATCCTCTGGACTTCTCCGAATGTCTGGTCCTTTTATATGCACACGCCATATGCTTACAAGACGAGCACATTCCCCACACTTCATCTACATTGAGTGATATCAGCTTTCTTTTGTCATGCTATTTTAGTTTACAACTTTTAACATTAAATCGCACCACCTGTTGCGACTCTAACCTTAGATATTATGTTTTATACTGCTTTCTGTATACTAAAGTATTGCTGGTTACGAACTTATGTAACGTGCTTCAGGCGCGGGCGATGGGTGTTTTCCCGTGTGACATCCGTGTTAAGTGGTCTCTTTCGTTGTGACATTTCGTTGCGTTTCTTGGCGTTGGATCGCGCCATAATGTGCTGCTTTGTACTTCTGTTGTGCTTTTTGCATGCTTTGCTAACTGATGTATTGTTATACTATGATTTTGTCAATTACGTGTAACGTGCTTCAGCACGAAGCGAGTGCATTCCCTAGACGTCATCTATAATGAATGATATCTACGTTCTTTTACGCGATTGTTTATTTTATATGTTTTAACATTAAATCATACTACTCTGTACAACTTAAGCCTTTACGTTAGGTACTCTGTATGTTTTATTTATATTTTGCTTCTGACTGATGTAATATTTATACTGTACTGTAACTTTCTTAAAGCTATGTAACGTGCTTCAAGCACGCAAAACGAGATGGCGCTGCAATTAACCTTCGTTACTTTGTCATAAAACATTAAAAAGTATATCCCCTTACTCTTCTTCGTCCTTTTCAAGAATTTGCAGCGTAGTTACAATCAATGTATAAAGAGTACTGTCCTTCATGGTACTGCTTATTTAAAATTTTTTTTTAAATGTTCTTATATTTTCCTGTTTAAATAACTTTCTACGCTAGTAGTATCTATAATTAGCATAACATTATACTCTTGTTTGTTACCTGATATTTTATTTATTTCTGTATGCTGTTTTTCATTTTTGTTGATTATTTAGCCTATATATCTTATGTATAAAAACACATTTTAATTTTATTTGGTTTGCATAAAAAATTAGTGGAACATCTAAGTAATAGAGGGCGTTAATAACGCCCATCCCTACAGCGCCGCTGCATGACGTTTGTAAGCAGCGCGCTTATTTCAAACTTTGACACTGCAAATTACCGTTGCAGTTGCATTCAGGGCATGCATATGCTCGGTATGTATGGTGTCTGTATATTATATTTAATGTGGTATTCCAGTTCAATTTGTATTTGTGTGTATTCCATACTGATCTTTGATATTGTTCTATAGTTGGAAGAACACTGAAGATGATCATTATGTGATCGAAATCGATCTGTGGTTTTTTAAAATAAAACATTAACGGCCAATGCTACTAATTACATCTGGTGAGTTAATATATTATTTTTATAAACAAACATTGCCATGCTAGTTGTGTAACTGTCTTGTATTTCTCGCTAATTTATTACTTTTCATTGTCAATTAAACATATTACGTCAGATGTGACTATATCAGCTAATGTATTTTTTATTTGTCAACAGGCTATTTTGTAATGATGGCCTTAAAGGTTCCTAACTGCATCGTATTACTTCAAATGCCAGTAGTATTACAATATTTGTGCATTGCACTGTGCCTGGCACTCGCCATTGTCCCTCTCTCCCCTCACCGGAAACGAACTGGAAAATCCTAAGTTGGAACAAGCCACCAACGTCGGCCTGCTCGCTGGCCTACCGTCAGCTACAAGCACACAGCAAATCTCAACGTGGAGAATTTCTACCTATGGCCTAACTATAAATGTTGTCACCCAACTGTGTACATACATTGCTACCATAATTAATAAGATTAAAATTGTGTAACATTTAGTGCATTGGCATGGTCAATGTTTGCAGTGAACTTCATACTGTTTAATTATCAAAAGCTATTAATTACCAGTATTTCTATTGGGCGGTAATCTTACACTCTGGGCCCCGATGGTAAGTACTTCAATGTTATTTATCTCTGTCAATGCAGCTGATATTACATTGAGCCCAGACCTAACGAAAATCGCAGTCCCATACTTGTTATGAGGTCTTTCGATGAGTAACTCTATTCCTGAAATTTTAGGTCTGTGGCTGGTGGTTCCCCAATGTGTTTCCTGCACCAGTAATACATCACATTTATGCTTATTGCATATGTCTGCTAATAAAATACTCGTATGACTAGAAAATCCCTCAATATTTATAGAGATTATCACGAGGCTTGGTCTTGATAAAGGCCTTTGTATCTTTGATGTTCCTTTTGGCTCTAACTTGATCTGGTGTACAAGGATTATCCGGTGAAATTTTTCACCGTTTCCAGGGTACGCCCGACTGTGTCCTTCAGCTTATCGGTTAACAGTCTACTAGGAGGCTCCTTTTTCGTACCCCATCATTTAGTATGCGATCATTTAGTTATCGAATACCATCACGAGCCATACACGTAGTAAGAAGATCACTTGGTTTGTGGGTTCTTACGTACCGGACATGATAAACAATATTCCTTGGTAGCAACCAGGATTAAGAGATTTACTGACATCCTCCCCCCTCCCCCGGCATATTCGGCAAGAGGGATGCAGAAAACCCTGTGAAACAGTCCCTAGGGGTCTTCAGACTGTAGTATATTATTTATTTTCAATTGGTTGTAATTAATAGTTTGAAACAATGTTACAAAATTATTTCCTTTGCCATTTAAGCAGTATAATAAACATTGTGATGATGTTTTATTGCACCTAGGTTACACATGAAGTAATATGAATGTTTATATTTCTCATTCACATTTCATTATTGTCAGGTATTGGTTATCACTGTTTATTTGTATCTCGTGCACATGACGAGATGTCGCCGTTCGACTGGTTGTTGTTTTGGTGAGTTACCACTGCCTCTACCAGGTGGCAGCAGCTCTGCAATGACGCCACGAAGAAATGCTGCAGTAGGGTGGTTTGTCTTCTTGTCTCAGTAATGGCAGAATCTGATGGACATGGCATCAGACTTGTTTATGATACCAGCTCACACACGCCGTGACATGAAATACAAATTTACATGAGTATCAGTTCTTTTACAAATATAATGGTGTTAAGCTGCAAAGGAACGGTTGCTTATTACATACTAAATAAGTGTTTTTTGTTCATTCATTCCAATTTTGCTAGTATACTTGTTTGTGTGGTGGTAATGTTTGTTGTTATTTTTGTTAAGTCTAGGTACAAATATGAACTGCAACATTCATGAAGGTAAATAATTCACTCACACGACTTTCAAGTGTACCCAATTTTCTCCTAAGCAGAGTTCAAGCTGCTATACCATATGTGCCCATGTTTTTCACGTACAAGTGTTTGGCCTGTGACTCACATACTTTTCATTGCCGATGTGGTTCAGTTTGTGCGTTTACTAAGATCCTACAATTTTCACTAACAGCAGTGACCACTTATTTCTCGCTGTCTTTATGCCTTCATCAGATTTTAGCATAACCAGTTACATGTCACATACTTTCGTCACATTTAAATATCACACAGTGTATGAACCCTGATATTTGCACACAGTTCTCAGTTCGTTCACATATTGTTTCTTAAACAGTGGTAACTGAGCACCTATACCTATAATCTGAAAATGTCAAATAGTTTTTTTTTTTTTCCTTTTTCACTACAAGCTATTGCTGGATAAAATTTCAATCTTATGGGTTTTTGTTATAACAGCAAAACATTAATGTCTCTCTACTTCTTTTGATAACAGCATTTCGTACTTGCATTAGATCTGCAGATCCCTGTAACTGGGTGGTTTGTGTAAGCTTGACACTCACAAGTCAATTTTTCACACAATGTATTGCTTAATATTAAAGCTACATGTGAGAGCATGTACACAAACACACCTCAATTTGTTACATAGGACATTTAAAAAAAAAAAAAAAAAAAAAAAAAAAAAAAACTCTAAAGTTTCCTAGCTACACAGATGTAACTGAAGATACAGTGTTAAATCACCATTAGTAATTCACTATACTGCTTAATTCATTGTAACAACTGTTGCATGCATTAGCTATTCCAACATATAATGCTCATAAACTGGTCAGTTTGCAAAATGACAGTCCATTGTCTGTTAGGGAAATGTTCGGAAATATTGACGTTACTTTATATCAGCAAATATTTGAGTCATTTTTTTATACCTAACAGTTTGCTGCAAGCAAATAGTCCCTTTTTACAAAATGAGTTGTCCTTGCACACCATTTTTTTAGTACTCTTACTTGTTAGTCCACCAAAAAATAATATTCTTACTACTGAAACTAAATGAAATTTTAAGTACCCTAAAGTAAGTAAATAATTCACTATATACACTACACAAATTTAAGAGCTGTTGAATTTGGACTACACGGCCTTAGAAGATGAGATTTCATAATATTACTACAATCTACTTAACACATAATTACATTAAGAGATAAGGTCCTTCTTTCTATGCAAAGGTTGAAGATAATGAAGCTTATACTGACTGTATACTTTAAGCACTAATTTTATTTCTTTTGAACTCTGCTTCATCATTTATTTTAATGTGAGGAATTTCGTCAAGTCTACATGTGGTTACAATCCTTTCATTTTGCTTGATTCTGGATGTACTAGAATGTAACAGTAGGAATACCAAGTGTTTATAGCAGTTACCATTTTTTTATGTCTTTGCCATGGGGTGATATCCCAATAATACCAAGTACCTTCTATCTGTATGAGATTATTTTGGAAATACTTTTGTCAAGTTTTGTCTTCCTTAAACTAGCTTGATGACCTAACGCTGACAAAGCTACCCTAATCTTCTAATGTCTTGTTAACTCTTGGCCAGCTAGCTTAGGTTCAGGTTTTGACCATTCGTCTCCTTCAACCACATTTAACATGAGTTCAGCTAGAGTAGAATCATGGGGTAATATCCTGAAATACAGTGAGGTACTCCACCCTTTGGGTTTGTTTGGCTGAAGAATATGTTCTTACAAATCTATTTAAATTGTGGAAAATTCTTTCCATTGGGTTACAACTGACTCTAAATTTGGATATTAATATTGGCTTTTAAATATTTAAAAGCTTTGCCTTACACAAGTCCCGATCTAGGTGAATACTTGTTTTCTTAAATTGGGATAGAAAGAGTTTTATAACACACTTGGTGATGCCAAAGGGCCCCATATATGGTAGGTATACCACATCAAACTTTTTAGGCAGTATGTAGGAAATAGAGATATGTAAAGTCGTTTGTTGATTCCAAAAGTGAAGATGGGAACATAGAGCTAACGCTCTCAAGAGAAAGCGTAAAGGCTCCTTATGGGAGAAAAAGATGATTACTTTCTGCGTATTTTGTATTGTGGTAGTCATGTTGAGGCTGTGAAATTTCGTAGCATCTATTTGGAAATTTTGTTATGTACCTGAGGATTAAGACTATCTTCCTACAATAAGCTATGCAGGTCTGTGGAATTTGTGGTACTGTAGCTATTCAGTAGCCTCGCTAGATCGAGGTGAACGGGACAGGGATCACATCGAATTTTCGAAATTTATCAGTGAGAAAGAAGAAAGACTTTGAAAAGAATACACGTGTGAAAAACATGACCTTTTTAAAACAAAGCCTAAATGTTTTAAAGTCTTTTCACTATTTACTTCCGCGTTATGTTGTTGTTTTGTTTTATGACGCTAGTATTTATGGGAAACTCGTAATGTAGAGATTCGAAATATTGAGACTCCACTGTATCGAGTTCAATTTACTTACTGTCTAACTTTCTTTAATTCCATTTTTCAGATAAAAAATTGACAACGAGGAGAAAAGAATTCAATTTAGAAGTATTTTAATGAAATTGTCGTCAATTAGCCTAACGTGTTCGCCTCCCATGTCATCTTCTAAGGACTCCTGATTAGGCTCACACACACTCGAGAAGGCTTAGTACAGGGAGGGGGGTCTTGACAGAAGTGGAACAACCAGTGATCTGTGGTGTAACGTCTTAATCACGCAAGTTTCGGTTACGATTTCGGTTTCGGACGAAACTAGGAGCCGAATATTCATAACGGCTTTGGTTTCGGCCACAAATCATCTTTTTGTCGGACTCTAATAAACATTAATATCAATACAATAATATTCCAGGTACTTTTACTAAAGAATTATTCAAAATTAAAATAATATGTCAAAAATTAAGATCGACAGACGGCTGCAACGATCAGTAACTTCATTGCGTAAGCTGTAAGAGTTTGATTTAGCAGTTGTACAAAAGTAACAAATCGTTTAAAATTCTGCTAACTACTGGCGATTTAGTCGCAATACGTAGTATCTGTAAACAGTGCGACATAACTCATCGTCAGAGTCATCATTTCCACCCTCAATGACCTGAAAGCTGTGGATCAGTATTAAGGAGAGATGCGCATTTATATTGTATAATATAATTTGTTTATAAATAAAAACAGTCACAAACCGCAAAAAATCATTTATACAAATGATGACCGGTTTCGGGCTGTTTACAGGGCCATCTTCAGATCTATGTGTCGTATTCTTAACGTCCACGGACCAGGTGTTTGTCTCACGCGGTATAAATGATTTTTTTGTGATTTGTGACTATTTTTATTTATAAATACTTTCCAGAAGATCTCTGTTTCCCCAAAAAATATGTTTACAAAAATTTATAATTGATTTGGCGCTATTTGCACGTTGTTGTCACGTGTTTTCAGCTACTGTGTTAATTACGTTGTGTGATTATAGTGCAGTATAAGTAACTTTTTAACCCTGATTTTCGCGCGTAGCACAAATTCCGTGCCCACCCAGTTACGCAATTTTCACGTCACTAATTTACATCTGTCATCATTAACTTTATACTAAATTAATTTCTTGTGCATCCAGCTGGCGTCCGCAAGGTTATTTCCTTTGTCAAACTATTTTTTGTACGCTATTTGTCGTGCATTTATTTAATATACATCTTTTGTTTCGAATTTTCCCCGTCACCAAAAATTCGTTGTTGGGAAGTATACGGACACAATAGAATTTGGTTATAACATCCAATACATCATCGGTCTATTTAACCGTAGCCATTACCACCAGGTTAGGAACATTTCGTACACATTTCGATATTTTAATGGTTTTTATCCTGCCGGTATTGTACGGGTGGGAAGTTATCACCTCCTTCTCCTCTACCTCCACATAAAGTTCAAACCCACAGCCTTGTTTACTGTCTTGTTTAAAATCTTATGTACCCGATGGTGCTTGTTCGAATGCTTTAATATTTTGACAGAATTATGTAAATATGTACAGCAGAACTTTCCTGTTCTAGAATACGAAGCTGCGTCAATACTACGGTTTTGAGCAAACGAAAATTCGCATTTGCACATTCTTTAATTAAATACAATGAAAGAATCAATGAGACGGATTTTCGTCTCAAATATGTCAAAGACATTATTGATAGAGCTGAAGCATTGAATTAAAATTTGTGGTGCGGCTGGGAATCGAACCCGGACCTCCATGCTTACTAGGCAGACGTCTTAACCGTTAGACTACCACACCACTAACGATTAAGGCGCCTCGGAATAGTCTATGTACGATTTCCCTCCACAACACAAACTTTAATTCAGCTTCTTTGTTCCAAAGATAATTGCCACTACTGCCAAGGCTCTCCATGCAGCGGAATAGCACCTCAGCAATGGACATGGTGGAACAATCCTGTTATGGTGATATAAATATCAATTAAATACAATGAAGGAATCCCTGAGACGGATTTTCGTCTCAAATATGTCAAAGACATTATTGATAGAGCTGAAGCATTGAATTAAAATTTGTGGAGCGGCTGGGAATCGAACCCGGACCTCCATGCTTACTTTTTTTTTTTTTTTTTTTTTTTTGTTCTTCGGGTAGATCTATGCTATGCGGTCGTTGTTTCTGTTCGTTCTTGTTTGTTCGGTGAATATTTGGCTCAGCTTTTTTTATTACAGAGGGCGTTTAGCCCCCTGACCGGGCGCGCTGAGCCACGGCGCCCGGCTGCTAGGCAGACGTCTTAACCGTTAGACTACCACACCACTAACGATTAAGGCGCCTCGGAATAGTCTATGTACGATTTCCCTCCACAACACAAACTTTAATTCAGCTTCTTTGTTCCAAAGATAATTGCCACTACTGCCAAGGCTCTCCATGCAGCGGAATAGCACCTCAGCAATGGACATGGTGGAACAATCCTGTTATGGTGATATAAATATCAATTAAATACAATGAAAGAATCCCTGAGACGGATTTTCGTCTCAAATATGTCAAAGACATTATTGATAGAGCTGAAGCATTGAATTAAAATTTGTGGTGCGGCTGGGAATCGAACCCGGACGTCCATGCTTACTAGGCAGACGTCTTAACCGTTAGACTACCACACCACTAACGATTAAGGCGCCTCGGAATAGTCTATGTACGATTTCCCTCCACAACACAAACTTTAATTCAGCTTCTTTGTTCCAAAGATAATTGCCACTACTGCCAAGGCTCTCCATGCAGCGGAATAGCACCTCAGCAATGGACATGGTGGAACAATCCTGTTATGGTGATATAAATATCAATTAAATACAATGAAAGAATCCCTGAGACGGATTTTCGTCTCAAATATGTCAAAGACATTATTGATAGAGCTGAAGCATTGAATTAAAATTTGTGGTGCGGCTGGGAATCGAACCTGGACCTCCATGCTTACTAGGCAGACGTCTTAACCGTTAGACTACCACACCACTAACGATTAAGGCGCCTCGGAATAGTCTATGTACGATTTCCCTCCACAACACAAACTTTAATTCAGCTTCTTTGTTCCAAAGATAATTGCCACTACTGCCAAGGCTCTCCATGCAGCGGAATAGCACCTCAGCAATGGACATGGTGGAACAATCCTGTTATGGTGATATAAATATCAATTAAATACAATGAAAGAATCCCTGAGACGGATTTTCGTCTCAAATATGTCAAAGACATTATTGATAGAGCTGAAGCATTGAATTAAAATTTGTGGTGCGGCTGGGAATCGAACCCGGACCTCCATGCTTACTAGGCATTAGTAGTGGCAATTATCTTTGGAACAAAGAAGCTGAATTAAAGTTTGTGTTGTGGAGGGAAATCGTACATAGACTATTCCGAGGCGCCTTAATCGTTAGTGGTGTGGTAGTCTAACGGTTAAGACGTCTGCCTAGTAAGCATGGAGGTCCGGGTTCGATTCCCAGCCGCACCACAAATTTTAATTCAATGCTTCAGCTCTATCAATAATGTCTTTGACATATTTGAGACGAAAATCCGTCTCAGGGATTCTTTCATTGTATTTAATTGATATTTATATCACCATAACAGGATTGTTCCACCATGTCCATTGCTGAGGTGCTATTCCGCTGCATGGAGAGCCTTGGCAGTAGTGGCAATTATCTTTGGAACAAAGAAGCTGAATAAAAGTTTGTGTTGTGGAGGGAAATCGTACATAGACTATTCCGAGGCGCCTTAATCGTTAGTGGTGTGGTAGTCTAACGGTTGCCGGGCGCCGTGGCTCAGCGCGCCTGGCCAGATGGCTGAACGCTCTCTGTAATAAAAAAGCTGAGCCAAGAACTCTTCGAACAAAAACGAACATACATGATCAGCGTCCGCAAGGACAAGAACTTCCCATAGAGCAAAGAAAAGAAAAAAAAAAAAAAAAAAAAAAAAAAAAAAACCGTTAAGACGTCTGCCTAGTAAGCATGGAGGTCCGGGTTCGATTCCCAGCCGCACCACAAATTTTAATTCAATGCTGCTGCTCTATCAATAATGTCTTTGACATATTTGAGACGAAAATCCGTCTCAGGGATTCTTTCATTGTATTTAATTGATATTTATATCACCATAACAGGATTGTTCCACCATGTCCATTGCTGAGGTGCTATTCCGCTGCATGGAGAGCCTTGGCAGTAGTGGCAATTATCTTTGGAACAAAGAAGCTGAATTAAAGTTTGTGTTGTGGAGGGAAATCGTACATAGACTATTCCGAGGCGCCTTAATCGTTAGTGGTGTGGTAGTCTAACGGTTAAGACGTCTGCCTAGTAAGCATGGAGGTCCGGGTTCGATTCCCAGCCGCACCACAAATTTTAATTCAATGCTTCAGCTCTATCAATAATGTCTTTGACATATTTGAGACGAAAATCCGTCTCAGGGATTCTTTCATTGTATTTAATTGATATTTATATCACCATAACAGGATTGTTCCACCATGTCCATTGCTGAGGTGCTATTCCGCTGCATGGAGAGCCTTGGCAGTAGTGGCAATTATCTTTGGAACAAAGAAGCTGAATTAAAGTTTGTGTTGTGGAGGGAAATCGTACATAGACTATTCCGAGGCGCCTTAATCGTTAGTGGTGTGGTAGTCTAACGGTTAAGACGTCTGCCTAGTAAGCATGGAGGTCCGGGTTCGATTCCCAGCCGCACCACAAATTTTAATTCAATGCTTCAGCTCTATCAATAATGTCTTTGACATATTTGAGACGAAAATCCGTCTCAGGGATTCTTTCATTGTATTTAATTGATATTTATATCACCATAACAGGATTGTTCCACCATGTCCATTGCTGAGGTGCTATTCCGCTGCATGGAGAGCCTTAGCAGTAGTGGCAATTATCTTTGGAACAAAGAAGCTGAATTAAAGTTTGTGTTGTGGAGGGAAATCGTACATAGACTATTCCGAGGCGCCTTAATCGTTAGTGGTGTGGTAGTCTAACGGTTAAGACGTCTGCCTAGTAAGCATGGAGGTCCGGGTTCGATTCCCAGCCGCACCACAAATTTTAATTCAATGCTTCAGCTCTATCAATAACATTCTTTAATTGTTTTGTCTACAGTTCTTCGGACTTGTAACTCGGCTTCTGTTGATGTATTTGGCTTGAGTTTGTGACGACTTGTTTCCACGTTCTGGGCCAGTTTGTGACTTGTAAGACTTGCTTGTGGCCTATGTTTTCTAAGGCGACAGTTTATAAGTCGTAGAGAATGGACGAGTTCTAAATTTTATTTGTTATCTCATTATGAAATTTAAGTTGGTAGGCCCGGTATTTCTTTCGCAATGAATAAGATATATACCTTTCTTGGATTTTCACACCGTAAATATTGCTTCTGTGCATCTACTGAATGTTTGAACATGAAATTTTGTCACTCAGGAACTGATATTTATTAACTGATATTTTGAATAATTAAGTCCCGGTAGTTCAGACAGTTTGAAGCCAGTCACAAAATATATTATTTATGCCGATATTTTCCTATCAAATTGTATCTTGAATTATTCTTTAGTAAGATTTTATTCAAAGTCTGTTCTAACAGAAACTATTAAAATATTTTCCACACACATATTAAATGATTTCTTACGAAAATCAAAAATATTGTCACAGGTTCACTTTTATATTAAACATGGGCTATATCAGGTATCTAAACACTTGAATAACTGTTCCAGACAGTTTTTAAAGTTTCATTGATTCTATATTCTGAAATTAACAGAGTTACAATGGAATCATTTTCACAAAAAGCACCTCGAACGTTCACAATGCGTAACTATATTTCGAAAAAAAAAATTGCATTACTTGAAAGTCTCTGGATCGTATTACATCGTCCACTAACTTTAATTCTTCAAGATAAGTTTTTTAATGTCAATTGTTTAAACTCGCAAAATAAGTTCACGTTCAAATATCACTAATTTCAATTAGTCTATTAACGGGAGGGAGAAATTTCTAATTCTTCCTTCCTAGCCTCTCCCAATTAAAAGTCCAAAGATTTTGCAACGCAATAGCGTTTGATCTCGATACTAAAATTTATTGTAAGAAATAAATAATTTATCGGATCCCTTTCTATCTTGTAAAGATCCCCGTCTAATACTTCAAAACTAATGACAGAAACGTAGCTAGTTACAGAGAGATCTGAACTTAGAGGGAACGAAGAACAGAGAGAGAGCGCGTAACCCAACTGAGGGCACTATTTATAATAGAAATCTAACAAATGAAATACGAGGTGTTTTGGCCCTATTATTCCCTGGACATTACTGTTCTGAACTACACTGATATAGCTTAAATTTACTAAAATTTGGAGAAATCGAAATCTCTGCCTCTTAAAAAAATAATGAAAATTACGAAATGATGAAAAATGGTAATTCTGATGATACGACCGCGATGTGGTGTTACAGACTGTAGGGTGTTCAATATGATATGGTCATAGGTTTCCGTGCATAAAGTCCGTGAGACATCGACGGTCGTCACTGACGAGGATTCGATCAAACGAATTTACTGACTCAAGTTCACGCGTTGACTGGAACCATCGTGAGTATTCCGATTCCGGACGCTGTGACAAACTCGACTCGATTTATCTTCAGAACTGCGGCAGGCGCTGCATCTGAGGAAGGAGGTCATTTCTAACTTTTGGCCGCACGTTTCCAGAGTCAACAAGTCATATTCGACTTCTGTACCGGCTGCGCAGGATATGTCTTAAAAAAAAAGAGAGAGAAAGAGAGAGAGAGAGAGAGAGAGAGAGAGAGAGAGAGAGAGAGAGAGTGAGAGAGAGAGAGACAGAGAATGCTTTCCAGAGCGCCTTCTGACTTACCTCTCTTGAATGCTCGCCCCCAACGTCTTCTAGAGCTTAACAACAATTTCTATTAAAGTCGGAACATGATTTACGTACGCCAATTGTCGTAGAGATGCGATGTGTGCGTATGTTGCCTTACGTGAGTTCGAATTTCATTTCCTTATTGGTAGATTTATTATAACTCTACTAATGAAGTTTGAGTTGCGTTCCTGTTGATGTCACTTAATAAATTCTTATAAAGCACAAAGAAAAATTATCACTTCTGGCACGGTTATATAGCGTGGATAATTTATAAACAGTAAACCTGGAGGAAAAAGAATAGCTCTATTACTGTCCACTGCAGCGATTAATATTGATCTTATACTATTATAAGAATTTCTTACAACATTTTGGTTTGAACAGTTAAAGAAGCAACAGGTTTTACCACTCGTGTCACGTATTTTTTATAGTCACTAAACCCTGAGACAATGATGAATTTTGTAACAGATATACTTCCATGTTTAAACACAATCGTGTGTCTTCGTCTTATTTGTGTCATTCATGCTTCGGCGTCAATAGATTATTTCGTCCGTTTCACCACTGTCAGAATTAGTATTTAACCCTTTAATGCGTGACTTTTTATTTGAAGATATAAAAACTACCACGATTAATGTATAGTGCGTATTTACTGATCGAATTATTGAATAAAAAATCCTTAAACTTATTGTGCACTACTAGAAACAACGTTCATTGTTGATCATCTACATAGTGCTTCCATGATGTACCCATTGTAGTAAATGTCACTATTATGCCTCTCATCTTTCCAGAAAGTAACTCACAATGCAACAGTAGCATGTGGTTGACTACTTTTACATGGCAAAGGAGGAATACTAAAGTAAACAAACGCACATGTTAGGAGTAGCTCAATGCAGCTAACTATCGAACTGATTCAGTAGCACTCTGCAACGTACAATTTCCAGGACAAGCTACTAGCATATGTAACGCTATGAATTCAAGCAGCTACAAATGAATTTGTGGTAAAATGTTGATTAGTTTGAGAGATAGCGGAAAAAATAAGTTATGTAGCTCATCAGCTAAACTGTGCATTAAAGGGTCACAAAAACGTACTTGCCACATTATACCGCATGGGCACATAAAGCAACAGTATCAAAAATGAACGTTGAAAAAGAGATTATTAAATATCAATCGGCAAATGCTGTGCAATGAAGGAAACAAGTTAAATGTAATAATTTCGTTTAAAGCGTATAAAAATATAAAATGATATATTGTTTACATATTTACAATATTCCCAAAATTTATGGCATAATTATAAAAGAAATATAAAAGTGCGATATGTCCTTCAAACTAAGATATGTATTTACTTTTCTAATGTAATTATGTGTATTACCGATATGTTACTCTCTGAGTTTTACAGCAGCAATTTAACTTTATCAACAACCACTTTATATTTATTAAGACACTAACAATAGGATACATTAACACCAAAATATTCTGTAAACATTCCCTAAGCTGCCGCTGAACCGTGTCTCCACCGTATCTTTTCTTTCACGAGTGCTAATCTTGCTATGTTCGCGGGAGAACGTCTGTGAAGTTTTAAAGCTGGGAAACTGCGTAATGGCGGAAATAAAGCTGCGAGGGGGGGGGGGGGGGCTAAGGCGTGCCCGGATAGGTCAATCAGTAGACCTCTTTCCTACGAAAGGCAGCGGTCCTTGGTTCGATTCCACAGATCTAATCTGCCAGGCAGATTTGTATCTGTGAGCACTCCGCTGTGAGTGGAAATTTAAATCTGTCATACTGTGTTAAAACATTGACAACAGGAATATAACGAACTTACCAGTAGAATGAACTGGCATATCTTAAAATGTTCCTTACTTCCAATAGGGGTTTAATAAGTAGTTACACATTCTAACTTATGAAACAGGCAATAATTAGAGCCGCTTATATTTTAGATTTACTATTAGTAGTGCCTCTTTTCAGCTGTAGGTGTCTGTTGTATTAAATTCTGAAGTGACAAGAGTACTATTCTTTGTATTTAAGGTGATGATGATAAAAAGATATCACTGGCTAAAGACGACACACGTGGTTTCATTTTATCGCTCTCCTCTTTCTCTTCCTCTTTCTCTTCATCTTTCTCTCTCTCACTCACTCACTCTCTGCCTCTCTCTCACTCTCTCTCTCTCTCTCTCACACACACACTCACTCACTCACTTACTCACACACACACATACACACACTTTTCTTTCTTTCTTTAAATATTCATTCGTTTACTTCTGCACCAAATGAGGAGGCAATAAAGTGGACATTTACAAACTGGAGCAAATAAATTGTTATGATTCATGGAAACAAACTGGTAGACTAGTAATTTGAGCATTACGAAATCCTCAGTCTTTAAAAATCTTCGTGTGCTTATTAAACAGTCAGGTGAACACTATATGTTGTACGAATGTCCAGCAGCAACGTTTCAAGAGAAAAACTTGTGCAGATCCACTCTGGGAAAACGTTAAAAGATAATCAAAATATCCACGTGCGTACTGCCGGTCTATAGTGTGCAACGGGCACAATATTTCGGCGATCATACATGTCGCCATCATCAGGTGAACTGACGGACTCCCCACCAGTGCACGAATTTTATTCGGCGGACAAAAAACAGTTCCAACCTGGTGTTTTTTTTTCACAATGCGGGCGATCTTTCCCGATAGTGCACCGGTATATGGAACGAACGCATTGCCTACATCCTCCCTCGTATTTTCATACGTTTGCACAGGTTGTGATGTAGTGGTTGGGCAGAGAGCCCGCGGAATCTGTCACTCTGAGTACCCATTTTTTCGAAATACAGTTCTCAGGTGTTCCAATTCATGGGGTAGACTCTCTGCGTCGGAGATAGTGCGCGCCCTATGTACTAGAGTTTTAAGTACCCCATTCCTCTGTGAAGGGTGGTGACTGCTGTCTGCGTGTAAATACAGATCAGTGTGCGTTGTCTTCCGATATACACTATGACCCAGGGTGCCATCAGCTCTTCACTTGACCAAGACGTCAAGGAACGACAATTTACCCTCCGTTTCGTTTCCATAGTGAATTTGATGTTGGGTGTATGGAGTCCAGATGTGTAAGGAAGTCAAGGAGTTTATCCATACCATGTGGGCAGATACATCACAACCTGTGAAAACGGATCAAAACACGAGGAAGGATGAAGGCACTGCGTTCATTCCATATACAGGCGCACTCTCGGGGACGATCGCCCGCATTTTGAAAAAACACCAGGTTGGAACTGTTTTGTGTCTGCCGAATAAACTTCGTGCACTGGTGGGGAGTGCGAAAGATGATCTCGGTTTGAGGAAGGCCGGCGTATACCAGATTCCGTGTCAGTGTGGAGAGTCATATATTGGACAGACGATGCGTACCGTCGAGGATCGATGCGTTGAACACCAGAGGCACACACGACTGATGTATCCGTGCAAGTCGGCGGTCGCTGAACATTGTTTGTCGGAGAATCATGCGATGGAGTATGAACTCACTAGGATTCTGGTACAGACGTCGAGACACTGGAACTGCGTCGTTAGAGAGGCAATTGAAATTCGCACAAGTGACGACATCATAAACCGTGACTGAGGCTACAATCTTAGCAAAGCTTGGGAACCAGCGATTGGGTTAATTAAAAGTAAATCTAGCAAACGTAACGTAGTGACGACCACGGCGGACAGAGCCCTCACACCGACGTCATCTCAGACGCCGGCGCAATCGGTTCCACTGCGCGACCGCGGCGCGGGGCGCGGACCGCGGAGGGGTCGCTCCGCGGGCCGAGGGTATTTAAATGGACCGCTACCGGGCTAGAACCCAGTTCCCTTCGAGCAGCTGTAGCGTGCGGATCTCCGTGCCGGCGCGTTTCCAGGAGCTCAGACCGTCAGTTCACCTGATGATGGCGACATGTATGATCGCCGAAATATTGTGCCCGTTGGACACTATAGACCGGCAGTACACCCGTGGATATTTTGATTATCAAATACGCCGGGAGAAACTGAAGAATCACATGTTAAAAGATGAGTGTTCAGAAACTCAGAACCAAGATTATAACATGTCTGAAATGACAATTATTTTCAGCTGAATAACTTAGAAGTAGTGTTTGAGGGTTATCATGTGTGCCTCGACTGAAAACAGAAGTACGGTCTACCTCTGAGCATGTTCACAGATATTTATGTCAGTATCATGACTTCAGTACACAACCTATCATCTGATGAGACGTGTAATCAGCACGTAATTAGTATATCGTGGCGTGGTACTGGCCAACCTTTCATGGTTACGTTTCTTGAAAGACACACACTTATCCTGTTGTATCGTTGGGAGACTGACACGCCTTAGTTACATGTCTTACATTTTGTATGCATTGCAGCACAATCTTCATATGCTCATATTGTCCAGTTGTATAAAACTGCCAAAAGAGCATATACAGTGGCGTAACTATCGGGGGGAGGGGGTGAGGGGGATAGAACCCCCCCCCCCCCCCAAGAACCCGAAAAAAATAAAATAAAAAGGAAAAAAAATATGTAAAGAAATCGTATAACAGCAATCTGGTAAAGCTAAATATTGAAAACTTGGGGTGCTTTACCACAATCTTTCATTGGATGGGAGTGAATTAGGTTCTTTAACGGGAGTGGTAGATGGTAGTCTGTCTGGAAAGTGACTAAAATTTTTCTCGTCAAGCAGATCTATTCCCCCCCCCCCCCAAAGCCAAGTCCTAGTTACGCCACTGCATATATGATCCAGAAATAGCCTCCGTAAGTTAATTGTTCCATTGCACAGCATCAGGTAGTAATGAACGTGCAGCTGCTTGAATATGAACGGCGTTTCTGCTGCACGGCGCATCCTCGGGCGCTCAGCTGACGGGCAGCCACGCCCTGGGGGTGAGGCGAGTTCAGAGCCCTCTGGCGGCCGCCAGGTGGCGTCGCGCGGCTCCAGGGGGAGGGGGTGGCGGCAGAGCGCGCGCACCGCCACAACCCCAAGCGAGACAGCCCAGACTTCACCTCCACCAGGGCCAACTCCTGACCTGCAGAACAACAGGGCACGTCTCAATGAAAACAACAGTCATATTAATGTAGTAGCACATCTCGTCCCCAACTTGCAAACTAACTCACCCAAATTATTAATGAGTCTAAATGATTAGGTGTGATAATAGCACGATTTAAATAAAAAACCTTGGCATAATAGTATAACAGAATTGAACCATACGTATTCCTTAACCAAATCGTATGCTATAAAAAAAAATGCGAATCAATCAGTTACACAACCAAAGGTAATATATGCAGCTGAAATAATCCTCAAAACAACTAATATAGAAGGAGTAAGCACAATATTAAAGGTAAAAAAAGAATATTTAGACTTGTACCAACAAACATTATTATGTAAGCTGGCATTGGAGAACAGCTTCAATGATAATAATAATAATAATAATAATAATAATAATAATAATAATAATATACAAAGAAACTAATAATGAGCACGATTAGGCATATACACATTTTGAACACATGAAAAATCCATGAAACAGAATTAGCTAGAAGTAACAGAGGAACTGTGGATTGATAAGGGCATAATAAAATGAACCACAAAAATTATTGAATGTTCAATACTGGCCATTATAATTGCTACACCAAGAAGAAATGCAGGTGATAAAAGAGTACCCATTGGACAAATATATTATACTAGAACTGACATGTGATTACATTTTCACGCAATTTGGTTGCATACATCCTGAGAAATCAGTACCCAAAACAACCACCTCTGGCCGTAATAACGGCCGTGATACGCATGGGCATTGATTCAAACAGTGCTTGAATGGCGTGTACAGATACAGATGCCCATGCAGCTTCAACACGATACCACAGTTCATCAAGGGTAGTGACTCACGTATTGTGACGAGCCATTTGCTCGGCCACCATTGACCAGACTTTTCAGTTGGTGAGAGATCTGGAGATTGTGCTGGCCGGGGCAGCAGTCGAATATTTTGCTTAGCCAGAAAGGTACAGGACCTGCAATATGCGGTCGTGCATTATCCTGCTGAAACGTAGAGTTTCGCAGGGATAGAATGAATGGTCGAGTCACGGGTCGTAACACATCTGCAATGTAACGGTCACTGTTCACAATGCCGTCGATGCGAACAAGAGATGACCGAGACGCGTAACCAATGGCCCCCCATACCATCATACTGGGTGATTCGCCAGTATCAAAATGTTCAAATGTTTGTTAAACTTATGGGACTTAACTACGGGGTCATCACTCCCTAAACTTACAAACTACTTATCAACTACCTTATAGTAAAGACGGCACAAATATCCATGCCCGAGGGGGGATTCGAACCCCCGACCGTAGTGGCCGTGCAGACCGTGACTGGAGCTCCTCAGTCTCCTCGGCCACCGCGGCCGGCATTCGCCAGTATGGCGATGACGAATACACGCTTCCAATGTGCGTTCAGCGCGATGTCGGCAAACACGGTTGCGACCATCATGATGCTGTAAACAGAACCTGGATTCATCCGAAAAAATGACGTTTTGCCATATTTGCACCCAGGTTCGTCGTTGCGTACACCATCGCAGGCGCTCCTGTCTGTGATGCAGCGTCAAGGGTAACCGCTGCTATGGTCTCCGAGCTAACAGTCCATGCTGCTGCCAACGTCGTCAAACTGTTCTTGCAGATGCTTGTTGTCTTGCAAACGTCCCCATCTGTTGACTCACGGATTGAGACGTGGCGTCAGCCATGCGGATAAGATGCCTGTCATCTCGACTGCTAGTGATACGACGCCGTTGGGATCCAGCACGGCGTTCCGTATTGCCCTCCTGAACCCACAGATTCCATATTCTTAAGAGTCATTGGATCGTGACCAACGCGAGCAGCAATGTCGCGATACGATAAACCGCAATCACGATAGGCTACAAACCGACCTTAAAAAAAGTCTCCTCGAAGGAGGAGGCATCACAACAACGTTTCACCAGGCAACGTCAGTCAACTGCCGGTTGTGTATGAAAAATCGGTTGGAAACTTTCCTTATGTCAGCACGTTGTAGGTGTCGCCACCGGCGCCAAACTTGTCTGAATGCTCTGAAAAGTTAATCATTTGAATATCACAGCATCAGCTTCCTGTCGGTTAAATTTCGCGTCTGTAGCATGTCATCTTCCTGGTGTAGCAATTTTGATGGCCAGGAGTGTAATTAGGCCAAACGTTATACAATCTAGATTTCTCGTCGTACGACCACTGTCTTGTCCTTTTTGGTTCAGTTATAGTATCGAAAATTGGCGTAAGTGAGTACGATTAGTTTTGAGAGGTCACAGTGACTCTGATAAATTTGGTATTCATTTGACATTATATTGGTAGAAACAAACTGAATTTTGCATGATGAATGATATTTAGTTATGATTAGGGTGTGATGAAACGTGTATGGTGTAAGCTAAGGATCAGGGTACTGCAGTAGTGGATGCTGGGAGTAGGTAGGTATGTTTAAGAAGTGAACACAACTCTGAAAATGGCAATTGCGGAAAGGTCGACAGTACAAGAAGTAATAAAATCCATCGAGTATACAGATGATATGACTGCACTAGAAGAAGCAGAAAATTCAGGTAATGATGGAGGTTACTGGAAGAACGGGCAGTGAATTCGGAATGAAAGTGAACGTCGATGCCTCCTATGGGGCTTCCGGTTCTTTCTTCAGTTCAACAGTGGAGAGCACAGCGGCCCTGGCGTAATGTATTCTTCTTTCTTTTCCACCCTGGACTACATTTCCATTTGCTTGCTCTTCTTCTCTATCCCCACTCCTTCCCCTCGACATCGGGGAACTGATGACCTTTAGCACTTCGGTCCTCCTGTCCTCAACAATTCATCCATGCATCCAAACTGATGAAAATCAGAAAGCAGGCGACACGATCAATATATCACTGGATACAAAAAAACTACAAAAGTTTCAGTCATTCCAATATTTACGAAGCTTGATAAATTCCAGTGGAAGCTGTACGGAAGACGTAATACGTGGGAAAGAAAGCGGTTGGGAGTGTGAAACATTTACTGACAAGTACGAGCATCCCATTAATTACCGCTAAAGATTAGGAGCCGTCAGTTTATGAGATTACAGAAATATCTTAAAATTTTTGTAAGGCTTATAGGACTCATCAGCGGGGTCATCAGTCCCTAAACTTACAAACTACTTATGAACTACCCTACCCTAAAAACGGCACAAACATCCATGCCCGATGGGGGATTCGAACCCTCGACTGCCGTGCGCACAGCAACGCGGCGCTCCATTACGCGCGGCTAATCGGCCGCGGCTATAGAAATATGTGAGCAAGAACAAGACATTTACCAACCCGAGTCTTTAGACACAGCTCAATCACAACATCAAATGAAGTCTTAATGAATGCATAATTCCTGATGGAACCGGAACTGCGGCTGTTCAAGAGTACGTAGGAAGTAGGGTACCAACAGCCGTATGTTTGACAGAAACATTTATTCTTTAACTATCAGTTTCGACATTCCATTGTGCCATCTTCAGATCCTGAAACTGGTATTGAAGAAATAAATGTTTCATTTAAACACACTGCTGTTGGTATCCTACTTCCTACGAAAGATCAGATGAAGGTTGAAAAGTTGAATGAAGCCCGCAGTTCCTTTGAAAAACGATTACAAATATTAGATTTTAATGAGACGCCTGTCATCGTTAGAAAGCGAGGAATAAATGTTTACTCGCGTACTAAATTTTGCGTGACTGAAAAAAATATTTGACTGGTTTTACATTTTTTGAATCCTTCTACGTCAAAATTATTTCAGTTTACATTGTATAACATTGTACTGTTATATAATTTTTTATATTGTTTGTCACTTCATTAAATAATTATCTTCTGAAGACATACCTTAGGGCAAGAGGAAGGTTACAGTTCACATAAGATTGTTTGCTGCGAATTGTAGCTTACAGCAGACTTCGATACAGATTTACGATCTCAGTGTTAGTTGGCAAATAGATTAAAGTCTACACTGACGGAAAAGGAGATGGACGAAGAGGGGAGACGTCTACAGAGATAACTGTCGGAGATAGTTACATTGATACACGAGTCGACGTTTCATTTATCAATGACCGTGGATATGCATTGTGATACTAAGTAACTTCGTTATTACGGAATGAAAGTTATTGTCGTTGTAAACGGCTTGATCATCAATGCTGATCTCGAATTACCGCGTGGCAATATCAGAGCACTTCTTGGTGTCTTGTCACAGACTGAGAGACTGCTCCCGCCAGAGATTCCAGTCCTCCCTCGGGCATGAGATATCCTTAAGTGAGTTTAAGTAATTTTTAAGCCCAGTGAATTATGACCCCAGTAGTTAAGTCCCATAGCTTTCAAACATTTCAACATTTGATTTGATCGCGAATTCTACTGCGTTGACAAATTATTCCTCTACACACCACTAACCTTGCGCGCTGTCGGAAGCGGTGGTCTTGGGGTAAACCGAATGGTTGCGGGTTTGACACCCGGTCGGGCCTTGGATTTTTTCAATCTCCATTTTAATCCATCTTTCACCTCTCTACGTTAAGCCATTACCTTGTTTGGATAACTGGGGTAGCCTAGGGACGCAGAAGTCGCCGAAGTAGCGGCCAATTGAAAGACTTGCACCAGGCCAATGATCCACTCCATTGTACCATTATTCTTCACCGCTCTTCTTTCACACTGAAACTTTGGAATGAACATTTAAGGGAGTTGCTTCTGGATAAGAATCTGCCTTGAACAAAAAACTGGTTTTTCGCTAGAGTCGATGCATCTTCAGTGGATACTGTTTATTGATTTAAAATTGAACAACAGAAATATTTTTTTACAGATATTACAAGTTCATTTGGTTAATTAAAATTATGTACAACAATTCTATATAGGTATATACCGGGTGATCAAAAAGTCAGTATAAATTTGAAAACTCAATTAATCATGGAGTAATGTAGATAGAGAGGTAAAAATGGACACACATGCTTGGAATGACATGAGGTTTTATTAACACAAAAATAAATAAATAAATAAATACAATTAAGAAAATAAAATCCAAAAAATATCTGACAGATGGCGCTGGACATCAAAACGTCAATAACTGCGCATGAAGAACGACGAAGCTCATTTAACGCTCCGAGGGTCTGTCATCGCCCACAACGGCAGAATTTAGGCTACCAAATATCCTAGAACTGTCGTGGAATTTCTGTTGCACGACGAGATAGTCACAGTATGGGTTGTATTTGTCACATCGACCGTTATCCGTCCTTTTTTCTTCGAGGAACTGTGTGATTCTGGTTTTGTAACTGCTACTGTGACGGGTGAGAGGTACGCCGATATGTTACAGAACCGCACCGTCCCCAGCCTGGCTGATACACACCTGCTGGAACGCACGAATTTTATGCGGGATGGCGCTCCACCCTATATTGCTAGACGCGTGAAAGATCTCTTGCGCGCGTCGCTTGCAGATGATCGTGTGCTCAGCAGCCACTTTCGTCATGCTCGGCCTTCCAGGTCCCTAGACCTCAGTCCGTGCGATTATTGGCTTTGGGGTCAAGTGTATCGTCATCGACCGACATCTCTTGGGTAGCGATGCTGATAGACAACATCCGACGCCAATGCCTCACCGTAACTCCGGACATGCTTTACAGTGCTGTTCACAACATTATTCCTGGACTACAGCTATTGTTGTGGAATGATGGTGAACATATTGAGCATTTCCTGTAAAGAACATCATCTTTGCTTTGTCTTAATTCGTTATGCTAATTATTGCTTTTCTGATCAGATGAAGCGCCATGTGCCGGATTATTTACTCTCTATCTACATTTTTCCGTGATTTATTAAGTTTTCAAATTTATATTGACTTTTTGATCACCCAGTATACCTGGTTTCCACCCCCATGAACCACATACATTTCCGAGGTGGTGTATCTGTGGATATGCCAGACAAACATGTGGTTCCTGAAGAGGGGCAGCAGCCTTTTCAGTAGTTACAGGGGCAACAGTCTGGATGATTGACTGAGCTGACCTTGTAACATCAGCTAATGTGGCTTTGCCCCACAGCTACTGCTAGCGGCAGAAAGCAAGGGGAAACTACAGCCGTTACTTTTCCCGATGACATGCAGCTCTACTGTATGAACATATGATGATGGCATCCTCTGGAGTAAAATATTCTGCAGGTAAAATAGTCCCCCATTCGGATCTGCAGGCGGGGACTACTTAAGAGTACATGAGCATCATTCTACGGATCGGAGTGTGGAATGTCAGAACCCTTAATCGGGTAGAGAAATTAGAAAATTTAAAAATGGAAATGGATAGGCTGAAGCTAGATATAACGGGGATTAGTGAAGTTCAGTGGAAAGAGGAACAGGATTTCCGGTCAGACGAGTACAGGATTACAAATAAAAAATCAGTTGGGGGTATTACAGGAGTAGGTCTGTTAATGAATAAGAAAACAGGAAATGCGGGTAAGCTACTACGAGCAGCACAGTTATCGCATAATCGTAGTCAAGATAGATAAGAAGCCATTATCGACCGCAAGAGAACAGGTTTATATGCCCACTAGCTCTGCCGATGATGAGGAGATCGAAGAAATGCATGAGGAAGTAAAGGAAATTTTTCAGACATTTGGGGGAGATGATTACTTAATTGCGTTAGGAGACTGGCGTTCGATAGTAGGAAAAGGAAGGGAAGGAATAATAGTAGGTAAATATTCATTGGGCAAAGGGAATAAAAGAGGAGATCGCCTGGTAGAATTTGGCAAAAAACATAATTTAATCATACCAGACACTTGGTTTAAGAATCACATAAGAAGGTTGTATGCGTGGAAGAGACCAGGGGACACCGGACGGTTCCAGATTTTATAATGGTGAGACCCAGATTCCAGAACCAGGTTTTAAATTGTAAGACATACCCAGGGGCAGATATAGACTCTGACCATAACTTGTTAGTCATGAACTGTAGGCTGAAGCTGAATAAACTGCAGAATGTTAGAAAAATAAGGAGATGGGACCTGGATAAATTGAAGAAACCTGAAGTTCTTGAGAATTTCATAGGGAGCTTTAGGCAACAGTTGACAGAAATGGGGGGAAATAAAACAGTAGAAGAAGAATGGGTAGCACTGAGAAATGAAATAGGGAAGGCAGCAGAGGACAGAATAGGTAGAAAGGCAAGACCTACAAAAATGCTTGGTTACCACAGGAAATACTAAATTTAATTGATGAAAGGAGAAAGTATAAAAATGCAGTAAATGATAAAGGCAGATTTTTAGTACGGATGACTAAGACATGAGATTGACAGGAAGTGCAAAATAGCTAAGCAGGAGTGGCTTGAAGGCAGATGCAAGTCTGTAGAAGACTGTATAGATAAGGGAAAAATAGATACCGCCTACAGGAAAATACAAGAAACATTTGGAGACAAGAAAAGCAGCTGTATGAATGAAGAACTCAGTTGGAAAACCAGTTCTCAGCAAAGAAGAGAAGGCTGAAAGATGTAAAGAGTACATTGAGGGGCAATATTGTAGGAAGGGAAGACGATCTAGATGAAGATGAAATAGGAGATACTATACTGAGAGGAGAATTTTACAGAGCACTGAAAGACCTAAGTCGAAACAAGGGCCCTGAAATCAACGACATTCCTTCAGAAGTACTGGTCTTTGGGAGAGCCAGGCATGACAAAATTGTTTCACCTGGTGTGTAAGATGCATGAGACAGGTGAAATACCCTCAGATTTTAAGAAAATGTTATAATTCCCATACCAAAGAAAGCAGGTGCAGACAGGTGTGAAAACTACAGAACCATCAGTTTAATAAGTCATAGTTGCAAAATATTAACACGAATTATTTACAGAAGGATGGAAAAGCTGGTAGAAGCCGACCTCGAGGAAGATCAGTTTGGGTTCAGGAGAAATGTAGGAACACGAGAGGCAATACTCACTTTACGGCTTATCCTAGAAGATAGATTAAGAAAAGTCAAACCTACATGTCTAACTTTTGTAGATTTGGAGAAAGCTTTTGACATACTTGATTGAAATACACTCTTTCCAATTCTGATATCAGCTGGAGTAAAATATAGGGAACGGGAAAATATTCACAACTTGTACAAAAGCCAGTCAGCATTTATCAGATTTGAAGAGCATAAAAAGGGATGCAGAAGTTGGGAAGGGTGTAAGACAGGGTTTTAGCCTTTCCCCAATGTTATTCAATTTGTACATTGAGCAAGCTATAACGGAAAGCAAGGAAAAACTTGGAGAAGGGACTGAAGTTCAGGGTGAAGAAATAGAAACGTTATGGTTTTCTGATGATATTGTAATTCTGTCAGGGACGGGAGAGGACCTGTAGGAGCAATTGAACGGAATGGACAGTGTGTTGAAAGGCGCATATAAGGTGAACTTTAACAAGAGCAAAACAAGGGTAATGGAATGCAGTCTTAGAATATCAGGCGATGCTGAAGGAATTAAGTTAGGTAACGATTCAATAAAGGTGTTAAATGAGTTTTGTTACTTGGGCAGTAAAATGACATATGATGGTCGCTGTACCGAGGATATAAAATTCAGAATGCCAATGGGAAGAAAAGCGTTTTTGAAAAAGAGAAATTTGTTAACATCGAATTTTAATTACGCATAATGAAGTCCTTTCTGAAGGCATTTGTGTGGAGTTTTGCCTATCATGGGAGTGAAGCATGGACGATAAACAGTGGGGACCGGCAGAGGATCGAGGCTTTTGAAATGTGGTGCTACAGAGGAATTCTGAAGATTAGGAGGGTGAATCGCGTAACCATTGAGGAGGTACTGAATATAATTCGGGAGAAAAAGGGATTTCTGACATACTTTGACTAAAAGAAGGCATCTATTGGTAGGACACAATCTTAGACATCAAGGAATTGTGAATTTAGCGTTGGAGGAGGTGTGTGGGGTAAAAATCGTAGTGGGAGATTAAGGGATGAATATAGTAAGCAAATTAAAATGGATGTAGGTAGCCGTTCTTATGAGGACATGAAGAACCTTGCTCAGGATAGAGTAGGGTGGAGAGCACCATTAAAGCAGCCTCCTGACTGAAAGCCACAAGAACAACAACATATACCTTTTTTTACACTTTGGATTGATTAGTTTTCCTACATCATCCCTGTAGGTCTTTGTGCACAGTTTGTCATCTGCAAGCAGCTGCTACGTGTATACAAAACTGTTGATTGTTGAAATATGTGATCAGTTTTTTTGTTCTATTTTTATGGTTAGGTCTACTACTTAATTTTACGTGAATGGCATCAGTGTGTGTGTGTGTGTGTGTGTGTGTGTGTGTGTGTGTGTGTTTGTGTGTTTTGTAGTTTTGCACCTCGTTTATACATTGTAATATTTCGTTGGGTGTTCGTATGTGTTTCTCAGCATTATTATTTTTCATCTGTAGAGTAATTAGATTTAAGCATAGTTGTTAGTGTTTCTTTACTGTCAGTAAATCAATTTCAATCACGGCAGTATAAAAGTATTTGGGAAAATAACAGCCGCGTGTTATAAGTCGCGTGGGACGATTGTCTCCACTTTCGGATATGGCTATGTGTGTAAGCGTGTTGTGTTTAGTCTACGTTAGTAGTTTGTAAGCCTATGGACTGATGATCATAACAGTTTTGTGCAATAGTTTTACAAACATTTGAAAAATAACGTTACATTTCCGACTAACAGGATGATTGTTATCAGTACGCAAACTCAACAGGAATGTTTCCTATTCCCGTATCCGTTAAGTTGAGGAAATCTAATTTCGGTCAAGCCTAAGATTTGGTTGCCTTTTGGCCGAAACCGAATATTCGTTCGATCCTTAAAAACAATCGTTTTCGACTTCAAGAGTTTTCCTCTGTGCCGAAACATCATTGCAGAATGTCGACGGGTTACGGCTGTAATCCCTAAAATTATCGGAACTACATGTACAATAGGTTAGTTTATGTGAGGAGGGGAGGAAGACTTGGACAGAGTAAAAGTAATGACTGTTACAGGGCAATGTATATTCCGCCCGTACACCGTGAAAAGTTTAACCCCTTACTGCATCAATTTTTTATTCCTCTGAAAAAAATGTGACATGTTAAGTTAAATGTCCAGATTTGATAACAATAATTAAGAAATTCTAAATCTTACGTGGGGGCGTTTATTTTCGAGTTAGCGGTTTGTGCCATATATGGGACAGCATGCAGTAATGACGAATGCCTTGTGATACCAGTTTTGCGAAGATGATGCACAACATGGAAAATATAAAATCTGCATTTATAGAAAACAATTACAATTTCTATTCATCGCAATAACCATTTTTGAGTAAACACTGATTCAGTTTCCATTTTTGATGAAGTAGTTTCTCTCCTTATTCAAGCACAGTGTCGCACTGCACTTCAGACATGCTATACAAGACTTTCCTTTGCATTCTGGATATTTGCAATGACCATGGCATTTCCAGCTAGATATGCATGTGATCAATCACATCTTGTCGCACCTGACGCCGTGGAAATTCTGCTTTAGGGCCCCTCTTCTTCCTATTGTAAACCTGTTGTATTTCATAGCTTGGCCCATCACATTTCTTGAATAAGGATTTCCCAGTTTTACAGAGGGCCTCTGCAACTGCAAGCTTGAAATCAACAAGGGACATGTAGTCTGTATCCTCTGCTGTTCCTTATTTACATAAACAATTAAGGGGAAAATCTAAGTAGCTCTCTTAGGTTGTTTGCAGATGACGCCGTCAATTACCGTCTAATAAAATCATCTGAAGATCAAAACCAACTGCAGAACGATCTGAATAAGATATCATTGTGGTGTAAAAATTGGCAATTGACTCTAAATAATGAGAAGTATGAAGTCATCCACATGAGTACGAAAAGAAATCCGTTAAACTTTGGAGTGTCTGCTCCTGACGGACCCCAGCCTCATTAACAGGGTCCTCGTGGGGGACTTTGGACATTTTCACGACAGTTAAGAACCAGTATGAGCTCTATATATTATAAACTTTTTCTTTAAATGTCATAGTGTGTTTTCTACATTCATTCTCTAATTTCTTAAACAAATGAATGAAATTGCAAGTAGTTTTTCTTCTTATATATACAGAAGACCGTCCATTCGTTTGGTTGTATGCAGGGTGTCCCAACTATCTTGCTCACCCAAAATATCTCTGGAACAACAACAGATATCCCTGGCAGATTAAAATTGTGTGCCGGAACCGGGACTCGAACCTGGGACCTTTGCCTTTCCGAAGTAGGAGGCGAAGTACTGGCGGAAGTAAAGTTGTGAGATGGCATCGTGAGTCGTGTCTGGATAGCTCAGTCGGTGGAGCGCTTGCCCGCGAAATGCAAAGGTCCCGGATTCGAGTCCCATTTCCGGCACACAATTGTAATCTGCCAGGAAGTTTCATATCAGCGCACACTCCGCTGCAGAGTGAAATTTTTCATTCTGGAAACAACAGATATTGTTAAACGACTTTCACCGTTTATCAATGTAAGTCTGGGGCTCATGAATGTACATATTTTGAAATATTCTAAAACGAAAGCATGTGTGTTTTTTGATACAAACTTATGTTTTTTTACTGGACACCCTATATATTATGACAAATCACATGAAAATAGCATTGATTACATTACAATACGCCAATTACATCCAGAGATTTTGTGAAGCGAATTTGACGCCTGAAATACGCGAAACGCGCAGCTAGCTCACCTCCCGAGACTCAGGCGAGAAAGGAATTTCGCTTCGCACTATCTGGGGATTATAATTGGTGTATTGCGTTGCTATCAACGCCATTGTTTATGTGATTCGTCATGCTATAGATTGCTGAAGAAATAATATAAGGCGTCCATTAAGAAAATCGGAAACTTTCGTTTTAGAATTTTCAAAATATGTACATACATGAGCCCCAGCCTTACATTGATACCGGTGAAAGTCGGTTTACAATAGCTGTTTTTTGATGTTCCAAAGATATTTTAAGTGAGCAAGACAGCTGGGATACCCTCTATAATTTATTGAATCCACCTATTAATGAAAATTTCCACAATAAACCTTCAAACAAGAGGGAGGTAACTAGGTTGCGGAAGGTACGTTGCAACAGACTTCGAGATCGATTGACCGATGAAAAACATGTGATTGACCTATTATCATAAAATTTGCATTTAAATCTACATTTTCATTTTAAGCAAAGAACAAATTTGTAATGGAGTAAGAGACAAGTTAATTCTTTGGTAAAGAAATAGTGCAAACAGTGACAAGGACAATGATCGTTTTTTCCAGTGCAGAAACACTCCTAGGCCCTTACGGGATTAATAGCTGGCAGGGAAAAGTTGACAACTTTTATCTTATGGGAGGCGTATTGAGCAGTCCTTGCTGGTGTGGTGATCGCTGTGTCCCAAGTGGTGCACAGGGCAGCGCTAAAGCCTAGAAAGTAGGAGTCTTGGGTTCGAGTCCGGCCTCAGTACTATTATCATCTTAACCCATTCGCAGTTAACGTTGTTATTATATAGGGCCTATATATATATATATATATATATATATATATATATATATATATATATATATATATATATATATAAGATAAGCATTGAAGAAAACCTAGAAATATTGCCTTTTGCAGAATAAGGAGAAGAAATGAATTTATTACGAGATACTGAAATATGCAGCCATATTTCCAATAAACCTGATCATATCGTGAATTTTCAATTATAATTAAGAAAAGAAATTTACCTCAAATACATCATAAAACCATTACCATTACACTTTCACCGTAAAAATTATATCTGACACGAAAATGTTTCTTTGTTGGATTTTTAGAATATTCTTCTACGGTGAAAATATTGCCATGTCTGTAAACGTAATATTTTTTGGCACATCGAATCAGCAGCTGATGTGATCAGGTTTATTGTGAATATGAATACATATTTCAATATCTTTTAATAAATTTATTTCCGCTTCTTATTCCGAAAATTCAATACTTCTGAGTATTCGTGAATGCTCAACTTCGTGTTTTTGTCTTCCTCCAACTGAGCAGCTATTCATTTATTCAGATTGTTGAACCTGAGAACGTCCATGTATTCGCGATATTATCTACCAAATTTCCATTTATTTTGATCAGTATAAAATTTGGGACACACAGAATGTTGGAGCGTCTTGCTGGGGATGATGGGGCACATTTAGAAGGAAGACTCATCGGCGTTGGGGCTTCACTTTAGCAACGGTGTAATAGTGCTTCCGCCTTCTATCCAAACCATCCTGGCTATCAGTAAAGGTCCTGGAGTTGTCACCTATTTTTAGTGTGCCAAAAGAGCTAGGGATTCGTCCAGATACATGCTGTATTATGGCGTAGAAGTTCCACAGATGTCATAATATTTTTGAATTTCTACAGCTTTTCTGTTGCCACCACTTATGCTTTAATTCCCTTATTTGTACCTGTCACTTCCTTGTCAGCTCTTGGAAATATATTATCTTCGCATGGCAATTTGTATCTTGATTACAGGATAGGAAGGTTACTTGTTTTTATCAGCTAATGAGTTTATTCCTTCTCGATATTCACCAAATCGGTCATACTTTCGGTTCTTTATGATTCCAATTGTTTCGTTAACTGACTCAGTAATAATCTTACGCAATTTTGTGCATTCCTATTTCACATTATGTGTATTGAAGGGATTCATTGTAAGTTGGTCAGTGATAATAAAGCTATGAAACAATTAGTTGAAAGACAAAAATAAAGATTCCTCTATTGTAAACAGTACCCAATTTTAGATAAAACATAGGAAGGGGGTTAAATATTGTTGTAATGTTTATTGTCCATAATAACAGTTTTTCTTTCAGTACTTTAAATTCGTATCCTGAACATGAATGTTCGCTTAATTGAAGGAAAGGAAACTGTAAATACGATTTATTACATACCAATTGATAGAGAATTTCTGAGAGAAGGCAAGTATAATTAGGAAAACAAACGGAAAACGTTTTTACCTTAACAATTGGTAGTGTTGCATAGACGACCAATGATCTATAATATTAGCAGTCGAAGTTTCACAGAATTGTTTTAACTCTTGATTACCGGATTCGGATGATTAGAATATTGTTGCAAGACACAGGACTGTGGGGTGGAATAGAGTGTTCTCACTCAGTTCTTACATCAGTTCACTTCAAACGTTCGCCAAGCGAGAGAAAGATTGTGTGTCGGTATTGTGTGTTGGATTTTAGTGATATTTTTTATTTATTTATGAAAATGATGACTGTGTACTGCGTACAGTGAAACAATATCTGGACCAGGTGTTGGTGTTTCCACAGTCACACACATACACACACACCCACACACACACACACACAAAGAAAAAGGAATACTATCACTCATCAAAGCAAGTAGAGAAAGGAGTGACTTTCAAGAGCTCATCTTTAGAAGATTTGGGCATCCTTCTGATTCATTCTGAATTCTTACAATTGCATCAGGCCTCAATCCATCAAAGCTCATTTAAAGACACAGGCACTCGCATCGTCCGCTGAAACAAGTCATCCTGCAACTTTGAGATTCAAATAACCGAAATTCGAGTTCAAAACGAAATGTTTCTTTTGTGCCGAAAGTGTTGATGGCGAGTAAAAGAAGCCCGAGCAGAGACGCAGGAGGATATTTTCAGTTACTAATATCACAAAAGGATGCAACAGAACTGACACACAAGTGACGAGTATGGATGCCCCTCGAGCTAAGAGAGTAGTTGGGAGAGGAAGTGATGAGGCGTTTTCCAACTCAAATGATTTAGGCTGTGTATCATGATGAATGTCGGTTGGACTTTGTAAGGCCGTTTTACCAGAAACTCTCTGCAGACTCCGTCTCAAACACAGTGGAAGATGTAAATCTATCGGACCAAACTGTGTGGTCATCAGTCCGTAGCTTACAAACTACTTAAACCTAGGTAAACTAACCTACTGACAAACACACACACCCATGCCCCAGGGAGGACTCAAACCTCCACGGCGAGCAAACGCGTGCTTTAGACCGCTTGGCTACTCCACCGCGGCACAGTGGAAGAGGTTAGTGTCTTACTGGAGCGAAATAGTGAGTGTCAGTCAGGGTAAACGAAATTATGGCCGTTATTACTGGGAGGAAACCTGAGTGGAGTACTATCAGAACATAACTATTGAAGAGGTTTGGGGATCACAATCGTGATCGCAGGCTCCAACAGATTTAAGGTTTCAATAATTTGTTTTAGGGACATTGGGAAGCCGGCCGCGGTGGCCGAGGGGACTGAAGCGCTCCAGTCACGGTCTGCACGGCCACTACGGTCGGAGATTCGAATCCCCCCTCGGGCATGATTATTTGTGCCGTCCTTAGTCTTAGCTAGTTCATAAGTAGTTTGTAAGCTTAGGGACTGATGACCCCGTAGTTAAGTCCCATAAGTTCTACACACATTTGAACATTTGATTTGACACTGGGAACAAATTGATAACCAACGCCTGGTATGATAACAAGGAAAAGGATGAGAAAGAAGAGCGACTCAGATTGTTCAGAAAGCTTCTGAGATAATAAGGCAGAGTATTCAAAATGAGGTGTACAATTATAATACATACCCGCCAAGAGATACCTTCTTGAAGGATGCAGATTCTCTCTCACAATCATTCAAAATGTTCAAATGTTTGTTCAGCTTAAGGGACATAACTGCGGGGTCATCAGTGCCTAAAGTTACAAACTACTTATGAACTACCTTAGACTAAAGACCACACTAACATCCATGCCGGAGGGGGGATTCGAACCCCCGACGGTAGCGGCCGTGCAGACTGTGATTAGCGCGCCGCAGACCGCTCGGCCACTGCGGCCAGCCATTCCAGACCTATCTTGAATAGGTTATGTTGAAAAACGTAAGAAAAATGAGGAATCAAGGATGAACTGCGTTGGTATTGGACATGTCTACACATGACCAATATTGACAGGTATGATACATAATATTATAATAATTGCTATTATTATAAAAAGGTGTTCTGTTGGAATTGCAATTACCTTCTTATCATTGTTAAAGTGCTGTTATTTACCATGCTAACACGTTTCATTAAATAAGAACGTCACAGCCCCTCAAAACACTCATTTCTAGGAGGACATGGTAACTCACTGCACATCTTATAATTGATATAACTTCTGATTGGCTGAAGATAAGGTAGCAAATGTGCATATCAAATTGAAGGAACGTTAATGCTCTACAAGTTTCTTTGTGACAAATTCCCTGAGAAACGATCGAGTGAGTCACTAGAAGTAAATGTTTGACACCATTAGTGAAGTAAAAGTGAGTTTTTTTCCGAAATTGTCGATTTTCAATAACGTATATTTCGAAAACCGTTAAGAATTCGACGTTTATGTATAGAAACAATTTTATAGCAAATTCAATTATCGTTCATTATTATTTTGAACGTTTTCTTCCTAAAGCTGACCGTTTTCGAGATATAATTGAAAAACCATAAGATGGTGCCTTTCCATCCCCTTCCCACTTTAGCTCACCCCCCCCCCCCAGGCGGGGACTTTTAGTGTGTTGACCTCCTAACTATCCTTAAGAATATACATGTGGCGTCTGTTCCGAAATAACAGACATCACGTCTGATCCTTCAGTTGTTATTATTTAATATTTACAGAATATATGACATCAACTGCGATTTGGCAAAGCTGAAAATGTGTACCCAGCCGGGATTCGAACCCGGCTTTCTAGGCAGTTGCGCTGACCCCTACACCACTGGGGACACAGTGATCACCGCACCTGCAAGGACTACCTAAGCACGCCTCCCGTCAGATTCAAATTCCCAACTTCACCCTGCCCACAGTACTCAAACTCGTAGTTGGGAGGGGTGGGCAAAGTTTGAAGCCCTTACTCTTACGGGAATTAGTTTCATAACTACGAGTTTGAGTACTTTGGGCAGGGCGCAGCTGGGAATTTGTATCTGACGGGAGGCGTGCTTAGGTAGTCCTTGCAGGTGCGGTGATCACTGTGTCCCCAGTGGTGTAGGGGTCAGCGCAACTGCCTGGAAAGCAGGAGAGCCGGGTTCGAATTCCGGCTAGGTACACATTTTCAGCTTTGCCCAATCGCAGTTGATGTCATATATTGTTTGGATATTAAATAATAACAACTGCAGGATCAAAAGTGACGTCTATTCTTTTGGAACAGACGCCACATATATATATATATATATATATATATATATATATATATATATATATATATATATATATATATATAATATGACGGTGACGGGCAATGATTCCATCGTTAGTGGGGAGGGATGGGCAAGTTTGAAGCCCTTACTCTTACGGGAATTAGATACATAATTACGAGTACTGTGGGCAGGGCGAAGCTGGGAATTTGTATCTGACGGGAGGCGTGCTTAGGTAGTCCTTGCAGGTGCGGTGATCACTGTGTCCCGGCTGGGTACACATTTTCAGCTTTTCCCAATCGCAGTTGATGTCATATATTCTGTGAATATTATCCTTAAGGAAGTACTGAAGTGAAAAATTCTCGTATATTCGAAGCACTCTACGATGCATTTATTGACTGGACTAAATGGCGCGTCTACGTCTGCGTCTTCATCCGCCGCCGCCGGAGCACTGTGCGCGGCAGAACGGAAATCGGGACCACACATCGCCGGCTTTCGGTACAGCGGCTGCGGCTGATTAGAGCGCGCGTCTGCGTCTGTAGCAGCTGTGATAAGGGACCCAACCCGAGTGGTTCGACCTTCACCGCGCCCGTGACGTAGCGTAATGTGGAGGCTAACGCTTTATCAAACAACGCACTGTGACGAGCCGATACGCTGCTGTCACTGCGGTGGCATCGCTACAGTGGCGTAAATGCGTGCGGCGCAGAGCCCGAAGGCAAGGTGAAACGCATGCACCGCGTTCTATGCCTTCCGGGAGGCATACAGACAAATTACTACCCGACAAGGCCAAGCGGTGATGCGGCGGCACCGGTAACTGACTTGGTCAAATGACCAGGTACAGTCATTCTCCTGTTAAAGTGGCTTGCGTCGTTACGTCGCATTGCGATCGTCAAAGGTACAAACGAAAATGTCTTCGCGGGCAAGTACGACGGCTTTCGGTTGACGTCACGAACTTTCTTCCACTAAGAAACTTCCTGGCAGATTAAAATTCTGTGCCGGAACCGGGACTCGAACCTGGGACCTTTGCCTTTCGCGGGCAAGTGTTTCATAACGCCCACTACGCTGCAGATGAAAAGTTTCCCCTCACGGGCTCAGCATTAATTTGCTGAGTACGGGCTTGGCGAACCCGGGGTCCTGAGCCGTGGGCTGTGTTGCGCCAACAGTCCGCTACACCGTAAGCTCTGTGCGTGCTTCAACGACCATCGTTCGGCGCGACGGTGGAACGTTGTACGTTTCAGAGCCCGGGGATCTTGGCTTAATCGCCCGGGTCGCGAGGACGGTATAAACCTCTCTAAAAAAAACCTCAATCTCAAGGTGTGCCACGTGCCGAGGAGATGCATGACTGTTGAGGTTGAACAGCCGCTAGCGAGCAACCTCTGATGAACCTGCCGCACCTCAGATGTACAAGGCTTACCCAGGCAAGCGGGGCTCTGCCTGGGTGGACCTTTAGTTCCCTAGCTGCTCGTGGGACGAGAATGAAACGAGCAATAAATAGCGTCGCCACACGCAAAAATGGCGTCTCTAAGCGTGGAAGAAACGAGTACAATGCTGCAGAGTACGATCCCCAAACGTTCCCTTCCCTGGCTACACCATGGGAGGAACGTCGGGCAAGAAAGCAGGGTGAGGCTTATGCCCCTAAATATCTAGTCTGCACTCGAAATGATGGGGAATCTTTTAAGACGACTAAGCCCTTGTTCTTCGTCGAAAACGTGGAGGACAAGTATGGTGAGGTGGAAGGGATGTCTAAGATGCGGTCAGGGTCTGTCTTAATAACGACGTCATCAGTCGGGCACGGGCACTGCACGGGCACTGCACGGGCACTGCTTGCCTGTTACAAGCTGGGTGATGTTTCCGTTACCATTACGCTGCACAAGACCCTAAATATGGTACAGGGTATCATCTTTCATACAGACCTCTTGCTGCAGTCAGATGACGAATTGCGTGCCAATCTAGAACGACGGGGAGTACATTTTATTCGGCGAGTCCATAGGGGTCCGAAGGACAATAGGGTCGCGACCGGTGCCTTCATATTGGCTTTCGAGGGTGATTCATTGCCCGAGAAGGTCAAGGTGATGGTCTACCGGATCGACGTAAAGCCCGACGTTCCTCCCCCTATGCGCTGTTTTAAGTGCTGGAGGTTTGGGCATATGTCCTCCCGATGTGATGCCAATCCTACATGTCGGGAGTGCGGACGTGCTGTCCATCCGAACGTCCCCTGCACCCCTCCTCCAGTATGTGTTAATTGTGGCCAAAATCACTCCCCTTGTTCGCCTGTCTGCACAGTTCTGCACCAAGAAAGAAAGATCATTGAGTACAAGACCAGAGACCGACTGACGTACTCAGAGGCAAAGAAGAAATACCATAAGCCCCACCATGTGTGCCAGGTCAACACCTATGCCACAGCAGTCTCACTGTCATCCTCCACTGTGCCTTCGATTCAGCCAGTTCAGTCCGTACCAGTGGGCTCCCAGGCCCAACAAAATATCCCTGCCCCCTTACCAGCTGGGTCGCTTTCCCTTCGGTGGCTCCCACACTTTTCACCGTGGGAGCAACACCCGCTAAATCGGGGACGCGAGTCCCCACCTCTAAGCCGGAGAAGGAGAAGCCTTCTCCGGCCCCTCTCGCTGAGAAGGGGTCCCTTGGGACACCTCCTTCCGCGGCTACTCAGAGCGCTCCGGAGGATCCAGGCCACCGGCCTATAGATCCACAACCTGCCGGTCGAAGAGCTTCTTGCTCTTCTTCCGTCCCGGATGCCGCTTCTGGGAAGCCCTCACGGCCCAGCAAACCAAAGGGCCAGCGAGAGGAGAAGAAGAAGAGAAACAAGAAAAAAGAATGTTCGGTGGCTTCAAAGCCACAACCACCCACATCCTCTTCTTCAGAGGATGAAGTCGAGATCCTCGCATCTCCTGAGGATCTCGCAATTACTGATTCCCCAGACAATAAGATCTCTGGTTCTGTGGATTCAGAGCGCATGGTAGCAGACGATCCAATGGAGTGATCTGCCCTTTTATTCTTCATGGCGGTACAGCCAGGAGATAACATCATCCTCCAGTGGAATTGTGGTGGCTTTTTCCACCACCTGCCAGAGCTACGACAGCTTCTCAGCCAAAACACCTGCTTTCTGTATCGCTCTTCGGGAAACATGGTTTCCAGCGATGCGGTCCCCTGCCCTTCGAGGCTACCGGGGCTATTTTAAAAATCGTTCTATCTATGGCAGAGTTTCCGGTGGAGTCTGCGTCTATGTCCTAGCCACTGTCCCGAGCGCTGCCGTGCCTCTTCAAACGCCACTAGAGGTGGTTGCTGTTCGGCTCCGGGCAGTGCAAGACATTACCATATGTTCGGTCTACCTCCCACCTGATGAGGTTGTCTCTCCTGTAGACCTCGCTGCCTTGGTCACCCTACTTCCCCTACCCTCCATTCTTTTGGGGGATTTCAATGCCCACCACACTTTGTAGGGTGGCACACAGACTTCGGCACAGGGTAGAGATGTTGAGACTCTACTGACGCAGCTGAACATCTGCCTCCTGAACACTGGTGCTGCTACACACTTTAGCATGGCACACAGTACATTCTCTGCCATAGATCTGTCTGTCTGTAGCCCAAGCCTGCTTCCGCACTTCACTTGGAGGGTCCACGATGACCTGTGTGGCAGCGACCATTTCCCTATCTTCCTGTCGCTCCCACAGTGTCCACCTGCTGACCTTCTGCCTCGCTGGTCCCTCCTTAGGGCCGACTGGCCAGCATATTCCATAGCCGCTGTGCTTCCCTCTCCTCTTCTGTCTGATATCGATACCGCTGTTCAGCAGGTCACACGTGCCATCATTTCTGCTGCCGAGAACACCGTACCCGTTTCACTTGGATCGCTCCACCGTAAGTCAGTGCCCTGGTGGACGCCGGAGATAGCTGAGGCCATTCGGGAACGTCGGTGAGCACAACAGCGCCACCGACGCCACCTTTGTGTCGAACATCTTGTTGCCTTCAAGCGTCTCCGTGCACTGGCACGGCGATTGATCCAGCAAAGCAAGAGGGCCTCCTGGGAGCGCTATGTCGCCTCCATTGGCTCCCGAGCATCGACTTCACGGGTATGGTCGCAATTTCGACGCCTCTTTGGCCACCGTCCACCAGTGGGAATTCCGTGCCTCAGCATTCAGGGTACAATTTGCACTGACCCTCACACAATAGCAGAGCATTTGGCACACCACTATGCTTGCACCTCAGCGACTGCTGCATATGATGCGGATTTCCGCGCCCTTAAAGAGCGCACAGAGCGAAAACGGATATCTTTTCGAACACGATGCCAGGAAATCTACAACATCCCTTTCAGCGAATGAGAGTTCGAAAGGGCCCTTGCCGCATACCCAGCCACGTCCCCTGGATGCGACCGCATTCATAGTCAGTTCCTCCGACATCTATCAGCGGACTCTAAACGCCAACTTCTTTCTTTGCTGAATCGTCTCCGGGTTGAGGGTGTCTTCCCGTCCTAATGGCGGGATAGCATCATCATCCCAGTGATGAAGCCTGGGGCTGATCCACAGGTGGCTGATAGTTACCGTCCAATCAGCCTCACCAACGTTCCGTGTAAACTCCTCGAACGGATGGTGAGTCAGAGGCTTATGTGGATCCTTGAGGACCGGGGACTCCTGACCCCACAACAGAGTGGGTTCCGTCGTGGCCGCTCCGCTATCGATAATCTCGTGTCACTGGAGTCGGCCATCCGTACAGCCTTTACACGCCGCGAACATCTGGTTGCTCTATTCTTTGACCTGCGCAAAGCGTACGACACCACCTGGCGCCACCACATACTGTCTACGCTGTACGACTGGGGCTTACGCGGTCCGCTTCCTGTATTCATACAGAATTTTCTCGCGCAACGGTCTTTTCGTGTTCGTATTGGTTCCTGTTTCAGCTCCCCTCACTATCAAGAAAACGGTGTCCCACAGGGATCCGTTCTTAGCGTCCCCTTATTTTTGTTCGCTATCAATGGTCTTGCTACTGCTGTGGGGTCGTCGGTTTACACCTCGTTGTATGCCGATCACTTCTGCGTGTATTTCAGCTCCACTAGCATCGGCGTTGCTGAACGGCGGTTGCAGATAGCTATTCGAAAGGCGCAGTCGTGGGCGTTTACTCATGGTTTTAAATTTTCCGCTACGAAAACCCGGGTGATGCATTTCTGTCGGCGTCGGGCGGTCCATTCTGAACCCGAACTGTATCTCGCTGATGACCTGCTGCGTGTCGAAGAGACGCACCGCTTTTTAGGCATGTTGTTCGACAACCGTCGACTCAGTCTTACATTCTGGAGTTCGTTTGGCGACAGGGGCTTTCCGCACGAGCCCTGTAACAAGCCTACTAGTTGAAGCTGGGGTCCTACCTCTGCGGTTCCGCCGGCAGCACCTGCTGGCTTCGTACATTGCGCATGTTAAGGCCTTGCCACACCATCCGAACCACCGGCTTCTTTTTCCACGCGCTGCACTCCCTATCCCTCCAAGACGACCTCGGTCGGGTTACCCACTATCAGTCTGCAGTCGTTCTCTACTTTCGTCCCTCGAATCCCAACCACTCCCTGCTACTTTCCACTATTCCTTTCAAACCCCTCCTTGGTCCATTCCCCGTTTGCAGCTTTATCTGGATCTGTCCAACAGATCAAAGGACTCCGTTTCTCCAACGCAACTCCGACACCAGTTCGTGGATCTCTTCAACTCTTTCCGTGGTGCTGAAGCCATCTATACTGATGGGCAAAGGTCCCAGGTTCGAGTCCCGGTTCCGGCACACAATTTTAATTTGCCAGGAAGTTTCATATCATCGCACACTCCGCTGCAGAGTGAAAAGTTTCATTCTTTCTTCTACTAATTTTCGAGTGTGCAGCCGGATCCCGTTGTCATTCTGACACGAAATTTTGGCCAAGAGACTTCCTGCCATCTTCAAGTCAGTAGGCAACTACTGAAGAGTCCATGTACGGTGGCGGTATTTATGCCCATTTTCGCGCTTGCGAAATACGCTGGTGTCTTTCTGCGCATGTGTTTAGTGGTGACATGCGCGGTACGACCGAGTTCTGTGTGCTGCCCTCGGTGGTGAATGTGAAAAATCCAGCTAATCAGTGACAATCGAATGATTCAGTCGATTCCGCTGTGTTTCGATTATTTTAATTACAGGGTTTCACCTTTTATCCATCTGAACGCCGTTGTCACCATTTATAATATTCTCAGCCTTCTGCATCCGTAGAATTCAGCAGTAGCAGAACACTGCATTTCCATGGGACATTGCATGGAATACAATAAAACAACAATTCTAGCTCCAGTTCCCGGTTTTTGGGACTCAGTTATTAAAGGATCGGTGGAAATACGTCTTGCTGGGAATCTTATAAATCGTGACAACGGCTTTTAGATAGATAAAAGTTGGAACCCGGTAATTAAAATCATCGAGGCACAGAAGAATCGACGGAATCAATCGATTGTCGCTGTTCAGATGAGTTTTTCACTTTCACCGCCGAGAGCAGCACACACAACTCGTCCGTACCACGCATGACGCCACCTAACACATGAACAGAAAGACGCCAGCGAATTTCGCATGCGCGAAAATCTGCAATAATACCGCCACCGTACCTTGGCTTTTCAGTAGTTGCCTACTCACCTGAAGATGGTCGGACATCTCTGGGCCAAATATCGTGTCAGAATGACAACGGGATCCTGCTGCATACCCGAAAATTACTGGAAGAGGAAATACGCAGGGAAAATTTCAGGAGTCACGTCATGAACTTTACTGAAGGTGAACAGATTTATGCGGTTTGCGGGAAAGGCGATGGGCGGAACGTGCAGCCAAACTTTGACGTTGGGTATCTAGATAGTTTGAAAATTACGGAAAGAGATGTGCGTGGTTACGGTATATCGCCCCAAATTTGCGACTGGATAGGGGATTTCCTCTCAGAGACGACACAGTTTGTAGTAATCGATGTAAAGGCATCAACTAAAACGGAGATGATTTCGGCGTTCCACTGGGTAGTGTTATTGGTCCTCTGCTGTTCCTTTATTTACTAAACGATTTAGGGGAAAATCTAAGTAGCTCTCTTAGGTTGTTTACAGATGACGCCGTCATTTACCGTCTAGTAAAATCATCTGAAGATCAAAACCAACTGCAGAACGATTTGAATAAGATATCTGTATGGTGTAAGAATTGGCAGTTGACTCTAAATAATGAGAAGTGTGAAGTCGTCCACATGAGTACGAAAAGAAATCCGTTAAAATTTGTTTACAATATAAATCAATCAAATGTGAAGGCCGTAAACTCCACGAAATACCTAGGAATTCGGTTACTTCAAACCTGAACTGGAAAGAACACGTAGATAATATCGTGGGAAAGGCGAACCAGAGACTACGTTTTATTGGCAGAACCCTTAAAAGATGCAACAGAACTACTAAAGAAACTGCATACACTGCGCTTGTTCGTCCATTTTTGGAGTATTGCAGCCCAGTGTGGGATCCTTATCAGTTGGGTTTGACGGAGGACATCGAAGGAGTCCAAAGAAGGGCAGCTCGTTTCGTATTGTCACGATACAAGGAGACAGCGCTACGGAAATGATACACGATGGATGGGAATCATTACAACAACGGCACGTATCGCTGCGGCGTGGGCTACTTACGAAACTACAATCGCCAACATCTCCTCCGAATGCGAAAATATATTGTTGACTCCTACTTAAATCTACATCACCTTTAAGTGCCTGGCAGAGGGTCCATTAACCACTTTCATAACTTTTCTCTACCGTTCCATTCTCTAAAAGCGCACGGGAAGAAAGAACACCTAAATCGTTCCGTTTTCGTTCTGATTTCTCTTATTTTATTGGGATGGTCATGTCTCCCTAAGTAGGTGGGTACTAGCAAAATATTTTCACATTCAGAAGTAAAAGTCGGTCTTGAAACTTCGCAAAAAGATCACGCCGCAAAGAATAACGTCTTTCTTTTAATGATTTCAACCCCAATTCGTGCAACATTTCCGAGACGCTTTCCACCACGTAACGTAAAAAAAAAGTCTCTTTGGTGGAGCTGGTGCATCTTCGAAGGTTCTGCCAATGAAACGTTACCTTTGGTTCGCCTTCCCCACAATATTTTCTATGTGTTCTCGCCAGTCAAAGTTGTTCGTAATTGTAACTCCTAGGTATTTGGTAGAATCTACGACCTTAAGTATTCACTGATTTATCGCGTAATTGGAGTTCAGCGGATTTCTTTTAGTGGTCATGTGTATTACGTCACACTTTTCTTTCTTTATTTAGTGTCAATTACCAATATTCGTACCATGTAGAAATTTTGTTTAAATCGCTTTGCAGTTGATTTTGATCCTCTGTTGACTTCACTAACCGATAAACGACAGCATCATCCGCGAACAGTCTAAGGGAGCTATTCAGATTGTCTCCTAAATCGTTTATAAACACGAGGAAGAGTAGGGGACCTATAACGCTTCCCTGCGGAACGCCAGATATCACTTCTGTTTTACTCGATGACTTACCATCAATTACAACGAACTGTGTCCTTTCTGATTGGAAATCGTGAATCCAATCGCACAATTGGGAAGATATTCCATAAGCACGCAATTTCATTAGAAGCCGCTTGTGGGGTACAGTATCAAAAGCCTTCCGGAAATCCAGAAATATGGAATCGATTTGAGATCCCTTGTCGATGGCACTTAACACTTCATGTGAATAAAGGGCAAGCTGTGTTTCGCAAGAGCGATACTTTCTGAATCCGTGTTGACTATTGGTTAATAGCTAGAAATGATCATCAGAATAAAATACGAAAAATCAGAGCCCGAACGGAGAGATTCAGGTGTTCATTCTTCCCGCGCGCTATTCGAGAATGGAATGGGAGGTAAAATAGTATAACAGTGGTTCGATGAACCCTCTGCCAGGCACTTAAATGTGATTTGCAGAGTGTCCCATGTAGATGTACAAAACTAACTGGAATAGAATTTAGGTTTAGACAATTTCCGAGGACATCGAATGAAGCGATAGTGCAGTCAATATAAATCGGATATTTGACTCCCGCTGCGCTAGTGGTGACGACAATTTAAGATGGCGGATGTAAATGTTTTGTCAAGTTTTTACGAGAGATATATATACAAATTGGTGACGATATAGAAAAATATGACCGCGGCGGAGTGGCCGAGCGTTTCAAGGTGCGGAGTGTGCCGCTACTCGCCGTCGGAGGTTCGAGTCCTTCCTCGGGCATGGGTGTATTTGCTGTCGTTAGCATAAGTCAGTGTAAGAAGATTGAGTATTATTTGGAATTTGCCTGAGTGCCTATCACTTTGGAAGCATAAAGTCTGCTTTAACTTAGACAGTGACTTATATGTCCAAATTCGTGTGCAATGTGGACACAATACCACATGTAGTATTCTTTTTTTTTTCTCGTTATATGAAACTCCTAACTGGAAGTAACATCTTGAAGACTGTCCGTTCCAGGTCCTTTGCTGTTTCTGAAATAGTTAATATGTCATCAGGTTTTCATTCATTCTCCTAGGACTTTAATGTCGGCTCGAAACCTCTCTTGACAGCTTGCGCAATGTACAGATTGAACAACATTGGGGAAAGGCTACAACCCTCTCTTACTCCCTTTCCAATCACTGTGACCCTTACATACCCTTCAACTCCAATAATTGGTGTCTAGTTCTAGTTTAAGTTGAATATAAATCTTCGGTCCGTAATTTTGTTCAAATGTTTGTAAATCTATCGGACCACATTGCGTGGTCATCAGTCCGTAGCTTAGAAACTACTTAAACCTAGGTAAACTAACCTAAGGACAACACACACACCCATGCCCCAGTGAGGATTCGAAACTCCACGGCGAGCACCCGCGCGCTCCGCAGCGAGGCGCCTTAGACCGCTCGGCTACTCCATCGCGGCGCCGTAATTATAACCCTGCTATCTACAGAATTTTAAAGAGTGTATTCCAGTCAACATTGTCAAAAAGCTTTCTCCATATCAACAAATGGTAAAACATAGGTTTCACTTTCGTTAGCCTATCGTCTAAGCAAAGTCGTAATGTATTGACTCACGTGTTCCTACATTTCTCCTAAATCCAAACGTTTCTTCCCCAAGTACGGGGTCCACCAGTTTTTCTATTCGTCTGTAAATAATTCGTGTTATAATTTTGCAACCATGACTTGTGAAACTGATAGTTCTGTAATTTTCACATTTGTCTGTACTTGTTTTCTTCGGAATTGGAATTACTATATTATTCTTGAAGTCTAATGGTATTTCCCCTGTCTGATACATCTTGCCTACCAGGTGGAACAATTTCGCCTAGTTTCTCAAAATAATAATACTAATAATAATAACCATTTTATGTTCTGTCAAACTCTTCCCACAGTACCATATCTTCTATCTAATCTTCCTGTATTTCGTCTTCCATTTCTAGAATATTGCATTCAGTTTTATTTCCTTTGTACAGGCTCTCTATATATTCCAGCCACCTTTCAGCTTTCTCTACTTTCCTTACTACTGGTTTTGCATCTGAGTTCTTGATATTCATACAACTGCTTTTCTTGTGTTCAAATGTCTCTTTTATTTTCCTGTGGGAGGTATCTACCTTTCCCCTAGTTATACTTCCTTCTACGTCTTCCATTTCTCCTCAAGCCACTCCTGCTTAGCCAATATGTACTTCCTGTCAATTTCATTTTTCAGATGTCTGTATTCCGTTTTGCGTGCTCACTTGTTACATTTTTATATTTTGTCCTTTCGTCAATTAAGTTCAGTATCTCCTTTATTATACAAGTATTTCTATTAGGCCTTGTCCTCTGCCTATACGACCCTCTGCGGCCTTCACTATTGTATCTCTCAAGAGCTACCAATTCTTCTTCCTACTGTATTACTTTCCCCCATTCCAGACAATCCTTGCCTAATGGTCTCTCACAAACTCAAAACCACCTCTGGTTCCTTTAATTTCTCCAGATCCCGTCCTATTATAGATCTACATTTCTGCAGTTTCTTCAGATTTAGTCCACATTTCCTAACAGATAAGTTACATTCAGAATCTTTGTCTGCCCCTGGATATGTCTTCCAGTTTAAAACACAGTCTCTATACCTTTGCTTTACCATTATAAAGTCAATCAGGGATCTCCTAGTGTCTCCTGGTCTCTTTCATGTATATAACCTTTTTTAATAATGATTACCCCTTTCATTCCCAGGGTTGTTCCTCGACAACAACGTATTAAAAGCTGATTTATATCATATGTTGTGTATCAGTCCTTAAAGTAGCATTGTTGTTGATGAACAACATGGTTCTAGTACGACATTTTGCCGCTTGGTACTCCTTGTAGCCACTTTTGAGGCATTATTTTACTCGCCTTGGAGGTTGTGTTATGTTGTGGTCTGTACGTGGCTGTGAGTGTGAGTGTGAGAGTGGTTGTCATTGGAGGGACTGATGACCTAGATGTTTAGGACCCTCAAAACTACAACAACAACAACAACAATTTCTCATTGGTTCTGTGGCGAAGATTATGCTAGCATTATTGATCTGGCAGTATTAACTATCAACTAAATAACGTCTTAGTACTAAAGTACCTTGATACAAACGTCTGTGTTGTGCAAGCAATACATGACAAATACAAAAAAAAAAAAAAAAGGACAATAGTTTGATCAAAAATTTTGAAACGCATACTTTGATGTTTAGTGCACTGCATCATTACAGCAAACACAGACTTTTGCTTTTTCCAAAGCTGAATTTATAATGTGGGACTGAAACGGTAAAACCAAGCGTTTGTGATTATTTAATTTACCAGTCGATCTCCTCTGTCATTCCTTTTCCCCAGTTCATATTCACCTGCTACATATCTTTCCCTTTCCTACTGTCGACTCCCACTCCCCCGCGATTTTATTATCCTTTAACCACCTCAATAATTTCTTTAATCTCCTCAGACATTTCTTCCATATCTTCATCATCGGCATAGCTAGTTGACATATAAACGTGTACTACTGTGGTTGGTGTTGGCTTCGTGTCTATATTTGCTACGATAATGCGTTGACTATGTTGTGCATTGTAACTTACCCGCATTCCTATTTTCTTATTCATTATCAGACCTACTTCTGCGTTACCACCAACTAATTTTGTATTTATAAACCTGTACTCACGTGACCAAAAAGCCTGTTCATCATGCCACCGAACTTCACTAATCCTCACCGTATCTAACGTTAACTAGTTGCCGCGGTGGAGTAGCCGAGCGGTCTAAAGCGTCTCGCTGCGGAGCGCGCGGTTGCTCGCCGTGGAGGTTCGAGTCCTCCCTGGGGCATCGGTGTGTGTGTTTGTTCTTAGGTTAGTTTACCTAGGTTTAAGTAGTTTGTAAGCTACGGACTGATGACCACGCAGTTTGGTCCGATAGAGTTACAAACATTTGAACATTATTTTTGTTAACTATTTCTCGTTTCAAATTTTCTAATTTACCTACTCGATTAAGGGATGCTCCAATCTGAGGAATACCTGTTTCCTTTTTCTTGATGACAACATCCTCCTGAGTAGTCTCAGCCCGGAGATCCAAATGGGGGACTATTTTACCTCCAGAATATTTTTACCGAAAGGATGCCATCATCATATATTCATATAGTATAGCTGCATGTCCACGGGAAAAATAACGGCTGTAGTTTCCCCTTGCTTTCAGCCGTTCGCAGTAGCTGTGTGGCAAAGCCACATTAGCTGATGTTACAAGGCCAGCTCAGTCAATCATCCAGACTGTTGCTCCCGTAACTACTGAAAAGGCTGCTGTTGACGTATTGCTACCGTACCGTCTGCACGGCCACTACGGTCGGGGGTTCGAATCCCCCCTCGGGCATGGATATTTGTGCCGCCCTAGTTCGTAAGTAGTTCATAAGTAGTTCGTAAGTTCGTAAGTTTTGGGACTGATGACCCCGTAGTTAAGTCCCATAAGCTTAACAAAACTTTGAACTTTTTTTGTACTGTACAGGGAATAGCATTTTCACTGTTGGTCTTATGATTGTAGAAATTATTGTATTTTGGACTATGTCACGTGAAAAGTGTGAAAACAAGGGGTTTTTGGTGCAAAGTTCAGAACAATCCTATAATTTACACATTTTCAGTCAAGTATCCCTGTAGATGAAACTTGCAAATTCATTTTGGCTCATAATCTGCAAGTGACAATATATAGGCACTTTGATGCCAATAACACCAGATGATGACACCACAGAGTGTCGATACCGGTCGTTTTGAATAAATACAGTATAAAATTGCGATCTTGGCATCTATCATATTTATAGAACAACATCGTTCTCCGAGATGAGTAAATTAAATGATAATGAAAATATGGGACAGATATTAAAATAATACTTTAAAGAGGTAAAAGTTAAAAAAGAGCATGTTTGTCAAAGCTAAACTCAAAATATCAAATAATTTTGGCTCTCAATTTACGGTCAGAAAGAATATTACGTGTTGGGTGCATAGATATTATCACAATAGTAGAGTCATAATCGAATCGTCCATCAATTTTTATAAATTGTGTCCGAGATGATTGTAAAGAAACATGAAACTACAGTGGGCCGTAAAACACACCAGTGCGATTTTTTTTATTTATATAGAAGTTTCTGTTAGTCGTTGTACTGCATCCTCCTGTTTTTACCTACCTGCCTCTGCTTCCTCCTTCGTCGCTTCTGCCGCCAGCTCCTCCTCTTCCTTCTCCTCCATCTCTTCCTCCACATCCTCCTTCTCCTGATTCTTCTTCCCCATCCACCTCACCATCTTTCTCCTTGCCTCTGCTATTATCTACCCGCGCCCCACTCGCTGCCAAATCTCATCCATTTTCCTCTCTCTTTGTTCATCTCCTCCTTCTCTTGTATTTAAAATTAGATATATCTGCCAAAGTTCGTGGTGATTGTTCCGACGGTGTCGAAGTCTGCAGTAGGGTACCATCGGCCATGCACCTTGAGAAATCTTATTTAGACAATGTTTTGAAGATCAAATGACAAAAATTTCATCAAGAATGGAATGAAACTGTAGATTGGTGTTGGAGTCTGCTGCGCCATTTATCGTACAAGTAAAATAATTTTCCGTACTTTTGAAGGACAGCTGTGTAAGATATCATCATGATTGGAGGAAAATTGTAGATTTGTGGCGACGTCGTTTATACAGTACTCACGGGCATGTACCATACAAATATTTATTTAGACAATTTCGCATCAGTTGTCTTGAGGATCAAGTGTGCAACGTTTCGTCTCAGTTGGTATTGTAGCGAACGAAATACGATGCCCATAAAAAATTACCATAATAGATTGTTCCGATATTTTATTTTAACTTTCCACATTTATCTTTTTCCTTAAGAATGTGATGAACAACTCTTTTCATGGATATGCCCTGACATTCAGTTGTGCAATAAGTCAGACTATAATAAATGTACTTTTCTCAATACTGGGATTTCGTAACAGATAGTAGGAAATACTATCTTAAGGAACTAAGGCATATGTAATAAAAATGTAAATGTTAGTGTAAAACCGAAAACCCTTGATCGTTTGTTTGACATTTTGACATTGCATTTTGATTTACGGAGGCTGTTATGTACCTATTTACTTATTGCATGAAATATAATCTTCGTGTATGTAAATTTTTGTCATTTTGTACAACTGTATTTTCCAATTATGACACATGTTTAATAAAATTTGGTAGCCTATTTAGAAACATGGGCGCATTCCAGGGCAATGTTGACATTTGGTCCAGAATTTTCGGAGCTTTGCTGTTAGGACCATCAAAAAATTTTCTGTGTAACTACAAATATGAATATTCGTTTGTCAAAAATCTCAATCTACAAATGTTCTACACAAACTGCTTTGAAAATCTGACACAATGTAGTATTCGACTTCGTACAAGTTTTTAAATATCCATTAGGTATATATGTAATAAAAGAAAATGTCCGTTTGCGCAAAACCATATATCTCGGAATGTTCTTGACGGCTGCTTTGAAATTTTTAAAAAGTTTGCAGTCCAATGCAGAGACGTTTTGTGTACCTATTTCGTTAATATATTACACGTTACCTACGTAGAAGTAAAACTAAAATAGTATAACCTTATCCAATGGAAAAGGTAGCTCCGTACGCAACTGGCAGCATATAGAGGTGAGTGGCTTGGTAAAGGCAAAGAACAACTTGGATTTCAATAGATGCTCCTCGGAAGTACTGCAGTTATTAGGCATGCATAATATTTAACAACTGTATGTAATACTTATACTTCACCAAGAAGAGGATTCATGGGGTCTATTTACATTTAAAAAATGCTTTCAACAGTAGCCATAACGTTAGACACGAATATCTGCTACCATCGCTATAGAACGCACAAGTAACAGCTTGCTTTAATTTTGTGGTACTTGTGTTCGTATACGAAAATAATTGCTTTACATAATAATTGAAACTCTTACATATTTTCATCCTTGGTCATGTACCTAATTAGGAGCCTTTATCTTGTGGCTTATTACTATAGAACCGTACTTTTTATTACTGAACATTGTGTTTGATAACGAAACGTAGAATAAAAGTGTTGACAACGAGAGATATAGTAATTTCATGAGTTCAATTGGCTGTTATAAGGGTGTAGTCAAATACTAATCAGTAAACGTCTGTCATTAACGTTGATAAGCGTAATTCTGACCAATATCTTACACAGATGAATGAAGTTAGGCCGAGTTTAATATATTTCATGTGTGTGTGTATGTAGTTATTTACTTACAACCTTTGATTTAAAATCAGATGATCTATGAACTACAGTTATCTTACAGTCACTCAAAATAAAAACCTCCAATATTTATGCGCCCCTGAGCTCTTTGATACGTGCCCTGGAAACTTTGCACGAAGTCTTCTTTTGGGATGGTTTTCAAAAGAAACTTCACGTTTCGTAGGGTGTCAGTTATATCGTAAAATCTCTTTGCTTTGAAAGCGCGTTTGAGTTGAGGGAATAGCAAGAAGCGTGGAGAATTGAGATCCGGCGAGTATTGTGCAAGGTCGCTCACACATACAGCCAATATCTTCAAACAGTTCCTCGCAAAGAACGGGGATGAGGCATCTTGGACAGTCATTCCAGCGTGCCTAGGCTCGATGTCAGTGATTACGCGGCCGCATCGTCGGTCAAGGTGTGTGGCGTGTGTGTGTGACGTACTGCATGAAGGCTACTTTAAGTTAGATTGTTTATAAGTCAGGGACCGATGAGCTCAGCCGTTAATCCGATAGGTTTACAAACATCTGAAGATTTCTGACATTCGTAATTTGGTTGAAGTCCAAACAGCAAGCAGTGAAAACAACATTCGACATCGAAAGAAGATATTTTCTAAATCTCATTAAGCAAAGGGATTTGTATTCCAGTGGGAATAAAAGTGCACCGCGGTGGAGTAGCCGAGCGGTCTATAGCGCCTCGCTGCGGAGCGCGCGATTGCTCGCCGTGGAGGTTCGAGTCCTCCCTGCGGCATGGGTGTGTGTGTTGTCCTTAGTTTAGTTTACCTAGGTTTATGTAGTTTGTAAGCTGATGACCACGCAATTTGGCCCGATAGATTTACAGACACTTGAACACTTGAATAAATGTGTATTAATGAAAGTAGCCTTCATCCAGGTTAGTCATTCGCTGATGGACTCACTGTAAATAAACTTCTTCTTTACTTCATGTATGGCACGGAAAAATTTCTTGTTAAGGTTGTATTTTAAATTTATGTCTATTTATAGCATTGACGTGGTCTATTAATATAAAAGCACAGGATAAGTAGATTTGCTGTATTTCAATATATCGTTTGCAACACACAGTAGCAATAAATTCTTCAATATCAGTCCAGTAAGCCTATACTAAGATATTAAATTTATAAACAAATGACATTACAGACATATTTACGAATGTTTTTTTCTCACTCTGCATGATGGGTACCTAGTTCCTAAAAGATGTACGAAATTTCAGTTCAACCTTGTGCTCCTTTTAGAAACTTGTAACAGAACATTCATGTCTTTATACCTTCGTAATTATATCACTGCCATGTGTTATTATGAAGAGAACAGAAGAGAGCTAGGCAAAATATAAAAATTTTTAGTAACACTATAGCTATATACAAACAATGAACGAACAATAGAACAATAAATTATGGCTATTAATGGCCTATTGCATATTCATTCATATATATGACATTTTCAGAACTCATGGAACATTACGGGATACAATATTCTATTATCACGTCGGCGTTGCCCCAATCATAAAGATCACGGAGTAAAGCGGAGGATTTCGAGGTGTCTGCAACCGCATGCATCTCCAACTGCTTGACTGAGCGACCGCACAGCCCTGCTTGATATACGTTTCCATTTTACACACGGCTTGTAACTAAGTCGACGATGTTTACACGACGTTAAGCTGGCCAAGGTCTGTCTGCTGTACGTAATTGTGAACTTCTAAACTCGAAGATTCACGTATACGCCGTGTAGATAAACACGGAACAGACGTATTTTCAAGGTTTGCTCGTACAGTGCTACTCCTTTCGGCATTCCAATACTGCCATTTTCAGATCCTACACAGAACAGCATCAAATAAAAAAATTATCCCTAAATGTTAGTCGAAATGCCGCATGGAAGCACTATAGGTAACATATCTGTTCTACACCGTGAGTACAAAAGACATAAAGATGGCATAATGGCAATGCGGACACTAGGAGCAGTGCAGGACTAAATCTTAATGAAACGGCTGTTGCATGCTTTTCTACAAGATTTAAGTAGCCGAAGTCCCACAGTTCTCACCAGGAGACGGATGATATATATATATATATATATATATATATATATATATATATATATATATATATATATATATGTGTGTGTGTGTGTGTGTGTGTGTGTGTGTGTGTGTGTGTGTGTGTGTGTGTCATCACAAACGAGCGTTTTCATGAACAGTGCTTTCATATTTACGTTCATAGATAAACATTAGAACTGATAATACCCTGCGAAGAATAATATCCTACCCGGGTTGATTAGACAGACAAGGCTGTGAGTGGCGGGCTGTTTACCATCTACAGGTGAGTGTGTTTTGTTTACCACGGCATTCAACTGCTGTAGCATGCTGAGATCGATCTGTACTCATTAAGACGCTCCTTTGTTGCTGCATTCAATTAGCCGACTGGACGATAGGTACCTGTAGCCTTGGATTGACCATCAACAGTCCACTGGCCGCCAACAGTTCTATCTTTCAGAGAGTCAGTCAAACCATACAGGCAGAAGAAAACTTATCTATGGTACATCTCCCACTGTGATATTTCATTACACACTCTCTATTCAGACGAATAAATAAGAAACCTTTAATCAAGTAAGTAACTCGTACGAATTGCTGCCACAATTTTCTCTAAAACAATATGTTCCTCATTGTATCGTTTATATGACACTGTGCACGATCAGGTGTTACGTATAAGGGTATGCAAGTCCTGGATGTTTTCTGCCCGCTATCAGTGAAGTAGAGCGGAAAAATCACGTGACATATTGGATAAAATCGCAGCGTGTACTTGTGGTAAAAGGAAAGATCGCAAATCACTGTGAGCGACCTACTTTCGGCAAGCGTCAGATATCACCTGCGTGTTAGGACACCTGCCCACTGCAAGTAAAATATTTCATGACATCAAAACAGAGCAGCCTGGTTGTCGATGTTCCTGCAGGGACATTTCAGCAATGCCATGGACCTTCCTGTGTTTTGTTGGGTCACATCTCACACACAGCCTGCAGTCCATGCCTAGAATGATACTGCACTGTGTCACAGTTGTTGAAACAAAATGATTACTTATTGACCGCTGGCCAGAAGCGGGAGACCCGGTTTCGATTGCCGGTCCGGCTCACATTTCCACTTGTCGCCATTGCTTAATATCAATGCCCAAATGTGGCCACTGTGAATCCTTTCTTTCCTATCCTTCTTCCTTCCCTTCCTTTAACAATCATTTGCAAAATGATTACATCGCAGCTCCCAGTGGGCCAGTGGGATGATTCTGTATTTAAGAGTGTCCACAATTTAATTATGGGGCAGTGGTACTCTAAAAGCGAAATGTAAGTAATTCGCAACTTCCCACCCTATACTGCATGGGGAGTGTGCAATCCCCATGGAACATCCCCTCCCCAACTACGCACGTTCCACACACTGTAAATCTTCTTCTTCCGGTGCTTAGAGATGACGCTGTCACTCGTACTGACCAGTGACTGCTGGTAGGACTGTATCTCTCCAGAGTCACAAGTAAGCCATCAGAATTGGCGAGATTGGTGGAATTCTCCGTTGATACGTATCCATTCATCTTTTTATTGAGTAGATGAGAGGCCCTGGCGACTTCTGCTCGTTTGGCCGCCACCTTCATAAATATAGTCTGCAGCTGGCTCTGGATTGCACAGCGACCATGTTGGATCTTCCCCAATGACGGTTCAGTCCAGTTCACGGAAGATGACTAGTTTGCAGCTGAGAGCTGCGGGTGTCCCTCCACCAGTGGTAGCCAGGATGACCTCGTGGAACCAGTAGCAGAGGGGACGAATGAGTTGCTACCTGGAGAGTGTGTGACGACCACGTTGGAGCGTCACCCCTGACACTTAACCCCAGTGTGTATCGTCGGGTGGCTAGCTGACAGGCAGCCAGGCCCTGGGGGTGACCCTGACGTAGAGCCCTCCAGCGGCCCCCAGGATGATCTTGCGCGGCTGCAGCGGCACAGGGGTGTCCAGAGAGCGCGAGCAGCGGCGGAACTCGAAGCGGGACAGCAGCGCCGCCAGACAGGCCTTCACCTCCACCAGGCCGAACGTCTGACCTGTGGAACAGCAGGACAAAACTGGCCAATAGCGTGGTCCACCAGAGAGCTCTGCGTGACTTTAACATATCTGTGTTGACACTACAGTCTGCACCACACAATATACTGCTGTCAGTTAGGTCAACGGTATTAGAGGAACAGACTATGATTGTAAACATTGTCATCCTATATTGGAGAAGAATATAAAATTCTAATGATCGGCTTCTAATTGGTTGCTGTGTGTGCAAAAGAGGGGAGAGACAAAATTAACCAAACATTGGTATCACTTCCTTGGTCCAAGACTGATGTATCAACGTCCAGAGACGTTAATCAAAAATGATGTCATGACAAGGGCAAACATCGATTGCCAACTGGCGTACACCAAAGACGAACTATCTATGTGATTCTCACGACCCACAAGCACTTACCCCAGAACAGACGGGGTATGCTTACAGAGTATGCTGAAGCAATAGCTCCGTACTTAGCTATAATTTACAACCGATCATTCAGCGAAAGATCCGTACCCAAAGACTGGATAGTTGCCCAAGTTACTCCAATATTCAAGAAAGGCAATAGGAATGATCCCCCAAATTATAGGCCTATCTCATTGACGTCGATTTGCAGTAGGATTTCAGAACATATACTTTGTTCCAATATTATGAACTACCTCGAAGAGAACGACCTATTAACCAGTAATCAACACGGATTCAGAAAATATCACTCATGCGAAACGTAGCTTGCCTTTTATTCACATGAAATGTTAAGTGCCATCGACAAGGGATCTCAAATCGATTCCACATTTCTGGATTTCAGGAAGGCTTTTGACACTGTAACCCACAAGCGGCTTCTTATGAAATTCCGTTCTTATGGAATATCTCCCCAATTGTGCGGTTCGATTCACGATTTCCAATCAGAAAGAACACAGGTCGTTGTAATTGACGGTAAGTCATCGAGTAAAACAGAAGTGATATCTGGCGTTCCACAGGCAAGCGTTATAGGTCCCCTACTCTTCCTCGTGTTTATAAACGATTTAGGTGACAATCTGAATAGCTCCCTTAGACTCTTCGCGGATGATGCTGTCGTTTATCGGTTAGTGAAGTCAACAGAGGATCAAAAGCAACTGCAAAGCGATTTAGACAAAATTACTGCATGGTGCGAAAATTGGCAATTGACACTAAATAAAGAAAAGTGTGAAGTAATACACATGACCACTAAAAGAAATCCGCTGAACTTCAATTACGCGATAAATCAGTGAATCCTTAAGGTCGTAGATTCTACCAAATACCTAGGAGTTACAATTACGAACAACTTTGACTGGCGAGAACACATAGAAAATATTGTGGGGAAGGCGAACCAAAGGTAACGTTTCATTGGCAGAACCTTCATAGATGCACCAGCTCCACCAAAGAGACTTCCTAAATCACAGTTGTGCGTCCTCTTGTGAGATTACCGCCTAGTAGAAATATTGGTAATTAATAGCATTTGATAATTAAACAGTATGAAGTTCACAGCAAACATTGACCATGCCAATGCACTATATGTTACACAATTTTAATCTTATTAATTATGGTAGCATTGTATGTACACAGTTGGGTGACAACATTTATAGTTAGGCTATAGGTAGAAATTCTCCACGTTGAGATTTGCTATGTGCTTGTAGCTGACGGAAGGCCAGCGAGCAGGCCGACGTTGGTGGCTTGTTCCAGCTTAGGATTTTCCAGTCGTAATATGTTTAGGCGTAATATGTTTAATTGACAATGAAAAGTAATAAATTACCAATGAATACAAGACAGTTACACAACTAGCATGGCAATGTTTGTCTATAAAAATAATATATTAACTATTTCTCATTTTATTTTTCAATTAATCTTGTATATTTTATCTTGAAGTATTCAGTTAAATCACTTGTATGTGATATAAGAAATTGCACGATTATGATAAACAGTGCAAAGGATGTTTATACCACTATAAAAACCTAAGAAGACATTTATTTAATGTGTAGTGTAATTATTTTGATTTTAAGTAAAGTTTTAGAAATGTATTGGCAGAGCGCTGTACGTTGGCAAATCGGTTAGAACAGCTAACATGGGGAAGTTGATGACGTATGGGAAAAACCCCGGCAGTTGAGCTTTTGGCGCGCGTGGGCGCGCGCGCGTGCTAGTTCAGGAAGGGAGGAGACGGGAGAACGTGGGCTAGCTGGCCGGGCGGCGTCGCTCTGCATCAGTCGGCATGTGGATCTCGAGGTGGTGACTTGAGATTTGTCTGTGGCAATCGCCACGTGTGGTTGCTCGTCGTAGACTGCACCAAGTGGAATCGAGTGCTACTGTATGTTGGTGAATATTTAGCCGGTGGAACAAGGTGTGCATCGCATTGAATTAAAGTGACTGTGATTTGTTAATGTAACACGTGTCATCGCTTAGGCATGAACATAAACGGTGTTTGAGACAGCCACATGGTGTGAAAACAATTTCCGACAAATATTCATTTTGTCTGGAGGCTCACAAGCTATAACTTTATTTGATAAATGTGTCCACGTACAGACGTATCATCCACAGGTTGTAATATTGTGAAATAAACTACATAAAGTGAACTTTCACGTGTTTTCAAAAATAGTAGTTAGTACACCCTTTTCTCTCATGAACTTGATTTTATTATGAATTTGTTTTGTTAATCATATGCAGGGAAGGAAAGCTGCAAACGTGTGATATCATCCCTAGAAAACGAGACAAACAGTCGCAATCACAGTTCCAGTGTTTTTGTATGTTTAGGAATTTGGTTCACTGTCGGTGGCTGTGAGTCTTAAAAATTAATCAGTCCCAATTTTAAACTCTCACCCCGACCTTCACGCTCGCAAGTAGTGTGAGGAAGTACGTACGCTACGACTTACCTCAGGTTATGGGAAGTCAACCTTACGATTATAGTTTTTGAATATTCGGAGAAAGTATTTAACAATGCCAAATAAAGACTCTAAATTTCTTAAGGTTATAGGAGTAAACACAGGTAACGAGAAGCTGTTTTGTACAAACGTATACAGACACATAAGAAATATTCATTGTACAAAAATTTACAACTGTTGAAATATTTTCTTCATAGCTTCCGAAATTTTGTAGGCACTTGTCTTAGTGTGGCACGAGTTTTTGTATGCCTTCTTCATAGAATATTGCCGCCTGCGTATTCAACCATGTGGTAACATGTCCTTTCAACTCGTCATCGTCGTTGAAGTGTTGATCACTAAGGACGGATTTTAGGTGTAAGAAGAGATGCAAGTCGTTAGGAGCGAGGTCCGAGCTGTACAGAGGGTGATCAAACACGTCACTGAAATTCCCGTAAGAGTTGTTGCGTCACTTTCGCCGTGTGTGGTCGGACATTATCGTGAAAAAAAAAAACAACTTCTTGCAGTAATCCTCTTCTTACACCTAAAATCTGCCCTTGCTGCCCTACACTTCAACGATGATGACGAGCTGAAAGATCATTTTACCACATGGTTGAATACGCAGGGGGCAACCTTCTATGAAGAAGGCATACAAAAACTAGTGCCACGTTATGACAAGTGCCTAAAAAATTTCGGAAACCATGTTGAAAAATAGTTTATCAGTTGTATATTATTGTATAATAAATGTTTTCTCTGTATTTGTACACGTTTGTTTTATATAACCAAACGGAACTTACTTTGTGGACGTACCTCGTACAATTTGAACAGAAAGTAGACATAAGACGTCAGTCCTAGGGCATGAGAGCCCCACAGTGTATAGGAAGGGAGTTAACCAGGGTTACAACCTTTCACACTATTACTCAATCTCTACACTCAGCAAACTGTCAAGCAAAGCAAAGTGAAATTAGGAAACGGAAATGAAGTTCATGAAAAAATAAATAAATTTCTTTGATTTTGCGTACCTCACTGTCATTCTGTTGCAGACAGCTAAGTGCCAAAAGAGTAATTTAACACGAAGGACAGTGCCTTTAAAGGAAGATGTGAGATGAATATTATCAAGTGCGAAACAAGAATAATACAATGTAATCGTAACAATTTGCCAGCCCACTACAGTATTGCCATGAAATAAGAAGTATCAGCTTCGTGGGCGATGTTGTGACGTGTACCGAAAAGACCTATTAATTGTTTTATGGATATGACGAGTGACTGTTTTATGCAGAATACATGAGTCATCATGACGTATTTATTTATTGGTTTTTTCTGTTCCATAGAACCCAATTGAGGAGTGAGACTCCATGGTCATGGAACAAGCCAATACATTAATTGTTACACAAGAATGGTAATAGTAAAATTTTAAGTAGTTCTTTGCACACGACAATCTTAAGACAAAGTGAAAAGAATCAACAAAGAAAAAATGAATTAGCTTAATTGTTTAACTTTTCTAGGAGTTCCTCGACAGAATAAAAGGAGTGAGCCATGATGTAACTCTTCAATTTAGATTTGAAAGCGTGTGGATTAGTGCAAAGATTCTTTAGTTCTTGTTGCAGATTATTGAAAGTGGATGCCGCAGAATACTGTACCCCATTCTGCACAAGTGTTAAGGTGGTGTGATGCAAATGTAGATTCGAGTTCTGTCTAGTATTCACCGAGTGAAAGCTACTAACTCGTGGGAATAAGCTGATATTATTAACAACAAACGGAATTAAAGAAAAAACGTATTGTGACGCTAGAGTCAAAATTCCCAGACTACTGAAAAGGGGTCGACAATTCAGCACTTATGATGTTCTAACATAAAACTAAATCGATACGTGAATTTTTGAAAATTAATATTTCATATCGCCCACCATGCTGAATCTACTTATATTATTGCAATGTAATCGAATTGCATCAGGCAATGCTTATCGATAGATTAGGATATAATACTAAAATTCTTAGATGAACTTTCTTACAGTAAAATAATCGGGTCGTCCGCGGTAACCGCGGCGACTGAGGCGCTTCAATCACGTTCTGCACGGCCACTACGGTCGGGTGTTCGAATCCCCCCTCGGGCATGGATATTTGTGCCGTCCTTAGTATTAGTTAGTTCATAAGTAGTTTGTAAGTTTAGGGACTGATGACCTCGTAGTTAAGTCCCATAAGCTTAACAAATACTTGAACATTTGAAAATAATCGACAATGTATGGAATAAAGGATATATACAAATCAGAATGGCTGCGGGAAGAATAACATTTCTGAACAACAGAAATTTGTTAACATCAGTTACTAGTATAAATGTTAGGAGTTCTTTTCTGAAGGCATTTATCAGTGGTGTAGCATTCTAGATCAATGAAAAGTTGGCGATAAGCAGTTGAGACAAGTAAATGAAAGCATTACAATTTTAGTGCTACAGAAGCATACTGATAGATAACGTAACAAATATTAATGTACTGAACAGATTGGTGAGAAGGGACGTTTGTGGCATACCATTACTGAAAGAAAGGATTGTGTAGCGTGACGTACTCTGAGATCGCAAGGAATACTTAGAGGGCAGTACAGAGGATAAAAATCACAGAGGAAAACCACAAGATGAGTTCACTTAGCAGGTCCAAATGGGTGTGGGTTGCCACTCATATTCACAGATGAACAATTTTTCACAGCATAGGGTAACGTACAGAGTTGTATCAGATCAATATTTGGTCTGCAGAACAAAACCCAGGAAAGGAAATGTTGTTAGCAAAAGTCCTAAGAAATCGTGGCTCAGAAATTGACTTAGAATGTGGAATGAGTACATGGATTCAGATAGGGGATAAGAGGAGGCGCAAAGGCAGGAGAGATGGGTAGGGAGAGGAGGGGGTGTAGTTTGGGATGTAATTTAGCAACTATTACGAGTTTGGTAGGATTGTTGTTGTTGTTGTTGTGGTCATCAGTCCGCTTTCTGGTTTGATGCAGCTCTCCACGCTACCCTGTCCTGTGTAAGTCTCTTCATCTGAGAATACGTTCGGCATCCTACATGCTTTTGAATCTGCTTACTATATTCAGCCTTCGGTCTCCTTCTGCGATTTTTACCCCACACGCTTCCTTCAAATGCTAAGTTCACAATTCCTTGATGTCTCAGAATGTGCCCAACTAATATATCCCTTCTCTTAGTCGGGATATGCCAGAAACTCCTTTTCTCCCCGATTCGATTAAGCACCTTCTTATTAGTTACATGATCTACCCATCTAATTTTCATCATTCGTCTGTAGCACCACATTTCAAAAGCCTCTATCATCTTTTTATCTGAACTCCTTATCGTGCACGTTTCACTGCCATACAATGCTACACTCCAGACAAATGCTTTCAGAAAGGACTTCCTAACATTTAAATTAATATTGGATGTTAACAAGTTTCGTTTCTTTAGAAACGCTTTTCTCGCCATAGCCATTCTGCATTTTGTATCTTCTTTACTTCGACCATCAGAAGTTATTTTGCTGCCCAAATAACAAAATTCATCTACTACTTTTATTGTCTCATTACCTAATTTAATTCCTTCAGCATCGCCTGATTTTCTGACATTGCATTCCATTATCTTCGTTTTACTCTGGTAGGGTATGGATCTCATACTTTAAGTAGTTCATTAATTTTCAGTAACAACCTATTGCACAGTGGGATATCTCTCACGTAATTCAGTTTAATAAGTCATGGTTGCAAAATATTAACGCGAATTATATACAGAAGGATGGAGAAGCTGGTAGAAGCCGACCTCGGGGAAGATCAGTTTGGGTTCAGGAGAAATGTAGGAACACGGGAAGCAATACTCACTTTACGGCTTATCCTAGAAGATAGATTAAGAAAAGGCAAACCTACATTTCTAGCTTTTGTAGATTTGGAGAAGGCTTTTGACAATGTTGATTGGAATAAACTCTTTCAAGTTCTGAAGCAAGCAGGAGTAAAATATAGGGAGCGTAAGGTTATTTACAACTTGTACAAAAACCAGATGGCGGTTGTCAGAGTTGAAGGGCATGAAAGGGAAGCAGTGGTTGGAAAGGGAGTAAGACAGGGTTGTAGTCTTTCTCCATTGTTATTCAATTTGTACATTGAGCAAGCTATAAAGGAAAGCAAGGAGAAATTTGTGGAAGGAATTAATGTTCAGGGGGAAGAATTAAAAACATTGCGTTTTACCGCCGACATAGTAATTCTGTCAGATACAGCAAAGGACCTGGAAGAGCAACTGAACGGAATGGACAGTGTGCTGAAAGGTGCATATAAGATGAACATTAACAAGAGCAAAACTAGGGTAATGGAGTGCAGTGTAAGAAAATCAGGTGATGCTGAAGGAATTAGATTGGGAAACAAAGCAATAAAGGAGGTAGAAGAGTTTTGTTACTTGGGCAGTAAAATAACATATGATGGTCGCAGTACAGAGGATATAAAATGCAGAATGGCAATGGGTAGAAAAGCGTTCTTGAAAAAGAGAAATTTGTTAACATCGAATATTGATTTAAACCTAAGGAAGTCCTTTCTGAAGGCATTTGTATGGAGTGTTGCCTTGTATGGGAGTGAGACATGGACGATAAACAGTGCGGACAGGAAGAGGATAGAGGCTTTTGAAATATGGTGCTACAGAAGAATGCTGAAGATTAGGTGGGTGGATCGCGTAACTAATGAGGAGGTACTGAACAAAATTGGGGAGAAAAGAAATTTCTGGCATACCTTGACTAAAAGAAGGGATAGATTGGTAGGACACATTCTTAGACATCAAGGAATTGTGAATTTAGCGTTGGAGGGAAGTGTATGGGGAAACAATCGCAGGGGAAGACCAAGAGATGGATACAGTAAGCAGATTCAGACAGATATAGGTTGTCGCTCTTATGTGGAGATGAAGAGGCTTGCTCAGGTTAGGGTATTGTGGAGAGCTGCATCAAACCAGTCTCCGGACTGAAGACCACAACAACAACAATTCAGGGCAGCTCCAATCAGTGTACAACTCGTCCAGGTTTCGCTAAAAATGTTGTTGAAATGAATGGGTCTGCGGACACTCACCTAGACAGGTGCGGGGCCCGTCTCCAAACGGCAGGTATGCCAGGTGGTGGTGTCCGTCGCTGAAGCGCTCCGGGTTGAAGCGCAGCGGGTCCGGGAAGAGGCCGGGGTCCCTGTGTATGGAGAGCAGCGGCACGTACACCACGTCCCCACGGCGCATGCGCAGACCACTGCCCGGCAGCAGGTACGGCTCCGTGCACTGCCGCATCAGGTAGCCCATCGGCGGGTACAGCCGCAGCGTCTCTGCAGAACGGAAACACGACCAGGAAATTCCACAGCGGTAACATTACCCGACCACCAACAAGGTAACAGCTGAAATTCCCTGCCAATTTTAACCATTTGTTGGACCATAATTCGCACTTGCGACGTTTGCCATTAACAACGGAAAAGCTTCTTTCCATGAATCAGCTCGCGTTTAGGAAACATCGTTCATGTGAAACCCAGCTTGCCCTTCTCTCGCATGACATCTTGCGAGCAATGTATGAAGGGCAACAGGCGGATTGTGTTTTTCTCGACTTCAAAAAGGCGTTCGCCGCGGTGCCACACTGCAGACTGCTAACGAAGATACGAGCTTATGGAATAGGTTCACAGATATGTGACTGACTGGAAGACTTCCTAAGTAATAGAACGCAGTACGTTGTTCTCGACGGCGAGTGTTCATCAGAGACGAGCGTGTCGCCAAGCGTGCCCCAGGGGAGTGTGATACGACCGCTATTATTTTCTATCTATATAAATGATCGGATGGACAGAGTAAGTTGTATTTTACGGCTGTTTGCTGATGATGCTGTGGTGTATGGGAGGGTGCTGTCTGTAACTGACTATAATAGCATACAGGATGACATAGACAAAATTTCTAGTTGGTGCGAAGAATGGCAGCTAGATCTCAATGTAGAAAAAAGGCCAAAATTTCTAGTTGGTGCGAAGAATGGCAGCTAGCTCTCAATGTAGAAAAATGTAAGGTGATGCGCATGAATAGAAAAACCAATCCTATAATGTTCAAAATACAGCATTAGTAGTGAGCTTCTCGATGCTGTCGTGTCGTTCAAATATCTAGGCGTAACATTGCAGAACAAAATGAAATGGAACATGTAAGAACAGTTGTGAGTAAGGCGGACAGCCGACTTCGGTTTATTGGGAGAATTTTGGGGAGATGTACTTCACCTGTAAAGGAGACCGCGTATAAAACGCTTGTACGACCACGTCTTGAGTATTGCTCAAGTGTTTGGGACCCGCAGCAGATCAGTTTAAAGGAAGACATAGAGGTGGTTCAGAGACGAGCAGCTAGATTTGTTACCGGTAGGTTCGACCAATGCGCGAGTGTCACGGAAATGCTCCAGCAACTCAATTGGGGATCGCTGGAAGAAAAACGTCGTTCTTTTCGTGAATTTCTGTTAAGTAAATTTAGAGGGCCGGAATTTGAAGCTGAGTGTAGTACGATCTTGCTGCCGCCCACTTACATTTCGCGTAAAGATCACAAACACAAGATAAGAGAAATTAGGGCACTTACGGAGGCATATAGACATTCTTTTTTTCCTCGTTCCATTTGGGAGTGCAATAGGAAAGGAAATGCTTACTATTGGTACAGTGTACCCTCCACCACGCACCTTACGGTGAATTGCGGAGTATGTATGTAGATGTAGATGTAACAAGAAGCACTTAGGTGCTCCGGCTATTGTGACACTCTTCACGGACCTCCTGAAACTTTTAGATCCTCCAACACATCTTTTTGCTTCAGAATCGCAAAAGTCCCAGGTTATAATTCTGGTCAGACACAAAGTTTTAATCAGTGAAGAAGTTTCACGACGGCGTACACGCCACAGCAAAGTGAAGATGTCATGTTGGGAACATCCCCAACCCCATGGCATAGCCATGCCTCCAAAAATCCTTTCGTCTGGGATCCCTAGTCCTGCAAGCTTCACATGTGAACGTCTGTGAACTTTGCAAGGTAGGAGACAAGGCACTAAGGGATCTAAGTCTATTGGGTTAGGCCATGAAGTATTCCAGGAAAGCTAAATTGGTAGACTGTTTGTACACCTAAGGTACACTTCCGAGATTCGAATCCCAGTCCGGCACATAATCTGTCCAGAAGTGTTACATCAACAAATACTACTCTGCAGTGAAAACGTCATTCAAGAGAAAAACTTCTCATTAGTGACATTCTTCTAACTTCTCTGTATTCTATACTACCATTAAGGATGGAGTGTAAAAGTTTGCAAAAATTAACAGAACATAGTAGATGCTCGACTGAGCACTTTGATGGCACAAACCTGGTGTCACAGAAGCTTGCGTAAGGAGGTATTGGTAATACAAGCACTTTATCGCGTAGTTTTTATGTACAATAGTTACAGTTAACTGCAATAAAAATCATTGACACAACAAACATGACATTTGCACGATATCTTAAAAAACGTGCTTAACATGATGTCCATCAATCTCAAGTCAAACATGACACAGATGAACAAAACTCTGATGCACCCGATAAATATCACTCGTGCGTTTCGAATTACATCATAGGCACCGACAATTGCGGTAACTGATAGCAGCCCCGTATCCACAACTTAAAAACAAGGTGGATGTAAAGAAGTGTTTGTTTAGACCTCTTGGAAAGATTTTAGTATACTGCAGGTAATGAATAACTGTTATGTCTCCGTTCAACCTTTCGACCAACTTTGTTGTATTGGTGCGAGAGCTGTATGGAAAGACTTAATAATACGTTTCAGCTTAGAGTTATGTAAGTTGCAAGAATCATTGCAGATACTGAGAGATTTCCGTACTGCCACGATGCTTTCCAACGGTAAAATGACAACGATCCCTTGATAATTGTAATACATTATTCGTAGGTTATCAATTTTCTTTAGTAACTTGTGGCGAAAGAGACATATCCTGTTACTTGGTTGTGTGAGGCTTGTAGCAAGTGGGAGGGACATGGTTCAGACCTAAAGCAGACTGGTGTCGAGCACTAGGTTGGCTTTGTTATTCGGAGGGGCAGCGGTTCCCAGAAGACGGCTTACAGCCGAGGGCCTCAGAAGGTAGGACTGAGGCGTGAGCCTTCCAAGTTACCGCCATCTGGCTGGCACCACCAACGGTAACGCCGACTGGCCGATAGCGTTTGAAAGAATACAGTGTGCCTCCAAGGGCGCTGTACAGTGCTTTGCGAGTGGAGAGCTGGGCAAATGTATGACTACCACGTCGGGCGCAGAGTTGGCGATCGCCAGTGTGGTACCTGCTATGACATTGTACATCTCTGGTGCCAAGCTGGTGGGCGCCGCAATTATACAACAGCTAGGGAGTTGGCCGTTTGCTGGAACAACTTGCTGGCCGTGTTTTCCAAGGTGCCTGAAGGCCATCCGCCGCTACCGTGAGAACGCTGAACGTAAGGGTGAGGCCCGACCGGTGGAAACGCGAGAAAGCAGGACAGTTGCTGCTGTTTTATAATAAGGGGTTCGGCTGTCCGACTCCCGAACGCAAGCCACGATTGGCCGTACTTTGGCGCCTAGCTGGGGACTGGCGTTTCAGTAGAGATAGGTGGAGCCTAGAGGCTTTGCGCGGAGGTGACGGAGATTTCAGATGTGAGTGGGGTGAAGGAGGAGACTGGTGTTTGAGCAGCGGAGGAGATCAGACCTCTTCTGCTCTCGGTTTATACTTGTCTTCGAGCAGCTCTACTTCGAGTTGGTGGTACAACATTTCGAGTTGCTCCAAAATTTTTTACTAATAGCGACGAGTATTGGCAAGCCAATCCTGTCTGATATTAAACACACCGACGTGCTAATTGCGATTTTCAAAGGTCTGGTGTCACCTCTGCGTACAGTACATTCTACATCTACATCTACATCCGTACTCCGCAAGGTCGGTATGCCTTTGTGTGCGCTCTAATAACATTAGTTATCACACGTAAATTGTCTGTAGTGGCATGACATAGCCAAAGGAGTGATATTGTAGGCACTGCGATCCGGAGGGTCGAAGTTGTCTGATATTAGTTATTGCTTCTGGAGTACAAGCTGAATTATCTCTCGGTGCACAACTTGTAGCTACCGACGCACACAGCCGCCGTCCAGCCTTCGTGTCACCGCTCGGCTGGAGCGAGTCACCACACGGCCGGCAGCTGGGGGCATGGTATAGCATGTGCACCTGAAGGGGGCCCTGGAGTCTCTGTCTCTCGGCTTAAGACACAAACAGCGGGCTGGAGTGACTGCCACATCCGTCTGGCAGGCAGAGCTGCTTACATCACGAAAACACTGCTGACGACAGACACATTGGAGAGCGGTTCCGTCTTTGAATGGGACATGTCACCATACGAGGCTTATGATTGAAGATGGCCAGCTGGTGTAACAGTCCCGAGAGAACATGTACGCAGGGTCCTGGTACCTGCTACTGACGAATGTCCAGGTGTGGTGGGGGGTGGGGGGGGGGGCATGCCAGACTGCAAGTCGCCAAAGCCGCCACCTGTTCCCCGCTGAATGGAAGGGCCCACCAGACAACACGAGATAGGCCACATACTGTGCTCGCGCCAGTATGCTGACACACTGGTCGACAAAGGCGACCGCCGATACCTGTTGGGCTTTGAGTGTTCTGCGATCCCAGTGTAAGCCGACACCACGTGTCTGCCCACAGTACGCGCTACTGACAGCCACGGCTGTCGCTGTAACACTAGGATTGCCTCTCCACACTACAAACGATTTTCTTGTGTCCCCCAGATCACCCGTCCCAGTGTCCAATGTGCTGCCCACTACCAGTGATAATTGTGTTTCAACGAAAGTGCGAAAAATGACGTTGTCATACTATTATGTATCTCCTCATGAGAACAGTTGGAGGAGAGCAGGTCTTAGATATAAGTTTAACATGTTTCAATTTACTTGTCATATTTACGAAATGTACACTCTTTGACAAAAAACCTGGCCGCCGGCCGGCCGCCTCTGAGCCTAAGTCCGAGCCGATCGCGACATGGGACAATAAAAGTGGCCGCGCTGATTCGCTCTAAGTCCAGCTATCTGCACAATCTGGCAACACTGCAGACTGCGGGAGTTCATACAGTACTTCTTGTGTGCAGTTAGAAGACAACTGGGTCAAATATATCCGTGGTCTTGCGGTAAAGTGCGCGACTTGCATGTTCAGTATTAGCGATCAAAACCGACTGTTGACAAAATTTTTTAATTCATGTCACTCGTGCATGCTGATGCCACATGTGTAAGCGGAGCATATGTGTAACGTATTTCATTTTTTGGTACGCTGGTTATAACATTCCGGCCCAATAACATCGCCGCCTCTGGCCGCAGCACTTGGCAGAGCTCTCCGCGGCCCACTCGCCGGCAGCAGCGGTGGCGGCGCTACACAGCGCTGCCTCGACCTCTGCACACAGCGCCTGCCGCCGCTCATCGCCCTGGATACGTAAAATGCTGTAGTGTTGCTAAGTGATGATCCACAGAAAAGGTTGCGATTCGTATTTCACACAGGATACAACGAAGCAGAACACCTATTTTGAATGATGAGCATATAATACATTAGAGACGCAAAAAATTTTCATTGTCCAATCCAATGGCACTCTACGATGGTTAACACTTATTTGTGGTTTAAATCTCGATCCTTTTCCTTTCAGAAAAGCCTTTCATGTAATTTGTTATTGTCATCAGTTCATATGTTTTCATCAAGACACAATAATATGTAACTCACTAAAATGTTTTAGTGTCGTTGTTTCATTCCTTACGGTAAATGTATGAGCTAAATTATGTGAATACGTTTCAGTGCACGTTCTAAAGCAACACAGGCACACTGCAAGGTTCGTGTCTTCATGTCTCATTTCTACTGGAGATATTTCGCATCAATGGAGGTGAATTCGAATTTCTTCGAAGGCGTTTGTATGGTGAAGCAAAGAAGACATCTAATACCATTTCCATAATTTGAAGTCAACCTTTCTGAAAGATTGTATAAAGCTTTTCTTATGATTCCGTTAAAGAGTTTCTTCTGGCAATCTGCAGCGAATAAAGTAAAATGAAACAAAATAAAATGAAATTCCATCCCTAAACGCAATTTCTTCAACCAGGATTAGAACAGCCGTCTCACACACGGCTTGCATCGTAAGACACAAGCAGAACCACACAGCCAATCACACACGGCTGCATATTGCCCTCAGTCCCTCACATATTCAATGCTGAGCCTCTAACGCATCGCGAAAGATAACCTGAAAGTCACCTACACAAATAACTACATTCCTTGAGTGCAAAAGTTAAATTTCTGTCTCTCATTTCACGTGGGCATTACACATCATGAGTCATGAAAGTAGAAGAGGAATGTCAAGTGAACTTAGTGAGACAATTCAGTACCACTTGCGGAAGTAACTGTACTGTCACAGTGTTGCCAAATATCAGCAACGATGTTGCCAGTTCTTAGCTGTACTAGGAAGACCTGTGTAGCGATAAGCGACGCGAAATCGCGTACGTCTCATGCGGGCTTCTAGAGGGGAGTCTCGCAATTTGGTTAATATGCGGTGCTCTCTCCTGATAGATTCCGTCGTCCCATTTAGGATGCAAATATTTAATTCGTCCAATGAGGCCGAAACTAGCGTTTAAATTTTTTGAGGCTTCACTGCATTTTTTATATTTTCAGCAAATGACTAGAGAAGTTAAAAATACGGATATTGTGCTTGCAACATACGGCAGGTCAAAGACTGAGATATATAATCTTCCATCACGATTTCAGCCCCCCCCCCCCAAAAAAAAAGAGACTAAAAGAATTGCTTTATTACATTTCGACAAAAGCTAATTTTTTTTATGAAAAGTTACTGGAAACCAATGATGCCCCATATGTCTCGAAAAACTTTGCAACTTGAAAGCGACTGCGTTTCAAAATACAGCCTTACGACTGTACAAGTAATATTTAATGTCCTCTACGTGAATACATAAATGTGTTGGTCTGCTTGAAAGCCAGATGAAACATAGTTAACTGATTATTTGTGCAACACAGTAATTATTTCACTTGAGTGTTCAGAAGACTGGATATTTAAAATTACGGCCATGAACACAGAAACTAAACTGTATATGTGGGAAATGTGCAATTCTGAGGTTTTTCCTCTTCCAACATATACATATAATCTATAGACTACTAAGCAGCTTTTTATTTCGTAGTGTTATAGTCTTGTTGGGCCAACAAATGATGATGAGAATCCGAACCCATGTGTCTGATGGATTTTTGGAGCGTTGCAACTTGCATGTGTTGTTGCTTAGTATCTGTGGTCGCGATGTTAAATCAACAGAAATTGTTACAAACATTTTACCTACTTTTTCCTATGGTCCTATTTTTCGTCAAACCACACATTCTTTCTGGTCTCTTGGCCACATGGGAAAGAACGCTTTTGGAACTGAATTAATGATAATAATGATTGTAATAAAGATAGTAATCAATGATGTTTATGGCGTTACAGCAAAATGATAAAGATTACAATAACAATAGAAAATGCCGATCTCTTGGTTGACAGACTGCAATGAGTTTTGGTATTTCGTTGCTGAATACCATTAATGACATTTTCCAGAGGAGAAAAATAGACCTGAAGCCACACACATCAGTAGTACAACGATACCTCACTAATCAACTATGCTTGCTGTAGATCAGAAAACGAGAATGGCGCCACCGAGTTAAAATGAGATTACTAGTTCAGTTATCTGACATTTGTTTGCAGTTAACACACACAGTCCCGACATAAAACACAAAACTGTTTGCAATTTAAGCAGGGGTAGACCTTTCTGCGGTCGAAAATTTAATTCAGGATAACAGAGTCATTTAAATGCAATGACTAATCTCATATCCTCATGAATATTGGAAAATACCTCGAATTCTGGAATTAAGGGAACGATCAGAGTTGCCTAGCATCGTAACCAATACTACTAAGCTATTGGAAGAATTTCTTGGCCATTCCACAATATACTCATTCCTACAAACAGCTTGCTTCAACTGGCTTTTATCCATGCTGCGTTGCCGAAGCTCATTCTAAGTAGGGCTTCAGTCCGAAAGCAGACAACATCATTAAAAATGCTGATGAATAGGTGACTTACCTTCATCAACTTCCGGGGAGAGTTTCTTTTAACCAAACGGATAAAGTGTGAAATGACTACTTTCTTCAAAGGTCCTACGCATTTTTGTCCCAAATTGGACGTATATACGTTCAATCTTGTCATACGCGGCTCACAGTTCAGGAATATCACTAAAATGAGCATCTGGCGGGTACCGTCCTAGAGCAGCTATTACGCAAGTTCTTACCGATAATCATAAAATTGACCAGACGGCTTTTGCTGCAGAATATAGTGACTTCTATTACATCCGCATACCCTTTCCCAATAAGAAACTGTTTTCTTCGTATAGTGATGCCCCTCTTTAGGTGAATTATAATGTTAGTGTTTAATGTTGCTTCCGAAGTATTTTTTGTCTTAAATATTTTTATCTTTGCAGGTGATTCAAAGTAATTGTAATAATTCGTTTCCCTTCAAATTACTCCATTCATTCGATCTATTATTTGTAAAGTAATTGCAACCGCCAAAAGTGAAATTGTCCTATAAACCAAACCGTTTGGTTATTTCAGGTCTATCGTCCATGGGCAGAACGCTTTCATCTGAAATATCTCCACGAAAGGCGTTTCCGACCGCATTACATTTTCCGTTGTCTCTAGATGGATAATACTTTGTCTCTGCCGGTCCCAGATTTCATGTCGAAAGAAAACATGTGCCCCACATAATTCATTTCGCAGTAGGCGGTCGTAATTCCACCGTTGGTGTATTTACTTGTACGAATATTGTTCGTAACCGTAAACAGTTTGCTCTTGCTGTTCATCTCCTTAATATTGTTAAACACATATTTCCCCTATAATTCTCCTCGTGAAGTGGTTGAACTTAATTTTTATAATAGCGGTAAAATTACAGCCTTGCGCATTCTACGGCATCTGTTCAAAATCAATGAATAAGAGATACGTCAATACTTTTATTTACTATCTTTTAAAAAGCGACAGTGCAATTGCTTTCCCTAATATTGTTTTAAACCATGGCACAATTCATCGATCAATTTCAATCGTTGTAACACGTGTTTATTAGGTTGCTTTATTGTCTATTGTGTATTTGTTACAAATTTTACAATTGATTTTATACTAACGATAGGTCAGAAACTTGATTAACGTAACTCAGAACCGCGTGATAATGCAATATTTACTCGCATTCGCTTTTGCTACGGAGCGAGTTAGTGCAGTGGTAACACACTCGACTCATATTGGGCTGCACGGCGCATCGAACTGGCCTTTGGCCATTTGGATTTCAGTTTTCCATGATTTTCCTAAATCAGTCTAGGCATGTTGCCGGAATGGTCCCTGCGTCAGGGCACGGCCGATTTCCTTACACATCCTTATCATAACAATCCGAACTTCTGCTTCGCTCTAATGACCCCCTTGTCGAGGGGACGTTAAATCGTAACCTTGCTTCTTTCTTTCATACCCTTTCTCGTGTGCAATAGAGCTTGCTTTGTTCATGTTTCCGTGTGTTGGTACAAATTTTGCAGTTCATTTCAAACCAACTTCCCTCTGAACAAGAGACCTTGAACTTTCAACTTAACTTAGAACTGGTTGACACTGCTTCATTAACGCCATTTGTTAATTGGTGTGTGGTGGAGGGCACTTTTTATACAACTGCTGTTTCCGCCTGTTTCTCTTCCATTCGTGAATGGTTCGCCGTTAAAACTATTTCTGGTAAGAGTTCATATTGCCCTATCTTTTACCATCGCGATCTTTTCGTGACTAATACATAAGACGGGTTAGGTGAAATAGAAATAAAACAAATGTATCAAATGTCTCTGTTGTATTCTCATAAAAATGTTTGAAATTGAATGAAAACTTTCACACATACAAAATTTGAAACGCGTAAAATAATCATTCAAATGGAAAATGCATATAAAGGTGGTTTTAAAATAGACTAAGATGTATAAAGTACCTTTTGTCCACTCGATAATTGCTAACGCGTTAAGGATAGTTCCAATAAATTTTCGAATTTTTAAGAGCTATGTCAGACATCATAGTAACACTGGAACATAAAGTGTTCTTGCATCATGAGTAATGCTAACAGTAGCGTTTAGTGGCCACCAACTTGAAGGGTAATTTATTTCATTACCTTTCTGAAATCGATAAGAGGTATGACGCGGTGGGGGTAGCCACGGTCGTTTTGGTAAATGCGGCACAACAAGCGAACGAAGGCGCGCGCGTCTGGAAACGGAGAAGGCGGAGCGCGCCTGCTGGAGGGAAAGGATAGTTGTCGCTCTGAATAGACGAAGCCATCAAACAGAGTCTAACAGATGTTCGGTAGACCTCCCTGAACTTACGCGTTTTGACTGTAACATAAGAAATAAATGAAATTCACGAATTGCATTGAACATTGCAACGGTTAGTAAATTAATGTCGTCCGCTATCTGCGACGACACCGATCGAATGATAATCTATCGACGTGAGATATCTGGCACCTAAAAGTCGCCATTAAGTTTGTACTTTGGAACCTATCACCGCGCTGTAATGAACACACTGCAATTAAAACTATGTCTGCATCGCAGCCGGCCATGAGACTACGTAACATTTTATGAAATCAACTAGGAATCCATTGAGCACCTCAATAGGAACGTGCTTAAAAAATTCAAATGGAACGCTATTTAACGTAGCAAGATATTCTGTCAATAACAGGTCGCTTGTAATTTCCATATTAACCTGCGGACATTTTATTTTATCAGGAAGCAAACTCGAAGGAAACTGGACAAAATTTGAGTTTTTATGAAGAGTTTTCTGCGACAAATTGTGTGTCTTATTGTTAGTTACTGGAGTATAGTAAACATAACTATAAGTCCTGCATATGAATCAACCATAAACCGAGAAACAAAACTGGTAATACGCTCAATGAGGTATTCATTGATTTTTTTAAATTAATAGCTGGCCACGTAACATATGTGCAATTTGGAGAGCACAGTATCTATAGCCTGAGTGGAATTACGGATCCGGATCCTGACATGCAGGACGCCAACTACAAAAACTCTTTCATCAGGCCATCAATGTAATCAAGATTTTCCAACGTCGTAGTAGGGCCTATTGTTTCGCAACTTCGGCATCATGTAGATGTGAGTCTGATATGTAATTCTGCAGTCAGTTGACTTTTTCTTGTCACCTGCATTAAATATTTTGAAAAATTAACATCATAATATGCACATTGTAGTAGTTAACTGAATTTGTGTTAAAGAAGGTCGTTTCATACATTAACTACTCCTACTTTCTTTCACGTTGCGAGCAATCTGCCTCAGCTGTGAGTAAATAAATGAGGTAGGGTTTATAGCAGTAATGTCTAGCTGTATAATAGTCACTTTCTGAAAACCTAGCCAATTTAGAAATCGGGTGCGTTTTGTTGCAAAGCTGGATCTCATCATTTCGTTTCGTTACGTCTTAAATTTATCCGCTTACTGTCAAACAAAATCACCCTGCCATCTGTCTCCTGAAAACCTCATAGCAGATGCTGTAGCCACCTACTTCAAGAATATCAAGTGACATCACAAACAAAACGAAAGAACATTTTCTTAAATGAATTTATCAATTGTTCTAAAATGATGGTAAAATTTTAAATATAGATAGAACAACTTATTTGGAAATCACTTCAATCATCCCATAAAGTAAATAATAAATTCTGAAGCCGCGTCAGCTGTTTTTTTTTTATTTATTAAGAACGTTGCTTTACAGGTCCACGACCGTTTTCAAGTTTTTAAAGACTCCTATTCAGGTGTTAATTTTTAATAAAATTCATTATAGAGACACAAGGTTCTAATTGCTTTCATCTGTCATGGGAATAAAATTTCATTAATTAGGCTCCGATATATGGAACCAGTCCAACAGAAATCATCACTGTCATTCAGAATAAAAACCAAGGACATTAAAATGTGGGACAAATAGTCGCGTAATTTTGATTACTGTATTTACAATAAAACCAGTAGATCGCCGACGAAGTGAAGGAGTACAAACCAAAGAAGACTGCCCAAAGAATCGAAGAAACCGATAGATGATGGATTTGTATTTTGCTCATCTTTGCATCAAGTATTACAGCAAAGTAAGAAAACTTACGAATATGCACAACCACCCAGATTCTCTGTTTTGTTACAGCTTCATGAGGACTAAATTCGTTTAGGTAATATTCCTTGAATGTGAGACGCGTTTGACAAGACTCAACGTAGATACAGTCCATCTTCGGACAACAGTGCCTAGTATCATTGGAGAAAATGATGGTACGCATCCCGTTTTCGTTTTGTTACAAAAAGCTCTCACTGAAAGTTGATGAGGGAAAGTTATCAATTCATCAGCACTTCTTCTCAATGCATGGCTAAAAGCCAGTTGAGGCCAGATGCTAGTAGGATTGAGAATATTGAGGGCTGTCGCTTTCAAGATGTGAAGTGTTTGATACCTTACTGTTTAGTGACGGATGATGCAACGTTCATTTACAGTAACTCACAAAAAATAGGTTTTGTAGATACCTAAAAAAGTAATTGTTTTAGTCTTTTTTGGGGGGAGGGGGGTGGAACTGAAATCGTGATGGAAGTTTATATATCTTAGTCTTTAACCTGCCGTATGTTGCAAGCACAATATCCGTATTTTTAACTTCTCTAGTCATTTGCTGAAAATATAAAAAATGCAGTGAAGCCTCAAAAAATTTAAACGCTAGTTTCGGCCTCATTGGACGAATTAAATATTTGCATCCTAAATGGGACGACGGAATCTATCAGGAGAGAGCACCGCATATTAACCAAATTGCGAGACTCCCCTCTAGAAGCCCGCATGAGACGTACGCGATTTCGCGTCGCTTATCGCTACACAGGTCTTCCTAGTACAGCTAAGAACTGGCAACATCGTTGCTGATATTTGGCAACACTGTGACAGTACAGTTACTTCCGCAAGTGGTACTGAATTGTCTCACTAAGTTCACTTGACATTCCTCTTCTACTTTCATGACTCATGATGTGTAATGCCCACGTGAAATGAGAGACAGAAATTTAACTTTTGCACTCAAGGAATGTAGTTATTTGTGTAGGTGACTTTCAGGTTATCTTTCGCGATGCGTTAGAGGCTCAGCATTGAATATGTGAGGGACTGAGGGCAATATGCAGCCGTGTGTGATTGGCTGTGTGGTTCTGCTTGTGTCTTACGATGCAAGCCGTGTGTGAGACGGCTGTTCTAATCCTGGTTGAAGAAATTGCGTTTAGGGATGGAATTTCATTTTATTTTGTTTCATTTTACTTTATTCGCTGCAGATTGCCAGAAGAAACTCTTTAACGGAATCATAAGAAAAGCTTTATACAATCTTTCAGAAAGGTTGACTTCAAATTATGGAAATGGATGAAAACATATGAACTGATGACAATAACAAATTACATGAAAGGCTTTTCTGAAAGGAAAAGGATCGAGATTTAAACCACAAATAAGTGTTAACCATCGTAGAGTGCCATTGGATTGGACAATGAAAATTTTTTGCGTCTCTAATGTATTATATATTATATGCTCATCATTCAAAATAGGTGTTCTGCTTCGTTATATCCCGTGTGAAATACGAATCGCAACCTTTTCTGTGGATCACCACTCAGCAACACTACAGCATTTTACATATCCAGGGCGATGAGAGGCGGCAGGCACTGTGGGCAGAGGTCGAGGCAGCGCTGTGTAGCGCCGCCACCGGTGCTGCCGGCGAGTGGACCGCGGAGAGCTCTGCCAAGTGCTGCGGCCAGAGGCGGCGATGTTATTGGGCCGGAATGTTATAACCAGCGTACCAAAAAATGAAATACGTTACACATATGCTCCCCTTACACATGTGGCATCAGCATGCACGAGTGACATGAATTTAAAAATTTTGTCAACAGCCGGTCTTGATCGCTAATACTGAACATGCAAGTCGCGCACTTTACCGCAAGACCACGGATGTAGCTGACCCAGTTGTTTTCTAACTGCACACAAGAAGTACTGTATGAACTCCCGCAGTCTGCAGTGTTGCCAGATTGTGCAGATAGCTGGACTTAGAGCGAATCAGCGCGGCCACTTTTATTGTCCCATGTCGCGATCGGCTCGGACTTAGGCTCAGAGGCGGCCGGCCGGCGGCCAGGTTTTTTGTCAAAGAGTGTACACGAACACTTGAACCACATTCATACACGATAATAACAAAATTTTACACATGAAACAATACAAACACGATGTATATTTCTTGAAATATATGTTGTGAAAGTTTAGATTTATCAAAATTTTACATTTGTCTATTGTATTTAAGACGTTTTTGTCCATAAACAAAAACACATGCCCAGACATGTCACTAATTGTTACGCAAATTTTACCTTGTTTATATGTATTGAGTGTGTCTTTCTATGTTCTGTAAACTTTAAACCTGTACACATTTTACGTCTCATGTGTTTATTTCCAACTTTGTACTAACAATAACAGTTAAAATTCCTATACCATAATTTCACTATAGTTCCACACATGTAACAGAAAAACATCAAATTAAATAAAGTAATGCACAAAATTTTCAAGAATAAGCATAAGAAAAATTGCATTTTGTAGACTTTGCATATGGTTCATTTTAGCACATACAACACTCCGGATGAAATGTAGGTAAGATGCCTAAATTTTATTTAAGGTGGAGAACAGAACGATAACTTATTTCATTCTCGAAATATAGAGTGTTATGTCCGATGGACAGACGCGGAAGGTGCGCGCATTTCTGTCCATGCGGAATTGGTGGCTCTACGAAGTATTTGTCATCCGATTTAAAAAAAAAAAAAAAAAAAAAAAAAAAAAAAGAACCAAACAGTTTCCCTTGTAGTTCCAGATCGTAAGAGATCACACTAAATTCCAACTGTAATACAGTGTAGTCCATTATTCGAACATACCGAGAACATTTCCCTGTCAGGGCAACTTACAAATTAATAAAACAGTTGAGATAACAGACCATTCTTTGATGATTATTTTCTTGCGAATTACGTACTTAAACTTTACATAAACTAAAGAATATGCAGGGAGATACCCAATACATAACTTTTTACCAAAAACAGAAAGTGCCTATACAGTAACAATTACATTTGTGTGTCTAAAATTTTTCTTGCTTCAGTTCTTTGTTTCCTGTAATAATAGAAAACACATTTAAACTAATGAGAAAAGTTTGCTTCACGAACTATATTTTAATTTCATATCCAAACAAAGATGTATTCAATTGACTCAGTTTCAACAAAAATTTTTGTATGTTCAGAAATTACCTGTACTTAAAATCATTGAAACGTGAATAATTTACATCACGATGATATGTGGGAATTTTCTTCACAAAACTGATTAATGTAAAAAAAAAAAAAAAAAAAAAAAAAAAAAAAAAAAAAAAAAAAAATGTTTAGGAGGAAAGTGGCACGTAAACGAAACTTCGTGTTTCAGAAACTTGTATTGTCAGGTTACAACATGCCTAGTTTCACGTTTGTTAAGTCAATAGCCATGGCGGAGCAGCCGAGTGCATTGAGGCGCTATGCTACGATGCGCGAGGCCGTTCGCCTTCCAATTCCCCCTTGGGCATGCATGTTCGTGTCGTCTTTAGTATAATGTAGTTTATAAGTAGTTTGTAAGTTTAGGGACTGAATACCTGGCAGTTAAGTCCCTTAAGCTTAACAAACATTTGAACATTTTGTTAAGTCAGTAAATGAACTGCTGAAGGAGCTTAGAATTGTTCGGGAATGTATAAAAGCTCGTTGATTCGTGGACACACAAGAAGAAAGACGCCTTGTATTGTTATTGTGAATTCCGTGCCTGTGGAGAGAGACCAGCTGCTTTGAGTCCTACCTGCCACCACCATGTCCAGGTAGCGCATCTCCTGGAGAGCCTCGTACGTCAGCTGCCCGCTGTGTCCGCTGAGTACAGTGTCCACCTCAACCCTTGCCTTGGTCTGCAGGTCTGGGTTCATGGCCAGCTCGTAAAGGCAGAAGCTCATCGTGGTCGAAGTCATCTCAAAACCGAGCATGAATGTCATCAACAAGTGCGCCGCCATTAGCTTGTCAGTGATCTCTGAAACACAGAATAGCATCCAATTATCTAAACACAGAGGAGTAATACTCCTTAGACAGAGCATACTCACAGAATATATAAAATATAGGATTGTGGTCATGGCCATGGATATGAGATGTGATGCCGATATGATTAGAAATTTGGACATATACACTGAACTGGAATTCGACATAGGCATAATAAATAATTTCGTGTGGCTCACTGGCATGATGCAAGTCATTCAATTGGACGCTACTTCGGCGACTTGCGCGACCTAGCCTACCCCAGTTATCCAACCGGGGAAAGGAAAGGACAGGGGACCTACAGCTTAACGTGGAATCCGAACCACGTGTCGTTTCTGGCGACTCCTCACATCATTGAGAGGTGAAGGATGGGTGAAAGTGCAGACTGAAAAAATCCGAGGTTCGACCGAGTTTCGAACACGCGACCCTTCGGTTTCCAGTCAAACATTTACATTCTTTTTTTTTTTTTATGGGTCGTCCTTGTCCTTGCGGTCACTGATCGTGTTAGTTCATTATGGTTCTACGTGTTCTTTGGCTCACCTTTTTTTATTACAGAGAGCGTTCAGTCCTCTCACCGGGCACGCTGAGCTACGGCGCCCTGCGACCTCAAGACCACCGGGCCCGACGACATAGACATGGCTGCAGCTCTCTCTCTCTCTCTCTCTCTCTCTCTCTCTCTCTCTCTCTCTCTCTCTCTCTCTCTCTCTCTCTCTCTCTCTCTGTGTGTGTGTGTGTGTGTGTGTGTGTTCTGACTGCGTTTGTCACACATGATTAGATTAGATTAATACTTGTTCCATAGATCATATTAAGTTTAAGAAAAGGTGCTTGTATATGAAATTCGTCAATTTAAATAGTTTTTAGCCAAATTTGATCTAAAAAGTCATCTCTTGTGTAGTAGGAGTTGCCATCAACAAATTCCTTCTATTTCTTTTTAAATCTAATTAACTATCTGTAAGACGTTTGATGCTACTTGGTAAGTGACCATAGACTTTGGTGGCAACATAATTCACACTGTTCTGAGCCAAAGTTAGATTTAACCTTGAATAGTGAAGCTACACTTTCTCCTAGTGTTGTAGCTATGCACACTCCGATTATTTATGAATTGGGTCTTATTTATAATGACAGACTTCGTAAGTGAAGTAAATCCTCAAATAAATGTCTGCAGGATATCGTGTGTGTGCTCAAGCTCAATGTTGGATTGCCCCAGAACATGATCCCATACTTAAGCAGTCAATGAAAACAGGCATAATAATCTAATTTACTGATATACATCAACATAGTTTGCTATGACACTGTTAGATAAGTAGCTGAACTCAAATGTTTCAGCTGATTTTCAATGTGTTACTTCCTATTCAGTCCTAGAAATTTTGACTATTGTATCTTGGCTATCTTGGCTCTAAGTCTCGTTGTATTTTTTTCCAGGAACTACTGGAAAAATTAAGAAAAAGTAATATCTATGTTATGTTGTTTATTCTTTTTTACTTATGCTCAGACTTGTCATGTGAGTAGGACTGGCATACGTTTCACTTTGTCTATTACTGCTCTTTCTTTCCTGTCTTATGAACTGACTCGTAAATGATAAATTTATATAAATAAGAAAATAAATTCCCTTTCACGATTTTGAGTGCTCGCTCTGCAGAAACGGAATCTGCTTACCTAGTCCCGTCTGCACATGAGCCGTCCTTCCGAACTCTGTCTAAAGATAAGATTCCACATCAGTCCGTGACACGTCACACTGATAGGCCGCGATAGCTAGCTGACTGGCTGGCCGCTATGAGGCAGTTTTCTGTACTCCGCGGCCAGCCAGTCGGATAGCGATTGCGGCCCATCAGTCTTACGTGAAAAAGTCTGTTGTGACGCCTAGTCTCAAGACCGTCTTGCCCTGTGCTCACAACAACAGACTGCTTCCAGGTATGTACTGATTTTACGTCATTTAATCCGGTTCCAAACTCCCAGATAAATTGCAACATCATGCATCAATCTGCAAGGTAGCCCACCCCAAGATTCCTCGATTTCAAACATGGCGTACCAACCTTATGGAAATCTTCATTGAAACAGGAATCAAAATAGTTGCCTGCAATATCAGTCCGACTGATGTAATCGAAACTTTTCGACATTATCTGTTTATCGCCAGAGAAAACCTCTTCGCACAGATCGGTGGCCCGATTAGAGTCTGTGACGAAGTTGAGCATGGTTCAGCACCAAAGTCTCATTCATTTCGCGGACAGTAAACTAAGGTGGGTGCACGTACTTGCATGGAAATCGAAAGGTCGCGTGTTCGAAACTGGATCGAATTACGGAATTTTTCTGTTTTCGTATTAACCCAGCCTTAACCTCACAACGATGGGATTAATTGCCAGAAATGACACGTGGCTACGTCTCAACGTAAAAAGTTAGGTCCTCAATTGGATATGTGGGTTAAAAAACTGTTCAAATGTTTGTAAAGTCTATGGGACTTAACTACGGGGTCATCAGTCCCTAAACTTACAAACTACTTATGAACTAGCTAATCCTAAGAACGGCACAAATATCCATGCCCGAGGGAGGATTCGAACCCCCGACCGTAGTAGCCGTGCAGACCGTGACTGGAGCGCCTCAGTCCCCTCGGCCACCGCGGCCGGCTATGTGGGTTAAGTAAGGAACACGTAAATCGTGGAAGTGTAGTCCAGTTCAGGGCCTTGCACCAGGCCACTGAGCCACACGAAATTATTGTATATAACCTAAGCGATTTATTTATTTGCTGCCAGTGGTGTAACCTTGACAGCTTATAAGTTCCGCTGCCTGTATGTGACTAGTTACTCACCTATTGATTCTCCTTCCTCAGTAGTTATCTTTCCTTCTCGTCTCAGCGTCATCAGCAGGTGAACGACGTCATCGCGAAGGACATTGTTTTTCTCTCTGTACTGGCAAGTTTCTGTTGCAATTCTGTCGAAAAATTCCGACACGTGGTAGGAAAAGAAACTCATTCCAAATAGCTCTGCGAAGGCTGGTAGTGTCTGCATAACGACTTGACGAAATGCTGGCAGTGTCCTCGTATCAAAAACCTGGAAGACATAACAGCATCTTTGACATAATTATCGCTTTCATGAACAACTGTCAATAATAGCTAATGTTCCGTTGTTAGCCTTGCTTACAATCTAATGACGTTAGTTTGTTGCTCCCATCAGACAAGAAACCACAGATAAATTATGGGGACAATCTGATTTATGGAATAATTACATAAAACAACAGTGAAGATCGCTAATTCCATTTCTTAATTTTATTTATTTATTTTTATTTGTATTACCAATACCGGTAAGTTATACTCGCATCATTGGATCTGTCTTGAAATTATAGCTCTCATGACATTGCAAAATTATTTACTCATATTTACATATTACAGCCCTTCCTCTTGCAGTGTGTTGTCCATAGCATAAGTTAGTTTAAGTAGTAACTTTAAGCAATTTGGTTTCGTAGCTTTATAAAAATTTCAAAATTTTTTCCCTCATTTCGCACATATAAATAACACAAAACTATTGAAAGGAAATATCTGTATCGCTCGTTACCTTTCCACTGTCCATGCAGTAAAAAAATGCATTAGTCATGAAGTTACAATATATGACATCTACACTAGAAATTTTAACCGTGACACATTTTACAGAGAGCATACACATATAGGACTACCTTCGATATTATATTAAAGTACGACACACAGTCCAGGAGATATTACGTCATAACGAATGTGGTTCACGAGAAACGACTCTGTCACACTTGCGGTTCCGATTTATTACGTCTTTATTGCAAAGTATATTCGTGACTTATTTCCAGTCTGCGCAATACAACTCGAATTTGCACCATAGGGCAATGTAGCGTTCTGCACCGTATGATGTGTTAAAACAAGGATATGTCTGAAAAATCACCCTGATATAATAAGGTTGTAATCACAGGGTTCGTATTAATTAAAACTGAATATGAACTCGCAAGCAAATCTCCAATTTCCACTGGATTTCTTATAGATATCCCAGAAAATGGTGACTTATGAAAATTTGTGCCGCGTTGAGACTCGAACCAGGATTTTCTTTTTCTCGGGAGCGGTCGCCTTAGCATTCGGCTTTCCGAACACATTTCCTGGATAGGCTGAAACTCACGTATGCCATACGGAGTACAGTCAAAATGTTCATATGTTTGTCGTTCTGTCGGACTCAACTACTAGGTTATTAGTCCGTTGCTTAGAAACTACGAGAAACTAAGGTAAACTGACATCTACATCTTCATCTACATCTACATGGGATACCCTGCAAATCACATTTAAGTTCCTGGCAGAGGGTTCATCGAACCAACTTTATACTATTTATCTCCCATTCCATTCTCGAATAGCGCGCGGGAAGAAAGAACACCTGAATCTCGCCAACTCTGATTTCTCGTATTCTATTCTGATGTTCATTTCTACCTATGTAAGTGGCAGTCAACAATATATATTCGCATTCGGAGGAGAATGTTGGCGATTGGAGTTTCGTAAGTAGCCCACGCCGCAGCGATAAGCGCCGTTGTTGCAATGATTCCCATCCCAGATCCCGTATCATTTCCGTAACGCTGTCTCGTACGAAACGACCTGCCCTTCTCTGGACTCTTTCGATGTCCTCCGTCAAACCCACCTGATAAACATCCCACATTGGGCACCATACTCCAAAAATGGACAGACTAGCGTAGTGTATGCAGTTTCTTTTGTAGTTCTGTTGCATGTTTTAAGTGCTCTACCAATAAAACGCATTCTCTGGTTCGCCTTTCCCACGACATTATCTATGTGTTCTTTCCAATTTATGTCTGAAGTAAGAGTAATTCGTAGGTATTCCGTGGAGTTTACGGCCTTCACTTTTGATTGATTTATCTTGTAAACAAAGTTTAACGGATTTCTTTTCGTACTCACGCGGACGACTTCACTCTTCCCATTATTTAGAATGAACTGCCAAGATTTATACCATACTGATATCTCATTGATATCTAAGAGACGACACAAATATCCATGCCCGAGGGGGGGGGGATTCGAACACACGATGGCGGACGGCTGTGCGCACCGCAGCAAGGCGCCCCAGCACGCGCGGCTAATACGCCGCGGCCGGACCGCAGTCACTGAAGAGCCAAACACACATATGTGTAAACAGTGAGACAACGGCACTGTTATCGGCAACGCGTATATGACACAACAGGTGTCTGTCGCAGACGTTAGAACGGTTACTGGTGCTACAATTTCAAGTTATCACGGTTTAAGTGAGTTTGAACGAAGTGTTACATTCGGCACACGAAAGATGGGGCATAGCATCTGAGAGGTAGCGGTGAGTAGAAAATTTCCTTGTACGGGCATTTCATGAGTGCACCGCGAATATCTGAAATCGGGTGAAACATCAAATCTCCGACAACATTACAGCCGGATAAAAATGTTGCACGAACGACTTAAAAGACTTATTCAACGAGACATATGACTCTGGTAGGTGTGACGCACTTACGCGGCCTGGCTGGTCACCTACAACTTGGCCAATTCCAGCAGGACAATGCGGTATCGCACACGTCCTGAACTGTTGCAGAGTGGCTTCAGTAATAGTATTCCGAATTTAAACACCTCCACTGGACAACAAACTTACCACACACAAACGTCATTGAACATAAATGGATCCTATGCAATGTGCTGTTCGGAAGCGACATTCTCCCCTTCGACTCTTGTGGCTCTATGGACAGTCCTGCAGGACACATGGTATCAATTCCCTCCGGCATTACTTTTGCCCATGCAATATCGTGATGCAACTCTTTCACATGCTCGAGGGGACGCTTCACAATATTTCGTAAGTGTATCCGTGCCTTTCTCTATTCAGGACACATAAATGTATATACCCGAGCAAAGCCGGATTTTCAACTAGTGAACATATAAAAATGGGTAGGTTATAGTCCACATCCTCGTTTCCTTGTCTCTTACTCGTTACTCCTTTAGTCTCACCTGTGTTTATTACAATGTTTCTATTGTTGTAATGACTTTTTACTGCTATATTATATGACATTGTAGTAAGGAGTATGTGACTGATTAATTATTTATTATATTCCCCATATGTGGTGGTTAAACCACGTCACACAAATTGAATTTTAATTTACAAAACGTAACTAGTTTCAATGAACTCTGTCATCATTATCAAATGTGAGCAAAAATTGCATTAAAGACAAACTGAGAAAATAATTAAAGTATGAAAAGGTGTAGTAAATGTAGCGAGGCCATTCAGGGGTATGACAGTGACTCCAAACTGTCTGCCATGGTATCGCACCATTTCCATGTGTGAGTATGGCAGACAGTTGGGAGTCACTGTCATACCCCTGAATGGCCTCGCTACATTTACTACACCTTTTCATACTTTAATCATTTTCTCAGTTTGTGTTTAATGCAATTTTTGCTTACATTTGATAATGATGACAGAGTTCATTGAAACTGGTTACGTTTTGTAAATTAAAATTCAATTTGTGTGACGTGGCTTAACCACTATATATGTGGAATATGATACATAACTTTTTACTACTTCGTTTATGTGACAAGGATACTGGCATTCAGACATAATATTACTTAGGCTATCGCGCCTGACACGGTCAAAATCCTTCTCGAGGTCCATACACCTTCAGTGCCGGGCTAGCGGGTTTGGGTGATTCCTTGAAGTCGAGAGCTGTGTCGGCGGTAGCGTAGCTGGTGGCAGGGTCACCCAGGCCGGACTGAACTCGACTGAGGAGCCAGACGAAGTGCGACTCACAACATTGGGCAGGGAGGACTCTAGAGGCGCGGCGAAGCCAGCTTCACTAGCGGAGGCAACCCTGACAAAAAATCAGGCAGGCCCCACCACGCGAAGTAACCCGCGCAGAGCTCGTGACGCAGCCAGCGGATTGTAAAATTACTGGAAAAATTCACATACAGCCCCGGATGCAGGACTTGGACAAATGGTGACAACTGGAAAATCTTTAAAAATAGTCAACACTCCACATGAAAGTAACCATCACGTTGTCAACGAATAATTTTGCGCGCTATGGCCTACATCGTAGAGAAGAAGATTCTGTATTTTCGTAGTGCTACTCGTTTAGACTGAACCACTCACCATGTCGCTGATGCGGCGGAACTGCGAGTTGTCGTCGTCGATGGCGCCGCACTCGATGCCGAAGGCGCAGACGCCGATGACGTCGGTGGTGAACGAGGAGAGCAGCCGCTTGAGCTCGAGGTCGCGGCCCGGCCGGCTGCGGACGGCCGCCTCCACGGAGTCCTGCAGGCGCGCGCAGCACTCCTGCACCAGGAAGAAGACGCGGCGCGTGTGGCCCGCGGAGAACGCCTGCGACATGCGCAGCCGCAACTCCCGCCAGAGCGCGCCGCCCATCGTGAACACGTGGTGCGTCATCGGGTCGCGGCTGAAGTGCGGGAAATTCATCCTGGCACACAGACAACCGGCGAGGTACGTGGTTTGCAATACTACATTAAAAAAAAAAATTCATTCGTTAAATAATTTATTGACAATGCTTATCGCTGACCACAGCTTTCTCTGGCAGCTAATTACGTTCGTCTTATATTTTTTACGTTCACCTGTCTTTTACGAACTACCCAGAACGCGGTTGTGAACTTGGTCTTTCATCTTTCTTACCCCATTGAGAACAGTCGCACGTCAAGGACTTCTCCATTATGAATTGTAAGTGTGTGAAAGATCGTTTTTCTTACGAAGTATGATAAAAAATATATTTAGTTACGTATAAATCTTTTACTTATTTCAAATGACTCACCTTTAATAATTCATGATGTGTTTCTATTTTTCCAGCAGTAATCTTGATTATGTAATATGACCCATTGTCGGACTTGTATCTGTAATTTACTAGATGTACTTCGAGATCTCATTACTTGTAATTTTCATGAATGTGACTTTTTAGTATTGCCTGCAAAGAAATATTCGGAATTAAACGAAATCCGATCGATTTAAGGAGCCTTTTGTCACGAAAATTAACTTAACATTTTTTTAAACCGTCATTCATGTGGTGTCGCACAAGTACAAAGTGCACGCCACCTACTTTCGCCGCGCGCCGCTATGCACGCACGGCGCGGCGTTCTTACGACGACAGCCACGAGCGCCCTCTGCTACAACGCCGCTCGTGGCCACCATTGAACGACATCGTTCACTTGGGACTGAGAGAGCAACCAGTTAGGACCTTCGGAATCAGATAGGCACCAGTGAAGACTTGGCTATCGTATAGGCACTAGGCAGGCCTCTAGCTCAACTATGTATCAGCCTTCTGCAGTACTATGTAAAAGTTAAGTATTGTATAAATTCTGTTCAATATATATCTCGTTCTAATTTACTCTAGTGTTTCTAGTTCCTGGCTGCTCCCCTCCGTACCCGCACCAGCGTGCTATCCTTATTCCTGTGTCGGTCGCATTCCACTCGGCCACCGACACCTACGACGGAACCGAGACACAAAAGCGGCGACGAGGCTGGGACACAAAAATTCAGTTAGTACAATCTGCTCCAAGCGAACCAAGCATCATTTTACACAATGCAGCAAGACTTTTTACAGCTTCATCTGCTACATCCAGTCAACATAATCATCATGGTAAGAAAGGTCATCGCGGAATCTGCTAGTTTCTTTGTGTAATATTGTGCTCAGGTGTTGCTTTCATTCGAAATTACTACTGTCGCTAAACTTTAAGTCAGGTTCCGCTTCCTTTTTTGATTCTTCTAATTATAAAGTTACCTAAATGTGTCAGATCCACCAAATTATTTTCTTGTATTATTGTACAGTTAGTGAACTTTAATAGCGGCTACGAACAGTAACTACTACTCCAACACCTTATCGGAAGAAAGAAAACGCAAAATTACAGGTTAAGAGAAGTGTATGTGGTTTCATTCATCAAGAAAAATATTAATAAAAAATCCATGGGTGTACTGCCGGTCTATAGTGTCCAACGGGCACAATATTTCGGCGATCACACATGTCACCATCATCAGGTGGACTGACAGACTGAGCTCCTGGAAACGCGCCGGCACGGAGATCCGCACGCTACGGCTGCTCGAAGGGAACTGGGTTCTAGCCCGGAAGCGGGCCATTTAAACACCCTCGGCCCGCGGAGCGACACCTCCGCGGTCCGCACCCCGCGCCGCGGCCGCGCAGTGGATCCGATTGCGCCGGCGTCTGAGATGACGTCGATGTGAGGGCTCTGCCCGCCGTGGTCGTCACTTCGTTATGTTTGCTACATTTACTCTTAATTAACCCAATCGCTGGTTCCCAAGCTTTGCTAAGATTGTAGCCTCAGTCACGGTTTATGAGGTCATATAAGTCAGCTGGGGTGAAATACAGGGGAAGAAGAGTTATTTACAGCTTGTACAAAAGCCAGAACGCAGTTATTAGACTCTAAGGGTATGAAAGGGAAGCATCAGTTGGGAAGGGAGTAAGACAGGGTTGTAGCCTTTCACCGATGTTATTCAGTTTGTACATCGAGCAGGCGGTGAAGGAAAGCAAGGAAAAATTTGGAATAGGGATTAAAGTTCAGAGACAGCAAAGGACCTGGAAGAGCAGTTGAGTGGAATGGACAGCGTGTTGAAGAGAACGTATGAAATGAACATTAACAAGAACAAAACAAAAATAATGGAATGCGGTCTTAGAAAATCAGGCGATGCTGAAGGAATTAGATTAGGTAACGAAACAATGAAGGTGGTAGATGAGTTTTGTTACTTGGGTAGTAAAATAACATGCGATGGTCCCGGTACAGAGGATATAAAATGCAGAATGGCAATGGGAAGAAAAGCATTTTTGAAAAAGAGAAATTTGCTAACATCGAATATTAATTTAAGTGTAGGGAAGTCTTTTCTGAAGGCATTTGTGTGGAGTGTTGTCTTGTACGGAAGTGAAACATGGACGATAAGCAGTGCGGACAGGAAGAGAATAGAGGCTTTTTAAATGTGGCGCTACAGAAGAATGCTGAAGATTAGGTGGGTAGATCGCATAACTAATGAAGAGGTACTGAACAGAATTGGTGAGAAAAAGAATTTTTGGCATACCCTGACCAAAAGAAGGGATCGCTTGGTAGTACACATTCTTAGACATCAAGGAATCGTAAATTTAGCAATGGAGGGAAGTGTGTGGGGTAAAAATCGCAGAGGGAGACCAAGAGACGCGTATAGTAAGAAGATACACGTGGATGTGGGTTGCCGTTCTTATGAGGAGATGAAAAGACTTGCTCAGGATAGAGTAGGGTGGAGAGCTGCATCAAAACAGTCTCCGGACTAAAGACCGTAATAATAATAATAACTAACGACGCAGTCCCAGTATCTCGACATCTGTACCAGAATCCTAGTGCGTTCATACTCCATCGCATGATTCTCCGACAAACAATGTTCAGCGACCGATGACATGCTCGGATACCTCAATCGTGTGTGCCTCTGGTGTTCAACGCGTCGATCCTCGACGGTACGCATCGTCTGTCAAATATATGACTTTCCACACTGACACGGAATCTGGTACACGCCGGCCTTTATCCAACCGAGATTATCTTTGGCGCTCCCCACCAGTGCACGAATTTTATTCGGCGGACAAAAGACAGTTCCAACCTGCTGTTTCTTCAAAATTCGGGCGACCTTCCCCGAGAGTGCGCCAGTATATGGAATCAACGCAGTGCACACATCCTCCCTTGTGTTTTCATCCGTTTCCAAAGGTTGTACAGTAGTGCTTGGGCGGAGAGCCCGCTGAATCTGCCACTCTGAGTACCCATTTTTTCGGAATACATTTCTCAGGTGTTACAATTCCTGGGGTAGACTCTTTGCGTCGGGGATAGTGCGCGCCCTATGTAAGAGAGTTTTAAGTAGCCCATTCCTCTGTGGTGCGTGGTCACAGATGTCTGGGTGTAGACACAGTTCAGTGTGCGTTGTCTTCCGATACACACCATGACCCAGGGTGCCATCAGCTCTTCTCTTGACCAAGACGTCATGGAACGGCAATTTACCCTTATTCTGCAAACGTTAAGATTCGAATATGATTAATTATTTACTGACGATCGGTTTCAGTGGTCTAAGCCATCATCGTCTGTTCGTATAAATCCTACAATGCTGTCGTGTATTTTTTAAAACAGGACGTTAAATAGAAAGTCTCTTACCGGCAGTTGGTAATAAAACTTGTTTACTTCGTATTTTGACTAAGTACGTTGTTGCACTCTTCTTGAAATAACTTTAACTGTCTTGACCGCAATTGCACTTTATTGAGGCGTTACGCGTATCGTACGCGTCATTATCAAAGGCAAAACTATTGCTGCGGTGCGCGCGGCCCTTCGCCGTGGAGGTTCTGTTCCTTTCTAGGCCATGGCTGTGTGTGTTGTCCTTGGGTTAGTTTAAGTTGTTTTTAAGCCTATGGACTAATAACCAAGCACTTAAGTGCCGTAGATTTACAAACATTTGAACAATACGGCCCAGAACATCTCTGTAGGATGATCAACTGCATGATCAAGTGCAAGTGTATGCACTTGATCAGCCTACACAGATGTTCTGGGGCGAGTTGTTCAAATTTTTGTAAATCAATGGGACTTACCTGCTTGGTTATTAGTCTCTAGGCTTACAAACAACTTGAACTAATGAAATAAATCGCAATTTACGATCGATTATGGCTTCACTGTACTAAGTTTAGATGGAATACCAACCCAAGGACATCACAAACAGACATGCCCGAGGGAGGACTCGAACCTCAGACGGCGAACGGCCGCGCGCACTGCAGCACGGCGCCTCAGTGCGCACTGCTATTCCGCGGCGGCATGTGGGTGTCTGTAAACATCTTTTGTGTGTGACAAATGTCTATGACACGAACAGTTGTAATGGGAATTTTTTTATATTTTTATAATAGTTTTGCCTTTGACAATGACGTATGTTGAAACGCGTAAGGCATTAATAAATTGCAATTCTGTTCAAGACAATTAAAGTTATTTGAAGTGCATCAAAATTTCCACCTGTCTTATAAATGTATAATGCAGACACCAAGGTTGCACATTCCTTTTAACCTACTTTTTTAAACAACATGACCGCATTGCAGGAATTATACGACCAGATGATGATGGCATAGCCCACTGAAAGCGGTCGTCGGTAAATAATTAATCATATTCCGATCTTGGAGTTTTCTTCTATGAAGATTTTTAATCTATGCAGGTCGCCTCCATGTGGCGATGGCAGGTAATGCCAGTATCAAGAAAAATTGTTTCTTATAACTTAATGAAACGGTATGATTTATGTGAATATTTTTCGGTATAGGTAACATTTAAACAGTGTCACGTAACATCTGATCTGAAGAAACATAAGTGTGACCGTGTAGTAATTACTTCGAGTGATTACTTCTTTCGATCCTTTCGTCGTTATACTCACACGGAGGTCGTAAACCCTGTTGTGAACGGAATTTGATGAGTGTTAACTATGTTGTAGAAATATCCGTGTTGAGTATGTACTTCGCGGATTATTTTCTGAAAATATCAACGATTTATGCATACCTGCTGTAACCGAAAAAGTACACATTATATCGACCGTAGTGCAGCACCTAGGTTTCACGACTACCGTCCTGGTGAGAGATGGGGTCCAATGGTCAAGGGGGCGCCGGCTACACCATCCCTCGAAATGTTTGTACTTACACTAGATACAGTTACAGTTTTCTTGCACTAATACGGTTTTCTAATGCTATACATTCTGAATGTCTAGTGTAAGGTATAATGAAAATGAAAATCAGGCAGGACGATTCAAGTAATTGTACTGAAGAGCCAGAGAAACTGGAACAGGTGAGCGAATGGAAACGCAGAGATATGTAGACACTCGGAGGATAGCGTTGAGGGCGGCAATATGTACGTGACTGTATACAATGTACACAAGGAGCAAAATTATGTCAACAGAGAACATCTTCACAAAGATTAAGAATTCAAATATTACCTAATCTAATTCCTTCAGCATTGCCCGATTTTCTAAGACCGCATTCCATTACTTTTGTTTTGCTCTTGTTAATGTTCATTTTATACGCTCTCTTCAACACACTGTCCATTCCATTCAACAGCTCTTCCAGATCCTTTGCTGTCTCTGACAGAATTACAATGTCATCAGCAAAACTTAATGTTTTTATTTCTTCCCCCTGAACTTTAATCCCTGTTCCAAATTTTTCCTTGCTTTCCTTCACCGCCTGCTCAATGTACAAATTGAATAACATCGGAGAAAGGCTACAACCCTGTCTTACACCCTTCCCAACTGATGGTCCCTTTTATGCCCTTCGAGTCTAATAACTGCGGTCTGGCTTTTATACAAGTTGTAAATAACTCTCCTTTCCCTATATTTTACCCCTGCTGACTTCAGAATTTGAAAGAGTGTATTCCAGTCAACATTGTCAAACGCTTTCTCCAAATCTACAAAAGCTAAAAATGTAGGTATGCCTTTCCTTAATCTATCTTCTAAGATAAGACGTAAAGTGAGTATTGCCTCACGGGTTCCTACATTCCTCCTGAATCCAAACTGATCTTACCCGAGGTCAGCTTCTACCAGCTTTTCCATTCTCTTGTAAATAATTCGTGTTAAAATTTTGCAACCATGACTTATCAAACTGATGGTTCTGTAATTTTCACACCTGTCTGCACCTGATTTCTTTGGAATGGGGATTATTACATTTTTCTGAAAGTCTGAGGGCATTTCGCCTGTCTCATACATCCTACACACCAGTTCAAATAGTCTTGTCATGGCTGGCTCTCCCAGAGACTTTAGTAGCTCTGAGGGTATGTCATCTACTTCTGGGGCCTTGTTCCGACCTAGGTCGTTCAAGGCTCTGTCAAATTCATCTCTTAGTGTAGTATCTTCTATTTTATCTTGATCTACATCCTCTTCCCTTCCTACAACTTCGTCTCTAAGTTCAAATCATTCGTAGAGCTGCTCTATGTACTCTTTCCACCTTTCAGCTTTCCCTTCTTTGCTGAGAACTGGTTTCCCATCTGAGTTCTTGATATTCGTAGAGTTGCTTTTCTTGTCCCCAAATGTCTCTCATATTTTCCTGTAGGCGGTATCTACTTTTCCCCTTCTTATACATTCTTCTACAGATTTGCATTTGGCTTCTAGCCACTCCTGCTTAGCCATTTTGCACTTCCTGTCAATCTCATTTCTTAGTCTTCTGTATTCCATTTTCCCTGTTTCATTTACTGCATTTTTATATTTTCTCCTTTCATCAATTAAATTTAGTATTTCCTGTGATATCCAAGGATTTTTTGTAGGTCTTGCCTTCCTACCTATTTTGTCCTCTGCTGCCTTCACTATTTCATCTCTCAGTGCTACCCATTCATCTTCTACTGTTTTATTTCCCCCTGTTTCTGTCAATTGATGCCTAAATCTCCCTCTGAAATTCTCCAGAACTTCACTTCCCTTCAATTTATCTAAGTTCCATCTCCATATTTTCCTACCTTTCTGCAGTTTTTTCAGTTTCAGCCTACAGTTCATAACCAATAAGTTATGGTCAGAGTCTGTATCTGCCCCTGGGTATGTCTTACAGTTTATAACCTGGTTCCGGAATTTAGGTCTTACCATTATAAAATCTATCTGATACCTTCCGGTGTCTCCTGGTCTTTTCCACGTATACAACCTTCATTTGTGATTCTTAAACCACGTGTTTGTTACGATTAAATCGTGTTCCGTGCAAAATTCTACCAGGCGACTTCCTCTTCCATTCCTCCTGCCCAGTCCATATTCACCTACTATTTTTCCTTCTCTTTCTTTTCCTACTACCGAATTACAGTCTCCCATCACAATTAAGTTTTCCTCTCCATTAACTGTCTGAATAATTTCCTTTAGCTCCTCATATATTTCTTCGATCTCCTCATCATCGGCAGAGCTAGTTGGCATATATACATGTACTACTGTTGTTGGTGCTGGCTTCGTATCTATCTTGACAATGATAATGCGATCACTGTGCTGCTCATATTTTCTTATTCATTATCAGTCCTACTCCTGTGATACCCCCAACTGGTTTTGTATTTATAATCCTGTACTCACCTGACCAGAAATCCTGTTCATCCTGCCACCAAACTTCACTAATCCCCACTATATCTAACTTCAACCTATCCATTTCCCTTTTTAAATTTTCTAATTTTCCTACTCGATTAAGGTATCTAACATTCCACGCTCCGATCCGTAGAATGCCAGTGTTGTCTTTATTGATGATCACATCCTCCTGAGTAGTCCCCGCCTGGAGATCCGAATGGGGGACTATTTTACCTCCGGAATATTTTACCCGAGAGGATGCCATCATCATATCTCCATACAGTAGAGCTGCATGTCCTCGGGAAATGTAACGGCTGTAGTTTCCCCTTGCTTTCAGCCGTTCGCAGTAACTATATGGCAAAGCCACATAGCTGATGTTACAAGGCCAGCTCAGTCAATCATCCAGACTGTTGCCCTTGTAACTACTGAAAAGGCCGCTGCCCCTCTTCAGGAACCACACGTTTGTCTGGCCTCTCCACAGATACCCCTCCGCTGTGGTTGAACCTACGGTACGGCTATCTGCATCGTAGAGGCACGCAAGCCACCCCACCTCGGCAATGTCTGTGGTTCATTGGGGAGGAATAAAATATATATATATATATATATATATATATATATATATATATATAAATAAATAAATAATGCGCTTTGTTGGTTTCATGTTTTGTGTTTCTGTGGTGGAATGTATGTTATGACACAAGAATATTACTACCTCAACGAAAAGATGAAGAGAGTAAAACAAAGTTTACTGAAAGAATACGGAAATAACATGGTACGTCTTTTAAGGTATGTAGCGTGGTCCAAAGCTGCCCATTTGTTTCTTAAATTGTTACTGACAAACACTACGTATCGATAATTGTAAATATAACTCTTATAAAATTATTATTATAGTATTGAAATTTTATCGGCTTTTTATCTGTAAGGGATATTGTAATTACCGCTTTTGATTGTCCCAAGTCTCTTGAATCCATTCATATAATTGTATTTGCCGTGTGATCATTCCCTGATTTTATATGGATTTTTAGGATAATGTTTGTGGCTATATTGTATTTCAGTTGCAATCTGGAATAGCCGCCCTCGCTCAGCCAAGAGCGTTTCCGGTTTCCGAATACATTAGGGAAACCAACTACCTTTCCATTCACTAGGTTTATACTGGTAGCCGACCGGCTGGGGAACCCAACACCGTGGCAAAACTCGCCTTTCACATGAAAACAATCAGCTTGCCTCTATCTGTAATATCACATGTTGTGGGTAACTGGCAGTCTGATACCAAGTTGTTAAGCAATGTTACTTATTTGCGCTTGCATACTGCCTCGCACTAGTGGTCATTTGACACAGACTGAATCCGTGTCGCAGACTCTTCTTGATGTCAAGAGACGGTGAAAGTTGAACAACTTGCGCAGTTACATAGTGCAGTTATAAGAGTCGAAATCCATCGTATTGCAGTTCTTCGCTGTGTAGTCAAACAAGAGAAGTTTAGAAGAATCTTGTAAATGAAATTCAATATTTATCAAAAGGAAATACAGATTATATTAGCTTCCGATGTCAACTAATATAATCTGTATTTAAGCCGATGTCAATTTTTTAAAATTTAGAATGGATATTAGAGAGACGTAGAAATATTGTTTTGAACACAAGAAAGGAAACTAAATGGTATAAAATTTTATCTTGTAAAGTTGTTGATGCTAGCGGAAGAGGATTGGAAAGGAATTGCTAGACGTAACAGACTACATTTACTATAAGGGCGGATAAGTTGATAACGAAAGAGGTGAAAAGTACGAGAAAACAAAAGTAATCAACAGATGACAGAGCAACGAGGATGATAAGGTGTATACACACGTGGAGAACAGAATCGTTTGAAGTATGACACTGTTGAAGTACATATCTTTAGATCAGATAAGTTGTAAAAGTTCCCACGATATCGTGATAAATCTACCGGATAATTATAATTAAACATTCCCTATTTAACACATTTATATCATTGAAACTACTTATCGTACAAGTACAAAATTTGGTAGCACTAACATAAAGGACATGGGAAAATCAAGTAATGCAGAATCAATTCACTTGAAACACCTCTAATGTGCTGCAACGCTACATCACAACACGGCATTACTGCTAGAAAATGAGCTCGATATGATCAGCTGACAATTCGATAGTTACCAAATGCGGTTCGGAGAAGCAGTTGAATTTCTCAAGCGATGATCGGTGAGGCCCCATCATGCATGAACATTATTGAGTTCAGTGCGACTCTCTCCTGAAGGGCAGGTAGGAAGTGTTCTGGTCCTTGAGCGCCAATCTGTTATAAAAATAATGGGCTAATGATGAACGTAGCCCTGAAGCCACACCACGCGCTGACACGTTCACCAAACAGAGAAATTTCATGCAAAGTGACTGGAGTAAAAGATCGCCGCACTTCACATTTCTGTTTGCTCATATAAAATCGAGCTTCGTCTGTATAGATACTTATCGGAGATAAGTGGAGAGAAAAGTCAACACGTTGTTGTCCGTCCTGTTTTTTTTTTTTTTTTTTTTTTTTTTTTTTTTTTTTTTTTTTTTTTTTTTGGTAGGGACTTAACTACGGGGTCATCAGTCCCTAAACTTACAAACTACTTATGAACTACCTACAACTAAGGACGGCACAAATATCCATGCCCGAGCGGGGATTCGAACCCCCGACCGTAGTGGCCGTGCAGACCGTGATTGAAGCGCCTCAGTCTCCTCGGCCACCTCATTCCACTAACGGTGCAAAGATTTCGTTTTTACGAATACGAAAATAAAATACATGATACAACAATATTTTATCAGACTTTCTTGTCAAGCACACAGAGATGTACCATCTGTATAATTTTGGCGGTTTATACCGTTGACACCGTGTGTGTTTAAAAGCAGCCAGAAGGACCGTTTCAAGTATGAAACAGCCCAACAGACCACTGACCACAGATAATTGTTACACAAGCTGCCAATTAGTGGGAGACATGTTAAGGAAAAAAATTTACCATTGTAGGCACTCTTTCAAATAACAAACGGGAGAACTCACCAGAATTTCTGCCTAACAAACCGACATGTCGCAGTTTCGAAATTTGACAGTCAAAGTAATAACTCTTTTGTTTCATTGTCAATAAAAATGTTCAAATGTTTGTATACCTTATGGGACTTAACTACGGGGTCATCAGTCCCTAAACTTACAAACTACTTATGAACTACCTACAACTAAGGACGGCACAAATATCCATGCCCGAGCGGGGATTCGAACCCCCGACCGTAGTGGCCGTGCAGACCGTGATTGAAGCGCCTCAGTCTCCTCGGCCACCGCGGCCGGCTGTTCGTCCTGTGCTGTTAGCTACTGTATGATGTGGATCTTGAGTGGATACTACTCAAAATTGGTCCAAACCACCTTCTGTACAGTGGACCACTGGATATCCCACTGTATTGACACAGCAAGCGCAGCTATGTCTGCAACAGCAACAGCGACTTCATCAACCACCTGCGGTGCGGCCCGGAGCGACGCCCGCTTCTCCACTTGATTTTAACGTGTTGTCAATGTTCCTAACAGGAGGTGGAGACAGGTGACCCTTCCATATTCCTTTCAGCCGGCGATAACATCGAAGCGCAGCTGCAGCATTGGTGCCGTTTGATAATAGAGCTCCACTCTGCTCGTTTTGTCCTAGATCATGTTGACATGTTAACAAATTCATTGCGAATGGTGAGGCGTAAGAGACTATTAATCGTGAATACTGATAATGCCACCTGGTGGCCATAGTTGAAACGGGACGGTGACGCATGGAAAACAAGCACCTGATACACTTTACATGAATGCTACTAACTTTGGTACTGGCACAGTAATTATATTTCGTGTCATGGCGTGGTAGATAAGACAATTTAATTAAAACTACCCCATAGTTTCGAGGTTATGTGCAAGGAAACCTCAATTTCTCTGAATGCACTTGCAACAAAAATCATTACGGTGACAATGTGACAAAAGAAAAGCCATTGCCTTCAGAAATGAGTATAGTAGACATAAAAAACGAAAAGACAAGTAGGTGAAAAAGATTCGCAGAAAAGTCAGTTGTAAAATATAATTGAAAGAATCATCTTGATGCTGAAACCTCCCCCCCCCCTTTTTTTCTTGGTCCGTTTGTGCAGTAAATGTTTAAGTTCGTTGCTTTTGGATAAGGATCTGCCTTGAGCAATACACTGCTTTTTGTTTGCCTTTGTATTCTCATACATGTTTCGCTACAGTTGTAGCATCTTCACTGGGTCATTCGTATTGCTTTGCAAGTGAACAACAGAAAATATTATTACTTATTTCAGTTATTTTAAGTTCATCCTGTTAATTAGAATTATATGTAAGAATTTCATATACGCATATATACCTTGATTCAGTAACGAAGTAAAACACACACACATAGAGATGACGGCCGAAGTGGCCGAGCGGTCTGCGGCGCGCCAGTCACAGTCTGCACGGCCGTTCAGGCGTTCGAATGCCTCCTCGGGCATGGATGTTTGTGTCGTCTTTAGTATAAGGTAGTTCATAAGTAGTTTGTAAGTTCAGCGACTTAAGTCCCTTAAGCTTAACAGACATTTGAACATTTTGAACAGATAGTGATGCCCTTCTCATAAAGTAGTAGACCTAAGCATAGCCGCGGTTGAGTGGCCGAGCGTTCCGACGCGTCCTGCCGCGGAGGCGCGCTGCTCGCCGTCGGAGGTTCGATCCTCCCTCGGGCATGGGTGTATTTGTTGTCTGTCGCATAGGTTAGTTTAAGTAGTTTGTAAGCCTAGGGACAGAGTAGTTAAGTCCCATAGACTTACAAAGATTGGAACATTTGGAACCTCACCAGAAAATAACAGAAGGAAGCAGATCAAATATTTCAGCAACAAACAGTTATGTACATTAGTGCTATATGGCTGCAGATGACAAACTGTGAACAAAGACCTACAGGAATGCTGTAGGAAAACCAACCAATCCAACATTAAAACATACTTATATGAAATTCTTATATATAATTCTATTTAACGGTATAAACCTGTAATAGCGGAAGAAACTAAAATTGTTTTTGTTCACTTTTAAAGCAATAAGAAGGACCCATTGAAGATGATACAACTGTAGCGAAACATGTATGGGCATACAATAAATAAATAAATAAAAATAAAGATATAATAAATAAGTAATAAATTTATATAAATAAAAATGAATTTCTGTTCGTTAGTCTCGCTGAAACTTGAGAATGGCTGAACCGATTTGGCTAATTTTAGTCTTGAAATATTCGTGTAAGCCCAGGGAAGGTTTAAACGGTTATAATATATGGAATATTTGTCCGGAAAAGCCGGCCGCGGTGGCCAAGGGGACTGAGGCGCTTCAGTCACGGTCTGCACGGTCACTATGGTCGGGGGTTTGAATCCCCCCTCGGGCATGGATGTTTGTGCCGTCCTTAGTCTTAGTTACTTCATAAGTAGTTTGTAAGTTTAGGGACTGATGACCCCGTATTAAGTCCCATAGACTATACAAACATTTGAACATTTTTTGTCCGGAAAAGAGGAAAATAGGGAAAAACTGAAACAGCTTTTTCGAGTGAGCTATCCATACCGTTCGTCCAATTGCGATAAAAGTTTGTACATTTGATGTTAAAAGCAAGAGGAAGGTTCGCATAAAATAAAAATTTGGAAAAATTCGCCCGGAAAATTAAGGAAAAACCGAAACTGATTTTTTTTTCTGTGAATAAAAATCAATTGCCACATGGTTGTAAGAGCATCACTTGAGCACATTTTGACAGGACAAAGTTTGTATGAAATAAACTTTTTGGAAAATCTACCAGAAAATTTGGAAATTTGATAAAAACTGAAAGTGCGTTTTTCAATGTGTTTTTGATTGAATTCTTCACTATACTGACTATTCGCACGATGGAGAGAGGTAATTTAATTTTGTTTGTTCATTATGGTCTTGGAAAAGATTCCAGTAAAAAAAATAGGGAGAGTTCAAAAGGATAGTCGCAAAATTCGAACCAAGTTCCGTTATCAATGCGTTTCTAAATGTACTCAACTCTCTAAGTTGAGAACCGTTCATCCGATTGCGATAAAATTTTGATCATTTCACGTTCAACGAAAGATGAACTTTCTTATGAACTAAAAATTTGGGGTAGTTACCGGGAAAATTTGAAAATTCAAGAGCTATTTTCAATGGGATATCAATATCATTAGTCTGATTGTGACAAAGTTTGCATATTTGTCGTTCCAAATAAGAGTAACGTTCTTATGGTAAAAAATTGAAAACGTTTCTCGGAAAATTGGAGAATTCAGTAGAAATAGAAGGAAGGGCTTTTTTTTTTTTTTTTTTTTTTTTTTTTTTTTTTTTTTTTTTTTTTTTTAAATAATACCATTCATTCATATGATTGCGATAAAATTTTGCACATTCGACGTTCAAAGCGAGAGGAAGGTTTGAGTGAAGTAAAAGTTTGGATTAGTTGGCCCGAAAATAGAAAAATTTGCGGAAAACTGAAAGACCTCTTTTCTTTGGGATATCAATACCATTCGTACGATTGCGATACAATTTTACACATACAAGCAATAGAACATACATATTAGCAATTGCGAAGCATTGCCGGGTCGACTAATAAATAAATAAAAACTGTTTTGCTCAAGGCTGATCCAGAAGTAACAGAAGCAACTAACTTAAAGAGAAGTGCAAGGTGTTATTACTTTCAACGTAGATAAACTGGTAGTTATTCGTAGAGAAAAAGAGACTCATATGAAAAGCTAACTTCGAGACGGGTTTCAGACCAGTTGCACGTCTTAACAGTAGAATGACAACTCTTTTTCGATACATAAAGATGTTTCGAAGAGGTTTTCAGCTGCTCTGCCATAAGAAATAACGGAAAAACGTCTGCCTCTCCAGTGCTTACCTGTCGTGAAAATGCCCAAAGTCCGCGACAAGTATCCTGCTGATGAGGTCGACGTCCCTCAGCAGCAGACACGGCGTCGTCATGAGGTAGAACCCTCCGAAGGGCTGCCCATCGAGCTGGTGGTAGACCCTGTCCAGTGTCTCCGGGAAGCACTCCCTCAGCAGGAAGTAGCGGCGGACGTTCCCGAAGAAGAGCTCCGGTTTGGGGTGCGGGATCCCTAGCTTCTTCCAGTACTGGTTGACGGAGTGCAGGTAGAAGAGTAGCAAGGAGACCGCCACTGCGACCAACGCCAGACTGGACAATAGCCACATGGTGGAATGGCGTCAGCGTCTATAAACTCACTGGATGAACACAGTAGCGTGCAGAAGAATTACTTCTGCAAGGTGCCCGCAGTACGGAAAAAGGAAGAGTCAAGCTTCAAAGGGACATTACAGACGTTGTTTTCGTCCATGTTTTTGTAAACCACTTTAAGCCACTCACAGTTGCGCAAATTACAACGGAAACGCGTTTTCTGTTCCTAACGTACAACGGATCACATTAGTCGTCAGTCGCGAATGCGCTGTTGCTTAACGCCGCTCGGGTCGAGTGCTTGGACTCGTCGCCTGGAATTGAAAGTGCGTGACCGCACTCCCTCTATGCCAACACGCGGCCAGAGTTGAACCGCCTCGCCGCGGTCACAGGCGGCTACTGCAGCATCCACGGCAGCCTACGGTATTCGGCGACGTCGAAGGACAGATAAGGAAACGCACAAATCACGACGAGTAGTCAGAACTTGGCCGAAGAGGTGTCGCAACGCAATTATCAGCCCTTAAACACTCCCGCAGCAGATAACAAGGCCACGGTGAGCTACCGTATCGTAACAAGTATTGCCGTCGGCAGAATTTTGCCCTGTCATTGTAAATAATAGATCAGCTTTTGCTTATGGAACATCGCGTTTTTCCGACATGACGGCGGTACAGACAAAGTATGTAAATCTTGATCTACAAAGAAAATTTCGTGCAGATCGTTATAGCTGTTTGTAATCTCTATACATATTATAAAACGAAGCCATCTCACAGTTTCTGTCTGTCTGTTCGCGATAAACTCAGAAACAACTGAACGCACGTTCATTCAGTTCTCACCAGCGGATGGTGTAGTTCATGAGGAAGGTTTCGGTGTATAACTCGTTAAGGTACAAGGCTGTAGATGAGTGTGGCGAGCAAATATTCGTAAAATATGTGAAACGCCCCTAGTGTTTTTGTTTCAAGATTATTTTATTATTTTAAATTTCTTACTTAACGCATATTCTACGGTGAAATTTATAGTTGCTAGTCGTTACTACATTAGCCCAGATTAATTGATTAATCAGGGCTATGTGACATGTTACAATTTTGAAAAACTTTAAAATAAATATTTGGCATCATGCTTCACTTGCTACATATGTTTTTCCAGTGACTGATGTAGCCTGATTGATGGAGTCAAGTGTAGAGTATGCCGCGAACTCCAAGTGCTCTGTTACAAGAGAATTACTGATTTATCGATCGGACAAGGGTAATCAAGAACCTGTCAACCATAGAGAGGAACAGCATTACATAATTAGTTTCCCAAAATATGTCGCTAATTCCGAGTGCACTGCTACACGAGGATAACAGTTTAATTGACCGCACAAGGATACATCGAGACACTATCAACCATAGAGTAGGAACAGCAGTAATAATTAGTTCACAGTCAGCACAAAATAGGAAGTCCGTCACTTAACATGATTCGATTTTCAAACAGTAATGCTATGTTCACAACGAATATCTAGCGCTTTGTTCATCATAACGTTGGCTGTAGCAAATGTTTTGGCGTTTTCTTGTCAGCATCTTCTCATTTACAAGTACTAACTAGTATATCGACCTGACGTAAATAAATAACACTAGACAACGTAAAAAAGTCTTTCGTTCGTGGAAATAATTAATTTTCCTTGTGGTGACATTTTCTAACACTATTTCCAAAACGACTCTTCATTACACTGATATACATTGAAATCATCATATTTCACATCAATTTTAATGTGTCTGAAACTACGTTTTCAAATTAATATTGTTTACTATGAACAGAAAACAACTATGCCGTCAAAAATATCATTGATTACTTCAAACTTTGCCACAATTGGTCGGCTTCATTCCCCCGTGCTGACAACTGTTCTGATGCCAATATTACCCGCTAAGCATGTGTCAGCGATTGTAAAATTTTACCAAAGTACCTACACTTTGGGGACTTTTGCATGAAAATTCCCTACATGATTTTAACGCTTAAAGTACCTACGTGTAGGGAAAATTCTCTACGTCTGGCAACACTGGCCCTGAATTCAAGGATGAGCTTGTGCTATTATTTACCACTTCGTTCTGTTGTCAAGTTTCCTTTTTCCTATGAATTCCCTACTTCTTGAGTGAATATTTCATCATGGGTTTACCAGACGAGATGTGTAGCAAAGAACGATAGTACAGTCTGGAGAGTTGTGCCACTTTGAGTCAGGTGTTTGTGTTAGGGTGTAGGCCGATACGAGCTTGCCATTGCGGGATAGGATGTTGCGCGTAGCGTCGATAGACAATGATAGCGTTTGGCGCGAGCATTTGGCCGGATTCGGCAAGCGGTCGGTGCGTTTCAGAGTCGTCGCTCTGAAGAGGTCAGCTGAGAGGTGGACGCGTCGCAGAAATGCTGATGGCGAAGCAGAAACTTTAACGGGAATGTTCATTTTGGTCACAATTATAAAGCCACCCAACGCGGAATTTTGAATAACGATTCATCTCGTTTTCGCGAGAATATGGTTCTAATAATATAAACCCGCGGCTCCGCTCGCGTGTTGGTAGATCAAATCACACGTAAAAATGCACTTGTTTCGAAAAATCCAATCACGAAATTCTACAATAATGACTGTAATAAAATCACAGATCGATCACTTGATGTAATGCGCGAAAAGTCAAAACGATTTGTTTAAGGAGATGTATTAAAAGAAATTTCATTTTACTGCTTTATTTATTTATTCTTATATTTCCTTATTCGTATGGTTGTCCTTACAAAGGAAGAGCTGAAGACATTGTAGCAAGCATAGACCAAAGATGATCTATGGCATCACTGTTTCGCTGTATGTAACCTACTTGCTATAGAGTCGCAAACATCATCGCTGGCCTTCACTCCGAATTATTTTGTAATTTGATGACTTTCAACCACCATATCTTCCACTCCTTATAGCTATCGGCATGGAACTGCTATGGTGTACAACGGGAGACTTCGGACAACAATTACACACACACCATTCGTTTGTGATCTGTTGTTTTCGCTGCAGAGCGAAATATTAAGACACACAAACGTAAAATTTTATATAGAGTAATTATTGTTCCGCATTTCGCGTTATTTTCTTCAAATTACTAAATATCTATCAGATCGCTATAAAACCGTGCCTAAAACCTTCCTCAGGTATAAATTAGTAACTGTATAAATATTTAAGTCTCTGCGTCTTGTCATTCGGACGTGACAAGTGTACACCGAACAGATATGCACAATAATACATGTAGATAAATAGCTATCCGATCGCCATAAAACTGTACCTAAAGCCTTCCCCCGGTAGACATTAGTAACTGTACAAATTTTTAGCTCTGTATGTCATATGGTTCAGGCGTGGTAAATATACACCGAACAACCATTTTTTAATCAAAGCTGACGGGACTTAACTGCGGGCTCATCAGTTCCGACACTTACAAACTAGCTTATACTAAAGGCAGCACAAACATCCATGCCCGTGGGGGGGGGGGGGGGGGGGGGGGGATTCGAACCCCCGTCGTGGAACGGCCTCGCGCATCGGAACGTAGCACCGCGGCTAACAACAGTGAATCGGTACTAAATTATCTGAGGCACTGGTGAGCGCCACGTCTGACGGTTTTCGTTACAAATTAAACTGTACGGAAACTATCTTGTGGTTTCCTAACTTATTTATAGTAATTTCAGTCATCTTGGGGTCCTCATACTAGCACTCGCGATGAATCTGAAATTTTGTTGGCTTCCCTGAACTTGTTCTTAGTGCTATGAAACTTGCTAGTTCACGTGGGGTCTACGTTTATGCAGTATCCAGTTTTATTTTAATAGTAATTTTTTCAGAACAATATTACGTATGATTCGTGTTAAAATTCCGGTAAATTTCGGTAAATTAGTGGTCATTATTTTGTACTCTGAATCTGTAACGTTACATTGATTTCAAACCAGCATGGTCATGGTTGAGTTCTTTCCAACCGGAATAAAAAGCCTTTGTCGAAATAACATTTTTCCATAACATCATTCAGAACATCTCAGGTCAAAACTCTGCAATTTGATTTTCAATTTTATGGGGTTTTCTTTGTACTTAGTTAACGTTTCACATCATTTATAAATGATTTAGAAGACAATCTGAATAGCTCCCTTAGATTTTGCGGATGATGCTGTCGTTTATCGGTTAGTGAAATCAACAGGATCAAAAACAACTACAAAGCGATTTAGACAAAATTTCTACATGCTGCGAAAATTGGCAGTTGACACTAAATAAAGAAAAATATGAAGTAATACACATGACCATTAAACGAAATCCGCTGAACTTCAATTACGCGATAAATCAGTCAAACCTTAAGGACGTAAATTCTACCAAATACCCAGGAGTTATAATTACGAATAACTTAGACTGGAGAGAACACATAGAAAATATTGTGGAGAAGGCGAACCAAAGGTTACGTTTCATTGGCAGATCGCTTAGACGATGCACCAGCTCCACCAAAGAGACTGCCTACATCACACTTGTGCGTCCTCTCTTGGAGTACTGTTGCCCCTTGTGGGACCCTCACCAGGTGGGACTGACGGAAGATATTGAGAAGGTTCAGAGAAGGGCAGCTCGTTTTGTTTTATCACGTTACGGGGGGAAAGCGTAACGGAAATGTTGCACGAATTGGGGTGGAAATCATTAAAAGAAAGACGTTATTCATTGCGGCGTGATCTGTTTGCGAAGATTCAATCACCAACTTTTACTTCTGAATGTGAAAATATTTTGCTAGCACCCACCTACTTAGGGAGACATGACCATCCCAATAAAGTAAGAGAAATCAGATCGAAAATGGAACGATTTAGGTGTTCTTTCTTCCCGCGCGCTATTATAGAATGGAACGATAGAGAAAAGTTATGAAAGTGGTTAATGAACCCTCTGCCAGGCACTTAAATGTGATTTGCAGAGTATCGATTTAGATGTAGAAGGTGTATTTTCAAACTAGCTTTGTGTGTCAGTCTGTTAATTTAATAAGAGTTCCCGGTAGAATAACTAGAATTAATGTACGGCTAATTTTCGCTATTAGTCATTCCGTGACTTACGAATGTTACTGTACATGTTACAATGCTTTTATTTTTTCGTAATACTATGCCCAGACAATCAAGACATCACATCGTAATATTGACATCAAATGCATCAGTTTTCATCCTCTCAGCCTGTTGTCCTCAATTAATGCTTCAATCATTATCGACAGCTATTCGTAATGCCCACTTTGTGAAAGGTGCCATGCTACGGTCTTGGCGCCCGTTCCCGCCGGAGGTTCGATTCCTCCATCAGGCACGGGTCTGTGTGCTGTCCTTAGTGGAAGTTAGTGGTTTGCAAGGCTAGGAACTGGCGACCATAGCGGTTTGGTCCAATAGGTTTACAAACATTTTTTACTCATTATGAACAGGGACATACAGTAGCCTGCTTCATGTAACGCTACCCACCGTATAAACCGATAGATTACAGTCACGCTACTACTATCCTTTGCAACTCTAGGGCGCCCATATCTGCAACTTATTTATTTAGCTCTTGAAGGCAACATGACGTTCATTTATTAAAAACTCTTCACTCTGTGTACTACATTTACATATATACTCTGCAAATCACATTTAACCCTGGAGTGGGCGCGTGGGGTACCCCTGTCACCCAGCGGATTTACATTGCAATTATTTCCGTTACGGTTACAGTTGCAGCATTCCCGCGCTCAGTACCTTTCAGACAAGTTCATTGTTGAAGATTCGTTTTGATTTAACCTCAGTTGCGCAGCTAAACGTGTTGCAGCAGGACGTCGAATCGAGCTGGGGTACAACTGTCCACCACGCGCCTAACCACGTAACTTTTCTTAAGGTAGGCATTCTCCTTTTTTTTTAATACTGATTTCATACTAATTGCGTTGAAAGTACAATATTTGAATTATTTTTATTAATCTGGCATATAACTACGTTAACTGATGTGATTACTTATTCTGCCTTCAATGTTTACTATCATTTACAGAGATTAATTTTTATAAATGTGGTTTTATTTTAGTGATGTCAGATTCGAAGAAAAGAAGGCTGGAGAAGACTTCCGACCCTGAAGTATGGATGAGGTGGCTAGAAGAAGATGAAAATGACGTATTTCATACTGACGACTCTGATTCAAATGAAGAAGATCAACTAATGGAAAGCGATCATGATACTGAAACTGAACAATCTGCAGATGAATATGATAACGACTGCGAGTCTAATGGTTCCTGTTATGTTGGGAGGGACAGTAAAACAAAATGGCCAGTCTTTTCCCAAAAGAAACGTGAGAAAAAGTTCAGAGAACATAATAACTCATCTTCCTGGCCCCAAACTTCATGCTTCATCAATAGTTTGTGAAGATAAGTTATTAGATCTTTTCTTAGACAGCAGTGTTTACAAAATTATAGTTAACTGCACAAATATTTACATAAACAATTTGAAAAGCAAATTTCAGAGACATAGAGATGCTCGACCCACTGATAAGACTGAAATAGGAGCACTTTTTGGCGTACTCTACCTAATAGGAACTCTAAGAAGTCTAGAAAAAACACTAGCTTGCTCTGGGACAACTCCAGAGGTAACGGCTTAGAATCCTGACTATGAGTGAAAAAAGGTTTAGCTTTCTCCTAAGGTGCTTACGTTTTGACGACCTAAGGGACAGAAGCCTTCGAAAAATCGATAATTAGCCCCTATTAGAGAAATCTTTGAGATTGTTGTCCATAACTTTTCAAAACACTTTGTTCCAAGTAAATATTTGACTGTTGATGAGCAGCTACTTTAGTTTCGTGGAAAATGCCAATTCAGACAGTATCTTCCGAAAAAGCCAGCCAAATACGGCATTAAGACATTTGCTTTGGTAGATGCTAAAACTGCCTATACTTTCAACTTAGAAACTTATGTTGGCATTCAACCAGAAGCACTTCTCCTACAGATGTAGTAATGAGATTGGTGGAACCTGTCAGTGAGACTCCCGAAACATTACAGGTGACAATTGGTTCAGCAGTATACCATTAGCTAAGATGCTACTGCAAGACAAGGGACTGACATACGTTGGAACACTCAGAAAAAACAAGAAGGAGATCCCCAAGGAATTCTTACCTAATAAACAAAGACCTCAATATTCTTCTGTTTTTGGCTTCCAGGAGAATTGCACCCTAGTTTCATACTGCCCTAAAGTGAACCAAGCTGTCCTCTTGACATCTACATTACATCATGATGATTCCATTAATAAGGATTCAAGAGAGTCACTCAAACCAGAAATCGTAACTTTTTACAATATGACAAAGATTGGGGTTGATTTACTTGATCAACTAATTAAAAAAAATGATGTTTTCCGAAACACTCGTAGGTGGCCTATGGTTGTTTTCTATAATTTACTGAATGTCTCTGCCATGAACGCACTGTGCATATACCGAGAAAACTGTAGAACACAAAAACCAGTGAAAAGAACGGAATTTCTGCAGAGGTTGGCGTGGGAAATGACGAAACCACAAATTCAGTACCAATCTGCTATACCTCAAATTCCCATCGAATTACGGCGGCGTGCACGTGCTCTACTGGGCATAAATTCAGCAAGTACACCTCAAGACAATCCCAGAGAAGGTTCCAAAGGACGCTGTTACGATGTGGAAGGCAAAAAGATAAGTCAACCAGAAAATGGTGTCATAAGTGTAAAAGGTGGATGTGTTTGGCTCATTTGTATACTGTACGTGTAAACTGTGTCTGAAATAAATAATTGAAATTTTGTTTAGAAAATGAGTGTTTTATTTCCATCCTCATACTCATACAAAGGCAGAAAAACATTAAAAACTTAATTTGATAATTTCTTCGATGCGTATTTAAAAAAATGAAATGGGGTACAGGAGTACCCCGCGCGCCTAACCGTGTTACAATAATCCACGCGCCTACTGCAGGGTTAAGTGCCTGGCAGAGGGTTCATTAACCACATTCCTAACTTTTCTCTACCGTTCCATTCTCTAATAGTGCGCGGGAATAATGAACACCTAAATCGTTCCGTTTTAGATCTGATTTCTCTTATTTTATTGGGATGGTCATGTCTCCCTAAGTATTTGGGTGCTAGTAAAATGTTTCCACATTTAGAAGTAAAAGTCGGTGACTGAAACTTCGCAAACAGATCACGCCGCAATGAATAACGTCTTTCTTTTAATGATTTTCACCTCATATCGTGCAACATTTCCGTGACCCTCCCCCCCCCCCAAAGTCCAAAGATGGGCAGCTCGTTTCGTATTGTCACGAAACAGGGGAGACAGCAAGCATTACGGAAATGATCTGGGATGGGAATCATTAAGACAACGGTGCTTACCGCTGTGGAGTGGGCTACTTAAGAAACTCCAATCGCCAACATTCTCCTCCGAATGCGAAAATATATCGTTGATTTCCACTTACATAGGTACAAATGATAATCAGAATAAAATACGAGAAATCAGATTCCGAACGGAGAGATTGAGGTTTCCCGCGCGGTATTAAGAATGGATTGGAAGATAAAATAGTATAACGGTGGTTCGATGAACCCTCCGCCAGGCACTTAAATGTGATTTGCATTTAGATGTAGATGTTCTTTCGTGACTAAGTGCGTGGCGAGCATGGGTCCCGAGCTAATGCAGTGTTTCTTCCTTTTTTCCTCCATGGACAGCATTTCCTTTCCCTCTCCCTTCCTCTCCTTTCCTATCCTTACTCCTTCCCATCCACACCAGGGGACTTATGACCTTAGCTGAATGGACCCTCTAGACCAACCAACCAACCAACTAACCAACCAACCTACCTATTCTGGTCGTATATATAATACAAAGCAATCTTGGTTTTTTTCTTTATTTTCTAATTGTATTTAAACAGAAGTACAACACTGAACTTAGTGAAGATCTCTATATATAAAAGGAAGTGTCCCGATTGACTGACTGACTGACTCATCATCGCCCAGCCCAAACCACTGAAGATAGAAACTTGAAATTTGTGGAGGGTGTTGATCTTACTCTGTAGCCGTCATTTAAGAAGCGATTTTTCAATATTCCGTCCGTAAGAGGGTGAAATAGGGGCGTTTTTTGAAAATAAGTAGCTATTTAGGCAAATTTGAAGCTAGAACTACAAAATTTCGGATTTGGATTCGTGGTTCGAATTGAAAAGACACGTGTTCCGGAAATTTTTGAAATTCAACCAATAAGGGCGTCAAATAGAGGACGCAAAAAATTTATTTTCAAAAATATTTTGCTGTTAACTCAGTTTTCGAGCTATAACTACGAAACTTAGGGTATGGACTCTTGAACAAGATTAAAAAGGTAAGTGTTTCGGTATTTGTGGAAATTCGACCAATAAGGGGGTGAAATACGAGATGCAAAAAGTGATTTTCAAAAATATGGTGCTGTTGAATCAAATTTCAAGCTATAACTACGAAACTTAAGATATGGATTCTTCATCAGGATTAAAAAGGAACAACTGGTGCAGACCAAGCAGCCTACGCATGCGAAGCAGCGGGGGTTCAGCTAGTATAAGATATACAATTTATACTATGGACTGCTAGTGAGAGACCACATGACCACATTGAGGAATGTATACGACCAGAAGATTATGGCATAGATCCTCAAAACCGGTCATCAACCAATCACTTAATCAGACTGCGATCTTAGAGTTTTTCCTTTAGGAGATAATTCATCATTTCTTATCATCTCCATCCTGCGATGGCAGGTTATTTCAAAATGTAAAGTGTTAATTTTACATATAATCAAGACCTTTATTTTAGAATTATGCAATGTTAAGTCCCATAAGCTTAACATTTAGAATTATGCAATAACAGGCTAAACAATGAAACCAGATAGTTCCATAAGATGTCAGGCAGTATATATAAGGAGCGATACATTATATTACCAAACAAAATTATTCTTGGGTCAGACAGATGCCGGAATGAGATTCACTGGAAGAACCATCACGAAGTGTAATCCGTCTTCAGATAAGGTAGGTTTCAAAAGACTCGTTCGGCGGCCGGTTGAGTACTGATCATCAGTGTGGAATCCATTGCAGTTATGTTTGTTGGAATATGGGTGGTTGGTTGGTTGTTTCGGACAGGGAGATCAAACTGATAAGTCCATTGGTCCTCTGGCGGAGAGGGGAGGATTGAGAATTGGAAAGGGGGAGAAGGGAAAGGAAATGCAGTCCAGGGAGTGAAGATGGAACAAAGATCCACTAGCTCGGGGCTCCATGCTCGTCTAGCACATACGAAGGAACCGTGAGCCCCTGGGGGGATTTGACAGAGGACATAGAGAAGATCCTACAGAGAGCATCACGCTTGGATACAGTAAGCGTGAACGCGTCGCTGAGGTGATTAGGAAACACCAGTGCAGGTCCTTCCAGAGAGACTTGCTAGAGAGTATGTTTCTCGTCTATTGTTTCCTCGCGGCCCAGATAGGATAAATTTCTTCAGCGACTTCTGTGTCTTCCAGAGGCACAGTACAAAATTATGCATCCTGATGAACTGGTATTCACTATCTGTACAGAACCAAAATTTTCAGTTACTTATGTAAGCATTTGATGATCCACACTCGACAATTTTATATAATAAATAATTGTACAAGGACTTTTCTTTATAATCTACGAATTACGTAAGATACTGTAGATAATGTAGGGCAAAAATGTCTTGTTGTCTGGCATTTAGAACGCCGTTTTCGTTCATTTGCTGCTGCTGATAAAGACCCTCAAAAGAACTAAAAGGGTTCAACTTCGCAAGTAAAGACTGGACTAAGCTCAATCGCATCAGAAGTGGCCATACCAGATGTAAGGCCATGCTTTATAAGTGGGGACTCACGGATAGCCCAAGTTGTGATTGTGGAGCACCTGAGCAGACGCTGGACCACATCATAAGAGTGTGTCAAAATAGAAAATATAATGGCCCTGCTGAGGACTTTACAGAAGTCACACTTCAGGCTATGAAGTGGATTCTGGACATTGATTTGTAGGCAAAAGCTTGACTCACATGACACATGTCGTAATTCCAAGTGTTCTGTCATAATATATCATTGATCACTCACATGTACCGAAAATGAGCTCTTGTACAATCTTTTATTTATTTATTTATTTGGTTATTTAACCTGACCAGATTAGGGCCATAGTGCTCTCTCTTACATCTAATCAGGAACAACATAAACAAAGGATTTAGTTACAAAAAACACTGCATTAGTTATATTAAATAATAACAATATATGATAATATTAATAATAATAATAATAATAATAATAATGATAATAATAACACAAAAATCAAAGTAATACTAATAATAACAAGAGATATTTACATGGAGATAGATGTTTAACATATTTGAATTAAGTTTAATATAAACAGAAGGGGGAAAATGACTAGTGAAAGAGTAGAAGATTGAAAAATGACAGTGCAAATGGACGTGAGGAAGTGGAGACATATACGAATGGAGATCTCTGCTCGCTAAAGGAAAGGGAAACATTTATGGGGGGGAGGAGGAATTGACAACAGTGGGCTACAGACTGGTAAGTGGAGAAAAAGATGGCTATTGTGACAGAAGGTGAACCCTTAGCTGTCTTTTAAAGTTTTGAATTGATTTTATCTCTCTTAACTTTTGAGGAAGATTGTTCCACAGACGTGTATATATATATATATATATATATATATATATATATATATATATATATATATATATATATATATATTCTATGTTTAATTATATTTGTATATATGCTGCTGTCATATGCCATACGATAGATAATTTATATATAAAAGGCTTGTGTGTGTACGTGCTGACAGACTTTTCTCCATGACCACATACTGCCACCCACTCGTGGTTGTGGTGGTAGATAGCCCTTGGTCTAATGATGTTAGTAAGGGAGTTTGGTCGCGGTGCGTGGCAGTGGGTGAGTGTGACGAGCAAAAATTCGCAAAATATGCAGTAAACACTCTTAGGAAAAGCTATATACTCTGTGACTTACGAACGTTACGGTACGAGTCAAAATATTCTTTCAATCGTCAGACAGTGCGGTCCTTTCAGACTTTAATAACGACGAGGAATATCAAATACGAAATTTTTTAAATAGATCCCATGTTTCCGTCAACTACACATTACCGACTATGAACAGAGACACAAAACAAAAATAAAAATCCAGATAGACTCATAGAGTAGAAATATCTCTGGAGTGATCATTCAGATGCGCAGAAAGGATCTTGTGTCGTCAACATCTATTGCCGTTATGGTCACGTGATCTCGGGACGACGTATGTTTGTCTGTAATGGGAATGACCTAAACAGTGACGGTCCGATAACAGTGACTTATGTGAATGCTACTTTTCGGTAGCTGTGATATTACTTCTTATTTGTCACGGTTTAAATCAGAAGTTTGCGAATTCACAGCTTCTCCTTTCAAAACTTTACCAATTACGATTTCTCCAATTACTGCGAATCTACAATGAATCACGTTATATGGTACTTCAAGGTGAAACATTCACAGGTAGCAAATGACAGTCACTGGCGAATATATATGCTGACTGGTAATTCTGGGTAAAATTTTATTTACAACTTTGGCGGCGTAGTGTGCCAATATTGGTAATAACCATGTAATGGTGTTTAAAAACTCAATCACATAGAATAAGAGGGAATCATTTTTCGTGTTGACCGTGAAATAAATAATTAATGATCTTCCTGCTCTATGATCAACAGATTCTTGTATGTACTCATCTGTGGCCAGCAGATTTATTATCCTCGTATTGTTAACATTTTGTTGCCAACATTACCACACTAAGTGGCCGAGACCATAAGTAAAATTTAATAGTATCTCTGTTCAGGTGTCAGTGATATGTTCTTGCCTGTAAAGTGTGAAAAATGAAAATCTGAACAGTATATTGTTAAAGTTGTGGGAATCACACATTGCAGAATAAACTGTACAGTGTATAGTTATTATTCTTTGGGCAAGTGAAAGACAGTACATTTATTCTTTGTCTTTATATATGTTTTTTCTTAGGTTTAGTTTTTTGTTTTATTATTGTTTCAGTTGTTGAGCGAGTAACATTTTTGATATATGAATAAAGGAGTTAAATGATGAATTCTGAATTTATAAATACCCTTACGGGTACTTGTTATGATAAGAATAGTTCCTATAAAGTGGTGACCCCGCAAAAGACAGACAACATCAGACAAAATCAGACAAAATCAGACAACATCGTCGTCACATAGCGCGACGAAGACGCAGGCAAGAAGACAATTAGAAGAGATCCGCGACGAGCTGCAAAAACATATTGAAGACTTACAAGCAAAAGTAGTGAACAAGAGAAAGCAGAAATGAGTCCGATAACCAATAGATATGCAACGGTAAACGGACCGCATTTGAAAGTACGCACACCACAGTTTATGCCAGACAAACCGGAACTTTGGTTTGCTATGCTCGAGCTGGCTTTCGAACGGAATGGAATCGCAGAAGAACGTACGAAATTTGCAATAGCAGTGAATGCGTTGGATTCCAGAGCAGCTGTTATAGGTGGAGATGTCATTCTTGCACCACCGTTGGAACGCCCATATACAAAATGAAAATCACTGCTGATCGATAGAATGTCCAAGCCACAAAGTCAACGAATACAACGAGTACTCGAGAGCGAAAATATGGGCGATAGGACACCTTCCGAATATTGGCGTCATCTACGCGGCATCGTATCTGAAGCAGACGTATCGGACGTTATGTTACAGCACATATGGATTACGCAATTGCCCGGAACGGTTAAAGCGGCGGTAGCAGCATGTGAAAAAGAAGATACTCGTTCCCTAATAAAAGTAGCCGATAAAGTTCATGCAACATTGGACAATAATAGTGCGTCAATGTTGGCAATGGTCACAGATAACTCAGAACAACAAATGAACGTAGAACAACAAGAAATGGCATCGATACAGACTAGCAGGAAAGTAGACACCGCTAAGCAGTTATACGAACTCACGCAAAATCTAAACGATCTGCAAAGCCAAGTGTCACAGTTATTGCAGGTAAAAAACGTTTACAAAGACTGTAGTTCAGCTAAAGTTCAAGGAAACAAACAAGATAGCGGACAGAAGGACGTATGTTGGTTTCATCGACGGTTTGGCAGCAGGGCGACGAGGTGCACGAAACCTTGTGCTTTTGAAGGTGAGAACAACTGGGGACTCAGCATGGTGAGTAACTTGTCAACTTCTCTTATTATATCACAAAGATTGTACGTTGCAGACGTGAGAACAGGACGATGTTATCTAATTGACTCCGGTTCTGATATAAGCGCACTACCAAGTGGTTCTTTCCAAGGTGCATCATCGTATATAAATGACAAAGCTTCAACTGCTACAAAATCATTGCTTCTTGCAGCAGCTAATAAATCTCCAATAGCGACTTTTGGAAAGTGTGAGTTAGAAGTAGATTTAGGTTTTCAACGTAGTTTTAGGTGGAACTTTGTACTAGCTGAAGTATCAGAAGCTATACTAGGTGCGGATTTCCTAAGTAAAAATAATATTGAGGTGCATATCAGTGCAGCACAGATTAAGAAAGATGGTGAAATGGTCACGGGTATATGTGGAAGATGCACATGTAACGCTACTGATTGTTTTAATGCTTTGGCAGTAAAAAACGAGATTGATAACACAGGGACGCCAATGCCGAAGTTACTGCATAACACGGTACATCGCATTAAGACGACTCCTGGCCAACCAGTTTCACAACGGCCACGAAGACTGTCTGCAGACCGTTTCGTAGCAGCTAAGACGGAATTTGAAAGTTTGTTACAATCAGGTGTATTACGCAGATCGGACAGCCCTTGGTCGTCACCTATACATCTCGTACGAAAAAAAGACGGCTCTTGGAGGTTACCGGTTACTTAATGCCCGTACAATCCCCGATCGTTATCCAATACCCAATTTAATGGATTTTACTAATGTTTTAGCAGGTGCAACAATATTTAGCGTGATCGATTGTAAAAAGGCATATCATCAAATTCCAGTAACAGAAGAAGATATACCCAAAACGGCAGTCATCACACCTTTTGGGCTTTTTGAGTATGTCAGAATGCCTTTTGGATTGAAAAATGCAGCACAAACCTGGCAACGATTTGTGGATGAAGCACTCAGGGGACTGCAATGTTGTTTTGCATATTTAGATGATATTTTGGTATTTTCTGCGTCTAAAGCATTGCATGAAGAGCACCTTAAGGGCATTTTCGAACGGCTAAATAAATATGGCATCATAATCAATGAGGCAAAGTGCACGTTTCGCCAAGAGAGGGTCACATTCTTAGGCCATACAGTATCAGCAAACGGAATACAACCTCCGGAAGAGAAGATAGCAACCATAGATAAAATGCCTCGTCCCACAGATTACCAACAACTTAGAAGATTTTTAGGAGCAATTAATTTCTATCGTCAGCACTTACCAGGAGCAGCTGAAGTACAGGCACCCTTGACAGAAGCATTAGCAGGGATGAACACAAGTGGGCGACAACCGTCAGCGTGGACACCAGAAATGCAGCAAGCATTTGAGTTGGTTAAAAAGAACTTAAAACAAGCAGTTTTGTTGTCTTACTCATTACCGAAAGCAATGTTAGCTATAGTAGTTGATGCCAGTCAGCAATCAATAGGAGCAGCTCTTCATCAGAGTGTACAAGGTTGCTGGCAACCTTTAAGTTTTTTTTCACGCAAACTCACGTCAACACAAATGAAATGGAGTGCATATGATATGGAACTCCTTGCAATCTATGAAGCAGTGAGATATTTTCACTCATATGTAGAAACAAGACCATGTACGATTTACACCGATCACAAACCTATTACGTTTGCATTCAACAAGCTCAAGGATAATTGTTCTCCACGACAGTTCCGACAGTTAGAGTTCATCGGTCAATTCACTACAGACTTGCGTCACATAAAAGGGGCAGACAACATCGTTGCTGATTTCTGGTCAAGAATTGGAGCCATTTCTCAAACAATAGATTATGAAAAATTAGCAGCAGCTCAAACCACAGTTAACCAATTAAGAGATTATCGGCTAAATACCACCACAGGATTGCGACTGCGTCAAGTCCAACCAGCGGGAGAAAAAGTCAACATCTGGTGTGATGTATCACAAGGCAAGCCTAGACCTTTTATTCCCGAAGGATTGCGAAAAGAAGTCTTTGATAGCATCCATGGAATAGCTCACCCAAGCGCTAACACTACAGTGAAACTGAAAACGGACCGTTTTGTGTGGCCAAACGTTACAAAGGACTGTCGTACCTGGGCAAGAGCATGTATTGCATGTCAAAGAAGCAAAATTGGGCGACATGTCCACAAACCAGTGGGAGAATTTCCGCCAACTACCGCACGTTTCGCACATGTCCACATTGACATTGTGGGACCTCCAACATCTTCGGAAGGATACCGTTTTTGCTGACGGCAGTGGATCGTTTTACAAGATGGGCAGAGGCAGAACCGTTGGCTGACATTTCGGCAGAGACAGTGGCACGGAAGTTTTTATCTATGTGGGTTGAACGTTTCGGCTGTCCTGTGTATGTGATTACAGATCAAGGACGTCAGTTTGAGTCTACATTATTTTTAGAACTAGCCAATCTATGTGGTTTTCGCCATCACCATACGACTGCATACCATCCAGCTAGTAATGGCATGGTCGAGAGATGGCATAGGACACTCAAAGCTGCCTTGATGTGTTATACTGAGAACTGGATTTCAGCATTGCCACTAGTTTTACTAGGTCTTAGGACTGCTTACAAACGAGAGTTGGAAGCTTCTACTGCAGAGCTAGTTTACGGAGAAACTTTACGTCTGCCTGCAGAATTTTTCGTTGCGCCACCAGCGGCAACAACAGAGGACATCCCTTACGTCCTGCGGCTGATACGAGAACATATAACCAAGCCTGTGCAAGTCACTCGTCACGGCGTAGAAAAGACATTTGTGCACAAAGGACTTAGGTCTTGTTCTCATGTGTGGTTACGAACAGATGCTGTAAGACCGCCGTTACACCCTCCATACTCCGGGCCACATAAGGTGCTATCAAGAAGTGAACATACCATGAATATTTTATTTAATGATAAGCCGCAAACAGTTTCCCTGGACAGAGTTAAGCCAGCACACATGCTTTGGTCCGAAGAGGATACAGGGGAAGCACGAACAGAAGAGAGACGTTATATACAGCTGAATCAACAAGATACACATGTCGATCAAGAAGATTACACGCCACCATCGACAGAGCAAACGCCTACTGAAGAAAAGCCAAATATTCCTATTGGTACCTCAAGAGCAGGACGGCGCATTAAATACAAATTTCCATACATTCCTGGTGCTCCGCTTTACCGCAGGGGGGCTATGTGGGAATCACATATTGCAGAATAAACTGTACAGTGTATAGTCATTATTCTTTGAGCAAGTGAAAGACAGTACATTTATTCTTTGTCTTTATATATGTTTTTTCTTAGGTTTAGTTTTTTGTTTTATTATTGTTTCAGTTGTTGAGCGAGTAACATTTTTGATATATGAATAAAGGAGTTAAATGATGAATTCTGAATTTATAAATACCCTTACGGGTACTTGTTATGATAAAAATAGTTCCTATAAAGTCATTAAGCAATTTAAAAGGTTGAAAAGTCCAGTCTCTTGTCAAATCCAATCCATATTTTGCAGTTTTCTATCGTTATTGATAGGCATTCATTATTTACTTTACAGCAGCTAATATGCAAATGAAAAAAGTGCTAATTTGGTAAAGTATTTCCGACTTTGTAGTGAACATAGGCTATGCTATACACTAATCTCTTCCAACAAACTTGATTCGACATTCAGATTTGTTGTCTTCAGCAAGTCTCAAATGATTTATCCCGTTTCACCCTCATATAATGGAACACAACCAAAATTCCAGGGTGTTGCAAAATGACATGATAGTAAACCTTGGCCTTCAACAGGTCTGGAAAAATTACGGAATTGATTCTTCATTACTTTATTTTTATTGTTTTTTATTATTATTATTATTATTATTTTTTTTTTTTTTTTTTTTTTTTTTTTTTTTTTTTTTTTTTTTGAAGCTGGCACTCAGATTTACTTGCCGGTAACACTCATACGTATATACATTGCGCATTCTATGTACAGTCCCTTAGTAATTAACAGATTAAGTCTCAAGAAGAGAAAATCAGACAATTGGGTGAATGGGCTACAAAAAAATTCTGTAACACATATAACAACAAATGTAATTCACCTCTGTTATTATGAGTAAACAAATAAATCACACGCAACATAATCTTTGAACATAAGCAAAAGGCTAATTCACAGTGGCCATCACGTTAAGTTGTACGTTACGTCACGTCAACTTGCTTAGCTCTGTACCGAATAATGGAAGTGGAGCTATAACTACTATCCATGATAAAATATTTTGAGAATAGTGTCAAATCTGAGAAAATAAGAACTATGAAATTATTTAATGACCATAGTAAATGTCGTGTTCTTCATCAGTTGTATGTGGGAAAGTACTGAGAAGGAAAACATCATTTCAGATTATCGATATGAATTTTCGGTAATTTGGTAGAATCCGTGTACATCGAAGAAAACGGCACTGCGATCGATATATATCCAAAGTTCGATTATTGCTGCACATTCGATATGACAAACGCAAAGCAGTTAATTTAAGTTGTATTTTGATTGCGGTGATTTTGGGACATTTTCTTGTACTTTTCCGACTCAGTATCTGGTTGCCATTTGAAATACCGAAAGAAATAACGGTAATTTCCCAGAATGGCATATATCGAACTACAACTGTAAACGATTTAGGGTTAAGCAAGGAGGTGTTCTTTTTTTTTTTTTTTTTAGTACGTTAGGACGCGTAACGCCCGAATCTCCGATTAACAAACACACAATCTATTTACAGTTGTACGTTAGATATATATCATTTCGAGGGTCTTAGATTGCAAGTATTATAGGAATTTACCGAAATATCGGCATACCTGAAGAAAGGGATACCATTAGTCAGCTTCAACCCATGATGTAATCACAATCTTGGAAAACACTTATACGAGATAATATCTGAATACTTAAGTATTGTAGATAATAAATAATGTGTGATTATCCTCGTAAATTACATACTACAACAGAATGCACCATGCATGACATACCATCGTCTACAACTCGGCCACAACATAATTACTCACGCCAGCTACAAATACGCACGTAGAAACATGCCAATGCCACGGATCAAATCTAACGGGTGATATCCCAGTCTTCAGATAAGCAAAAATTTCATACATACATCACGTCAAAAAACCACATCGTAATTAGCTATATAAATCAGCTGTTCCGCTATGTCAGTTTTCCGGTACCGAAGCGAGAATCGAAGGTTCGATATATATCGATCTCAATGCCGTTTCCTTTGATGTACACGGATTCTTCCAAATTACCGAATTTTCTAGCGAAACCATTGACCAATATTCAAACACATAAATCAAAAACTCAAAACTCACCTTTGTTCACCTCAGTGAGTTTTCATTTTGAGATATCTGACATTCCGACATTGCTTCTGGAACAACACTCAATGAAAAAAAATGCAATTCGTAATGTTACATTTGCAAATCACACTCATAAACTGAAATTAAGAAACAACAAAAGCACAAAATCAACTACAGAGCGCGGCGAAAATAAATTTCCAAGTCACCAGAAGATTATGTTGTTAAAACTTTGCTACCGAGAAACCCTAACATGACATGACGTGATACTTAGTGTGAATTAAGGAACAGCGTCGTTCCCAGATCACGTGATAATTCCAGCTTAATGTTGAGAACATGCGCAGAATGCAATGCTCACTCCAGAGATATTTCTCCTCTATGGATAGACTCAAAGATAAAAATACTCGTGTAACATTGATACGAGGCGTTATGCATAGCAGTTTCAACTGGCACCGGGAGACCTGATTGGTTGTTGGTAGGAGCCATTAGCCAATGAGATGCTGCGTGTTTCTTAACCGAAGATTCGGGCGCTACGCGCCCTCACATACTTAAGGAAAAAAACTTCTTGTTTAACCAATACCTAACCTATCTTCCATTTTAAAAAAAGTTATCTGTAGCGTAGCCTTAAGAAGGTTAGGTATAGGTTAAACAAGACTTTTTTTTTTAGTATGTGAGGGCGCGTTGCGCCCGAATCTCCGGTTAAGAAACACGCAGCATTTCATTGGCTGATGTCTCCTACCAACAACCAATCAGGTCTCCCGGTGACAGATGAAACTGCTATGCATAACGCCTCGTAACATTGATCACTGTCATGGAAGCGTGGTGGAAACACAGACATACATTAATGAATGTCTCTTAGGCCATAGATATTGATATGCCCGTGCCAGTAAGCTCACTGGTCTGTGCTAATCACTGATCTCTGGTACATATAGCCGCGACAATCTCTGCTGTGAAAGCTGTTATCGTTTGACAGCTGGGTCAAGAAAAACTATGCGACATAGTCCTACTCATATCCCAGCGGCCTCCTGTGATAATGTTGGCAACAGATGTTGAATAACGAGAATCATGTGACATCCTCATAAGCCAATCGCGTGACACTCAAATATTTTGTCGTGAAATCAAGCATTCAGCAGGAACAGCAGTATTTATCTACACTCTATGTGGTTCGGTCATCTTTGCAACGATTTTATTTAGTGTCATTGATGTTGCCAACATAAAAACACGAGGCTGCCAGGACAGAAAGTAAAATTTTACCGCTTTCGTCGCTGCTGTTGCAATGTGTAACTTTATGAATACAACCTAACATTGAATTTACATTGTTCCGAAGCACGGACTTAAATTAATTTCACTCTTAGTATGAAAAACTTTATGAACATTCATCGTCTCGACCATGACGTCTACTTAAATTTGACAGAGAGATCCAACAAGGATTGCGTTTTTTGCTGACCTATGTCCGGAACCCAAAGAACCATAATATACACAGGACCTTCTTTAACAACCGTTGCGAAGCACGGGCATATAAGCTAGTAATAAATAAATAATACGAATTATGTCCTCCTTACAGCCTAATGACAATTAAATTTGATGAGAGTCAGCCTTCTTTTCTTTGTAACACTGAAGGGAGCAACAAAGACATTAGGTCTTGGCGAGAAAATAGAAACACAGCATGGTTTTAATGCAGAACAAATGAATCGTGAATGTTGTTGTTGTGGTCTTCCGTCCCGAGACTAGTTTCATGCAGCTGTCCGCCTTCCTCTGAGCAAGCCACACCTTTTGAAAATGCCTACTGTAATCTTCTCTTGGTCCCCCTTTGCGATTTTTGATCCACACACTTTTCGCCAATGTTAAATTTATCTCTATGTTTAAGATTGTGTCCTAACAATCTAGCCCTTCACTTATTCGAGGTATGTCAGAAATTCCTTTTCTCCCCAATTCTCTTCAGTATCTCTTCGTTAGTTACGCGATCCACCACCCGATCCTCAACATTCTCCTGTAACACCACATCTCAAAAGCCCCAATTGTCTTCCTGTCTGAGCTATTGAACGTCCAAGTTTCACTCCTGTACAAGACAATACACCACACCAATGCCATCAGAAAAAAACTTCCTTACACTTAAATTAATATTAGATGTAAACAAATTTCTCTTTTTCAATAACGCTTTTCTTCCCATTGCCGTTCTGCATTTTGTATCCTCTGTACTCCGACCATCCTATGTTATTTTTCTGCCTAAGTACCAAAACTTATCTACAGCCTTTACCGATTCGTTACCAAATCTAATTCCTTCAGCATACCCTGATTTTCTAAGACTGCATTCCATTATCCTTGGTTTTCTCTTGTTAATGTTCATATTATAACTCCTTTCAACACACTGTCAATTCCATTCAATTGCTCCTCCAGGTCCTATGCTGTCTCTAACAGAATTACAATGTCACCATCAAAATGGATGTTTTTAATTCTTCACCTTGTACTCTGATTCCTTCTTCAAATTTCTCCTTACTTTCCTTTTTAGCTTGCTCAGTGTTCAAACTGAATAGCAATGGAGACAGATTGAACCGCTATTCTAATACCATCCCAGTATGCGTCCATTTCGTGTTCTTCGACTGTAATAACTGATATCTGGTTTCCTTACAAGTTGTAAATAACCTTCCGTTACCTTTATTTTACCCCTTCTGACTTACGAATTTGAAAGAGTGTATTACAATAAATATTGTCAAAAGCTTTCTCCAATTCTACAAAGGCTAGAAATATGTTTGCTTTTCCTTAATTTATATTGTAAAATAAGTCGTAAAGAGTGTATTTCCTCCCGAGTTCCTACACTTCTCCTGAACCTAAACTGATCGTCCCCGAGGTCAGATTCTATCAGGTTTTTGACTCTTCTGAAAATAATTGGTGTCAAAATTTAGCAACTATGGCTTATTAAACTGATGACTCTGTAATTTTCACAGCTGTACGCGTCGGCTTAATTTTATATACCACAATTTGTTTGATGTTCAAATTGTGGCAATCCCCTGCCAGTCGCACGTCTGATTTAACTTCCCATACTCAAGTATTACTCGAAACTGTTGAAGATGGATAACAATGAACTACTTCGCATGGCACCTTCTAACCCCGTAATGATTACTTCTGTTGCATCTTACAGCAACACGGGAACAATCATGACTTTTGTTTCGTCATAGGTTCGTTGTAGAGAGATATGTTTTGAGTATGTAACGACCGCTTTTCATGTGACGTCCCAAATTTACGACAAAATCATTGTTTAGTTTTTTTATGCGTACCTTTCATTAAATAACACTACACATATTTCGACTAGACGACAGTAGCGCAGCACCTAAGGCCCCCTTTCAGTCTAGTTGAAAAAGTTGAACAGTACTATTACATCTGTAGTTTTATAAAAGTTTACGGGTAGATGAAAGTATCTCATCAAAGGACATGTGCTATTATGGTTCCTTTGTCTCCAGCCGCAGCCCCATTGACGAAAAAACAGTTATTTGCAACTTGGTTGTGTCTGTGCTGTATCTCTAAAGAACACAACAGTCACAATAATAGCACATTTGTTCGGAAATCTGTGTAAGGAAAAATGGTAAACTTTCACGTAGGGGAAAAAGTGAGTTATTTGAAAAGAAAATGGCACCTGGAAAGCAAGAGACCTATCAAATCCAGGGTGATCTTCGAGCCTCTATCCAATCACGTAAAAGTAAACAGTTCCGACCACATTAAAGCTTGAAGACAGTATCACAGAGTAACTTCGGATTGTTCATCTATTAGTTCGTAGGACGGATGAATACCCAGATAGTGACTAGTATCAAATTTTCAATTATTGTGTTTTATCAGTGAAAAGCAAGTTTGGAATGGCCCCATGATCACTACTTACTATCCTTTCTTTGGCTGAACGGGTAGTTAGCATTCCGGAACATTAGAATTATAGCGAGTAACAATAATTAATTCTTTACTTACATTCTTGAAACTGGAATGGCATTAAGTATTTTGTCTCCACAAAAAACATTTCTCATACAGAAAAATTCATTCAACAGTATATAAAAATTACTTTGTTCCAAAGCCAGCAAAAGCGAAACTTTTACTTGATATCCATTTTGATTATGAAATGCAAAGGAGTAATCTCAGTTTGCCTTGTAACACACTCAAGTAAAGCTTGCAGAAATTTCTAAATAGTTTCTCTGCTGATTACTCATTATCATAATTCGTGTTGCATAAAACAAACAAGATTATATCTCACGCCCTAGTTTTAGAGTCGTATATCCGCTACCTAGGTGAGTTACATTAAACGATAACGTACAACGGGAGACACGACGTGACTAATTAAATCTGCATCTGCATACTTACTCCGCCATCCACGCAAAGGTGCTTAGCGGAGGGTGCCAAGAACTACTACTAGTTACTTGCTTTCCTGTTCCACTCTCACACACAGAACACGGGAAAAAGAAAAGGCTGTGTGCATAAGAAACGTAATGTCTCTGATCTTATCTTTGTGATCTTTATGCAAAATGTAAGTTGGCGGCAGTAGAACCGTTCTGCAGTCAGCTTAAAATTTTCTAAATTTACTCAACTGAGCAACAGAGACGGACATTCTAGTACTGATGCGGCGGTTTGGTTCCTGTCTTGACTGACCGCGTGACAGATAACTCACAGCTTAAGCCGCGGGAGCTACGGTCATGTAATGAACTTACTTGTTTTTATTTATTTATTTTCTTATTAGATTAGATTAGATTAATACTTGTTCCATAGATCATGAGTACGACACTTCGTAATGATGCAGAACGTGTCAGTTAAATGAAATGTGTCTATACATAATATTACATGACACTCAATATTTGAATATTTTATTTTTTTATTTTATTTTTTTATTCCCCCCCCCTCCCCCTAAAGTACTAACTTTTATCTAGAAATTTATCTAATGTGTAGAAGGAATTGCCATTCAGAAATTCTCTTAATTTATTTTTAAATGCTAGTTGGCTATCTGTCAGAATTTTGATACTACTTGGTAAGTGACCAAAGACTTTTGTGGCAGAATAATTAACCCCTTTCTGTGACATAGCTAAATTTAACCTTGAATAGTGTAGGTCATACTTTCTCCTAGTGTTGTAGCTAAGAGCACTGCTATTAGATTGGAACTCAGTTGGATTCTTAATAACAAATTTCATAATTGAATATATATATATATATTGTCAAGCTTGGGTGGGCTCAAATGTTCAAATGTTTGTAAAGCTTATGGGACTTAACTACGGGGTCATCAGTCCCTAAACTTACAGACTACTTATGAACTACTTACGAACTAGGACGGCACAAATATCCATGCCCGAGGGGGGATTCGAACCCCCGACCGTAGTGGACGTGCAGACCGTGACTGAAGCGCTTCAGTATCCTCGGCCACCGCAGCCGGCTGGGTGGGCTCCAGTAATTATTCTGATGACCCGCTTTTGGGCAATGAAAACATTTTTACTAAGTGATGAATTACCCCAGAATATGATGCCATAAGAAAGCAGAGAATGAAAATATGCATAGTATGCAAGTTTACGGAGTTGTACATCACCAAAGTTTGTAATCACCCTAATAGGATAAGGAGCTGAGCTGAAACGTTACAGCAGATCTTCAATGTGTTTCTTTCAATACAATCCCTCATCAATGCATTAACAAAAAAAAAAATGAATATTGTACCTTAGCTATATATTTCTGGTTGAAGTCAATAGTAATTAATGGTGTGATGTCATTTATTGTGTGAAACTGAATATAATGTGTTTTTTCTTTTCAAAATTTAAAGAGAGTCCATTTACAGAGAACCACCTAATAATTCTCTGAAATACTTCATTGACAATTTCATCAGTTAATTCCTGTGATTCGGTTGTGGTAGCGATACTTGTATCATCAGCAAAGAGAACTAGCTTGGCATCTTCATGAATATAGAAAGACAACTCATTAATATATATTAAGAACAGAAAAGGTCCCAGTACCGAAACCTGTTCCACCCCATGCTTGATAGTTCCCCAGTTTGAGGACTCGGCTGTTTTTTGTATATTATGTTCATTACGTATATCAACTTTCTCAACCTCTCAAATATTTTCGTTAATAAATTGCAGCTATACCAAGCTAGGCGTGTCCATAGTTTATAGTATGTTCAAGTAATGTTGTTTGAACATTACTTATGTATTACATTTGAAGTCTGGGATTCAGTATTACGGCATATAAATAACTAAACATAATGTTAAAATAAACTCAGGAGATACAAATGCAATTTCATGTGTCCCCAAAACAGCTGCTCTGCTTATACAAAATCTCGCAATCGACAGTAGTCGCATTTCCTTAAAATACCGTTGGAAAATTCTGTCAGTAATAGCACAAAAGCGGGCTTTCCGCCATTTCGGCCATCTTGCGATTGGTTCATTAACTTGCAATCTGCGGCTGTTTGCTAAAAAAATGTTCAAATGTTTGTAAATTTATCGGACCAAACTGCGTGGTCATCAGTCCGTAGCTTACAAACTACTTAAACCTAGGTAAACTAACCTAAGGGAGGACTCGAACCTCCACGGCGAGCAACCGCGCGCTCCGCAGCGAGACCCTTTAGAATGCTCGGCTACTCCACCGCGGCGGCTGTTTGCTAATGATTCTGTCATGTACAGGAGATGTCATCAATGAATGACTGTAGTAGGATGCGAAATAACTTCTACCAAATTTCTAGCTGGTGTGAGACACGGCAGCTAGCTCTAAATGTAGAAAAATCTAAGGTGATGCAGATGTGTTGGAGAAATAATCTCTTATTGCTCCATTAGGGCTTTATTAGTGTGCGGCTTGACAGAGTCGCGTCAGTTAAATAACTTGACCTAACGTCCTTTAAAGGTATACATAAAGGCAATTCACAGGCGAGCGGCGAGGTTTGTCACTGGTAGGTTCGGTAAATGCACAAGTGTTAGCGATGTGCTTCGGGAACTCAAGTGGGAACCGCTGGAGGAAAGGCGACGTTCTTTCCGACTACCACGTAGCGGACGCGAGTTCGATTCCGGCACGGGACTGGGATTTGAGTGTTCTCCTGATCATTATTTTCATCATCCTCCACACGCAGGCCGCCACAACTAAAAATAATCGCACATCAAAATTCAAATATTTGCAAAGCTTATGGCACTTAATTGCGTGGTCATCAGTCCCTAAACTTACAAACTGCTTATGAACTAGCTTATACTGAAGACGGCACAAACATCCGTGCCCGAGGGGGGATTCGAACCCCGACTGGGAATGGACTCGCACATAATGCCTCAATGTGCTCGTCCGCTCCGCTGCGGCATTCACACATTGCAGCTGAAAATCCATGCCAAAACTGAAATACAATCGTTTTATCTCCGTTTCTGTGAACTGAAACAAAACAGTGTCAATAGGACTAAACATTTAATGAAAAGAACGAAATCGGAATTCAAGTTAGTGAGACGTCTCCTCTAACATAGACTGCTTACTCATTTGAATATTTTGTTCTCTTCTATTGCATCCCTTAATCGGCTAGAGAGGATAGAGAATTTAAAACAGGAAATGGATACGTTGAAGTTAAATATAATGATGAGTAGTGAAGTGAATCAGGTGAGTACTGAGTTATAAATGCAAAATCGGATGGTAGTATTGTCACGTTTAATACTGCAGGTAGTCCAGAATTCGAAGGCTAGTCGTAAATAGAGCAAAACACTTGACACTTAGAACAGGTGTATTGCTAACGCAAACGTACACCCAATGAAGACTGCGTCCTGCTAGGAGTGCTCCATTATTTAAACATACAAAGAATTCTGTGGAAGTCCATCAAAGATAAGATATATGTAGAACATTCTAGAAATATGAAATACAAAGAAAATTTTTTTCTGCCAGTGGCTGTATTTGAACCACGAAGGTCGAACACAGCGATCTGCGACGCTAACCATTGCACGGCGCGTTCCGTCAGAAGACTCGCGGCAGTATTATAGGAGTCGGTCCAGTAAAGAATTATGAATGGCGGTAAACTACTATGAACAGCACAGTGACCGCAGTATCGTTGTCAAGATAGACATGAAACCAACACCGACCACAGTAGTACAAGTTTATATGCCAGGTTGATCCGCTGACGATGAGGGGATCGAAAACATGTGTGATGCTAGGACAGTCAGTGAAAAGAGACGAAAACTCGATAAGCTTACGCGACTGGAACTCAGTAGAAGGAAAGAAAGGGAAGGAAAACTTATAGGTGAATATGGAATGGGGAAGAGGAATGAAAGTAGAAGCCGTTTGGTAGAATTTTCTGAGGTACATAATTTAATCATAACGAACACTTGGTTTGAGAATAACAAAGGCGCTTGAGGTACCAGACAGAGTTTATAGGGGTAATGCATATATTTCGAAACCAGGTTACGCAGTGTAAGACATATCTAACTGGTTACGACTTAAAAAAATAAAGATAAAAAAAACTGCAGAAATGTAGGATAATTACGAAATAAGCCCTGGATAAAAGGAAGGAACTAAAGGGACGCAAGAGTTTCTGAGAGAGTGTAAGGGAACAATTGCCAGACAAGATGGGAAATAACGCAAAATAAGGTGAATGAGTACGTTCGCGAGATGAAGTAACGACAACTAAATAGGTAGAAAGACAGAACCTAAAAAGTCTTTGGATATGACTGGAAATACTGAATGTGTTGACGCAAGTAAAATGGAGTACATACGACTAAAAAACTAAAAAAATGAGACCGATAGCGAAATAACTAAGCAGGAATTTCCGCAGGGCGAATGCAGATCTGTAGAAGAATGTATGACTACAGGAAAGATAGATACCGCCCACAGAAAAATAGAAGAGAGATTATGAGACATAAAAATCATCTGTATGAATATCAATAGCGCGGATGGAAAACCAATTCTGAACAAAGATGGGACAGCTGAAAGGTCGAAAGGATATATAAATGGATGGATTGATATTGAAAGGGACTAAACGACAAAGGTTATCAGTCCTCGATATACAGGCTGAGTCACCTAACTTTACCGCTGGATATATTTCGTAAACTACATCAAATACTGACGAACCGATTCCACAGACCGAACGTGAGGAGAGGAGCTAGTGTAATTGGTTTTTTTTTTTTTTTTTTTTTTGTGGGACCCCGTTATTTTGTTAGCACATCTGAACATATAAACAGGGGAAATTAAGGAATCAAACTAATTACACTGTTACGTGACTGTAACAAAATCAATCTGTTACGATGAAGAGACAAGCTACATGTCACTGCAAGCAGCCTCCTGTTCTAACCTTACACGTGCGCAAAGGCTGCTCTCCCTCACATCTCTTCAAAACAGTTCAATATTAGTTACAACGAAATGTGCAGTCATTTACTCTCAAAATCGCAACACATTCTCTAAAACATCCAAAGATATGTGGCAAGTAACAATACAACATCCATTGTTGTTCCAGTATATTCAAAACAAGATTGGGTTTCAAAAAATTTGCTTGCTGTCGGTGTCGATCGCACTTCCTTCGACGGTGCAACACGATTCCGGTTAACTACACGGCTGTTCTCGCTAACTGGAGAGTAGTGAGTTCATTATTATTCATGGTCGGATAATCTGAAGTCTTTCACAGTTGATGTGTCTTTAATATAAAGTTATAATATATTTTACCAAATATGATGTTTTTTTATGAATCTTCAATGCGCCAAAAACAAATATGAAGGGCGGATGTTACGTTAACCCTCTCATGCGTCGCGTCCTCAAATGAAGACACTTAAATTTTGTCTCATTTCTGTCATATTTTACATCTAAGGTGACCGTAAAAGCACAGGTACCTCATATGAGTCCTAATGATGCATGCTAGAATGTATTCAGGACAGCGGTGTTAGTCGTTGGGCTAATAAAGGAACGGAAAGTAGAGAATACAAGAAAGAGTAGAGTCAGGCCTTCAGGTGAAAGTACATTGTTGTCTGTACATCAAAAAACAAGAAAGCCTGTCATTCGGTACCCAACGACTTATGCTTCAATGGGGTATAACTCTGGCCAGCCAAGTCTGGTGATCCCAATGCCAAGAGGTGTCTTGATAGGGACTGCCAACGGAAAACACGTTACATTTGAGAAAAGTGTAAGCTTGATGTGTGTCCTGACAGCCTGAAACAATTTCATTGTATGAAAAATACAAAATAGTGTACACTCTTCATGTATTCTTTGATATTATTAATGCATGTTCCATGTAAAATGTAGCAGTTTTACTACTCACTGTCCTCTTTTGAGGACTCCTCCCTACTGGTCTATGAAACTATTTTTTATATAAATTATGATGAATTCTGTACAAGATAGATTTTAAGTTACCAAATAATGTATCGTAAATATTGTTCATTGTCGGGTTGATAATTCATGCATGAGAGGGTAGATGGAGGATTAAACCGATGCGCTAGGCGAGGTGCACAGTAGCATCATTGCCTTTGCTTCGGGACCATTCGTGCGTAACCGCCAGAATTCTAGTAGCCAGGAGCTGGCGTCTCTACCAGCTTCTAAGCCTATGCTGTTAGCGTTTCCCCTCGCCCCTCCCTGCCGCGGAAACGCCAATATGCTGCCTCCAGGGGGTTCTGAAGAGAAACTGAACCTCAGCCGCGCATGCGCATTGCAACGTGTCGCCACTGCCAGCTACGACGGGCGCGCTACGACTCGTATGCGTGCTGTCTCCGCGACGTAAAACAATTCTCTTGCGATAAAATTACTTTAATTGTGTATATAAAATGATCTGATAGAATGATAGTTTAAAAACACTTTTTATTTTATTTATTTGTTTACTTTCTTTTCACAACGAGCTTTTTTCTGGGGTTCACTGAACCAGTGAGCACATGGGACGCACCACCACTGCATCTCTGTATCACACCATGGGGCATACTGTGGCCCCACAACATGCCACCCCACAACTTCAGGAAACCATCACCTTGCTGCACTCGCTACCCGGTGTGTCTAAGACGCATGAGACGTCATTAAGTCAGCAGGAATTAACAAACTTGCATGAGAAATGGTATTTGAATCTAAACTCATGGGACATTCAGTTTTGAAAATCGTCAGGGATGTTAGTTTTGTGAGAACCTCTGTGGGGACTGATAACCGTAGTCGTTTAGTCCCTTTAAAAATCAAACCATCCATCAAATCTCTGTGGCAGAAATGTACCGAGAATACCAAATTTCCGCGTCATTATCACTTATCACGCAGACTGATTAGTGCTACTAACAGAGAAGCCACACTGCGCTAACGAACTACAGAAATCAATGTACGAAGGACATAACAAGTTACTGCGAAGGAATCTGGTGTAAGTGCAATCTCGCCGCTTGCCCTAACCATGTCAGTTGCATCCTAGACGACATGCAAAATTTGGATTGCTAAGGTGAGTCCCAAATCTTGGTTTCCAGGGGATTACGTTTGAGTTTGAATTAGGTGCACATCCCACGAAACAAGGAACCAAATCATCAACAAGGCGCTGTATGTACAAGATGTTGGTGGCTCAGAATGGTGAGGACTAGATCTATATGGAATGTCCTGGATCATCTGTTACAAGTGAACCTCACATTGACTGGATGTGGTTTCGTCGCCTACTTGAGGGTCCACGTGCAGCAATTCATAGCCAATATTTCTCCATACAATGACAGGATTTTTATGGGTGACATTGAGCTCTTTCTCCGTGTCAGAGTAGTACCCTATCGTATTGGAGGTCTGGACAGATCCAGTCAATAATGTGGCAAGAACGATCGCTCGACACCAGTCTCATCTGTCATCTGTGGGACACAAGATAACGAATACTGGATATATTCCAACGAGTTATTCAGAGCGTTTTTCACTTGTCTGCTGTACCTACAGCGAAAGAAGTATCCCGTCACTTTGTTAGCCCACTTAATGTTTACCATAGTAAGCTACACTGCTTGACGGCGCATCCAAACTCTAAATCATACATCAACATACATTGAAAATGAAGAAATAAATAAATAAGTAAAAAATTTAAAAAAAAATGAACTTGAAGTACTCATGGGAGATGGTTGATTCTCAATATTGTTCATCATACGTTCCTGCTATCAGCGGCTGTGTGTATTCCCTGCGACAGACGGAACGGCCGCCACAGTGTATTAGTGTGATGCTTCAGTGCGGCTGTCATTACTCTCGGGTAATCAAGGTATTGACACAAAATAACCGGAATATGCCGTCACTGAATAAGGATGCATTCGCCTAGCGAGAACAACTGTGAAACGTGAAGTATCTGATTTGAACGTGGTATCTGTTATGAATGTAGATAAATCAATGTGACCATGCCCTTCATTTGTGTGAACTGCCAATTGGTTTAGCTGCAAAAATGATAAAAGTATTGAAAGTGGACGAACTGTCGTGAGTTTGACGAGTGTGTGTTACGTGTACGGTCGATACTTTGTATAGCGTGCACACGGTTTCGAGTGGTTCACGTGTTTGCGAGATGGCCGATAAGGCGCTCAAGATGACTCACACCACAGAAGCGAGTGATAAGAGCGATAAATTGGATAATCAGGTTACATCTCAGCGACTGTTTATTATTACATCGATTACTGGACTGTGGGAACTGATAATAATGCGCAAGACAAATTGTACGTTACCTCTGTAATCCGCCGCAAAAATTCTCCGTACCGAATGTTAGATTATGAAAATGAAAGATCAGACTCATTATCAAAGCGATAATAATTGTTTCTGTTGTTGTGATCTTCAGTCCTGAGACTGGTTTGATGCAGCTCTCCACAATAGCTATCCTGAGCAAGCCTTTTCATCTCCACATAAGAACGGCAACCTACATCTGTATGAATCTGCCTACTGTATCCATCTCTTGGTCTTCCTCTGCGGTTTTTACCCCACACACTTCCCTCCAACGCTAAATTCACAATTCCTTGATGTCTAAGAATGTGTCCTGGCAATCTACCCCTTCTTTTAGTCGAGGTATGCCAGAAATTTCTTTTCTCCCCAATTCTGTTCCGTAACTCCTCATTAGTTACGCGATCCACCCACCTAACCTTCAGTATTCTTCTTTAGCACCATATTTCAAAAGCCTCTATCCTCTTCCTGTCCGCACTGTTTATCGTCCATGTCTCACTCCCGTACAAGGCAACACTCCATTACAAATGCCTTCAGAAAGGACTTTCTTAGGCTTAAATCAATATTCGATGCTAACAAATTTCTCTTTTTCAAGAACGCTTTTCTACCCATTGCCATTCTGCATTTTATATCCTCTGTACTGCTACCATCATTTGTTATTTTACTGCCCAAGTAACAAAACTCATCTACCTCCTTTATTGCTTAGTTACCCAAACTAATTACTTCAGCATCGCCTGATTTTCTTACACTGCACTCCATTACCCTAGTTGTGCTCTTGTTAATATTCATCTTATATTCCCCTTTCAGCACACTGTTCATTTCATATATATATTGAATTCTGAATCTCCACCGCATTCCTAGTTGTGAAACTGTTAATTAACATCGTTATCTTGAGGTTCTTGCTCCACTCCGTGATTAAAGATTAAATAGGAAACAAGTAAAACAGAATTATGAACAAGTCATGGTCTCTGCAAAAAGACCACACGACGATTCATAATAAATTGTTAAAATAGGTTTCGCACTAATCCAATCTTATAGACCATCGACCTTTTAACTTGAGTCTTTTTTGTATACCTCCCAGGTAAAGTTTATATTAAAGGAATCAACACTGTAGTGCTTCGAATCTGTGTAAGTAGTACAGGTGAAAAGTGGTAGAGGTAAAAAGTAGTACTGTAATTTCAGAGGCAGTAGGAGAAATTAAACAAGGAGAAGAATATTTGTTGCATTTTAAAAAAGTGAAGAAAATCATCACTGCTAAATATCCGGAAAAAAAACCAGAAAACTTGGCGTTGACGTGTTTTGTGAGCCAAGTTCTTGCCCCCAATTTATCTTTTGTCTTTGTAGAATGCAGGCGTAAGTATTAAGTTCTGTGCAATAATTGCAGCTTTTACTTCAGTGACGTTCTTTAAATTGAAACTTTTGTTCTTATTTGTCCATTTTAAATTATTCATGACACTAGATTTTATTTTCAGCCTTTTCACCCTCGCTGCAATTGCGATAGCGAAGATTTTGTTGTTGTAGTGAGCAGTAACCAAACAATTAATGTTGTTGTTTTTGTTATTTAGAGGGGACTAAACTACTGGTCATCAGTCCCCTGTTCCTAACAAAGAACGTGCAATTGTCAAGCAATCGGCGACCCCGAGATCAAATATTCAAATCTTTGTAAAGGTTATGGGACCCAACTGCGGGGTCATCAGTCCCTAAACTTACAAACTACTTATGAACTAGCTTATGATAAAGGCAGCATGAACATCCATGCCCGAGGGGATTCGAACCCCTGGTGGAGAACGACCTAGCGCATCGCAGCATAGCGCCTCAATTCATCACCGATTCCTTTTATTTATTTATTTGCTTTTTCATAAATATCGAAAGTATTTATTTACGCTACCAACCGCAGAAAATATTGCAAATCGGTCAGAGCACACTCGAACAACGACGTTGTTGCGTACCCGCACCAGCCGGCCTGTAGGCAACAATATATCAAACAACAGGAGACCAGGTGTTGCAAATATTGTTTTAATTTTTAATTCACATTACAAGCCCGCCTACTTGTCTGCAAATTAAAAATGTTTTCTTTCAGTATTCACAGCTTGCAGTACTTATGTAGGGGTATTACTTTCCACCTGCGGTCAATGTAACATTTAAGTAAAATTTCAAGTTTCAAACTTTCTGCTTAATTTTTTGGACGCTCTCTTTAATAGTTTATGATATCAGAGGTTTCTTTCTACGTCTCTGTGTAAAGTAACTACAACTACACACTGTAATTTTTCAACTTCCATCATTATTTCCATCACTGTAAAATTCCTATGGAGCATTGTAAGGACAGAAGGTGGCAGTCCAAATAAGCAATAACCAAAGGAAGCCATCTGCTGGTCTGCAATTTCTAGGAAATACTTACACCTAGGAGCGCTAGGAAGTTTCGGTTGCTTTTCACCTCAACTTTTATCGGCGAAACACTGCAGGTGTCACTTAACTGCCATCTCTCCAACTACGTAGCAATTTCGCCTTACTTAGGTAACTTCTACTTCCAATCTTGAACTTTAAGAATGCAGTACCTGCTGTTTACTCTGAATATTACCAAGAAAACGAGATGAGTACAGCTACTGGGTGATTTTAAAATAAAACCTGTCAAATTTGTAACGTTTTGGTAAGCATATTTCTTAAATGACGCAATGTTTTATTACTTATTTACGCCAGTGGAGTGATTTAGAATCTTTTATTTGATCTGGCAAGATTTTCATTTCAGACTCCTTACTTTCTTCTCATACTACTGATTTCAGATTTTCGTCTCACTCTGAGAGTGCGCGAATTGTACGTTATTGGCTCCGTAGTATGCTGTTTAGCCTCCATATTTTAGTTTTATTTGACCAAATTTTCCCCAGATCTTTTAGTTTGGAAGTCATTTCGCCATTCATATCGAATCCAGTAATTCTATTTACTGGAACAATGTTTTGCTCGCTAGAGTTTGCACCTCTTTTACGTTTACAACACATCAGATTATCTGAAATCTACTTATCAATTTGTCGCCTAGACACTGCTGGTATTGGTATTTTATTTAATCTGCTGGGAATGCTTCTTATTTGGATTGTATTTCTCTGGGAATCGTACGTACAATGTGGATCGACAAAGTGTTCACCTTAAACCACTGTGGAATTGCACATTGTACCAGGCGTCAAGGTTTATCTAGAAACGTATTTCTTAGACTATATATAAAGCAGAGTATCCGTATGTTTGGGTGTACGTATTGTATACACATCTACAGTTTTTCTTCCAATGATTATGAAATTTAGCACCGTAAGGTTCAGTCCATTAGAACGGTCACCGAAAGTGTTAGAATCACGTGCAACACATAGTTCACGAGATATGATGTCATGAACAATGAGAAGCGCGAAACACTACAGCATCAAACGACAGTGTTCCACATTTCCTCCTAAATCACTGGATCGAGTTCAACAAAATTTGGTGCACATATTCCTTACCGTGAGGTAACAACGATTTCTGGGTAAGAACCAAATACGACATATGGTTAATGAAATACAAGGTCATGCGCAAAATAGTTGCAAGAAACTGCCACATAATGCAACGAGACTTTATTCGCACACTGTATGAGAATGAGAGTACTTAGCGATTTGCAACCAACATTAAACATAACTTCAACTTTTATTGAACTTCTTCTCCCTGACATCCATAGCAAAATAATGAAAGCAAAAGAGGTTCTTGCTTACTACTTTTCCGCTCTTCATGAAAAGCTATGGCAGTCTGTATGACGTTTCAATTTATTATTTCTATACTAGAAATTGTGGAAGCAGGAAATTTTACAGACAGTATACACACTCATAGCTGAGTGTACCTTCGAAATTCTTTCACACTACGACACATGAGATACTACCACATAAACAATAACGTTCATAGTAGTCCGCCCAATCACACACCAAGATTTAATCTACTCTTCTTTACTACTAATTGTATTCGAAACAGACTTTACAGACATACAGCACTTGTAAAATTGTATAATTTTTCAGGTATATATCCATTTGTATAACATATAACTCAATAACTATGAGATCGTGCGAATTTTATATTCCATTTCTATTTTGATTGATTTCTTTCTTTGTTTCGACACTGCACCTATAATTTTGTACATTATGCAACACAGCCTTATCTCTATATATAAAAGGCAATGTCTCTATTGACTGACTGACTGATTGACTGATCGGCAGATTAATCATCGCCCAGGCCAAACCACTGAAGATAGAAACTTGAAATTTGTAGGTGGTGTCGATCTCACTCTGTAGGAGTCAATTAAGAAGCGATTTTCCGACATTCCGTCCGTAAGAGGGTAAAGTAGGGGATGAAGCGTCTTTTGAAAATACGTTGCTATTTAGGCCATTTTGATGCTACAACTACAAAATTTTGGAATTTAATTCAGGGTTCGAATTTAAAAGAGACGTGTTTCGGCATTTTTTGAAATTCAGCAATAAGGGGATAAAATAGGGGACGCAAAAAATTGATTTTCTAAAATATGTTGCTTTTAACGCAAATTTTAAGCTACAACAACGAACTTCGGATATGGAATCTTGGTCAGGATTAACAAAACACGAGATTCGTTGTTTTTGGAAATTCAGCAAGTAAGAGAGTAAAATGAGGAATGAAAAATTCGTTTTGAAAACACGTTGCTATTCAAACAATTTTGAAGGTAGAGCTGCAAAAATTGATATGTGAATTGTTGGTTAGAATGTAAAAAATATTTCTTTCGGTACTTTTGGAAATACAACAATAAAGGGGGTTAAATGTGAGAGGGGATGTTTTAGACAATCTTTTGCTATTAAGGCAACCACATCAATTGGTATATGTTTCCTTGGTCAGAATTAAAAAGAAACATGTTTCGGTATTGTCAGAAAATTAATCATTGGGGGGGGGGGGGGGTGAAATGGTCGATGAAACATTCTTTTTTAACTTACGTTACTACTATGCCAATTTTAAAACCAGAATTACAAAAGATGATATTTGCATACGGAAAACGTTCGACTGCTGCCCTGGCCAGCACATTCTCCAGATCTCTCATCAATTGGAAACATCTGGTAAAAGGTGGCCGAGCAACCGGCTCGTCACAATACGCCAACCACTACTGTTGATGAAGTGTGGTATCATGTTGAAGCTGCATGGGCATCTGTACCTGTACACGCCATCCAAGCTCTGTTTGACGCAATGCCGTTATTACGGCCAGAGGTGATTGTTCTGGGTACTATTTCTCACGATCTATGCACCCAAATTGCGTAAGAATGTAATGACATGTCAGTTCTGGTATCTTTGTCCAATGAATACCCGTTTATGATCTGCATTTCTTCTTGATGTAGCAATTTTAATGGCCAGTAGTATAGTAGATGAGTTTTTTTATTTTGGTAGAAAATAACTTCTTATGGCGGAGTAAAGAACATTTAAAATGCAGAATGGTTATGGGAAGAAAAGCGCTTCTGAAGAAACGAAATTTATTGACATCCAATATTAGTTTAAATGTTAGGAAGTCCATTCTGAAAGCGTTTGTCTGGAGTGTAGCATTGTATGGGAGTGAAAAATGAATGTTAACGAGTTCAGACAAAAATAAGATAGAATCGTTTGAAAACAGACTAATGATGAAGATTATATGGTAGATCATATAACTAATGGGGATTTTCTGGTATATACTGACTAAGAGAAGGGATAGGTTGGTGTTATACGTTTTGAGACATCAAGGAAAAGTCTACTTAGCATTAAAAAGAATTTTGTGGGGTGAAAATCGTAGAGGGAGACCGAGGGACGAATACAGTAAGCAGATTAAAAAGGATGTGCCGTTACTATTTTCAGATGGAGAGGCGTGGACAGAATAGGATAGAGTGAATCAATATATGACGGCAGTTCCTGACGGTATATAGAGCTTGTGTCTTTTCTCAGCACCATCCATGGATAAATTCTAAGTCGTCAACAGCCTTGGTAATGGATGTTTTGCGAAAAAAAATTGCTGTTGAATATATTTTTGCCAGAATCTTTGAAATGGTAACATAAATCATTTAATACCATCTCTTCTCAATTAGTTTCTCATCTCGAAGCAGTTTACGTGTATAAATTTGGGCAGCTACTGGATGAGAAGTAAGCGAATCACAAACACACCAAACTTTCAAGCCATATTTGTATGGCTTTGAAGCCACGAACTGAGTAAACTTTGTGTTTCCTCTGTCAGGAAAAAGCTGTTCATCAACAGTGTGGCAATCAAAAGGTGCGTATTTCTTACCGAGATTTGAATTAAGCTTTTCAAAAATGCCTGATGCCTTGTCATATTTCTGACGCTCACTCCCAGTATTCAGATTTTTAAAACTGCTTATCTACCAAAACCTGTTGAGCGACAGGCTTGCACGATACAATGCAATTGTTTTTTATCTTGTTTTGCCTTATTTTATTCGTGTGTTCAGTTTAGAGAACCTCAATCCTGCTGTAATAAGTACAACAAGATACGAGTCAAATCTTCAGTCGTCAAAAGCTTCCACGGTTTCGTTGCCTTGTGAATTGATATTTTTGTTTGTTAATACCTGATTTGTCTTAATGTTGCTTTCACGTATTATTATGTTATACATTTCTTGTATAAATATCTTTTGTAACAGCCTTTTATAGAATGAAGTTTGGTTGTACTTGTTGGACAAGCCCTTTGCCATAAAAGATCATGATTTTCAAACTATTTTATACCGAAAGTTTTCCTATGCCATTTAGTTCAATCTTTATGACCTAAAATATCTGTAGAAGACAATGGCTTGACGGTTTTCGTCAGCTATGTTAGTTGCATCGTCGCTAATAGCACCACTTGTCTTTATTTCAACTAGAAACAGGAAACATTACTACCATCTGAAATCTCTGAAGCGCAGAAATTGTGTCATGTGATTCGACGTTGTCGACAGAATGGACACTAGAAAAAAAAATTATCATTCCATGAACGTTGAATTTTTCTTGGTTCGATCCATATAGTTGAAGAAAGTTATTCTATAACGGAATGGTGAATAAATAGTTTGAAAGTAGTTCAATGAAATCTCTGCTGGGCTCTCATATGTCACTGAAAAATTACACTATGGGTTCATCGGCGGTCTAATAAGTTTTTTGTACATGGAAACCCACAAAAATGCTTTCGTGAAAGAAAATATTTAACACGTAATTTTAACTGTTTTAGAGGCCTCTAGAACGGAATTTAGAATTTAGTTCTTCAATTTTTCGATAATAACGGTTTATTGACAACAACTGCTCTGATTAGTGAAGAACATAATATAATAATTTTACTTTTATCGATAAGAATAATGGACATGGCTCGCATTTACCGTTCATAATTACGTAATCCACCCACCTTGTGATCAGTATATCACCGTCATAGATATTTAGACATAAAGTCAGTTATGAGAATTTAATTGTACAATTACATTCCCGGATGTAATTTACATTACAGTATTGGTTCATGACAATGAAATAAAAAGTCGCTACCAAACATGCACTTTTGGCATGGGAATTCATGGTATTACATCAGCCTGTAGAGGTCTGGCGTTCATTACGCTAGCTGAAACAAACAGCACTGTTGAAACGTGACGTCCTGGGCTCGTAGCCAATTAGAGCCGATATCGCAATTGACAGCTCTGTCTATTTGGCCTGCCTAGTTTTCGCTGCTCATCAACGTCAAACAGACAGACGCAGCACCGACCGATAACACAGCTGGCCTTGCCCACTCATGGCGAATTTGCGGCAAGCGCTCTTGCCAGCCTGACAAAAAATAGGTTAACATCTCACTACATATTACTAACGTCAAAAGAACAACATTATGTAAGGATGTAGTTCACATCAATGATATTTATCATTGTAATATCACTTAGAAAAAATATGGAGCATCAAAATTCAAATTCGTAAGAATAGGTACAATTCGATTACTCTTCTGTAGTGAGACCTATTGTGATTTATCCTCGAAACTACAGAGAAGTGCTAGGTACACAGACGTAAGCAAGAAGTCAAATGAAATAACGTGCGTACTAGAAAAAGGACAATCAGCTACACTATCAGAACGATGGTTTAAGTTCTGTTCCCGTCCTTGAGAGAAAAACTATTCATAAAATATGGTTTAATTTGATCTCAAAGTACCACATTTGGGATGAATTTATAACGTTCTCTTTTAATTGGGTCTGAATTACAAAGACTGCTGGCCATACAAAGTGCAACACCAAACGCGAAGTATTACAGTCAAATTGCTGGGGAATGAGCGCCAGAGATGAAATGCAAATCATGCGCTCCTCTCAATACCCAAAAGGCGTGCTGCAAATGCTTCCTTCACGTTGTTGCATTTTGGATTACCAACAATGATCAAATTGTACAATCGTATGTTGGTCCTTTCTTTGTTAAAATACGTACTAACAAAAACAACTTCCAATAATACTCTACAGTATTTCTTATTTGACAAGCCGGTTTTCGTCAGGTAAAAATAGTTTCAGTGTGAGCGATCTTCGTAATTTGATTTAAAAAATGGCAACTGTTAATGTTCGGTGTATAACTAAAACAAGAGTATTAGCTTAGGGTTACCATGTGTTCGTCATCAAAAAAGAGGACAATTCATATAAAACCTTGTGTGGTTATTGTAAAACAAAATATTACGAACTTTGAAAGTTTATTCATCGTCATTAGAGACAATTGTCTCATTCTTGTCTTTTTCACTTTTGAATGATCCAGTATTAAACCTTACGATACTTACTTACTTTGTTTACAACGAATATGTACGTTCCAGTAGGGCATATAAAACATTCCAATTCATGTTCGTTTCTTCGTCCCTCCAAGAGCACATCTTTGTATTTAACTTCGTAATTTATTTCGAAGTAAAAGCCTACCTGCGATCTCGAACACACAATACAGCTTTAACCTAAACCACAAAGTATATCAAAAGCAACGCCCAAGAACATAATGCAGAACATAGAATGATAGACAACTGGGTTCCTGCGCAGAGAAGTTTCGAATCGTTTGCAACTGTCAGACCCATGAAGTATCTGAGTATGTGCATGATAGTTGCGAACAGTTTAGGCTTGCAATGCGAACGAATCCGTTGTCGCAAATGACACAAAAATAAATTTTGGAACCCAAAAAAAGAGGACATTTTGTAGAATTTTATAAATTCTGGCCGGACACATTTTCTTGCCTCAAAAAGACTATGTTTCCGGGAAAAAGAGGACGTATGGTAACCATAGTTAAGCTGTTCTAACGTGAAATTCTTAGAAGCCGGTGTATCTTGCATTCTTGCAGACATGTATTGTAAACTGTCTGCCTCGCAGCTACTATTCTGCGACTATTGTCACGCCTGTTATTTCAATTGTTCTAAAGTAGTTTTACCTGAGAGCAGCGCCGGCATAGAGAAGAGAGAATTCTAGAAAAAAATACATCGAAAAACCTTTAAATTATCTAGATTTAGTGATTGTGACACTTCAGAGTGTTGTATTTACGCATTTTCAGATTGAAACAGTTGCATAACGCAAAAAAGAGGACACTTCCCCATTTTCCTAAAAACCCGGAAGGACCATTTTTAGGGCCCATAAAAGAGGACATGTCCGGATGAAAGAGGACGTCTGGTAACCCTATATTAACTGCAGTAAAATGTTATTTAGCGTAGTTCAGATATGTAATGCTTTAAAAAACGTAGTACATCATAAGACACTAAAATTATTCTGAGAAAAAAACTTTTTTTTACTCCACTGCAACATTATACGTTATCTAGGTGGGTATCTGGGTATCTAGGGTATCTAGGTGATAATCTTGTCCATTACAGGCCGAAGCGTTGCGGGGAGGTCCACGCGGTCTGAGACGCCATGTCACGCATTTTGTGGCCAGAGGTTCGAGTCCTCCATCCGGCATGGGTGTTCGGTTTGTCCTTAGCATGAGTTAGTCTTAGTAGTAGTAGGTAAGTTTAGGGAGCCAAGACCTCAACAGTTTGCAGCCTTAGACAGAGAGAGAGAGAGAGAGAGAGAGGAAACCTGGTGAAGTGTTGGCAGTTGGGCTTAAGATGCAATGCAATTGCCAGTGAAAGAAAGAAAGGAAACTTTGGTTATAAGAGTAAGAGAATTGAGTGGCGTGAATTGGAATATTACCAATGGCAACAAAAGAAGTGATGACGAAAGAACTGCGTCTGTTGATTGAGTAAGAAGATGTATTTTGTCATTTTATTATTGACATGTAAATTTTATTTGCGTGACACATCAATATGGATGTGCTATATTAGAAATGGTTGTTACAGTAGTGATGTAAAAAATTACGACAGGTCTGAAGCTGGCGTCTCGCACGGTCATATAATTATTAGAAGAAAGCGATCTCGGCTGAAAACCTCTTATTAAATATAATTACATCGTATTTTACCGAATAGTTTTTTGTATTACTTCTGAATCGTGTATTAATACTGGTCAGCTTGCATCGAGAGTTAATTGGCAGATCTGAAAGAAACTTAGCGAATGCGGAAGGAAGTATCACTATATGGTTTGATATTGTTCGAACGATATCTTTTGATTACATTTGGCTTCTACAGAGGTCCAGAGTATTTGAGTTTGCATACTGTGGACTGCGGCAGAGAATATGGACGCATGGTGCCAGTTGCTTAGGCAGGCCAGAAGGGAGAAGCAAGAAAATTTCAAATGTTCAAATGTTTGTGAAGCTTATGGGACTTAACTACGGGGTCATCAGTCCCTAAACTTACAAACTACTTATGAACTACTTACGAACTAGGACGGCACAAATATCCATGCCCGAGGGGGGATTCGAACCCCCGACCGTAGTGGCCGTGCTGACCGTGACTGGAGCGCCTCAGTCACCTCGGCCACCGCGGCCGGCAAGAAAATTTCACACCAAGGTGTGGAGAGGTAGGGAAGAAGGGGAGGAGGAAGGGAGGGGAATGTGACGAATGGGAAATTAAGCCATTTTGACAGTTCTTTAGGCAAGCCTCAAGGACGAGTAGATGAAGTGTGAAAAATGGACAAATGTGACAGGCATGTCAGAAAGAGGAGGTATGTGGGGGATGGGGAGCTTTGGTATACTCACAGTTATTCGGGAGAGGTCAAAAGTGTTGAGCAGGGAGTGACATTGAGCTGTCAATCAAAACAGCATGACAACCACTATAGGTCCTATACCTGCATATAATGAATTACTGTCTGGAAGGAGCAAAAAACGGCATTCACTTACGTTTTGGTAAGATTTCAGCAGAAAATAATGGTAACTTGCTTAAGATATACAAATATGTACAAGTAAAGGAAATACCACACGAAGAACTTGCATGTAGACTAAAATACTGGTAACGCGCTTAAGAAGACTGGCAGGAGATAACGAATGAATACAAATTATGGCAGTATCATTGCTGAAAATGTCGTTTGCCCCTCTGAAAGAATCACGGATTTCATAAAAGATGTGAATCATACCTTTCAAGAAATATGCAAATCATCCAACGAATGTGTACACGCCGGCCGCGGTGGCCGAGGGGACTGGGGCGCTTCAGTCACGGTCTGCACGGCCACTACGGTCGGGGGTTCGAATCCCCCCTCGGGCATGGAAACTTGTGCCGTCCTTAGTCTCAGTTAGTTCATAAGTAGTTTGAAAGTTTAGTGACTGTAGACCCCGTAGATAAGTTCCATAAGCTATACAAACATTTGAACATTTTGAATGTGTACACAAAAATTTCCAAGAAAAGTTATCAGTGAAGATTCTGCAGAGACGCAAGTACCCCCACAGCACGGTCACTTGTTGGAAAAAAATAGTTCCCTGCGTCCAGATGGAAACCCGTTTCATTTTCACAGATCATACTTAGGTCCGATTTTTGAAAAAAAAACAATTTTGTCTAAACCTAGTTAAAGGTTTTAACTAAACCCATTTTAACGGAACTCGTTGATTGCTATTTATTCTAAAGAAAAAAATTACACTCTACCCTATCTGAATAGCAACCATGTTCAAGATTTTGACCTAACTTATACTATGGACAAAACACATACACACACACTCAGACCTATACCCGAGGAAGTACTCGAACCATGAAGTACTGCTGAAAGTTATGGACATCATGCATCCTGTAAAGACTGTCAATAAATCGGTAAGAATGAAAGGCGACTTATATGTCTTCTGAACAGCACGTTGCAAGCCATCCAAGGTATACTTGAAAATGTTGATGTCTTTAGAATTTGGTGCATAGTGAAGATGTTTAACCCTTGTACTCACACTTGAAAATTTAAACCTGTTCTTTGTTCTATAACCAGGTTAACTGGGTACTCTGTACATTTATTGTTGTACGGTGATGCTTGCCAACATTCAGGCATGGTTATATTCGTAATCGTGGCAACAATGTTTTGTAATTATTGCTGGCTACTATTGCTACTGTTTCACGGCATTATTAACTCAAAGGATAAAAATGCAGCCTTTAATCGCAAAATTAAAAATTATTTTACCTGGTTTCGACAATAACTATGATTGGCTTTATCAGAAATTATAAAATAAAACAAGTCACATAATAAAATATACAACTCAACTGTAAAGGTTAGGTCACAAAATTTAAAAATAAATTTTTAGAAAAAGCTAGCCACTAATTATTTTATTATGTAATTTGTTTTATTTTATAATTTCTGATGAAGGCAATCATAGTTTTTGCGGAAACCAGGTTATATAATTTTTAACTTTGCGACCAAAGGCTCATTTTTATCCTTTAACGTTGTAACGGTGGCTGACAATAGCAGCTATGTTCAAAATTTTAACTGTGTAAACCTTTTTACTGTAAACCTCAACTCTAGATTCTCATTCATGACAAACTGTACCTCTCTAATTATGAATACAGCAGATTAAGCTATTACGGGAAAGAATAATATATTAGAAAGTTAGTATCTATTCTTGATGCAAAGGGGGATGCTGCCTCAGATTTCAGCGATGAAGATTCTACAGACGAATGGATTCCGAGTAAGAAGGATGATGCTCTTTCAGACATTTTAGTGCTTATAGTGATAAAGGACTAACGATATATGCAATAGCACTGACACTAGCAATAAAGGACTAACGATACACGCATTAGAGCTTGCAGATGACATTGCTCTGCTGTCCACGAATATAGCAGTTGTAGCTAAAGAAATAGAAGTCCAAGCAAAGAATGAGGCTGAGGCTAAAATTGGTTTTCTGATGTCACAAAAAAAAGTCTAACAAATTTCAGGAAATACACACAAGTATTTGACTCATCGAAGGGGTCAAACATTATAAGTATTTGGGAGAAACAAAAACGGACACTGGAATAGAAAGATGCTGTCATCTAAACTTAGGAGAGCATAAATATTAATACGAAAGTTGTTGATCTCGAACTGCAACGTAATTACTCTAAAAAACAGTTACAAGAACAGAAATACGACATGCAGCACAAACATTCTCCCTCAAGATCAAATGACTGGGACATGATTTCAAGAAAAAGAAAAATTATGAGAAAGATTCTTGGTGGATACAAAAATTGGCCAGGAATGGGTAACGATGAGCAATCAGATCTACTAACTCATTAAAACAGCAAAATTCACATAAAATAATAACCACCATAGTGCACAAATCTAACTGCTTTCATGGAGGTTCTCAACATTTGGCGTTCAGACATTAGTAACGTGACGTCCGTCGCCCGAAACGCTCATTTGCATACGCCTTCTTGCTTTCTGTGTTTGTTGATTTTCATATTACTGTTCAAACGTTGTCATTTTAAAGCAATGTCGCACTGAAAATTATCAAAAATACGTCACTTCATAATCATTATTAAACAATTATAGATCGCCCCATTGAAGAATGAGTTCCTTTTATAACAATGAGTTACAATGTAGTGTCCAAAAATGCCATGTTTGCAGATAACACATGCCCTCGATGATACGAGAATTACTGATTACTCTCGCAGCTGTTCGGCGTAGCATTATGGACGGCGAGTTAGTTTGTGACGCTGGTACGAAACTTGCCGGGCGCGGTGGCTCAGTGCGCTCGGTCAGAAGGTTGCCGACGTAGCTCAGCGTGCTCGGCCAGAGTGCTCGACGCCCTCCGTAACGAAAAAGCTTAGTCCACGACTAAATGATCAAAATTACACAAGGTAAACCGACGTCCGCAACGAACCAATGGAAAAAATAAGAAAAAAGAAAAAACGAAAGCGGGCTCAACACCACCGACAATAAAAAATTGAGCAAAATTCTGAATGAACAACTCAGAACGAACATGAACAAACGACAGCAGAGAATCAATCTATCTGAAGAATAAAAAATAGAAATATATTTAAAAAACAGAAGCACGCCACTGGCATTTTTTCGTCTTGTTTCCTAAAAGGTTTTCGCACACTCTTGGTAACTGAACACAACTATATCCTGCAAGATTCTGAGTTGTTCAAAGGTAACAGCGATTTCTCTAAAAAGTGCATTTATTCAATTTTGTGAACATATAATGAAAAACATACCAACGAGCCGCGCGGGAGTAGCCGAGTGGTCTGGAGCGCAACGTTACGAATTCGCGTGGTGTCCCGCGTCGGAGGTTCGAACCCTCCCCTGGGCATGGATATGTGTGTTGTCCTTAGGTTAGCATAACTTAGTTTAAGTAGTTTGTAAGACTAGGCACTGATGACCGCCGGCCGCGGTGGCCGAGGTGACTGAGGCGCTCCAGTCACGGTCAGCACGGCCACTACGGTCGGGGGTTCGAATCCCCCCTCGGGCATGGATATTTGTGCCGTCCTAGTTCGTAAGTAGTTCATAATTAGTTTGTAAGTTTAGGGACTGATGACCCCGTAGTTAAGTCCCATAAGCTTAACAAACATTTGAGTGAGTGAGTGCACTGATGACCAAAGTAGTTTCGCCCCAAAGAATTACAAACATTTGAACATACCAAGTAACTGCAAACATTTCTTTATCACCTGTACACAAACTGAGGAGATACGTTTACAATGACTGTTGTAAATACCATAATGATAATAGTAACTTTTCATATAAATTAAGTACTAGAGCTTTGTTGAATGCGGTGTTACGACACTTATTCCGTTTGATATTTTAGCTGTAATAGAAAAAATAGTCACGGACTGAAACAGAATAGTTGCTCTTTATTTTAGTCCTGAACAAAGTAACATGAACAAAGTCATATCTGAACTACAGAAAAGATAATACAATTTACGTTAAAAGCGTCCATGGCAACCATGCCAAAGACAAACATTTGAGTAGACGCATTGATTCTAATTGATGACTTTCAGCATATTCCAATAATAGTGAATAATTGCTTAGGAAAAAGAACAGGTAATTTCTTGCAATATATGCACTTCCGCTTCATTAAGGAACGACAGTTGCCACAGAAATCTATGGCTACCAGTATCTGCACGTTGTTTTGCATACTCATTATCACAGTATTCTCCTCGTTGTTGTGCAAATGCTTCAGAAGAGCAGTGTTCAATTAGTTGTTACGTATTTGACGGCATGTTCACGAAGTAGAACAGCCGGCCGCGATGGCCGAGGGGACTGAGGCGCTCCAGTCACGGTCTGCATGGCCACTATGGTCGGGGGTTCGAATCCCCCCTCGGGCATGGATATTTGTGCCGTCCTTAGTATTAGCTAGTTCATAAGTAGTTTGTAAAGTTTAGGGACTGATGACCTCGTAGTTAAGTCCCATAAGCTGTACAAACGTTTGAACGTTTGAAATAGAACAAACGCACATTTAGAGGAAGCACTCATACTTCTTCACAACTATAAACATTGCAGAAGATAGCTCTGTTTATTTAACAAGAGTCGCAGAAACCCTTTTGGACTGGAGGAGAAAAATAAATGATTGTGAGGGGTTTCGAACTACCGACCACATGCATCACAACGTCACGCATTACCTACTACGCCACGGCTAACAACTGTGACCTGGTCCCTCGATTCTCGTACTGTTGGTGGCAGTTGCTAACAGCTAAACTGACATTTTTAGTCACTAGATTGTAGTTTATCGTACTACGAACGACGTGTTGTTGCTAATTCTTCAGCGCGCAATTGCTTTGAAATAACACCGTGTAAGTTATAATAAGAAAACATCAATTTTACTCTACCCATTTATCTTGTCAGGTTGAAAGTGCAGAGTGACTTGCTTAAAACACTTCCAAAATGAAAAAAAAGGAAATAAATGATCAAATAAATAAATAATTTCTCATGTAAAAAATAATTAATTTAAAAATAGTTCTGAATTGTGCACATAAAAGTAATGTCATTAGCTGCGCATTAATTTCCGTCCAAATTATACGTTTTGCAAAACATGAATCTATTAACTTAGTTTCCCTGGGCCAAACGCTTCGATTCCTAGTTTAAACTTTGCTTGTATACTGTAACAGCGCTGCAGTAAAATGTATGTTCTAATTTCCATGAGACTGGGTGCTGGAATATGAGTAGAATCTTAGCTCATATATAGTGTACATAGGTCTACTGCTCGAAAATCGTGGTTCTGCGTTCTGCTTCTTCATATTCCACACAGATAGAGCAGTGGCGCTTTAACGACAATTCTCAGAGAGTGGTAGTGTTGGCAGTTAGTAAAGCATATTCTAGTCCAGATGGAATTTTATTCACTCCATGCTTCTCCCAGTTGTGTGTATATTGCAACCACGAGAGGTACTGTTGCGCCATCCTGTGACGTCTCGATGTTTAAAGCCAGCGCGAGTGACGGCGCGAGGTTATCACGGTGCGTGGTGGACCGCGCATCGAAAGTTCACGAATAAAAACACACAGACATTACAGAAAAATCTATGAGATTTGCTTTAGGTCCTCTTGGGGAAGAAAGTCGGTGATACTAGCGAACCCGGCATTGCTAATACGCATGGGAACTGGATATAGTTCCCACAGACGTTTAATGAACAAAGTAAGAGCATATGGTCTATCGGACCAATTATGTGACTGGATTGAGGAGTTCCTAGATAACAGAATGCAGCATGTCATTCTCAATGGAGAGAAGTCTTCTGAAGTAAGAGTGATGCCGGGTGTTCCACAAGGGAGCGTCGTGGGTCCGTTGCGTTCACGATATATATAAATGACCTTACCGATAACATCGGAAGTTCACTGAGGCTTTTGCGAATGATGCTGTAGTATATAGAGAGGTTGTAACAATGGAAGATTGTATTGAAATGCAGAAGGATCTGCATCGAATTGACACATGGTGCAGGGAATGGCAACTTAATCTTAATGTAGACAAGTGTAATGTGCTGCGAATACATAGAAAGAAAGATACTGAATCATTTAGCTACATTATAGCAGGTCAGAAACTGGAATCAGTTAATTCCATAAATTATCTTGGAGTAAGCATTAGGAGTGATTTAAAATGGCACGACGATATAAAATCAATCGTCGGTAAAGCAGATGCCAGACTTAGATTAATTGGAAGAATCCTAAGGAAATGCAGTTCGAAAACAAAGGAAGTAGGTTACAGTAAACTTGTTCGCCCACAGCTAGAATAGTGCTCACCGGTGTGGGATCCGTACCAGGTGGGGTTGATAGCGGAAATAGAAAAGATCCAACTGAGAGCAGCGCGCTTCGTTACAGGATCATTTGGTAATAGTGAAAGCGTTACGGGGATGATCGCTAAACTCCAGTGGAAGACTCTGCAGGAGAGACGCTCTGTCGCTCAGTACGGGCTTTTGTCGAAGTTTCGAGAACATAGCTTTACCGAGGAGTCTAATAGTATATTGCTTGCTCCTACGTATATCTCGCGAAGAGATCATGAAGATAAAATCAGAGAGCCCACACAGAGGCATATCAACAATCTTTCTTTCTGTGAACAATACGTGACTGGAATAAGAGGGAGAACCGATAGTGGTACTCAAGGGACCCTTCGCCACACACCGTCGGGTGACTTGCGGAATAAGAATTTAGATGTAGATAAACACCCTAATCTCCTTCACTTCCCATCTATTTACCCTTCTCCTCCTCCACAACGCTTTGTCTCGCTCACACCCTCCCCCCCCCTCCACCTCCAGTCGTCAACGACCTCTTCCATTCCCGTACCTTTGTCCACCGTGGTGGAGTGGCCGAGCGTTCTAAGGCGCCTTGCTGCGGAGCTGGTGGTTGCTTGCCGCAGTGGTTCGAGACCGCGCTCGGACATGGATTTGTGTTTACGTTGGTTTAAGTTAGTTTGAGTAATTGGTACGCCTAGGGACTGGCAAACACAGTAGTTAAGTCCTATAGCTTAACAAACATTGGATGTTTGACTTACTATATTTGTCCATTACCTTCATCCCAGTCCCTGTACATAACCATCTCCTCCTCCCCCTCGTCTATTCAACTACATCCTACCTTTCTCTCTTTATGTCGATTTATATAGTCCACCTACTCTCTTCGTCCCTCCTCCCTACCTCTGCTTCCTCCTCCACTTTTACATCTACCCAACCATCGTCTTGTTTCTCCCATTACCGTTTCCCGTTCCCCACCAATCTCCACCCTCCCCTGTACATGACAAATTACGCATACCTGCCCAATTTTATGGTAATCGGTCAAACAGCTCCGAGTGTGGAGTAAGGTGTCCAGTACTGAATATTACGTATACAATGATGTTTTTCTTTTTGTGAAGGTATATTCTGAACATGTTAACGGGATCGAAGTAAATTTCTAGATTGAAGGCTCTAATAAATGCCCTCTATCTTCCAGCGTAATCAATTTAATCTTGTTTTGAGGGTCAAAAGCGTAAAATATTATCGCAATCGGATAAACGATATTGATGAATACTGTAAACTATGTAATTTCTATCATGAATTATGAGCTCAAGTAATGGAAAATACGGAACAATAATTACTCTGTGAAATAACATTTACTTTTTTGAATTTCAACTGGATGTGGCAACATTTGTTGCTATGTTCTACGAAATGTGATTCAAGGTAATGAATACTAAAACAAACGAAAAACAACGTTCTACTGGTATACGCGCTTATTTTCTATTTACCTCAATTTTCATTGTATATGTAATTTTATGTAAATTTTATTATATGAAAACGCTAGGGCGAAGTCCAGTACTCAGATTTCTCAGCGCGATTCCTCCCTCATATGTCTCTCACAAAATTTCGACCTTCGCATATTTACGACAGCTTAGTGGAATTGGAAGAGTGAGATGGGTGTGTGTTCCATACGTCAGTGTATCCTACAATTACACAAACACATTTGAAGGGGATGCTAAAGGCGTCTTGAGGAGCAAGATGAGCATAGCAACCCTTAGACGGTAACGCTTACGGCCACGGGGTTTCTATGCTCGTTTTGTTCCTCCAGACGCCTTCTAAATCGCCTAGAAGTTTGTTGTTGTAATTGCATCATTCTCGAACACACTGACGTACGGGACACAGAGCCTTCTCAGTCGAATGTCTATTTACTGTCGGAAATATGCGCAGCACAAAATTTTGTGACAGACTTTATACTTTTTTTTTTTTTTTTTTTTTTTTTTTCCTAGGATGCGTGGAATCACGCTGAGAAGCTCGAGTGCGCGAATATCGCATTACCCTGTATATGTCGTAAAAACGGAGTGAAATCTTGACGGAAGGATATCGCGCTTTAGTATAAACAAATGAAAGGGAGACTTAAATACATTCAGATATTTGATGACTAATCTGTGGATGGACACATTTCGCTTAATCAAAAAATTATGGAAATCGGCAAAAAAAAAAAAAAAAAAAAAAAAAAAAAAAAAAAAAAAAAAACAGCCTGGCCGACTAGCTTTAGTTGTCATATGTTTGTGTAATATACACAACTGGCCATTAAAATTGCTACATCAAGAAGAAATGCAGATGATAAACGGGTATTCGTTGGACAAATATACTAGAACAGACACGTTATTACTTTTTCACGCAATTTGAATGCATAGATCCTGAGAAATCAGTACCCAGAACAACCACCTCTGGTCGTAATAACGGCCTTGATGCGCCTGGGCATTGAGTCAAACAGAGCTTGGATGGCGTGTACAGGTACAGATGCCCGTGCAATTTCAACACGATACTACAGTTCATAAGAGTAGTGACTGGCGTATTGCGACGAACCAGTTGCTAGGACATCATTAACCAGACGATTTCAATTGGTGAGAGATCTGGAGAATGTGCTGGACAGGGCAGCAGTCGAACATTTTCCGTATCCAGAAAGGTCCGTACAAGACCTGCAACATGCGGTCGTGCACTATTCTGCTGAAATGTAGGGTTTCGCAGTGATCGAATGTAAGGTAGAGCCACGGGTCGTAACACATCTGAAATGTAACGGCCACTGTTCAAAGAGACCGAGACCAGTCGCAACCCATTCCATCACGCCAGGTGATGCGCCAGTAATGCGATGAGGTATACACGCTTCCAATGTGCGTTCACAGCGATTTCGCCAAACACGGGTGCGACTATCATGATGCTGTAAACAGAACCTATATTCACCCGAAAAAATGACACTTTGCCATTCGTGCACCCAGGATCGTCGTTGCGTACATCATCGCAGGCGCTCTTGTCTGTGAGCTGATAGTCCATGCTGCTGCAAACGTCGTCGATCTGTTCGTACATGTGGTCGTTGTCTTGCAAACGTCCCCATCTGTTGACTAAGGGATTGAGACGTGACAGCACGATCAGTTACAACCATGCGGATAAGATGCCTGTCATCTCGACTGCTAGTGATACGATGCATTTGGGATCCAGCACGGCGTTCCGTATTGCCCTCCTGAACTCACCGCTTTCATATTCTGCTAACAGTCATTGGATCGCGACCAAAGCGAGCAGCAATGTCGCGATACGATAAACGGCAATCGCGATAGGCTACAATACGACCTTTATCAAAGTCGGAAACTTGATTGTACGCATTTCTCCTCCTTTCACGAGGCATCACAACAACGTTCCACCAGGCAACGCCGGTAAACTGCCTTTTGTGTATGAGAAATCGGTTGGAAATTTTCGTCATGTCAGCACGTTGAAGGTGTCTCCACCGGCGCCAACCTTGTGTGAATGCTCTGAAAAGCCAATCATTTGCATATCACAGCATCTGCTTCCTGTCGGTTAAATTTCGCGTCTTTAGCACGTCATTTTCGTGGTGTAGCAATTTTAATCGCCAGGAGTGTATAAGATGGAAAGTAGCTACTGGTTTAAGGAATGCGGATGATGAGTAGTCACTTGCAAATATATATTTATTATGTGTTAGCCACCCTGGCTGTTTTACATGATAAATATTTAAAGGTTAAAAATTTAGCCCTTGGTTGCAAAATTCTTTTACCCTGGTTTCGGCAATAACTATGAATGCCTTTATCAGAAATTATAAATTAAAGCAAGTCACATAACAAAAGTTATAACTCAGCTGTTAAGCTTACGTCACAAAAAATATATATATTTTTTTAATTTTGTGACGTAAGCTTTACAGTTGAGTTGTAACGTCCTTGGACGTCGTAACCGTCGCTGACAATAGCAGCTATGTTCAAAAGTTATTATTGTACATCTAGATTTTGGTCACTAAGTGATCAATGCTTTCAAAACTTGGATTAAAGCACAGTGACAAGAAACAAGATCACAGTAATTAATAAATATTTTCTATTAATTGCTGCTAAACACTCGGAACAGGTTATCCAATATGGAATCAAACTTAACTTACGGTTGAACATGACACTGCTTTTAAGCTCACATTAAATAAGGTAGGGCTACGAAAAAGTTCTGAAATATTTTTATACAATCTATTTTTGCACAAAATATGCCCATGCTGACCCCACTCTTCTTGTGATCTTACTTTGTAATTCCTGCGTGTGTTACCGCAGATAATCTGATGGTTCCCTTCTAAAGAGCAAAAGGCGTCGTTGAAGAACAAAAGTCTTTGCAACTATACGACATTTATATCAAAATATATAATTTCACCATGAACTGGGAAACATTCTTTTCACTGTATTTTTTTTTTCTTTCAGTGTGACCAGTTAAATAACGTAATACCTGATTATACTTTTGTGTAGTTCCCTGCCCTGTCCGAATTTCTTCTGCCGCGGCCTAGTGGCCGAGCGCATTGAGGCGCTATGTTCCGATGCGCGAGGACCCTTCCCCTCGGAGGCGCGAATCCTCGCTCGGGCATGGATAATTGTGTTGTCTTTAGTATAAGTTAGTTCATAAGTAGTTTGTAATTTTCGGGACTGATGACGCCGTAGTTAAGTCCCATAAGCTTAAGGCTGGTATTACACTATCAAATTATTTGGACGAAAAATTTGGATTAAATATTTGATATATTCTTTGGCAAGGGAATTGGATGAAACGCTTTAGGGGGTATTACACTATCATCCAATAAATTTGCTTCAAAATGGCCGTGTTATGCTCAGCTGTTGTTTATACTACAGTTGCGTTGGATCTACATTTAGAACAGGAGGAGGGGAAAAAGAAAAGGAAACGATCTTGGATGAAACCGTAGGTGTCAGGACGAGAAAGTAAAATTTGTTACGGGAACAGGAGGATTTTCTTTTTTGTCGTCAGCAGTACAGGCGGGCCGTAATTCACTGCTAATTATTTTGTAGCTCTCTATGCTTCACAACTTGCAATAGAAGCTGACGTAAACGAATAAGATCGTATGTTGATAAAGCAAGTTTCATTAAATAACGTTTTAAATAAAAATGTCTGCACTGACAAAGGGGGAAATCTAAATTGCTTATGACATTATTTACAATGTAAGTGGGGAAACATATTTGATAAAGTAAATAGGGTACATTTATTTCCTTGCAAAAGTTGTCTAACGTATTTATATGTACATATTTTCGCTTGCAAACAGATGTCGGTCTTTTAGAAGTTGTTTCACTTCTCAGCACTTAGCACACCAAGTTGACCAATATCATAAATTCAGCTTTATCCGTAAATAATATTTAGGAGAGTTACTTCAATTCCGATAGTATATTATGACTTTTTACATCACCGATTGTAACTTAACCTCACTGTCACCACAGGGTGTCGGGCTACGCGAATTGATGTGTCGGGCAGTGTGAATTGGCCTTGTCGCCTGTTACACAACGCCCATCTGATTTATGCATTCATATCAGTTTTGTTGTTGCTGCGAAACTCTACACAAACGTGCCACTACTAGCCATGTTTACGATTACGAACGATGTGTCAGACATTTAACCTCTAAATAAAACAGCTGTAGTGGCAACTAGCACTCCGACCGGTCACATTTCTCACTGCAGGGAACAAAAGACGAGCGATTTCTAAAATCATCTTAGATGACATCTTGGACTACGTTCCCATTAAACTAAGTCAATCTTTCTTTATCCAATTCTTTGTCCAATAATTTGATAGTGTAATACCGGCTTTAAAACATTCCAGGACTTTTTTTTTTCTTATATCCAAGTTCTTTTCCATTTCTACTTATTGTACACTTATATTTGACAGTCAGATTCGCATTAAATATTCTTCCCCGTGTAAATCGCGACAGTTTTGTTTTCGTTGAATTAGTACCAGCTGTAGTCGCCTTTGTTTACCTTAGTTATCATCTGCCGATTCTACATCGCGCCTTTCTAGTCGTTCGTTTTTCTTGGTATTGTAGTCATGAACATGGACTGTGACTGCTGTGTGCGGATGCAGACTGAGCTGGTGACACTTCGCCCCCAGCTTCGGGTTTTGCTAACGTCGTTTGCACAGCTCGAGGCCACGTACTAGAGGCACCATTGTTGTTGACCAGTCGTGGAAACCGAATCTCAAATCGTTATGGGTACCGAAAGCTTGCTATAGTTGGAGATACGTTCTGCTGAAATTTTTGCATAGGGACAAAAGGTATTCAGAAACAAATCATTGAATAAAGGTGGCGGCATATTTCTTGCCGTCACGAGTGGTTTATCCTGTAGAAAAGTACATTGTTCCTCGCCGCGGTGGAGGCGCCGAGCGTTCCAAGGCGCGTAGCTGCGGAGCGCGCCTCAGCTCGCCGTCGGAGGTTCGAGTCCTCCCTCAGGCATGGTTGTATATGTCATCCTTAGCATAAGATACTTTAAATAGTTTGTAAGGCTAGTGACTAACGACTAGTTAAATTCCTTAGATTTATAAACATTTGAACTATTCCTGTGAATTAGTATGGGTAGAGGCAGAGTCACCGAGCGCATTGAGGCGCTATGCTGCGATGCGTGAGGTCGCTCCCCGTTGGGAATTCGAATCCCCCCTCGGGCATGCATGTTTGTGTCGTCTTTAGTATAAGGTAGTTCATAGGTAGTTTGTAAGTTTAGAGACTGATGACCCCGCAGTTAAATCCCTTAATAAACATTTGAAGACTTATACCTGACAACCTGAATAAATTAATATTTGGTTCTTTTCATCGACCCTCTGACTCAGACGATTAGATTGCAGAAATGTTCAAAGAAATCTTGGCTCAATTTTTTTTAAATGTACCCAAAACATACAATTTTAATTGGTGTCGACTTTAACTTACACTCAATAAGTTGGCATTAATACATGGTCACACCGGAAGCAAGCATAAATCATCGAAATTGCACTGTACGCATTCTCCGAAAGTTATGTCAAACAATTAGTTCATGAACCTACTAGAACAGTAAGTGGTTATGAGAACTTTCTTGAACTCCTAGCAACAAATAATCCTGAGCTAAATAAAGGCCATCAAAATTGATACAGTGATTAGTGAACACAGAGATGTCGTAGCGAGACATAATATCGGTCTTCCTAAATCCACCAGAACTTAATGGAATATATATTCGATTAATTCTTTCCTGAGTGAGAATCTGCAATCCATCTGAAGTAGCAATGTGAATGTAGATCAGATATGGCTTACATTGAAAGAAATAATATAGACAACTATTGAAATATTTATACCAAACAAATTAAGAAAATTGGGGGCTGATACGTCGCGGACCACAAAACAGGTAAGATCACTCTTGCAAAAGCAAAGGAAAAAGCATGCAAAATTTAAACGGACACAACATCTCTGAGACTTGCAATCGTTTACAGAGACAAGAAATTTAGATCGAACTACGATGCGAAAAGCTTTCAATATTTACCACAACGAAACCTATCACGTAATTTGGTAGAGAATCTTAAGAAATCAAGTATACTAGCGGCAAAACACTATCAGTACCTTCCCTACACGAAAGCAATGGTGATGCTACCGATTTCTGTACTACTAAAACAGAACTGCTTTACACAGCTTTCCGAAATTCTTCACAAAATGAGGATGTAGCAAATATCCCAGAAATCGTAATAAGAACAGCTGCAATGCGTAATTTGGAAGTGGATAGTCCTGGAGTATGAAAGAAACTTGAAAGTAAGTCTCCCGGTCCCGACTGTATACACAATTAGGGTCCTTGCAGAGTATGCTGCAAGTGACCAAACCTTTAGACGAGTCGCCTAAAAACGACGACAAAATTTATGGCAAATCAGGGTACATCAGTCGCTAATAAAGCCTAGAGAACCACTGGCTGCTGGGAATCACCTGTCTTTTCCGACATGGAGGACGCTTAATCGCTTAAGAACCGACGTCACAAGCTGCAATACAAACATGAGGAAGTGGGCTACAAGGAGAGCGACTGCTGTGAGTGCGGTGTAGTACAGGATTATCAACATCGGTTTAAGTGCGCAAAAATAGGTAAAACTTGTACAGTAACAGACCTTATTGAAGCAAATGTGGCTGATTATTGGAAATATTTAATATAGTTGGTGACAGGGACACGGAAAGTAAGAGAATGCCGCTGCAATAGCACCGTAACTAGTTATCATATACAACTGCTCGGTTAGCGAAAATTCCGTAGCCAAAGACTAGCATGTTACGCAGGTCACGCCAATATTCAAGAAAGGCAATAGGAGTGATCCGCAAAATTACAGGACTATATCACTGACGTCGGTTTGCAACCGGATTTTAGAGCATATACCTTCTCAAATATTATGAACTGCCTCGAAGAAAACGACCTATTGTCCCATTCTCAACACGGATTCAGAACGTATCGTTCTTGTAAAACACTCTTTACTCTTTACTTGTGCTATCGAAAAGGGATGTGAAATAGGTTCTGTATTTCTAGATTTCGCCAACGATTTGTTATGAAATCGCTAAAAAAAAAAATGTTCAAATGTTTGTATAGCTTATGGGACTTAACTAAGGGGTCATCAGTCGCTAAACTTACAAACTACTTATGAACTAGCTAACACTAAGGACGGCACAAATATCCATGACCGAGGGGGGATTCGAACCGCCGACCGTAGTGGCCGTGCAGACCGTGACTGGAGCGCCGCAGACGGATCGGTCACCGTGGCTGGCTATCAAACTGCGCGGTTATGAATATTGCTGCAGTGGGCTTCGTGATTTCCTGTCAGGAAGGACACAGTCTGTTGTAATTGACGGAAAATCACCGATTAGGTGTAGATGTAGATAAAACAGAAGTGATATCTGGTGTTCCCTAGGGAAGCGTTATAGGGCTCCTAATCTTCCTAATCTTTATGAACTGTTGAGGAGACAATCTGAGTAGCTATTTTAGATTGTTTGCGGATGATGCTGTCAATTGGTAACTGACACTCAATAATGATAAGTATAAAGTCATCCATATGACTACTAAAAGAAATCCGTTAAACTTCATTCACACGTTAAATAAACACTAGAAGCCGTCAAATCAATTAAATACCTAGGAATAAAAATTATGAAGAACTTAAATTGGAAAGAAGACATAGAAAATAGTGTAGGGAAGGCACACCAAAGGCTAAGTGTCACTAGCAGAAGACTTGGAAGATGCAATATTTCCCTTAAAGAAACTGCCAACAATAATTCGTCCTATTTTGGAGTTTTGCTGCGGATTGTGAAATACATACAGGTGGGACTAACGGACGATTTAGAAAATGGTCACAGAAGGGCATCTCGGTTTGCATTATCGCGATATAGGGGAGAGAGTATCACGGAAATTATGCAAGAGTTGTGGTGTAAGTCATTGAAGCAAAGCTGCAGCGAGATCTATTCGCGAAATTTCTTTCACCAACTTTCTCTTCCGAATGAGAACTTATATTGCTAGCACCCACCTACATAGGGAGACGTGATCATGAAAATAATATAAGAGAAATCAAATAGAAAATTTGTTACGTGTTCCTTTTTTCTGAGAGCTATTAGAGAATAGAATTGTAGATCTCATAAAAACAGTAAGATGAACCCTCTGCCATGCATTTCTATGTGGCCTGCAGAGAATTTATGTAATTGAACAGCGGTGTTTTTTTCGCAGTCCTCCCAGCTGTATCGAATTAATAGGTTAATTGAAGGAAGTAAGGAAGGAAGACTAGGATATAACGATGCGATGACAGGGGGGAAACTAATGGCTTACTCGGACAGAAGTGTGCTGTTGCATATAATAGAAACCGACTTAGGGAAATCACGGAATATCGGGACTGGGACCTGAGCAGTACCTCTCACAAATGGAGTCCCCAGTGTTCCATCAGCGGCTTAGCCACTCTATTCGGTAAGCCCTTACAGCTGCTCAGTCTTCTGTCAGACGGCGTGGCTAACAAGCGGAGATAGCCGAGACCGCCGGTGGACTTGCAGACCCGAGTAATGAGAACGGGACGACTTGGCGCTATCTCGGCGGCGCCCCAATTTTAATGCAAATGAGGGCGAAACTTGCGGCAGGGGTTATGAGGGCGGTCTGGCCGCGGAACTCGCGACCGGGTCAACCGCGGCATCGCTAATAACCTGGACCTCCAACAGCATGGCTGTCTTATGTCCCCTCTCATACATCAAGCCTTAACATTCTGCCGTTTTCTCCTTGCTGATACATTTTTACGGACTCGAATGACTATTCTTCCAAAAATTTTCCAACAGCTGTTCACATTATAATTTTATTTAGGCGACTAGTTTCGGTACATCAATTGTACCATCTTTAGGTACAATATATGAAACAGATTCATCCAGAACATTGCATTGAAATTTAACAAACAAGTTTATAATTGTTCTATAAGAACAACATATCTTAAGTAAAAACAGATAAATCATATAAAAGAAACAATTGCGTTGTACAATGGTGGCACTGTTATAGAATGTGTCCACTGGTATTGAAAAAGTCCTGTACATTAATATCGAAATGAGGCTTTAATATTAAGTCACTCTAGAAATGGGAACTACGGTGACTTCAAATACGTGAAATACTCGAACTCTGTAGAGCAGTAAGGGCATTCAATGTATTTTAATAGCATAAAACTACCAGAACATAAGCATACTGGACCCTGTAGATTTAAGATACTCACATGTAATAAAAATGGGGAGATGGGTCAATTCAAAACCAAGTGCCGCCTTTTAGTTAAATTAAAACACTATCCTTCAGTACAGTAAAAGCCATTCATTGTAAGCACTGACTAAAATAAAACTACTCATCTACAAACATTTTGGAACTAAGCAAAACTCATGTCTGATTATATACTAAAGCACAGGGCTGGAGTAGGCAAAGGTTGAAACTAAATGAGGAACAACAGTAACATCAACACCTAACTTCTCACATATCTGTATGCCGAAGATGTTAATGCTGTTTCATATGGAATCTATCTACACATGGAAACATCAAAAATATGTTAAGGAATTTTTTTTACAAAAATTAACCATCCATAATTACATCCTAATGAAAGACTTCAAGATCTATTTTATGGTCAAACTGGAGGGGTAGGGGTATAACCTATGGACGAATGTGTGTAATAATGGAAATTAAACCATCTCACCATCAAATTAAAATCAAACTGATCCAACCCGAGTTGTGATAAACACTGATGGAAAATAAACTACGGATCTAACACTGTACAACGTCTAGGAACCAAGTAATGTTAAAGTCCTGTTGAACATCAAAGAGTGGGACAGTGGTAGATGGGACTAAGGACCTGGCGGGGAACAAGCATAACCATACAAATGCAACTCTCCATGTATTAAAGGATGAATGTTATGAATATTAATAAAAAATGAAATCTAACTCTACACCATCACATTAGAACCAAGTAAAGTTAATCTCTCTTGTAAAACTATAACGAGAACGGCTGTTGGAAAATTTTTTGGAAGAACTGAACTGACCAGCCGACTTCCCAGTTCTATCCACAAGAATGGATAAACATAAACTTCGAATGACTATGTCTCATATTAAAGATGAACACTTTGGAACTGTTTGGTATATATATTCAGTTTGATGACAACATCTACGAATCGCTAGTTGATTAACAGGGATTAACAGGCTTGATTACATTTAAAAAATTAAAACTGGTTCCACTCCATACACGTGGCTGGTACAGCAACTAGTTATGAATTTATCGGAAAATTCAGTCTCAGTTGCAAAATTTTTCTTTATTTCAGTGACGCGTTTTTTTAAAAGAAAATAACAACCACGACGATACGTTTTCTTCCTAGATGGTTTATTTTACGATAATGACAAATGGCTCACCATATATTTGCATAACCTTATGATGCCTCAAAAGGGCGAAAGGAGTCAGTGAAATAAAGAAATTTTTTGGAGCTGAGACTAACTTTTGAGATAAAAAAAAAATATTTAAAAAATCTAAATATTTCGACTGTTTCAGGTTGCTGAAATAAATTCAACGGCGCAGTTGAAAATTTGTGCTGGACCGTTGTTCGAACTCGGATTTCCCGCTTTGGGCCAGCGCTCGCCTTAACCAATTAGGCAATCCAGGCACGCTTCCCTTCCAAGCCGAATTCTCACCTTGTAGCCCCCTGCCCATTGATACCTCTTGCTCGCAGCCTAAACTGGATACCCGCAAGGGAAGGAGAGAATCTTGGTATTTAACGCCCCGTCGACAGCTTGGTCATTAGAGACGGAGATTACGCTCGGATTTGGGGATAAGGTTGGGGAAGGAATTCGGCCATGCCCTTTCAAAGGAACTATCCCGGCATTTGCCTCAAGTGATTTAGGCAAATCACGGAAAACCTAAATGTGGATGGCCGAAGGTGGATTTGAACGACGATTCCCTGTAATGAGAGTCCAGTGTGTTACCACTGCGCTACCTCGATCAGTTTTCCCGGAAGGGATCGATCGTTTGAATGCGTCCGCATTGAAATTGTCATTTCTTGTTGTCGGCATATTTAAAATTATGTCCGAAAAGAACACTCATCATATCTATTTGTAAATATTGCCACAAGAAGCAATGACAATTTCAATGTGGACCCATTGTGGTGGAACAGGGACGGGATAACTGCGATGGTTAATACAGTTACTCATGTTCATCTTTAGTCGCTAATCATGAGAGTATCTTGATACTAAAAAGGTTTTATCAGTTGCTAGGACGTTGTTAATTAGTTATTTACATTCCCCTAGCAACACCAACTGTCACAATCTAACCGTGTAAAATTTCAAGACATCGTCCGAAGTGGCCCGCACCACAATTGACGCGGTTGACGCGCGGCAATGAAGAAGGCGCAGCTGCATTCGTAGCCCCGTAGCCGTCGCGTCGGTTAAATTCTGCTAACGCCAGCGGTCACATACTGCAAGGTTGGCTGCGGCGGCGACGACGCTGCCCTTGTTGATTGCGGCGCCTCGATCGCATATGTAACACACAAAAAATAAAACATTTTAAGAATTATATTATAAAATAAGAATATTTACTTGAATATGAAATATGTATACATTTTAAATAAAAAGTTTCATTTTTCCTATTTAGAACTTCAAAACAGGGCTGACATACGAAAATGTAGTATGACTATCTTGTCCCATTACACCATTCAAACGCACGATCACTTGCGGGAATTCAGTATAGGCCGCGAGCAAGAGGAATCAATGGGAGGCGGGCTAGAAGTTGAGAATTTGGGCTGGAACGGAAGCGTACCTGGGTAGTCTAATTGGTTAAGGCGACCGCTGGCCCGAATCTGGAAATTTTCAACTCCGTTACTGAATTTATTTCCACACCTGAAACGGTTGAAAAGTTTGATTATTTCGATTTCGTAAGTTTACGGCCGTTACTGTCAATTATGATGTCTGTACTTTCGAACATGTCCTAAAAGAACAGAAACCACATTAATTATTGCAAAAAAAAAATATATATTATTATATTTTATTTTTATTTTTCCATGATATTTAAGTCTCGAAACCTAGGTGGAACACCTCTTGTTCGACAATGGCACACAGATTTGAACAGTAGTCCTCCACTTCGGGCTTTTACTTGGTTATAATCCGGTTTTCATTTTACAGTAACATTGCGACTCCTCCTGATTTGGGTTCCCATCACTATACCGATCACACTCCCTTTTCCTTTAATTTCTTTAGTTTTGATTTTAAGGATTTCTCTCTAATTAATAATGATTAGCTTCCTGTGAGGCTCTCAAAAATTCAGAAATCGTTTCACCCACTTAGATTTTTTTGGTATTGTTTTGTTTCATTCAACAGACGGGTGGTTTAGAAAAATATAAAGTCAAAGCACCAGCTGAAAAGGAAACAAAAAAAAAATGCTTACTTTCTGTGGGCATCATCCGACTGCATAATCCGTCGTTCAAATGAAGATGAATGGCAGTGTTTACAAATTTTTTTTCGTGTGGTGCATGAAGAAGGCGAAGGATACCTTGCACCAGAGTTCGACACTGCTTGACCGATCATCACTAAATTTGTCAGATGTTTGTAATTTTTCATATACAGGGAAGAAAATTGATGTGGAGCGGGAGAAGAAATTAGAGACGCGGGGGGGGGGGGTTGGGGAGGGTGATGGGATGAGGAAGAGGAGGAGGGAGGTGGACGGGAGGACGGGCAGGGAGAGGAGAACAAGGAAACGGCGGCGGCGAAGGAGACACATGTAGATGGACAGGGTGGGCAGAGGTGGACAGGGCTGAGAGAGGATGGAGAAGTACTGAGCGATCTGAAATGGAACGCACAAGTAAGGACAGTTGTGAGTAAGGTTTACTGGGAGGGTTTTGGGAAGATGTACTTCATCTGTAAAGGAGACCGCGTATAAAACGCGTGTACGACAAAGTCTAGAGTATTGTAGGAATGCATTGTCTTACGGCAGTCCTTGCCCATGTGTGGTATTGACTGCCTGGTGGCTGCACGTACGGGCTTATGTACACTAGCTTCCGGCTGTGACGTCACTGATGCTCCGCGACATCGCCATATATGGGCATGCTTTGAGTCGGTGTTAGATGCGCACGTTTTAACTGCGCGATCGCTGCATCCCACGCCGCGCTGAGCTGCAGGCCCCCGTCTCTGTTAAGGCTGTTATCAGATTTTTCAATTGCGATGGCTTCTTTAATAATACTGTCCCAGAAGCCGTTCGTGCGAGCCACGACGACGCGATGACCGTTTACTAAAGCATGCTCAGATAAAGCAGATTTGTCTGGGTACCGTAAACAATAAAACCTTTCATGTTCCTACTTTCGTTGTTCAACATTTCGTACTGTTTGTCCGACATAAGACTGGCCACACTCGCAAAGGTATCTTGTGGACCCCGGGTGTTCTGAGACCTATTGCGTCTTTAACTGGCCTCAGTAATTGCCGGATTTTCGTCGGGGGCCTGAAGATTTTGTGTCTCTTCAACAGGCGGCTTATTTTGCCCGACACCGAACCACAGAACGGCCAAAAAGCAAGTTTCTTTCGTTCTTCCTCGTCAGTGGTCTTATTGTGATTCCTTCTTGAGATCGCATCACTTATTTCACGATCATTTTAGCACTTATTCCTGAAGACCTTCCGTAGATGTTTCAACTCATGGGGCAGGTTATCGGCGACTGTTATTGTTTTTGCATGATGTGCAAAGGTTTGTAATACAGTGCGCTTCTGAGTCATGTGATGATGGCTAGTTGCGTGCAAGTACAAATCAGTAAGCCGATAACCTGCCTAATGAGTTGAAACATCTACGCAAGGTCTTCAGGAATAATGGCTACAATGATCGAGAAATAAGTGACGCGATCTCAAGAAAGAAACACAATAAGACCACAGACGAGGAAGAAGGAGAGAAACTTGTTATTTTTTTCGTTCTGTGGTTCTGTGTCGGGCAAAATAAGACGCCCGTTGAAGAGACAGAAGATCAAATCAGTCTTCAGGCCCCCGATGAAAATCCGGCAATTTCTGAGACCAGTTAGATACGCAGTAGGTCTCAGAACACCTAGGGTCTACAGGATACCTTGCGGGTGAGGCCAGTCTTATGTCGGACAAGCAGTACGAACTGTTGAACAAAGAAAGAACGTTAACGGTATCCAGACAAATTTGCTTTAGCTGAGCGTGCTTTAGCAAACGGTCATCGCATCAAATTCGATGAAACTGCCGTCGTGGCTCACACGGACAGCTTCTGAGACAGTGTTATTAAAGAAGCCATCGAAATTAAAACATCTGATAACAGCCTTAACAGAGACGGCGGCCTGCAGCTCAGCGCGGCGTGGGATCCAACGATCGCGCAGTTAAAACGGGCGCATCTAATACCGACTCAAAGCATGCCCATATATGGCGATGTCGCGGAGCACCAGTGACGTCACAGCCGGAAGCTGGTGTATATAAAACAGTACTTGCAGCCACCAGGCAGTCAATACCACTTGACAATGGCCAAGGATTGCTTGGCCGAAAGCTCGTGGAGTTTTAAGCACCTGACGCGGACGGAAACCCGAGAAATTTTTATTCAACGTCTTGAGTATTGCTCAAGTGTTTGGGACCCACAGCAGATCAGTTTAAAGGAAGACATGAAAGCAGTTCAGAGGCGAGCAGCTAGGTTCGTCACTCGTACTTTTTTACTATAATGAAAGTATCGACAACGGAGTCTAATGTACCTAAGGTGTAGGTCTGACTGCGAAAAATAAATTCTACACTGTGAGTATCGATCAGTACCACGGTTGACAACAGCGAGCCGTTAACTCGCTCAATCCCTAACACGCCAGAGCAGCTAGATAATACTGTCTGCCACTGTTGCTGGACAAGGTGACGGCCATTGCAGTCAGCAGGTGAGGCTGGATTAATACTGTAATGTGGCTAGGCTAGATTCCACAATGATTTTGTCACATGAAATTTCGGGATGTCAGTGGCTTTTCTTCTTTTATTTATAAATCACTGTCCGTATGATGCCCTTAGCTCGACGGACGGACGTAGGTGTTAACCGTCTTGAGGCACTTAGCTCGACTGACTGAGGCAGGAGTAACACTCCGCGGCAGAATATACGACAGTGTTACGCCCGTCATCATTATATTAAACTAAAAATAAACTTTTTCAAATAACAGAAACATACAGTAACTCAAAGTAATTCTAATATACAGAAAAAGATATTTGAATAAATTGTGATAGATTAAATATGAATAGAAGTACTGGAGGGTTCTGGCGGACTTGTGGCAGCCAATCGGATTTTAGACGGAGATCTGGGCGGAGTTTTCCCACGGGATACTTGTTCACTTGTTCACTTGTTTTACTGTAATGCTTTGGCAACGTAGCAAAATGTATTTTACAACATAAAAACATGAAAGAGCAAGTAAATGGCTACAGATCAGCCCCAAAAGGCATCCCCTCCATTATTAAATTTTCAACATTGGAAATGCCTTCTTCAAAAAACTGACCGTTTAAAAAAAAATACAGTACAATATAGAATCCAAAATAAAGTACAATAAATCACAATACAACATCAAGTATTCTCGAGTTCCAAATCACCACCACCACCATCAACATCATCATTAGAGACTGATTATGCCTTTCAGCGTTCAGTCTGGAGCATGGTACCTCTAATAAAATTCCTCCATGATCCCCAATTCAATTATAACATTGATGCCTCGTCTGATGTTATGCCTTTTACTTCAAAATCATTCTGCACTGAATCTAACTACTTTATTCTTGGTCTACCTCGACTCCTCTTACCCTCCGCTGCCGAGCTCATGAGTCTCTTAGGTAACCTTGCTTCTCCCATGCGTGTAACATAACCCCACCATCTTAGTCTGTTCGCTGTAACTGCTTCATCTATGGTGTTAATTCCCAGTTCTTCTTTGATTTCTTCATTATGGACACCCTCATGCCATTCTTCCCATCTATTAATACCTGCAATCATTGTTCCTACTTTCATATCTCTAACCTTATGAATAAGGTAACCTGTATCCACCCAACTTTCATTTCCATACAACAAAGTTGGTTGAAAGATAGAGCGGTGCACTGCTAACTTAGTAACAATAAAATAACTGCAGGTTGTTATCTATAATTAATACTGAGAGTTGCTTTTAAATTATTGAAAGAAATATTTTATTTTATATGAAACAAATAGACAGTTAAAAAAATAAAAAGACAAAAATCTCTTAGTTCGCTTATGAGAGAATCTAAAAATCTGTTATACCAATGAAAATTACGTTTTATGAAATTCAAATCTTCAACATTAAAGCATTACTTTTCAGCGACAAAATGCCGCCTGTACAAATCTCCTCGTCACTTTGACGTTTATGTACAGTACCAACACAGGCGTTGCTTATTTTAAACATCACCACCTTTCAAAATTGTATAATATTTTAACACTGAAACAAAGTTAATTTTCGTCAGATTTAGAACGAAACATAGGCGGAGATTTCCCACGATATACTTGTTCACGGGACCATATGCTCTACGTTTTACTCATATCACATATTAAGTAACGCTGTTCCCAACATAGTAAAAGGCATATTGCAAAATAAATGGGCGGCCGCGGTGGCCGAGGGGACTGAGGCGCTCTGGCCACTGCGGTCGGGGGTTCGAATCCCCCCTCGGGCATGGAAATTAGTGCCGTCCTTAGTATAAGGTAGTAGATAAGCAGTTTGTAAGTTTAGGGACTGATGACCCCGTAGTTAAGTCCCATAAGCTTAACAAACATTTGAAAATTTGAACAAAATAAATGGCTACAGATGAACCCCTTCACAAGGGGCTTGTCAGCTCTGCATCTATCCACGCTGAATGCGAGTGTAGAGTAGGGAATACGCCAAAATTACACGATCGTGCCTACGTTCACCGCTAACCCCTGGTGTCTACATCTACATACATGCTCCGCTAGCAGTCTCACGGTGTCTGCCAGGGGGTACTTAGCGTACCATGCGTACCATTGTCATTCCTCCAGACCCAGTCGCTTATAGTTCGCGGTTAAAGTGACTGCCTGTATGCATATGTCTGTGTCGTAATTTATCGGATCTTATCCTTAAGGTCGCTTCACGAGCTACAGGTATGAGATACTCTGAAGGATACGTTTGGTCGTGAAAATTTGGCAAATGTGCCTACCGTACTACAGAGCATATAACCCTACCCGTCCTACAACACCGGTTAGTAATATGATTATTAGAAAAATGACCCGTCTGCCTAATTATCTTAATTTGGTGGAAAAGCTATCGGTAATGAAGCCGATGATGTAGTGAAGGCTATAACCGGAACGTTGCTGTACATCTTCAGTAGACAACAACGATCGATAGGAATAAAGAAATGGAAGGTAAAATTTGGACTACAATTATTAATGTTTAAATAAAAAAAAGCGAAACAACCGGAACACAGGGATTAATTTGGACAAAGTGAATAATTTATTGATTTACGGTCGCCAGCTCCTTGTACGAGCAAATAATTTGGTGGGATGTCAATAATGGCAAAATTAATTAAAAACGTGAAAAATTACGTAAAATTTGGGTGGGCAGAAAATCAGAGTGTGCGCGTCAAATTCGGTACAAAAGACACTGACAATATACTAATTACTGAGAAACAGTTCACTAACACAGGGTTCAATGTAAGACAGCGAAATGCAAGCTATAGCCGCGCAAATGCAACATGCAGCAAATTATGCAAAACTCTCACCTTAATACTTACTATTTACAGTTTCAAATAATTAATTGTTTATATAAGTACCAGAAATTATTCTACAGCGAGTATACCATGCGCTTTAGCCATAATCAAGTTGTAACAGAACTATTAACTGTACTAATCGCAAGCTCAAAAATTAATTAATGACTTGTCGTGATAACACTGAATATTTAGAAAAGAACCATTTAACCTTCTGATTAACTTTTGTTCTATCTTTAACCAGGAATTATTAACATTCAATCACTTGTAAACAATTACTACTCTCACTAGTCAGTACTTACAAGTTAAAGCAAACTTTACCTCAAAATAATATGCAGTGGAAAACAATTAATCTTGAAAGTTAATCTAGCAGTTTCGTTCAACTTAGCAAACCTATTGATCAGCAACACTGACAAAAGCTACGTTTAGTAATACTTTTCTGAACACACTTTTTATTAACGACTGTCACATTGTCTTTAATGACTCTGATTTTTAGTTTTCTATAACTTTGTGGATATCCTCGGAAAACCACAGACTCAGTTGTCTTGTCTGCGCACTTTTTCGCTCCGCAGTGACCGTAAGCTAAATGAAAATAGTCAATGAGCTCCGTCACGTATTTATTCGGCCAACAGACGCGCCACTCTTCCGTATCTAAGTTCTTACGCCGGTACAGTATGCCGTCGTAAATCTTGTAATATTTGCGCAGTTTTTCGCCTCTCTCATTTTTCGCGTCGAATTCGACTTTAATTAATTTCCAAATTTCGTCATCATTTTGATGTCGGCACATGTTCTTACAAATGTTCTCAATTTTCTTTCTGCCTTCAACCTCCTTCAAATACATCATTTTAAATAAGCCTTCTGATTGTCCTAACACACATGTTATGTCACGCACCTCTGATAATTCAGCGAGATCATCTTCACTGTCACTTTCTTCCGGTCGTATCACGTTTGCTTTAACCTCGTACGCATTGTAATCATCTGTTTCGCTCGTTAATGTCGTTCGGTCATCAAAACGAGCAAGGACTCCCGACACATCACCTCCGGCTGCCCGTCCAACGTGGTCGCTTTCGTCGCAATCGAGAATGGCATCGATACAAGCTTTGTTTGTCGACACTTCCGGTGTCCCTTTTTCTTTCCTATACTCAATAACATCATTATCTCCCATTATACATACATTAACTTTATTCATATTGCGTGACACCTCTTTCAGCTTGCCCGCTCCTTTCAAACAACTTTTTTCAGTATTGCAATGCTTAACTTCATCTTCCTTTACTGCAAAATTTACTTTCCTGCCTTCCCTTTTCCATGCTTCTATACCTTCATACATCTTACCAGCTTGTATCAGCCTACATTTTCTGTTTTCACGTTAAAATCTGTGTTACTGTCGGCGTCTGGCTCACCGCCAAACAATGCGGGAGCCGACTCCAACCTTTGTAGTGGATGCCCCGCCTGCATTGTCGAATTCGATATTCTTGTTTGGTCTACTGTTTGTTCCGGGTTTTTCTTTGAAATTTCACAATTTATTCAAATCCTAAGATTACGCGACTCAGGATGAGATAAGTACTGTCCTGTCCAGGACGGTCGCCACGTATAACCCTACCCGTCCAACAACACCGGTTAGTAATATGATAATTAGAAAAATGACCCGTCTGCCTAATTATCTTAATTTGGTGGAAAAGCTATCGGTAATGAAGCCGATGATGTAGTGGAGGCTATAACCGGAACGTTGCTGTACATCTTTAGTAGACAACAACGATCGATAGGAATAAAGAAATGGAAGGTACAATTTGGAATACAATTATTAACGTTTTAATAAAAAAAAATGCGAAACAAACGGAACACAGGGATTAATTTGGAAAAAGTGAATAATTTATTCAAATGTTCAAATGTTTGTTAAGCTTATGGGACCCAACTACGGGGTCATCAGTCCCTAAACTTACAAACTACTTATCAACTACTTACGAACTAGGACGGCACAAATATCCATGCCCGAGTGGGGATTCGACCCCCGACCGCAGTGGCCGTGCAGACCGTGACTGGAGCGCCTCAGTCTCCTCGGCCACCGCGGCCGGCAATAATTTATTGATTTACGGTCGCCAGCTCGTTATACGAGCAAATAATTTGGTGGGATGTCAATAATGGCAAAATTAATTAAAAACGTGAAAAATTACGTAAAATATGGGTGGGCAGAAAATCAGAGTGTGCGCGTCAAATTCGGTACAAAAGACACTGACAATATACTGATTACTGAGAAATAGTTCACTAGCACAGGGTTCAATGTAAGACAGCGAAATGCAAGCCATAGCCGCGCAAATGCAACATGCAGCAAATTATGCAAAACTCTCACCTTAATACTTACTATTTACAGTTTCAAATAATTAATTGTTTATATAAGTACCAGAAATTATTCTACAGCGAGTATACCATGCGCTTTAGCCATAATCAAGTTGTAACTGAACTAATAACTGTACTAATCGCAAGCTCAAAAATTAATTAATGACTTGTCGTGATAACACTGAATATTTAGAAAAGAACCATTTAACCTTCTGATTAACCTTTGCTCTATCTTTAACCAGGAATTATTAGCATTCAAACACTTGTAAACAATTACTATTCTCACTAGTCAGTACTTACAAGTTAAAACAAGCATAAACTACGTTTAGTAATACTTTTCTGAACACATTTTTTATTAACGACTGTGACATTGACTTTAATGACTCTGATTTTAGTTTTCTATAACTTTGTGGATATCCTCGGAAAAACAATGGATGAGGAAGGAACCTGTCTGGACAATGACTATGGGTAATGATTTTTAAACACAGGTTCACAAATAACAGTGTTCGCTATTAAACAATCATCACTAATACGCTGGTTAGCTGTACATGCTAAGACAAACTGGACAAATCTTACTGAATTTGGTGTGCGACGTGTTGTTTCTGATTGGAGACTGTTGGCGCTTAACAATTGGCAAACACAGGCTCTTGTTGGCAATGAATGTTAATTACAATTTAGGGCCCACAGCATTCCTCTTGATGCATTTATTAATTATTTAAGCTGTGGCCGTATGAATAAATAATATTGCCTCTTCGCCGTCTCCTCCACTAGTGCCAATCCAACATGCATTCTCCTTCACGTACTTTTTCCGTACACGAATCCGTCTTTCCGCCGCTACTTCTCAACAACGACTCCTCGCTGTGCGCCTCTGCGCTACCAGCTATAAAAAACTCCCTACTCAAAGACGATTCTATACAATAGCAAAGCCCTTGCCAACCCAGCGTGTCTACTACATTTACAATATTTTAGACATATATGGAAATTAGCAGGACAATGCAAATATATCACAGAAAAAAAATATACAAATACATAATAAATTACAAAAAAATACAAATAATGAGGAAAATACATAAAGCATGGTTTTATATATCACCCTGTACGCACATATGACTGGAAAGCACCGTTGGACACTGTGTTGTTGTGTCACAAGCACCTCTCCTGCAGCGTCTGGTGCAGAAATTTCCCAATCATCTCTCTGACGCTTTTGCGCTTACTAAATGAGCCCGTAACGAAGCGTGCTGCTCTCTGTTGGATCTTCCCTATGTCTTCTATTAACTGGTACGGATCCCACAGTGATGAGAAATACGGATGCGACGGCCGAACGAGCGTTTAATAATCCATATCCTTTGTTGAAAGACTTCGCTTCCTTAGGATTCTTCCAATGAATCTCAGCCTGGCGTCTGACTTACTCACGACTGATTTGGTCGTTCCATTTCAGATCACCCCTTATGTCTACTCCCAGATATTTTATTGAAGAAACTCTTTGCTGTGTGTGTCCTGCAATTGCATAATTACATAATAAAGGAGCTTTCTTTCTATGTTAATGCAATACTTTACATTATTTTATGTTGAGGCTAAAGTGCCATTCCCCCACCAAACTTTTGGATCCCATCCTCGTCGCCACTTTTGCACTGGCTACTGTTCACTGTCTGTTCAGCACGGCCGATAGAGAAATAAGAATCACTAGTGCTACGTGGTGCACTATATAGTTTTGCCATAGGCGCAGAACTACTTTCTTGCAATGGAGATCCAAGGAAAGCACTGTTCAAGTTTACAGCGTGTATGACATTTACAGAATTAACTGTTCTCGCACTCCGCGAAGCACTGTTCCTAACGTTACTGTTCTTTGAGTTTTCAATTTGCATACACACAGACTGTACATGTCCTGATTTGCCACATTGATAACAAGTTGCGTTGCGACTTGGGCACTGTGCACGTTTGTGGCGAGATACACACTGGGGGCAAGACTTACGAACATTTTTCTGAAATGGGCGTTGGCGCCCGTTATTCAAATCACTGTGTCTAACACTACGGGGCGACCTTTGCGTCGCACTTTTACACTGTGATGTCATGCTCTCTATCTGAGCGTCCATACCAACCCAGGTACAATGACGTCTGGCCAGTTGCTTTGTCCTAACAATGCCCCAATGACCTTGATGCAGGAGGCGTAACACTTCTCGTTGGAGGGAACGAGGAACAATCACTCTTGCTTGGTCGTTGTCGGTATGCAACAACAGTACACCCTGACTTAAAGATAATGCATGACGTTGTGCAAAATAACGTCGAACCAGAGGCCGATCAATGTCTTTGGCTCGTGGCCACCACGGAAAGACATCGGTCACTTCGGACGGAGATAGCAACCAGTTAGGACCTTCGTAATCAGATAGGCAGCAGTGAAGACTTTGCTATCGTACAGGCACTAGGCAGGCCTCTAACAACTATGTATCAACATTCTGCAGTACTATGTAAAAGTTAAGTATTGTTACATTCTGTGCAATATATATCTCTTTCTAATTTACTCGAGTGTTTATAGTTTCTGGCTGCTCCCCTCCGTACCTGCACCAGCGTGCTGTCTTTGTTCCTATGTCGGTCTCGTTCCACTCGGCCACCGACACCTACGACGAGGCTGGGACACAAAAGCGGCGACGAAGTTGGGACACAAAACAAACCGCTACTGGTCATTCTGCATTGCGACTTCTCGATAAAGTACATCAACATTGGCGAATTACTTCATTGAACTATCGATGTGATGTACGAGGTTATTTATATCCATTGTGAAAAGCAAAGGTCTAGAATACTCACCTGGGGCAAGCCTGAGATTACTTTAATGTTTGAATATTTTTGTCTACATCTATATATTTAGGTACACCCTCCGCAATTCACCGTAAGGTGCTTGGCGGAGGGTACACTGTACCACTAGTAGGCATTTCCTTTCCTATTCCACTCCCAAATAGAACGAGGAAAAAATGCCTATATGCCTCCGTACGAGCCTTAATTTCTCTTATCTTGTCTTTGCGATCACCACGTGAAATGTAAGTAGGCGGCAGCAAGATAGTACTACAATCAGCTTCAAATTGCGGCTCTCTAAATTTCCTCAACAGAAATTCACGAAAAGAACGTCGTCTTTCCTCCAGCGATCCCGAATTGAGTTGTCGGAGCATTTCCGTGACACTCGCGCATTGGTCCAACCCAACAGTAACAAACCTAGCTGCTCGCCTCTGAACTGCCTCCATGTCTTCCTTTAAACTGATCTGCTGCGGGTCCCAAACACTTGAGCAATACTCAAGACATGGTCGTACAAGCGTCTTCTACGCGGTCTCCTTTACAGGTGAAGTACATTTTCCCAATTGAGAACGACAAACAGTGTTCTCTTGACTAGAAACGCATCAACCCAGTCACACAATTGACCTGATATTCCGTATGCTCGCACTTTGCCCATTAGGTGACGGTGCGGAACGGTATACAATGCCTTTCGGAAGTCAAGGAACACGGCTCTACCTCGGAGCCTGTATCAATTCCCCTCTGGATATCGGGGATGAATAGCGCGAGTTGCCTTTCACGTGATCGTTAATTACTACAAAGGAGAGTACTGGTCTCCGGAAATTACACAATATTGCAACATAAAAAGTGTTCCATAATCCTGCAACTGACTGATGTCAGGGATATAGGCGTATAGTTTTTCGCATCAGATCAACGATCCTTCTTGTAAACCGGAACCGTGGCCAAGACAGTCTACACCTGCTTACGGACAGTGTTCAACTTCTCCCGAAGCCGCAAGTAACCTAGCCATCTCTTAAAGTGACTTAAAATGACCTAAGTACTAAAACGTGCGTGAGTTCTATCCTGGAAAACAGAAAATCTAACGAAAATCTACGTGAGAATAAAGCTCTCACAAACATAAATTATATATACATGTGTCGTCTGTTTCGGAAGAACAGATCGTTTCCATACCCATACGCCACCACCCTCGAGGCAACATGTTTAGAGCCATTGTCGGTTCTGACGTGCCAAAAGAGGCGCGGAGTCGTGTAACTGGCAAGGGTACATAATCTTACAGCGATGTTTCGTTGAATGGTTGAAGGCCTGACACTTGTTAACGGGCCAGTATTCAGATCCTCAGCAATTTGCGGAAGAGTTCGACACCTGTCACGTTGGACGATTCTGATCAGGCGAAGTAGGTCCCTTTGTCGCATGGTATTTTTTCTATCACCAACGATTTCAGAGATGAATGCGTTCTAGACACTCCGGTGCACTCTGAAACGTTCGTAGAGAATAATCCCCATTTCATCGCTACGTCCGCGATGCTGTAGCACGTCTTTCATTCTATGACTATAACATCATGTTAAAACTCGCTTAAAAGGTGATAACCAGCGATTGTGACAGCATAAGACGACCAATGCCTGCACGAGATCCGCATCGAGTAATGTTGGCGTTATGAATCGCAGTGCCGTCGTCTGCAAGTTTACACAGTTATCTGTTATCATATGAATAGCAGTTACCTAGGCTCTTCAGCATATACGAAGAGTTACGAAACTTTATTAAGCCCGGTTTCTGGAAAACTATAGTTACCGTGCCGTTAGTTACCGTCACGTTATAATTTAACATGACAGATACCTGAAACGTTCGTAGAGAATAATCCCCATTTCATCGCTACGTCCGCGATGCTGTAGCACGTCTTTCATTCGATGACTATAACATCATGTTAAAACTCGCTTAAAAGGTGATAACCAGCGATTGTGACAGCAGAAGACGACCAATGCCTGCACGAGATCCGCATCGAGTAATGTTGGCGTTATGAATCGCAGTGCCGTCGTCGGCAAGTTTACACAGTTATCTGTTATCATATGAATAGCAGTTACCTAGGCTCTTCAGCATATACGAAGAGTTACGAAACTTTATTAAGCCCGGTTTCTGGAAAACTATAGTTACCGTGCCGTTAGTTACCGTCACGTTATAATTTAACATGACAGATACCTTCCTTGGGTTTCCCGTAGCTGATTTCAACGACCGTTAGTTAACTATGAGGTAACTACGCCTTCTGTCGAAGAAAATAGTACGTCTCAACGGATAACAGATGGCACTACTAACGAAAATCGCAATTACTCGAATATAGATTATTAAGTGAAATCGAAGACGCGTCTTAGTTTGTATAGCTGTTACGAGTTTTCTGTTTTCAAAGGCAATGGGCGACAAGCGAGGAAAAAATTTTCTTTTGACCGACGTTATTTTAGAAAGCAAAGCAGTTATAGTAAATGAAAAGGCAGATTGTTTGACTATTTTGTAAAAACAACGTGCCTTGGAAGATGTCACAAAACTGTACAATTTCTTAAACAGACAGGTGAGAAAACGGTAAGGCAACTGAGAGAGCTGTATTGTTTTTAAAAAAGAAAAACAGGAGAAACAACAACGAAGACAGGGTTAACAATAAAATCATACGCATTATTTCTGTTGTTAACATATATTATTATGAGTTTAAGTTTTCCTCTTCCCATTGTTCTGTGAATGTGACATTACTTTTCACAACACAGACTGGTCAATTTACGTCCACCCATCCACGTACCCGAGCCCTAGGCTGTAATAATAATAAAGAAACACTAATCGCTTGAAACATTGATTGATCGTAATGGCAATTGCATGGCAGAACACTATTTGCAAACGGAAGAACCCTATGCTTAATTGAAAGTATTATTATGAGAGCATGGCTTTGTGATTTCGATGTGGTAAAATTTTACATCCAGATCGACGATCGCGAGAGATAACGTTGGCTGCTGTTGCTCAGTGTCGAGATGTTGCTTGACCAATCGCGAGGGAGATGCAGCTAATGCATACGTCACCGCCGAGCGCGATGTAAAATTTAACCCGGAATGTTCGTTTTCCGCGTTTTTCCTCGTTTGACCCCGACAATGTCATTGGTCAGTATTTTATTTTATTTATTTATTTTTCTTAATTCAGAAACGCATATTAAATTCACTCTCAGAACACAGATCAAATGGTTGTCATCTAACACGAAAAAAGCGTCGTGGTCTTTCAACAGCGCCGAGTACAGCTACGTTTTCTTCTTCTTCTTCTCAACGACTGTCCGAAGCATCAGAAGACGAAGAAGAAGAAGACGGCGGTGACGACGATGACAAAAGAATTTCCATTTTTCAGCTCCAAAAATTTTAAAATTTTATGAAAATTATACGGAACCCTGTCACAAAAACAAATAACTACTGTTAAATAACTTCTGGACTTGCGTTTGGAAGCCCACTAGCGCTACAAAGCGGATATAGTTAAAACTAACGTTAACGTGTAGTAACCCCAGGGGTATGCGCATTTATCTTTAACGGACAGGTAACTACGGCTGTAACGGTAACTATTGTCTCGGAAATCCATTTTGTACTTAACGTTCAGGTAACCCACAGATAACTATAACGGGACAGGTAACTACTGTTTCAGAAACCGGCCATTAGTTCTCCAGAGTGACACAGATCATGTGAAGAAACCAGTGCTGGCAGCAGTGGCCGAGCGGTCTGCGGCGCGCCAGTCAAGGTGTGCACGGCCGCTACGGTCGGGGGTTCAAATCCTCCCTAGGGCATAGGTGTTTGTGTTGTCTTTAGCATATATTAGTTTAGGTGAGTCAAGTAATTAGTGCGTAAGTCTAGCGACTGATAACCGCGCAATTTGCTCGCATAAGACCTCACACACATTTTTGAAGAAACCAATAATTTCATAACCTTATCATCAGACTCTAACATGTTTCAACACATACCAACCGTGGACCTCTAGTAATCGTAAATAAATTTTGTAATTGAGAAACAAGTCACTAACAACAGTTTTGAATTTTTAGCTACTTCTTAAGGTCAGCAGGCTCGATCTGGTAGGCTCGCATTTTCTCTGTTTTGACGTCCGACGTCCGTTACCGGCACAATTATCGAGGTAGATAAGGTCCAAATAAGGTCCAAATAATACCGAAACCACTAATCGAATAATATAAATAAATGAGATAGTGCTAATCAGCGACTGTTGTTCATCGGTTATGAGAAGTTAGTGAGTCTAGAAAACTCCATGTCAGGTATGAATATTAAATCAGTGTCGAAACTCTTTGTCATTGAATGTAGCGTTATAAATACGACAGAAGATAATGCCTGGATGTTACTATGGACCATTTGCACTGTTTGAACAGAAATGTTATTACGATGTTTTTTTTATTTATTAGATATTATTTTTAGTGATAATTAATATGAATGACAAGTCAACAGCTGGAAAATACTTATTGTAATGACCATAGAATGCTGGCAATATTCCCTTTGCCAGTGGGACTATATGTTCATATGGTGGAGCCGTCCTGTGAATCACATTCTGGGAAAGCTGCACGCAGTTCACTGCCAAATAAACGCCGCTGTCATTAGCAGTGCTGCGTTTCATTTGCGCGTGGCTGTGGTTCCAGAAGCCGGGAAATTTACTGGCACCACATGTCGCTGAATACAAACGAGCGCTAGCAATTACTTTCTGGCGGCCTTTATGTAGCGCTCTGCCTCTATCTTCGTTATTGACTGCTATGAAAATGTTAGGTGACCAGCAGATCCATTCCACATTGAACTGTCGATATCCTGATCCTAGATGAGGATATTAATGTGATTATTTTAATCACATTAATGAAATCCTGCAAGCATGAATGCCATACTATAAAACTCTGACGAACCTATTCCCTGTATCAAATGTTTCTTACATGTAACAGTAGGTGAAACACTGATACCTCTTACAGTATGGGAAGGAAAGAGGAAACATCTGCATCATAGAAATCGTATTGTACAGTGAAATTATTCCTTCTGTATGTGATTTCAAGTTTCATTCTCTCGTGACAGGGTACAAAATTGAGTATGAAGAGACAGCGCAGCACATACAGAACGATGAAATGACATTAACAAGTAAAAGAGCTATCTAGAGAAGTACATAACGAATAGATTTTGACATAGGAATAGCATAGGTAGAAATTTTAGGATTTTAAAGAAATTCGAAGTTAAAAATCTAGAAAAGGCACAATTGTAGCAAAAAAAAAAGTGTAATGTAATTTGGTTTTTGTTTTCACTGTTGTCTTCAGTCTGATGTGGCTAGTGCAAGCTTCTTTTTCTCTCAGTACAAAAGTCAACTTCCAACCATTCATAGCTGCTTACCATATTCTTCTCTTCCACTTCCTCCGCGATTTTTACGCACCACACACTTAATGCAATGCTAAACTCAGAGTCCCACCTGTCAATGTCTTCTTTAAGACGAGAAATGCCAGAAATTACTTTTTTGCCATTTGTATTCAGCAGCTCCTCATTTGTTAAGCAATCTACCAAATTTCCCACATTCTCCTGTAGCACTAAATTTCAAAAGTCACTATCCTCTTACTGTCTGAATTGTTTATCGTCCACCTTCCAGTCTGTACAAGAATTCCCTTTCGACATATGCCATCCGAAAGCACTTCCTAAAACTCATATAAATATCCCAATTGAAAAAACTTCTACTGAATTTCTTTTTCTTCTCATTGCCATTCTCCATTATGTATCTTCTATACTGCATCTATCACAAGTTATTTTGGTGCTCATATAACAAAACTCAACAACAACTTTTTTCTATTCAATACCCTCAGCATCGTCTGACCTAAGTTTTCATTCCATCCAATTGCGCTTCGATTCGCATTCTCCGTCAGATGACGTCACCAGCAAACAGCAACTACTTTCAATCTCAAAAGCAACTACTTCCTGATGTTTTGAAAAACTTTTTTATTCGTCGCAAACCGGCTTTCCGCTTCTCAGGCCATCATCAGGTGACAACTAACTGTAGTATACATGTTTTCAAAGATGTTACAAAGATTTTACGATTTACAAAAATGTTATAACAGAAAATTGACTAGCTCACAGGAAAGTACATTACAACATTTTTATGAGAGTTACTAATGTTTATAGAAAAATATTTTTGTCTTCCACCTGAACTTTAGTTCTGTTTTCCATTTTATCATTTCTTTCCTTCAAAGCTGGTTCATTGTGCAGATTTAATAATATTGGTGAAAGAGTTAAGCCCTATCTTCCGTCCTCCGAAACACTGCGCCCCTTAATTGTCCTTCCGTAATGTGACTATTGCCTCACGAATTCCTAAGTTTGTCCTAAATACGATCTTTACTTTCATGATTGTCCTTGAGGTCGGAATCTGCCAGTTTTCGCAATAATTCTTGCTGTTATTTTGCAACCATGACAAGTGACAATTTTGTAATTTGCACACCTCTTAACACTTCATTTTTTGATTTGGAATTATTACGTTTATCTTTCCATCTGAGATAATTTATCCTCTCTCATACATCTTGCATACCATGTGCAATAGCTGCGCTTTGGCTGGTACTCCCAAAGTGTGAGCAGTTCCGTGGAAATACCGTCCACCCCAGAGGTTGTTTCCTCTCAAATCCCTCAATTCCAATTCTTATCACAGTATCGTATCTTTTATCTTATCTCCAACTTTCTCATTCCTTTCTGAAAAACTATCCTCATTTCCCTTATATAAACCCAACGTACATTTTCTCCAACTTTCAGCTTTTCCTTCTTTTCTTAGGAATGGTTTTCCTTCTGAACAATTGTTACTCACACAGCTGCTCTTCTTTTCTGAATTCTCTGATGCATGCTGTTATCTCGAAACGTCTGTATTTCATCCCTGAAGGTCGCTACACATTCTTATACGGGATTACATCTGTACTGTAGCCACCCTCACTTCGCCAATTCTCAGTTCCTGTCAACCTTCTCCTATAATACGTCTTTAATCTCTTTTGACCTCTTTACTTATTTACCTCTTACATATTTTTAATATCTCCTTTCACCAATCACTTTTCCAAGGAATTTCGACTATGCGTTTTCTTCATACCTATTTGATCTTCTGTGGCCTTCATTATTTCATTTCTCAAAGCTACCTATCCGTTTCCTGCTATATTACATTCTTCAGATTGAGTCACTCTTTGCTTAATGCTCCGTCTGAAACTATCGGCTACCTCTGGCTCCTTCATGTTATACATGGTCCTTCTCCTTACTCTTCTACCATGATAAAGAGTCCTCCATTTTCATCTACAATTCACAATCAATATTTCCCCTGGATATCCCCTAAAGTTTGAAACCTGATTCCGAAATCTATGTCACTGTGACGTTTCATAGGAAATATTAAAGATCCTGAGTTAAAAAAAAATCCTCACGATAAACCGGTCATCACAATATATATATATATATATATATATATATATATATATATATATATATATATATATATATTGTAAATTTTATAAACCTAACAGTTTGTCTAACGATTATATCAGTTTCGAACTGTTTACGAAAAACTAGAATTGTCATCTATTAAGTTCTAATAAACCATGATCATTTTTTTAATCATGTAAATTCTCGTTACTTTAAAATTTTTGTAAAATCTTGAATTTGAAGATCAATCATAAGACGTCAGGTGCGGACCCGTTTCTTTACATGAACTTACAGCTCAAAGGTTATTGTATCACCTAGCCGCCGTGTAGCGAAATACGCACCACTGACCTTTAAATAATTAATTTGTTGCATGAATTGTAACCTTGTTTTTACTAACTTTTGTAAGCAGTTATATTATTTGTTAACCACTAAATCGAATTGTATAAATTTCTTCAAAATTTGTAGTCAATTTATTTGAAACAGAATTTGTAACTTCACGTCACGTAGGGTAATGATACAGGGTAATGACCGATGCTTTTTAATCTCTACGTCTCTCACCTGCCTGAAACCATTTGAAGGAAGTTCTTGATGATATGGCTGTAGCTATCCAAATTAAGCAAATTAAGAAACTGAGAACAACCTCACAACTGACCTAACCAAATTGCGTAAGTATTTCATCAAATGGAGGCTAATACGAGGTCATCTGTTTTCATTTAAACAAAATGCATGATTATTTTATCAAATGTAGGCTAATACCAGGTCAGCAGTTTTAATTTGAACAACAGAATGGCGGTATACGAGCTGAAGGTCCATATAAATAACAACAGCGATGTCAACCGCATCCAAAGTACCTGGGGGTTGCTGTAGATAGGACCTCATCCTTCAAAAGACACTTGAAAAATGTATAAAAAAAAATAGCTAATGCAACAACCTCATTCAGACTGCAGCAATAAATGGGAAGCATCAGCAGGCACAATCTGCACTCGCCTTAGTGTACTCTGCAGCCGACTACTGCGCACGAGTATGGTTAATCAGCAAGCATGTGTAGAAGGTGGACACTCAGCTCAATGCTGCCATGAGAACCATAACTGGATGCATAAAGACTACCCCACTATATCGGCTTCCAACTGTCGGATAACTCCACCCTCCCTGCGAAGAAAGGAAGCTCTGCTGAAAGAATATGCAATAATAATGAATAACCCTTACTTCCTACCCATGAAGACATCCCAACTTTTGAAAGAAGTCGACTCCGCTCTAGAAGCTCCCCACTAAGACTGGCCCAGCAACTGTCAGCTGCCAACTTCTGCGTGGATATTAAATGGCACGAGAATTGTCTCCCCTGACAACCCTGAACTGAATTGTCCATCAGAAAAACCTAAGGGCTTTGAACTTCCACGACAGCAATGGGGAAACCTAAATAGCATCAGAGCAGCACATGGACTATGTGCAGAAAACCTACACAAGTAGGGAAAGCCCTAGCTGTGACAGTGGGGCACCAAATCAAACAATACATCACATGGTTCAGGATTGTAAGTCAAGAGCGTACAAGGGTAGTCGAGCTGACTTCTTCAACTCGAATGAATCGCTAACCTGGACGTCAGAATTTAAAGACTAGTGTAACACATAATATCTGATGTGATGTAACCTTTTACTGTGTTTATTATATTATATCTGAAAATGTATCCTTCAAGTATGTATTTTAACACTAGCTGAAAACCCGGCGCTGCACGGGTATTTATTTATTTGCTCCTGCCACTTTTCAGGTATATATTCATTTGTATAATAGCTGTATGTCTGTAAAATCTCTTGGGAATTCGATTAGGAGTAAAGAAGTAATAGAATAAAACTTAGTGGGTGATGGGGAGATTCTCCATAAACGTTACTGTTGATGTGCTCATATCTCATGAACTATGTGTCATACTGTGATACAATTAGAAGGTACACTCAACTGAATGCGTGTATAACGTTTCTGATATTTCCTACGTCTACGTCTAGACTTCGGAGTACAGAAATTATAAATAGTAACGTCATAGCAAATGCCGTAGTTTTAATCCATGAACAGCGGAGCGTTACTGTTTATGTGCCCATATGAACTACCTGTCGGAATGTGATGCAATTTGGAAACTACATTTAACTTCATTTGTGTATACTGTCTGTAAAATTTCCTGTCGCTACAATTTGCAGTGTTCAAATTGTAAATTGTAACGTGATATCGAGTGCCGTAGCTTTAATCCATAAACAGCTGAAAAGTAGTAAGCGAGAAACTTTTTTCCTTTCATCATTTTACTATGGTTACCAGCGAGAAAAAGTTTAATGAAGGTTTGAAATTATGTTTAAAGTTTGTTGCAAGTCGCTAAGTACTGTCATTCTCATACAGCGTATTTTGAAAGTCTCGCCGCATTGTATGGCATTTTTTTGCGATTTTTAATGGTTATGACGTAATATCTTTTGAACCATGTGCCGTATGCTATTCTTAATCTTGCAGCAATTGTCACCTCACGGTAAGGAATGTGTGTACCAAATTTGGTTGAAATCTGTCCAATGGTTTAGGAGAAAATGAGCAGCATTGTCGCAAAATGCAACATTTTATAGCGCATCTCATTGTTTATGACGTCATATCTCGTGAACTATATATCGTATGTGATTTTTACACTTACGGCGACTGTCCTCATGGATTGAAGCTTACGTGTAAAAAAATTCATAAAGATTGGAACAAAGCTGTAGATTTGTATGCAGCACGTACAAACATACGGACACTCTGCTTTATATATTAGATATAACTTCATAATATAACGAGTGTAAACCACGTGTGCAGCGATATACGCTAAATAAATAAATAAGTAGGGTGAAACCACAGACCACAACTTCCGTTTCATTGAACCAGTGAAAAAGAGCTGATAAAGAAAAGAGTATCCTACGAAGTGCTGCGACGTCGATTGTCCAAACAGGCGAACTCTCGTTAGCTGCTTCGTGCCAGTGTTCACACACACACACACACACACACAGCTTGTTTCATAGTCTCTCTCTCTCTCTCTCTCTCTCTCTCTCTGTGTGTGTGTGTGTGTGTGTGTGTGTGTACACTGATGTACTCAAAGACCAATAAAGCCAACACGTGGGGAGAGACGGCATGTGTCGTGGCGTCGGGCCGATAGCTTTCGCGCGAACAAAGGGATCGCTAATGACACGTGTCACACAAGGGACGACGCGAGATCAAAGCAGGCAGTTCACAGCCCGTCGCCACCAGCACACGGGCAATGAGGCGTCGCCAATGCCAACGGAGACGAGTCTGCCGCTCATTAGAACTATAGTATGCCTGGTACGAGACTTTATGTCCGCAAATAAATCTGCGATGAAGTACTGAATTTTCCACCAGAGCATGAAACGCAGATTTAAATGGAAAAATTAGAATTCTAGCGATGTCCGATGAGCAAATACGTCTGTGGCTTCACGTTGATTTTTTAAGGTGATCCACAGAAACGGGGGGAAATAAAACAGGCCGACCGCGGTGGCCGAGGGGACTGAGGCGCTCCAGTCACGGTCTGCACGGCCACTACGGTCGGGAATTCGAATCCCCCCTCGGGCATGGATATTTGTGCCGTCCTTAGTATTAGTTAGTTCATAAGTAGTTTGTAAGATTAGGGACTGATGACCCCGTAGTTAAGTCCCGTAGGCTGTACAAACATTTGAAATAAAACAGTAGAAGAGGAATGGGTAGAACTGAGATATGAAATAGTGAAGGCAGCAGAGGACAAAATAGGTATAAAAGGCAAGACCTACAAAAATCCTTGGATATCACAGGAAATACTAAATTTAATAGATAAAAAGAAAATATAAAAATGCAGTAAATGAAATAGGCAAAATGGAGTACAGATGACTGAGAAAATAGATTGACAGGAAGTGCAAAATGGCTAAGCCACATGAAAATCTGTATAAGAATGTAGAAGAAGGGGAAAAGTAGATATTGCCAACAGGTAAATAAAAGAGTCATTTGGGGACAGTTTTCAGGAAAGAAGGGAAAGCTAAAAGGTGGAAAGAGTACATAGAGGAGCTCTACAAAGGAAATGAACTGAGAGGAAATGTTGTAGGAAGGGAAGAGGATGTAGATCAAGATGAAATAGGAGATACTATACTGAGAGATGAATTTCACAGAGCCCTATAATACCTAGGTCGGAACAAGGCCCCGGGACTAGATGACATTCCCTCAGAAGTACTAAACTATGCGGAAGAGTCAGCAATGACGAACTGTTTCACCTGATGTGTAAGATGTACGTGACAGGCGAAATACCCTCAGACTTTAAGAAAAAGTAATAACCCCCCCCCCAAAAAAAAAAAAGAAAAAAAAAATCTGGCGCAGATAGGAGTGAAACAGAAGCATCGGTTTGATAAGTCATGGTTGCAAAATTTTAACACGAGTTATCTGCAGGAGAATGGAAAAGCTGGTAGAAGCCGACCTCGGGGATGATCAGTTTGGATTCAGGAGGAACGTAGGAACACGGAAGGCAATACTCACTTTACGACTTATCTTAGAAGACAGATTAAGTTAACGCAAACCTACTTTTTTAGCTTTTATAGATTTGGAGAACTCTGTTGACAATGTTGACAGGAATACACTCTTTCAAATTCTGAAACCAGAAGGGGTATAATACAGAGAAAGGAGGGTAATTTACAACTTATAGAAAAGCCAGATTGCAGTTATCTCGAAGGGCATGAAGCGGAAGCTTTAGTTGGGAAGGGAGTGAGGGTTGTAGACTTTCTCAGATATTCAATATGTACATCGAGCAGGTGATGAAGGAAAGCAAGAACATGTTTTGGAATAGGGATTAAAGTTCAGGGTGAAGAAATAAAAACATTGCGTTTTGCTGATGACATTGTAATTCTGTCAGAGACAGCAAAGGATCTGGAAAAGCAGTTGAATAGTATGGACAGTGTGTTGAGAGAGAGTATAAAATGATCATTAACAAGAGCAAAACAAAGATAATGGAATGCAGTCTTAGAAAATCAGGCGATGCAGAAGGAATTAGATTAGGTAACGGAAAAATGAAGGTGATAGATGAGTTTTGTTACTTTGGTAGTAAAATAACGGATGACGATCGCAGTACAGAGCATATAAAATGCAGAATGGCAATGGGAAGAAAAGCATTTTTGAAAAAGAGAAAATTGCTAACTTCGCATATTAATTCAAGTGCAAGGAACTGAAGACCTTAACGACAACAACAAGGTGATCACACCCATCGCCTCTCTTCTGCATGTCAACTGATGTCTTAAAGTCGCGTACTTAGGTTTTGACTTTCATGTGAAACTAACGTCATTACTAAAAGACCTGTGCGAATACTTCACACCTTTAGTGGAATCCCAAATACCTTGGAAGAAAATGGAAATAAAGTTAAATTTTCACGTATAACTATCTTCAGAATCAATCAATGCAAGCGTTTAAAAGGGCAAATGGAAGAGCTTGATCCTCTGAGTGTTGTTAGGTCAAAAAGAACTACATACCTTAATTAGAACCGAAGATATCGTAAAACAAACTGATTTAAATATTCAATGCAAGGACAGAAGGATAACGCGTTTGAATACAAATAATGGATGGAGAGACTTAATTCTGATATTTGATTACAAATCTGTGGATGAATACCTTTCGTTTAAAACAAAAATTATGGAAATCGGCCGGGTAGTTTGGTCTAGCAGACTGACTTTAGTTTTCGTACATTTTTGTAATATGTATCACATATGGCACTACAGATGAAACTGGAGAATTTATTTCTGTTTCGCGTGGACGTCGAGTTTTGAATTACTTTTATCTATCAGAATAAAAGTTTCAATCTGTAATGCAGAGTGCGATGGTATACAACTTGCTCGCAATCGGAATCAGAATTGTACTGCAGAAAGTTGGAAGTTCGCATTTCACCGTTTCACCGACTGAATTTCCTCCGCATGCCTCACGATCTGTCCTTACTGCTTTACTTCCGTCAGTACCTCCTCTTCCACTTTCCCATATTCAGAGAAGAGGCAATGGCATAACTAAAACTTGCGTTTACCCGTGAAAGGCGAGGGTCCTGCATTCGAATACCAATCTGGTTCACATTTTTAACCTGGCTGAAAGTTTTACAGTTGACCATAATCCCTTTCTGATATCTCAGTCACATATTACATTTGTTCTCGCAACCTTCTCGGTTCTTTCAGGTAATGTGTCGAATATTTTCTCAATCAGTGCATGCTCCTCCCACTACAGCCAGTTAGTGCTAATTCAACTGACAATGTGCCATTCAATATCCGCACAATGATATACGTTGTATTTCATAACAATATTATTATATACAAGGGAAAATGATCGTGCGATCTAAGGAACCTTGTCACAGATTACGCGGCCGCTCCCGTCCGATGCTCGATTCCTCCCTCAGTTTGGGTTTGTATGTTGTTCTTAGTTTGAGTTAAAGTAGTTTCTAAGTCTAGGAATGGTGACATAATCACTTTTGTCCGTTTGACAAACATTTCAACATAACATTTTCCATAAAAAGAAACAGTAACCAGTTCCACAGGTGAATGGCATTATTTAGGCGTTTTGTGATACGTAGTGCCTTCTTCAGAAGTATTGTGGCGACCCAGTACATTCGGTATAATTATGGTGGAAAGATGCTCCAATTCCTGGTGCCGTTCTACCATGTACGGACAGAACACATAAGGTCATCAATAGTCCTCTTAAGAAGGCCGTAAGTGCCCAAAAACACCTACACAAAACCACTTCAGCTGTCGAATTTTTGGCCGGTTTTTTAATAACAAAATATAATAAATCTATAAATATTCGCTCTCTGTCGTTAACGTATCTGAATGCACCTTCTACATAATTAATAAATTTCTACTGGATTTTCACTAGTAACATGAGAAATATCTCGCGCAACATACAAGAATTATTTCACCAAATCGGGTAATGGAATCATGGAAAAAGAAGTTATCGTAAGTGAACAGAATAATTTCTTTAAATATGAGACGAATTTGTATTAGGATTTTGCAACTGGTTTAGAATGCTTTGTTGAAATAATTTCGTATATACCCAAAGCTGAGCTGAACAAGCGGCTTTTGAATCCCTATATATCTTTAATATGCAGGTCGTAATGCTTAATGTTTGCTTTTGATCTAGAGAGATATTCCAAAGGTTCAGTGAGCTGGATAATGTTTTTTTTCATTTTAGTGTCCTACCTCGAAAGACAACAAATATCTAAAACCCAAAAAATGACTAAAGTTTTACAGTACCTCGACAAAGAGTGAGCCTATAATGTTCTATAAAAGGAATGCAAGGTACCCAACAATTTTCCGCCAACAAATGTTTTTCAGCGGAAATACATCTCCACTGAAAAATGTTAGTTTTGGGTTTGGGAGGGAGATTATGCCATTTTTTCTAAGAAATCCTTCCTGGAATCAGTGGCGGACTGCCGCGGTGGAGTAGCCGAGTGGTCTAAAGCGTCCCGCTGCGGAGCGCGCGGTTGCTCGCCGTGGAGGTTCGAGTCCTCCCTGGGGCATGGGTGTGTGTGTGTTGTCCTTAGGTTAGTTTACCTAGGTTTAAGTAGTTTGTAAGCTACGGACTGATGACCACGCAGTTTGGTCCAATAGATTTACAAACGTTTCAGTGGCGGACTAAGGGGGAGGGGTGGGCGGTGGAGGGGCCGGAGGGGGGCGAACCGCCCCGGGGTTCTTGTCTTGGGTGGCTTCCAAATACCTTGAAACGACTTATTTATTTATTTATTTTTTGTGTGTGTGAGGGGGGGGGGATGGCACCGTTTGGCGTCCTCTCGTTCTGGAGCCTTCAAATCTCAAAAGCTATTTTTTTAGACTGTCCTGTGCCTCTCGTCCTGGGGGATCTCCAAATCACAAAAGTTAAGGTTGTTGTTATGGTCTTCAGTCCGGAGACTGCTTCGATGCAGCTCTCCACCCTATTCTATTCTGAGCAAGCCTCTTCAACTCCACATAAGAACGGCAACCTACATCTGTCTGAATCTGCTTACTGTATCCATCTCTTGGACTTCCTCTGCGGTTTTTACCCCCATACACTTCCCTCCAACGCTAAATTCACAATTCCTTGATCTCTAAGAATGTGTCCTACCAATCTATCCCTTCTTTTAGTCAAGGTATGCCAAAAATTTCTTTTCTCACCAATTCTGTTCAGTGCCTCTTCATTAGTTATGCGATCTAACCACCTAATCTTCAGCATTCTTTTGTAGCACCACATTTCAAAAGCCTCTATTCTCTTCCTGTCCGCATTGTTTATCGTCCATGTTTCACTCCCGTACAAGGCAACACTCCACACAAATGCCTTCAGAAAAGACTTTCTTACACTTAAATTAATTTTCGATGTTAGCAAATTTCTCTTTACCAAAAATGTTTTTCATCCCATTGTCATTCTTCATTTTATATCCTCTGTATTGCGACCGTCATTTGTTATTTTACTATCCAAGTAACAAAACTCATCTACCACCTTCATTGTTTCGTTACCTAATCTAGTTTCTTCTGCATCGCCCGACTTTCTAAGACTGCATTCCCTTATCTCTTGTTAATGTTTATTTTATATGCCCTCTTCAACACAGTGTCCATTCCATTCAACAGCTCTTCCAGGTCCTCTGCTGTCTCTGACAGAATTACAATGTCATCAGCAAAACGCAATGTTTTTATTTCTTCACCCTGAACCTTGATCCCTATTCCAAATTTTTCCTTGCTTTCCTTCACCGCCTGCTCGATGTACAAATTGAATAACATCGGAGAAAGGCGACAAACCTGTCTTACTCCCTTCCCAACTAATGCCCCCCTCCCCCCCACTTCATGCCCTTCGAGTCTAAAAACTGCGGTCTGGCTTTTGTACAAGTTGTAAATAAATCTCCTTTCCCTGTATTTTCCCCCTGCTGATTTCATAATTTGATACAATGTATTCCAGTCAATATTGTCAAAAGCTTTCTCCAAATCTACAAAAGCTAAAAATATAGGTTTGCCTTTCCTTAATCTATCTTCTAAGATAAGTCGTAAAGTGAGTATTGCCTCCCGGGTTCCTACGTTCGTCCTGAATCGAAACTGATCTTCCCCGAGGTCAACTTCTACCAGCTTTTCCATTCTCCTGTAGATAATTCGTGTTAAAATTTTGCAACCATGACTTATCAGACTGATGGTTCTGTAATTTTCACACCTGTCTGCGCCTGCTTTCTTTGGAATGGGGATTATTACATTTTTCTTAAAGTCTGAGGGTATTTCGCCTGTTTTTTACATCTTACACACCAGGTGAAATAGTTTTGTCATGGCTGGCTCACCCAGAGACTTTAGTAGCTCTGAAGGAATGTCATATACTCCCGGGGGCTTGTTCCGACCTAGGTCTTTCAGGGCTCTGTCAAATTCATCTCTCAGTATAGTATCTCCTATTCTATCTTGATCTACTTCCTCTTCCCTTCCTAGAAAAGTTATGTTTTTCCAAATGGACGTGGGCTTCATTTTGTTTTTCCGATGTCACGGGCCTCGGTCGCCCTTACTCCGCCACTGACGAAGTGTTCCAGCAACCCATTACAACTGACTCATACTTGGCGACTTGCATATCAATGATGAAGAAATGATAGTGAGGGCAAAACACTGTCCCAGAATCGAATGGAGGAATTCGCATACCCTGAGCCCTGTGATCGAGAGTTACCACTGCTAACCACAAGCTAAGAAACTGTTTATTAAGCGGTTTTTTAAAGTTTAGTCTGGTTTTGTGTAAGGACACTCGGTCAAAACGGCAGGAAACTCTGAAAACTCTGTTTATCCCTTGTTAAATATTGTTCGATAATTTTTTGTGGCGATATTTACCCTTCCCAAAAGTCTCCGTGTTTGGAAAGCCTTCGTCACTTGAACTTTTTATCAATGTACAATGGAAACTGCTTCAAGCATTTTTTTAATGAATTTGAAGTTGGTATTTTTAAGGTTTCTTCCTTAAATATCATATTAAGTAATGAGTTTTTGTAACGTGCAATGTATTGTACAGTGGTAAAGTGGTTTCGGTCTAGTGTAAACAAACTGAAATGCAAAGAAATTTATTACTGTCCATCTAAAAATCCAAAGGGAGAAATTTTATTAAGCTTGACTTTGTCAGATTTACTTATCTTTTGTCAGGTATTTATGTTCTCCCGGAATTCTTCCCGTTTCGTGTACGTTATAAAATTCGATTTGAAATTGTTGTTCGGGGTCCAAAATATTTCCAAAATATACTACTCACACTTTTATTAACTTTCTTAGACTAAATTCCAATCTGGCTACTTTCCAACATAGCAACTCAATTTTGGCGACTTTAGAATTCACAATTCCACAATTGACAACAACTCAAAATAACTATCAACTCGTCACTTCCATTGACTGAGAACAGATCACCACCGTCTGCACTGCCTTTTCATCAAGTTACACACATTGTGGCAAATGACAGTCTGCCGGGCGCTGATGACCTCGCTGTTGAGCGCCCTAAGACGCCAATCATCATCAACATCATGACAGTCTGCCTCGTGTTATCTGTAAAAATGTGATAATTTGCATTATTAATTAAATGAAAGTTAATTGTTCACTAGAATAAATAATTGCAATAATAGTTAAATTTTTATATTTTAAATTAGCATTTCTTGTCATGTACAAATAGCATTACTACAGATTTTCTTTTTTAACAAATATTACATTTATGATAAACAATTTAATATAATTTTGTGGGCTCTGATATAATATAAAGAGAATATTTAGATTGATGTTTTTAACTGGCATATCTTTTCTTGAAGAAATTTTGTTTTATTACTTTGTAAACCTGAGAACTATGAAAATACGTGAACTGATCTAGACATACATGTTTTGTGTTATACACTCAACAGATATTGTTTATGTACGGATTTTGAGTTAAGTTTAAAGAAAAATTGCATAAATAATAATATTAACTATTTCCAAGGCTAAAGTGGAAGTTCAAATTCGTTGTGTATACATCAATGTGACGTCAGATACTTAAAAGTTACCTTTTCTTATACCTTATATACAAATCTCAAGTTGAAAAAATTTGTGATGGTTCCTTGCATAGTCACAAAATCACCAATGGTGAGGTTGACTTTTCCGTTCTGTAAACGGACAGTGCGAGTTATTCTTATGACGTTATCTGCACAATGCAAGATTAATAAGGAGCTTTAGAAGGTGAGATAGAACATGTGCACATGTAGTAAGTTAGGTGGTTTTGCAGACAGTTTGCGAGTAGCAGTGGAGGAAGGAAAGGCGGTCCCTTGTCTGTGGCATCTCGCGGATCTCCCGCGGGAAATCACTGGGAAAGCCCGTCCATTGTAACTCCACCATGTTAACGTCGGGCTCCACCTGCTCCTGTAGAGAGAGACAGCTACAGCAGCGGCCGTGCATCTCGTGGCAGACAGCCAGCAGTATACTGTGTATCGCTGGTGTGTGCTTAGAATCGGGTATAACTCTGTTTGAATGGAATAGAACAACCTGTACGCTGCATTACATTCAACTCTCATCGTGGTATGACAGATAGGTGTTTCACAATGGATATACTACTTTGTTTTTATCTAGAGCCTGAACTAATGCAACAGCAGTAAAAATACTACTTATAATAATTTAGCTGGGGATATTTGTCCGTCTATACAATTGCAAATAAGAGGCGACTTTTTGTTAGAAGATGCGTTTCGTTTTAATGGTAGTAAAACATCTTCAATCGTCTGTAATCGCAGATACTTGTATTTACAATATGTTTTGATATGAGGATCGAAAACAAGTTCGTTAGCAAAACAAGTAAAGTACTGTTTCTAATTAATAATACAGTAAGGACAGTTTAAAACTCACCGCAGAGACGTGGCGACGAGCAGTGACAGGCACATACAAAAGACACACACATACAACACTTTCAGCTATCGGCCATGGCCTTCTTCAGAAAATAGAACACTCCCGCAATCACACAGGCACATAACATACTCATACAACCATCACCTCCGGCTGCCGCACTTCGAAAAAGTACTGTTTGGTTACTTACGGAAATGTTTGGCCTTGGTTTACACCTCAACATCATTCAGTGCCTACTTGTTTCCTGCAGTAATGTAGTACAAATATTAAGTTACAAATAAAACTTATGTTATCTTGACCAATGTATTTCATCCTGTTATCTTTGGAGAACTAATATATTTAAAGAAAATAATAACTTTCTCACCTAGTTATTACCAGGAGCTTTTCTTCGCAGTCTGTAAATGACTGCAAGTTTCTTGCCACTCCAGTTATTGTTCCTCAGATTTTGGAAAATAGTTCGTCGAATGAAGAGGTCGAAATCCTGCTGTTGTTAAAAAGGTATCCTCGTAGTTTTTGTAACCCCTTGTAGAAAGCAAGTTTCTTCTTATAGGAAAGTATGCACACAGTACATATATTTTCCGCTCCTGCGACGTCTTTCCTTTCTCCAACGTCGTACAGAGAGTGAAATTGTCACAACACACACACACACACACACACACACACCAGAAGGTAGAGACTTCATGTGGAAACAATGAGGAAATACTGGAAAAATATGAAACAACAACAAAGAAGAAGAGGAGCTGAACTTGAAAAATATCATATATATATATATATATATATATATATATATATGTCCCTGATTTTTTATTTCTTTTGCTTTGAAAGTCATCCAAACTTAGTATTATATTTTTAAAACTGTGTCGTTTTGCTATTTCTGATTCCTTGATATTGTTTCTTTCTAGTTCTTTCCGTACTTCTGTAACCCATTCCATTGTCGATTTCTTCTTCCAGACATATTTGTTTTGTTAGTCTATTTCAATTAGTTTGGTAGAGTTGTCCGAAAAAGTTTAATCTTCGTTTGGCAATTACGATAGCTTATCTATCATAGTCAACCGACACGCGAGTGGAGCCGCGGGTTTAAGCTAGTAAATAAATAAAGCAGTACAAAAGAAATTTCTTTTAATACATCTCATTAAAGAAAATCGATTTGACGTTTCGCGCATTACATCAAGTGATCGATTTATGATATTATTACAATCATTATTGTTCAATTTCATGACTAGATTCTTCGAAACAAATGCATTTTACGTGTGATTTGATCTACACTACTTATTTTCCTGATAAACTGCAAGTGCATAGACTTCTGCAATCTTATAGGAATATTTTTCAGTTCCGTTTTATCAGCGGCATTTCCTCATAAATGAGTGAAGTTAATTACATTAATTGTTATTTAAACTTCGTAGATAAATGGGCATTGCGTTACTTTACACATATTACAACAGTACATCTACTTTTAATAGATCACATTCCGACAACTTGCCTCGGAAAAGGAAAACGTCATTATTTCTTATGTATTCTCCGATAATTATATTAAAAAAAGGAGATGGACAGAGAGAGAAGGGATAGGAGAAGTACTAAGTCAGGGCAGGAATAAATAAATACCCGGGAAACGCCGGGTCTTAGGCTAGTACTAAATATCTAGTCTCTGTAACTGACGATAACATAGAAAACATTATTTATTACTACCTTTAAAGCTGCATACTCGATTTTTATGTATGTTATTAAATATTATTAGATAAAGTGAAAAGTGTTCAATGTAATCACACAATGCACGATAGCATGGTATAAAACTATTTAGTAGAGGGAAACAAAATTTCTATTGTGGTGGCAGTACTGTTGCACATTAGCTCTGTAGCGGAAGCATAACGGTAAATTTTTCCAAGGCTTGATGGCTGTAAAAACATTGTGGTGTGTCGACAGAACGGGTAAGGGGAAGAGCAGCTACTTTGCGTCATACTTAGTGGGTCAAGCTGACAGAAATGGACGCACACACGCCGGACTGAATAGCACGCATCAGCGGAAGTTAATGCAACAGTACGAGCTTGCAGTATCACGTCAGGGTTGCCAGGTGTGGCGATTTTTCGCATTCTTGGCTATCTTTTTCTTATAATGGTAGCCATTCTAGCAGTTTGCCGACTGGCGATTGAATTTGGCTATTAAAGGAATTGGTTGGCGATTTAATGGCTATTTTATTTTACTTCAAATACAACGAATGTAAAGCAATCACTCTTTAGACATTACGTCAATGATACCGGCTAAACTTCGGTAGAATGCTGGAGGTATGTAATCAAGCTACAGAAGTTAGCACAAATGGTTTCAAGTATCATGGATGTGTGGGAGAGTGTCACAGAGATGTAAACAAACTCAACTTACAGACTCTTGAAGATAGACGTAAACTACCTCATTTACCCTACTTACGATGGTTCAAGAACAGGCTTTAAATGGTATCTCGAAGTATACTACAACACCATATGTATGCCTCCCGCTGAGAACATGATGATAAGATTATATAAATTACAGCATGCAAGGAGGCATTTAAACAGAATTTTTTTCTGTGTTCCATACGACAACACAACAGAAATTCGTAACAACTGTTACTATGAAGCGAGCTCTTTGCTACGCACTTCACAGTGGTTAACAATGGTTTACAGAATATAAATGTCGATGGAGAACACGGTGTGATTTCCCAGTCGTTCTCATGGGTGATTTTTCAGTGAGTAATGACGCATTATTACGAATTAAAGTCCATCTCACCTCAAAGTATGAAATGCTTAGTGCATTATTATAAATTACCCCACTTCAAAATGTTGTAATGGTTTTGTTTGTATTAAAGAAATGTTTGAAAGATTCAATAACTCTATTTAACATTTGTAAATATTTGTTTTTGAGAAGATGAAAGTGATTGGTAATCGAACCAATGCATGAGAACATACCTTATGTACGTTTGATAGAACGATTCTTGAACAGTTTTGTGTTGTAATTTTTATGACATTAATCAACGTTATAGTTAAATGTAATTGAATTTCCGGAGTCTCTCTATTATATTTACAATGTGACAATATTTTGACTGCACTCATTGTCAGTTAGTGGTGTGTCTGGGTTCAGTTCTTGAATGGACTCACCGTCAGATAAATGTTTCTGTGAAGTATGAGTTTCCTTGGAAAGTTCAGTTTGATGTCTGTGAATGTGAGAGTGCCACAGTTTGTGTTACTTTTTACTCAGTAACCAGCTTACTCCCTGAATTCCAGGATTATTATTGTCGAGTAACATGCCATAATTACCATAGCATAATAATGTTAAAAGATTAAATGTAGCGATATTTGGCTATTTTTACTGATGAAAAGATGGTTATATTTTGGCATTTTATTGATGAAAAGATGGCGATATTTTGGCTACTTTTTGTTTAAAATTTGGCGACAAAGCAATAGAAAAACCTGGCAACTCTGTACCACGTCACTTCGTTACGTGACGAAACAATGCCTACGCCTAACGCAACAACGCGTATCCGGAGCTTTCTGGAGCCACCTGCTAACCTGTTAAGTGAACACGGCAAGATGTAAAACGCCGAACATTCGTGTGAGAGGGATGATGCGGTCATGACAAAGCACATTTTGGAACAGGCTATAAAGTAAAAATTTTAGCCACTATTATCAGTTACTTGTGTGCCACAGTGCTGCCACCCAATGGACAAATAGGAAACTACAACTTTTGTTTCTTTATTATAATTTTAAGGTCAAACATGATATTCAGCAAGCTGGCAGCAGCCCTTCACGACAGAAACATATGGTAATGCTGTTTCTTTAAAATATAATGGAGTTAAGAATAGGCGAATTTAAAACATAAAATGGTGAAAATTTGGGGAATGATTTGGTGAGGCGAGTGTAAACAGCCGTAATATATTTCATAAAATGAATTTTTAAAAACCATCAGCTGTTTATTAAAAATCTTATACATCAACCAGTTTCGGTCAATAGACCATCTTCATGGATAAAAAGGTGTTAAAACAGAATGGTAAAATGCATCAAATAAAATACATCTAGCTGAGACAAACAGGAATCAATATAACTAAAAATGTCAAAATTACAGTGGTCATCTTAGATAAAACCTATTAGTCAAACATAACATCAAAGGTGATGTCACCTAGTTATACTGACTCCCGTTTGTCTCAGCTAGATGTATTTTATTTGATGCATTTTACCATTCTGTTTTAACACCTTTTTATCCACGAAGATGGTCTATTGACCGAAATTGGTTGATGTATAAGGTTTTGAAAAAACAGCTAATGGTTTTTTAAAAATGTGTTTGATGAAAATTTGGGGAATTAAGAGCTGACACAGGTAATAAAAAATACATTCAGTAATTAAAATTGATGCCACAATGGCTTAATACACACTGATGAACACAAAAATACTGGTTTTGGCGAAAGTGGAGACACTGATGAAAAGACACAGGCGACAGAGGTTTGGCTGGTGGTGGTCGCATCTTCTTAAGAACATTGTATACGCACTGCAAAACAATATATGAACAATGCACCAGTTAAAACTGTGGCACTGCGGGCGGAAAGTGACATTACCTACGTGTAATTTCGAGCTTTGTCATCGGTGGTTTACTGCTGAACACGTGTGACAGAGGCGGCAGTTTTCTTCATTTCACGTCCCTCTTCCAATCACGTACGACTGCCGCGTTTGCCGACAAGTTCGATCCTCGCGGAAAAGTAAATCCTCCACGTCGGAGGGCTTTCTGCAGACACGAGGCAGCCAGTGAAACATGGCCTCTGGCAGGGATCGGCGAGGCGCACGTGATTCCATTCTGAGGAGAAAGATGGCGACGGCAACTGCAAGGGTGCCGAAAAGGAGAGGCAGACACCTGCACAAATGGAACAGTGCTAACCATACATGTGGCGGAAAGATATAGGGAGAGTTGAGGGCGCTATCCGATAGCTAACGCGATACGTTTCAACAGTGAGCTTAGAAGAAGCACCAGATCTGTTAGGTCATGAATCACAGTTTACCAAAACTCACTAGCATGGAATATTTACAATGAAAGACGACAAAACATTTTGAATCAAATAGTCAGCAGTCTCTGCAGCAAGAGACAACCACAGAAATTGCTGATTGCTTGATTCGTTCACGACTGTTGCAGCACCACTCACCACCATAGTATGAAATGATATGTAGAGCAAAACTTAGGAACTCGAATGAACTCCGTAACCTGTATTTCTAAAGAGAGTACCGACCTCTATTTCATATCTGACCTTAGAAATAGGAAAAATTATAAAACTAGTAAACTGTAGTTGATTTAGCTTAACAACATAAATTTTGAAGTGGTAATGATGATTAAGTAAGGTCTAGCAGCCGACATTTTAGCACACGCGTAGCGACATCAAAGCATTGGCGTGAAAGTGCGGTCGTGAAGCGAAAAGTATCTAATATAACATTCCTTGTGAAGTTCGCATTTCGTGCAATAATAATTATTCGTTCAGAATAAGGGAAGAATTTAATACATATATGAATTGTAGCGGCTTCTAATGAAATTGCGTGCTAATGGAATATCGCTCTAATGGTGCGATTGGATTCACGATTTCCTATTAGAAAGGAAACAGTTCGTAGTAATTGACGGTACGTAATCGAAGAAAAGTAATGTCTGCCGTTCCCCAGGGAAGCGTTATAGGTCCCCTACTCTTCCTTGTGTTTATAAACGATTTAGGAGACAATCTGAATACCTCTCTTACTCTGTTCGCAGATGATGCTGTCTTTTATCGGTTGGTGAAGTCAACAGAGGATCAAAGCAACTGCAAAGCGATTTAGACAAAATTTCGACATGGTGTGAAGTAAAGTGTGAAGTAATACACATGACCACAAAAAGGAATCCGCTGTTCTTCAATTACGCGATAAATCAGTCAAACCTTATCGTAAATTCTACCAAATACCTAGGAGTTACAATTACAAACAACTTAGACTGGAGAGAACACATAGAAAATATTGTGGCACAACGCTTCGAAGATTCACCAGCTCACCGAAAGAGACTGCCTGCATTACAATTGTGTGTCCTCTCCTGGAGTACTGTTGCACAGTGTGGGACCCTCACCAGGTGGGACTGACGGAAGACATTGAGAAGGTTCAGAGAAGGGCAGCTCGTTTTGTTTTATCACGTTACAGGGGAAAAGCGTCACGGAAATGTTGCACGATTTGAGGTGGAAATTATTAAAAGAACGGCGTTATTTGCTGCGGCGAGATCTATTTGTGAAATTTCGATCAACTACTTTTACTTCTGAAAGTGAAAATATTTTGCTAAAACCCACCTACATAGGGAGACATGATGATCCCAATAAAATAAGACAAATCAGATCGAAAACGGAACGATTTAGGTGTTCTTTCTTCCCGCGCGCTATTATAGAAAGTAACGGTAGAGAAAAGTTATGAAAATGGTTAATTAACCCTCTGCCAGGCACTTAAATGAGATTTGTAGAGTGTCTATGTAGATGTAGTGGATGAATTCTTAATAAAAGTTATTAATTTTTAAGATAACGTAACTAATATTGTAAATGCAAGTGTAAGTTTGTATCTTTGTTACGGGGCCCCAATGTAATTTTGAAAACCATGAAAGTTTGCTTAAATGTCCTCAGGTGTACAGAAAATGACATAGGGTACTTCGAGAAAAAGAAACTTATTTTCTGAGGCATCCATTCGTACCAAGAATAATGTCTAAAATATACAAATTCCGCCTTTGAATTTTGACACACATAACCTTCAAAAGAAGAGGATGGTCATTGGCTACTTAAGTTTCAATATTTTGATTGACGCAGAACATTTAAACGGTTCTAGTTTGTTCTACAGTTTTATTCCGATGTTCATTATACTCTGGATCCTTTACCTTCAAATAGTAGCTGTGCACATGAGATTTCGTACAGTACAATGAGGAGAGTACTTCAGAATAGCTTAAAGCCTTATCCATCAAAAGAAAACTTGCAGTGCCAAGACATTGCGATGGAGTCAGACGGTCTCGAAGTGTACTTTACAATACACCGTTTGACTCCATCACAATGCATCAAGGCACATGTAATTTTCTGTTGATGGATAAGGCTTTTATACTCCGTTAGGTACGTACCTTATGTTACCTTCCTTCCAGTGACCATCATTATCGTTTCGACGATTACCAGAAATGTTTGCAGATGTTGTTGTTGTGGTCTTCAGTCCATAGACTGGTTTCATGCAGCTCTCCACGCTCCCCTGTCCTGTGCAAGTCTCTTCATCTGAGAATATGTTCGGCAACCTACATCCTTTTGAATCAGATTACTATATTCGTCCCTCGGTCTCCCTCTACGGCTTTTACCCTAGACGCTTCCTTCTAATGCTAAGCTGACAATTCCTCAGAATGTGTCCAACCAATCTATCCCCTCTCTTAGTCAGGATATGCCAGAAACTCATTTTATCCCCGGTTCGATTTAAGCACCTCCTCATTAGTTACGTGAATCTACCCATCTAATTTTCATCACTCGTCTGTAACGCCACATTTCAAAAGCTTCATCATCTTTTAATCTGAACTTTTTATCGTCCACGTTTCACTTCCATACAATGCTACACACCAGACAAATGCTTTCAGAAAGGACTTTCTAACATTTAAATTAATATTGGATGTTAACAAGTTTCGCTTCTTTAGAAACATTTTCTTCCCATAGCCATTCTGCTTTTTATATCTTCTTTACTTCGGTCATCAGAAGTAATCTTGCTATCCAAATAACAAAATTCATCTCCTACATTTACTGTCTCATTGCCCAATCTAATTCCTTCAGCATCGCTTGATTTTCTGACATTGCATTCCGTTACCGTCGTTTTACACTTGTTAATGTTCATCTTATATCATCCTTTCAAGACAGTATCCATTCCATTCAATTTCTCTTCCAGGTCTTTAGCGGTCTCTGGCAGAATAACGATGTCATCAGCAAACCGCAATTTTTTTATTTCTTCTCCCTGCTCTTTAATGCCATCTCCAAATTTCTCCTTCCATTCCTTCACTGCCTGCTCAATGTACAGACTGAACAACATCGGGGAAAGGCTACAATCCTGTCTTACTCCCTTCCCAACCTCTGCGTCCCTTTCTTGCACTTCGACTCTAAGAACTGATGTTAGTTTTTGTATAATTTGAATATAACTCTTCGGTCCCTATATTTTACCCCTGCTGTCCGAGCAAGACCAGTGTGAATTTATCCCGCTCGCTGCTGCCAGCCGCCACACACACTTGAAATTGTCCGTCGCGTCCGCACACTTGTTTGCAACTGTTCGTAACTGTTCACTGTTCTATACACACCCTAATCTCTCCGTCCGAGCAAGTCCAACGTGAACTTATCCCGGACGAGCCCCCAAATGCGAGGGTGAAGGTCGGGGTGAGAGTTTAAAATAGAGAAAGTTTAATTTTTTCAAACTCACAACCACCAGCTGCGAACCAAATTCCTAAACATGCAAAAACACTGGAACTGTGAATGAGACTGTTTGACTCGGTTTTCTAGGGGATGATATCACACGTTCGCAGCTTTCCTTCCCTGCATATGATTAACAAAACAAATTCATAATAAAATCAAGTTCATGAGAGAAAAGGGTGTACTAACTACTATTTTTGAAAACACGTGAAAGTTCACTTTATGTTGTTTATTTCACAATATTTGAACCCTGTGGCTGATACGTCTGTACGTCGACACATTTACCAAATAAAGTTATAGCTCGTGAGCCCCCAGACAAAATGAATATTTGTCGCAAATTGTTTTCACACCACGTGGCTGTCTCAAACACCGTTTATGTTCATGCCTATGCGACGACATGTGTTACATTAATAAAACACGGTCACTTTAATTCAATTCGATGGACACCTTCTTCTACCGGGTAAATATTCACCAACACACAGTAGCACTCGATTCAACTTGGTACAGTCTACGACGTGCAACCACACGTGGCGATTGCCACACACCAATCTATAACCTCCACCTCGAGGTCCACATGCCGACTGATGCAGACCGACGCCGCCCGCCCAGCCACACCACGTGCTCTGGAGTCCTCACTTCCTGCCCTCGCGCGCGCGCGCGCACGCGCGCCAAAACTCAACTGCCGGGGTTTTTTCCCCTACGTCATCAACTTCCCCATGTGAGCTGTTGTAACCGATTTGCCAACGTACAGCGCTCAGCCAATACATTTCTAAAACTTTACTTAAAATCAAAATAATTACACTACACATTAACAAATATTTTCTTACGTTTTTATATTAGTATAAACATCCTTTGTACTATTTATTATAATAGTGCAATTTCTTATATCACAGATAAGTGATTTAACTGAATATTTCAAGATAAAATACACAAGATTAATTGAAAATAAAAATGAGAAATAGTTAATATATTACTTTTATAAACAAACATTGCCATGCTGGTTGTGTAACTGTCTTGTATTTATTGGTAATTTATTACTATTCATTGTCAATTAAACATATTACGTCAGATGTAACTGTATCAGCTAATGTATTGTTTATTTATCAACAGGCTATTTTGTAATGAGGGCCTGAAAGGTTTCTAACTGCATCGTATTACTTCAAATGCCAGTAGTATTACAGTATTTACGCACTGCACTGTGCCTGGCACTCGCCATTCTCCCTCTCTCCCCTCACCGGAAACGAACTGTAAAATCCTAAGTTGGTACAAGCCACCAACGTCGGCCTGCTCGCTGGCCTCCCGTCAGCTACAAGCACACAACAAATCTCAACGTGGAGAATTTCTACCTATGGCCTAACTATAAATGTTGTCACCCAACTGTGCACATACATTGCTACCATAATTAATAAGATTAAAATTGTGTGACATTTAGTGCATTGGCATGGTCAATGTTTGCAGTGAACTTCATACTGTTTAATTATCAAATGCTATTAATTAGCAATATTTTATTGGGCGGTAATCTCACAATACCTCTACTTGCGGCATCAAAACCATGTGTAGGATGGCACAAGTAGCACCAAAATTAATACTTTCAAATGAGCAAAATTTAAAATTACGAAATTATGGAATCGGATTGACTCAAACACTATACGAATTATGACCTCAACTAATGCAAAGTAAATAAATAAATAAACAGGGCAGTGAGATTATTTCCCAATATTTGTACCATTAAGACCACTTATAGTGTGTGCATATTTTTAAGGAAAGAAACCTTATAACTAATTACATCTACGAAATTTAAGTGTGCCTGCTTTTTATACACAGAATTGGCACCAAATTTATAATATTATTAAACTTTAGTCTTTAGAGAACCTTGTCCTACATGGAAAACTAGAATTCTCACTATAAAAACTTATGACGGTGTACACTCCACTTGTTTAAAGGAAATCTCTCACCACTTTGACACTGAAAACCCCAGAGTCATCGTTGCAGCAACTCTGGTCCATGGTGTATGGTCCTATGTCTCCATCATTTCAACCAACATGCTGTTGCAGCTTAGATTCATGGCACTGGATCAAGCGTTCTTGTTCACACACGTCATATGCACCCTACATGGAACGCGAAAAGCAGAAGGCACTCATGAGTCAACATAGACAAAAGTTTGTCTGGACACCAGGATTTGGTTGGATTTGTATCCCACCCCTCTGCCATCCAGACTTGGTGCAATTGAAACTAAGCATTGAGACATGTACAGTAACATGCAAATCAACAGAATTAAGAACTCAAAGTGGCTGGTGTTAGTCATTATCAGATTAACCCAAACCACCATGCCTGCACTCTCATCAGCCATAGCTTCAGATGAAACAGACAAGAGAATATGTGGCCTACTTGGAGTATTACTCCATCAAATAAAAAAACATCCTGCCTGTGTCAAAAATATATCTTAAAGCTCAAATAATATTACCAAACGAATGTTATCATAGAGAATTTTCTCTTCTATCAACATGACACCCACGTTTATAAATATAAATCCAACCCCCTCGCACAAAAAAAAATATTTTTTTGCTGGTGTGAGATTAAATTTGCATCGCTGTCATCAGCCTCATGTGCTCAGTTTAAAGTCTAATTTCAAAATTAGATTCTCACAAAACATCTACATTAAAAAAAAAAAAAAAGTATCTCTAAACCCTACTGATACTCAGGCTAGACAGAAAAATAGTTCTCGTCAACTGTTGCTGCAGAAATTGTTCAGTCAACAGTTGAGCACCATTAAAGAAACCAAAATGTGTTATCAGAAACAGTTTAATATAACAATGCAGAGCATTCCATATTAGACACGTTATCTACCAAACACTCAAAGAGCCAGACATTAAAGAGCAAACACTTTCTCTCATTGAAACTCACACCACATATCCAGCCCTGCTCACATATACACACACATAAACAGTACACTCCCACTTCCTCTATCCTTTAGTGTTGGCATACATACATACATATTTACCTCATGTACCACTGTTGAACTGCAAATCTGATACAAGGACATGTTTTAACACAAACAACAAAAGAAAAACATTTACAAAGAACACTTGTAAAATTGACCCCAATGCTTAAATCTAAACACACAAGTAGATACTAACACAGACCACAGAATAAATATACACAAATTCTTAACCTACTATCTACAATGCATTCAATCTCATACTTCATGATTTACACTGGTTTATGGCAGTTACTTGTGTAAACATGCCATTACATCTTTATCACTTATAAAATTTTTGAATTTCACTCTCTTCATGCATTCCTCCAGACTCAGTTCTAACACTTTATCTTTATACTTCAACTGAGCTTCATATTTGCATGGGAAATCACTTCCTAACATTAGATTTAAACAAAGTCCCTTTATGACTAATAAATCTTGAATAAACAGCTCCTCCTCAATGATTACTTCAAATTCTGGGTTCCCTTTCATATAGTTTGGTTCTTTCAAGAATTCATTTTGTATCTTAGCTTTCTTGGCCCTCCCCCGATACTTCTTTAAAAACTACTTTTCAAACGCCTCAAAAGTTACAAATTTATCAGCACACTGATTTGCCCAAGTTTGAGCAGAACAGTCAAGCATTCTCTTTGCTAACTTCATTTTACACTGGTCTGACATACCAGGCACAAATCGGTCCTTGCATGCAGCCAAAAAATCTACTGGATGATAATTACCCACTCCTGAAAACTTTCTGCCATTAGGTGTCTGCACCATGGACCAATTAGTGTTTCCTGATGCAGTACACAATTCTAGACTATTTATTCTAGTGTTCACCTTCTCAATCTCAGTATTGTTTACTGTCACTACTTGTTCTATCTTTTTCCTAAAGTTACATTCTCTATTCTCTAATTTTCCTGACAACAAAATTTTGTTTCCTCAATACCTGCCACCATCCTCTTGTCAACCTCAGCCAACGCCTGCATAGTGCCCTCATTCCTGTGATCATATATTTGTTTCACATCATCCAACTTGCTTCCTACCTCAGTCTCAATAGCACCAATTCTGGCATGTGTCTCCTTTTCCCTATTTTCAAACCGTTTTGTTAGACTTCCTATCTGTTTGTCAATGTCTGTGACTATTCCTGCCTTTAATGCAAACATTGAATTTTGTAGTGCCCCAATGTCTGCCTTAAAGTCTGCTTTCAAGTCTGATTTTACAGTTCCTATTTCTGATTATAAATTTGATTCTAAATGTAAGTTTGAATTTTCTATTTTTGATTCTACATTTGAGTTTGAATTTTCTGTTTTTGATTCAAACTTTGATGCTAAATTTGAGTATGAATTTTCTATTATTGATCCTATTCTTGATTCTAAATTTGAGCAAAAACTCGCTAACATGGCTGCTAACATCTCCGGTGTCAACAACATTCCCCCAGTATTTACCCTCTCTGGACTTTCTGGTATGCTACTCTCTGAATCTACGTCGCTTGGCGACCTTTTAAAAACCTGCTCCATGATTTTGTGCCACAAGAAAGCTTGATTAACACACAAGAATTTATAGCGCCAGCTGCTTATCTTTTAATCCAGACGTTGCTGCAACGAGCTGCGACGTCCCCAATGCTCGCTGCCGTCTGTTGTAGAAGCTGTGGCTGGAATATGTCCTCACTGCATCCCTTATCCTTTGTAGAATCGAAGCTGCTGGGCCCCGACGCTCCGTTGACGACTTGCGAAGTCCCCACGATCACTGCCGTCCGTTGCAGAAGATGAAATTTGAGTGCGTGGATCCCGCGCGCCGCCGCTCACTGCTGCCGGGCCGATGCGCCGTCGATCACCTGTTACGGATGCCCGCGCCCGAACTCTGCCAGTCACCAACCGTCGTTAACCGCGCGACACGTTTACGTATCGTCCGATTCTGCCTGTTTTATCCACTATCACTGTCCTAAGCACACCCTACCTCTCTGTCCGAGCAAGACCAGTGTGAATTTATCCCGCTCGCTGCTGCCAGCCGCCACACACACTTGAAATTGTCCGTCGCGTCCGCACACTTGTTTGCAACTGTTCGTAACTGTTCACTGTTCTATACACACCCTAATCTCTCCGTCCGAGCAAGTCCAACGTGAACTTATCCCGGACGAGCCCCCAAATGCGAGGGTGAAGGTCGGGGTGAGAGTTTAAAATAGAGAAAGTTTAATTTTTTCAAACTCACAACCACCAGCTGCGAACCAAATTCCTAAACATGCAAAAACACTGGAACTGTGAATGAGACTGTTTGACTCGGTTTTCTAGGGGATGATATCACACGTTCGCAGCTTTCCTTCCCTGCATATAATTAACAAAACAAATTCATAATAAAATCAAGTTCATGAGAGAAAAGGGTGTACTAACTACTATTTTTGAAAACACGTGAAAGTTCACTTTATGTTGTTTATTTCACAATATTTGAACCCTGTGGCTGATACGTCTGTACGTCGACACATTTACCAAATAAAGTTATAGCTCGTGAGCCCCCAGACAAAATGAATATTTGTCGCAAATTGTTTTCACACCACGTGGCTGTCTCAAACACCGTTTATGTTCATGCCTATGCGACGACATGTGTTACATTAATAAAACACGGTCACTTTAATTCAATTCGATGGACACCTTCTTCTACCGGGTAAATATTCACCAACACACAGTAGCACTCGATTCAACTTGGTACAGTCTACGACGTGCAACCACACGTGGCGATTGCCACACACCAATCTATAACCTCCACCTCGAGGTCCACATGCCGACTGATGCAGACCGACGCCGCCCGCCCAGCCACACCACGTGCTCTGGAGTCCTCACTTCCTGCCCTCGCGCGCGCGCGCGCGCGCGCCAAAACTCAACTGACGGGGTTTTTTCCCCTACGTCATCAACTTCCCCATGTGAGCTGTTGTAACCGATTTGCCAACGTACAGCGCTCAGCCAATACATTTCTATAACTTTACTTAAAATCAAAATAATTACACTACACTTTAACAAATATTTTCTTACGTTTTTATATTAGTATAAACATCCTTTGTACCATTTATTATAATAGTGCAATTTCTTATATCACAGATAAGTGATTTAACTGAATATTTCAAGGTAAAATACACAAGATTAATTGAAAATAAAAATGAGAAATAGTTAATATATTACTTTTATAAACAAACATTGCCATGCTGGTTGTGTAACTGTCTTGTATTTATTGGTAATTTATTACTATTCATTGTCAATTAAACATATTACGTCAGATGTAACTGTATCAGCTAATGTATTGTTTATTTATCAACAGGCTATTTTGTAATGAGGGCCTGAAAGGTTCCTAACTGCATCGTATTACTTCAAATGCCAGTAGTATTACAGTATTTACGCACTGCACTGTGCCTGGCACTCGCCATTCTCCCTCTCTCCCCTCACCGGAAACGAACTGTAAAATCCTAAGTTGGAACAAGCCACCAACATCGGCCTGCTCGCTGGCCTCCCGTCAGCTACAAGCACACAGCAAATCTCAAAGTGGAGAATTTCTACCTATGGCCTAACTATAAATGTTGTCACCCAACTGTGTACATACATTGCTACCATAATTAATAAGATTAAAATTGTGTGACATTTAGTGCATTGGCATGGTCAATGTTTGCAGTGAACTTCATACTGTTTAATTATCAAATGCTATTAATTAGCAATATTTCTATTATTCGGTAATCTCACAACTGCAAATAAAGATTAAATTTCAACCTAACAGGAAAAAAATAGAAATGAACAAAACATTCAGAATTGATCCAGAATACCTGAAACTTAACTGAAAGGATATTTGCCAGGAAATTAGGCAATCAAACGCAACGAACTGGAAGGAACTTGCAGAAGTACTGAAGAGCACTATGCATTTAGGCAAACCCCCAAGAAAGAGAAAATACAGATGGTGGAACGACTCATGTGATCAAGCAATAGAAGTAAGAACACAAGCATGGAAAACTTTCAGTAGCATCAAAACTACAGAAATATGGCAGGAATTCCTGAGAATACAGAATAATACATCCAAGGCAATACGAAGAGAAAAACGTAGATATGATATAAACCGGCTTAAGGAATTTGAACAAGAATTTCTCAAAAACAACACCAGACTCTTTTAAACAATTTTCATAGAGAACCTAACAGGGTATCAACCACCCAATCTGTGTGTTCGCCGGCCCGACGGATCACTGAAAACCAACACGAGAAACAACTGTCAGATTTTAGCTCAATATTTTCACGCACTCCTCAACTGAGAGCTGCCGTCAGAGCAACTAGATTTCGAAAAATCCCCATCAAATCCCGATTGAAAACCAGCTTCACTTAAAGAAATAAAGGAAATAATCAATTCTCTGAAAAACAAGTCTCCAGATGAGGATGGAATCATAGCAGAAATGTGGAAATTAAATGACAGTACCCTTACACAAGCAACTCACAGAATTATATCAAAGGTTTGGGAAACTGAATAAATTCCTGCAGAGTGTAAATGTGTACTAATCCATCCTCTCCACAAAAAGGTACAAAAACTGATCCAAATAACTACCGGGGAATTTCACTGCTCCCAGTAATATACAAAATTTTTTCAAAGGCCCTGTTAAACAGACTAGAAGAACAGGCAGACCAGTTAATAGGAGAGTATCAGGTCGATCTTGCGTCGAACAAATATGGAACCTAAAGACTATTTTAGAAATGAGAAGATGCAGAAACACTGTGGTGACTTTCGTAGATTTTAAAAAGGCTTATGATTCAATAGACAGGCAAACATTATTCCACACATTAGAAGAATTTCGGATTGACAGTCAATTATCCAACAAGCATTAACAGGAACAACCTCTAAAGTCATATTCATGGGAGAAACATGAGAAGCATTTCACATCCTTACTGGTGTCCGCCAAGGAGATGGACTCTCCCCCCTTTTGTTTAACTTGATACTGGAGAAATTTGTGAGGACATGGGAAAAAGCAATTAAGGGAATTCAACTTGGAACTAAAAAGGAGCAGAGAATCAGGGTGATGTGTCTGGCTTTCGAGGACGATCTTGCTATTCTAACAAACAATAGGGAAGAAGCGAGACTCGCACTGGAGAAGCTTCATGAAATCTCACAGAAAACTGGGCTACAAATCTCTTATGAAAAGACTCAATACGTGGAAAACAAGCCGGCAGATAGTCTCCCCATCACATCTCAGTATGGAAAAGTGGCACAAGTTTCTCACTTCAGATATCTAGGAGAGATGATCCAACCATCAGGACTGATCTCAATAGCCAATCAAGAAAGGGTCTCAAGATTACAAAGAGCATATAAGCTAACTTGGAACCATTATAATAAGAAATCTATTTCTGTCAATGCAAAACTAAGGCATTACAATACAGTAGTCCTACCAGAGGCACTCTATGCTGCAGAAACTACAGTGATTCATGGTCATACGAAGATCAGAGAGATTGAAAAACAGGAAAGAAAAATTTTGAGGAAAATATATGGTTCAGTGTTCCGGGAAGGAATTTGGATAAAGCGGCCAACTAGAGAAATGTACAAAGACATGGAAACAATAACGGACACCATCAGAAAGAGAAGGATGAAATTTTATGAACATATCATCAGGATGAATGAAACCAGGCTCACAAGGCAAATATTTGAGATAGCAAACAAGAGCAAAAACAAGACGAAGTGGATCACTGAAACAGAAGAGGATATTAAAGAACTGGGAATCACACAAGACAACATAAACAATAGAGAACAGTTCAGGAACATTATAAAGAAACATAAACAAGAACACACGGAGAACAGAACAGGAAAGAAGTGGTCAGAAGAACGCAAGAGAGAACACAGTGAACGCATGAAGAGAATCTGGGAAGAAGAAGAAGTCATAATTACTCAGGTTCAATCGCTCTCTTTAAAGGGAATAATGGAACATAATCGCATCGCCGGGATAAATGCTTCTCGGGAATGATAATTACCCTGTGTCCTCTCCTCTTTACTGTAAACGTGAGAACTTATCAGGAAAATATCATGTAAATCGTGTGAGTTGTTACTTTGTTAAAGTGTAAATAACGAACAAACTCACATTTGCATTTGTAATATTAGTTATGATTTAGGTGACAATATCAGTAGTCCCCTCTCGATGAACTAACTGCATAGTAATCATGGAGAAGATGATTTATATACCCGCATTCACGACGCCTGCACTCTCGGACGGAGCTTAGTTCCGTGTGTGTTAGTATAGAAAAAATCAATAAATGTGCAGGAAAATAGCTGTGTCTGAAGTAAAGAAATATTTACAGTCACCTGTTCATGAAAAAGTAATTATTTTAATCTTATACATTGCAGTTATAGTAGGGATAACTGTGGAATGAAATTGATCAAGATTCCATCAAGGAGTATGATTCGCACTAAATAAACCAAAATTTTCATCCCATCATTCTTGGGGGGTAAATAGTTATGTTTAAGTTAATTGTAAGGACATTATGCAAACTGAAGTTTATATAAAACTAGCTGAAAACTTGGCGTTGCCCGGGAATTTATTTATTTATTCCTGCCATTTTTGAGGCATATATATTCATTTGTATAAGAGCTGTATGTCTCTAAAATCTCTTGGAGATAAAAGTAGTAGTAAAGAAGTAATGGTATTAAAACTTGGTGCGTGATGGGGCGGTTTTCCATTAACGTTACCGTTTATGTGCTCATATCTCATGAACTACGTGTCGTACTGTGATACAATTTAGAAGGTACACTCAACTATATGCGTATATACTGTCTGTGAAATTTTCTGTCGCTACAATTTGTAGTGTTCAAATTATAAATTGTAACGTCATACCGAGAGCCGTAATTTTACTCCATAAACAGCGGAAAAGTAGTAAGCCAGAAATTTTTTTCCTTTCATCATTTTTCAGCGAGAATAAGTTTAATAAAGGTTTGAAATTATGTTTAAAGTTTCTTGCAAGTCTCTAAGTACTGTCATTCTAATACAGTGTATTTGGAAAGTCTCTCCGCATTATATGGCATTTTTTGCGATTTCTATTGGTTATGATGTAATATCTTTTGAACCATGTGCCGTATGTGATTCTTCACCTGCAGAAATTGTTACCTCACGGGAAGGAATGTGTGTACCAAATTTGGTTGAAATCGGTCCACTGGTTTAGGAGAAAATGAGCAGCATTGGAAAAAATGAAGCAGTTCTTCGCGCATCTAATTGTTTATGACATCATATCTCGTGAACTATATATCGTATGTGATTCTTACACTTACGGCGACCATCCTCAAGAACTGAACCTTACGTGTACAAAATTTCATAAAGATTGCAACAAAATTGTAGATTTGTATGCAACACGTACAAACATACGGACACTCTGCTTTATACACAAGTGATGTTCCCTAAATGAAATATTTTTGTAGTGTGGTGTCAATAGTTCATGATTAGGTTAAATATTACCTGAGTCTAGAATTTAGTGGCAGGAACTGACGACAGTAAAATGCATATTGGTTAAATTAATTGAATTCTCCATCGGTGCTTGACATAAGGTGATAATTTTATGAAAAAGGAAAAATTCCTGATGTTCTGCAAAATTATTTATTGAGTTTCGGCTTTCGGCTTCTTCAGCCATCATCAGGTGATAATTGATGCTGGCCTAAGGAGCCAAAAGCTAGTTAGTAACTCAATAAATAATTTTGCAGAACATCAGGAATTTTTCCTTTTTGATAATGTTGATAAAATTTAACCTGAGATACCAAGAAGTGTCTTCGTATATTGACAGTATCACAATGCAGTACGTGGTGGTAAGTGGCTATGAAGAGAGAGCGAGAAGCGTGTGTGTGTGTGTGTGTGTGTGTGTGTGAGAGAGAGAGAGAGAGAGAGAGAGAGAGAGAGAGAGAGAGAGAGAGAGAAACAGGGAGGGAGAGAGAAAGGGAGAGATGAGTAGGAATTGGTCAGAGAGAGGGGGAGAAGGCATGGAGAGGTAGTTGATAGAATGCTGAAAACGATTTGTTTGCTGAAGAAAAATTACGTCACAAGCAGCAGAGTCGGTAATCCATCTCATCTTATGTTTGCGCAAGAAATGAACTGATGAAAAAAGATATTACAAAATTAATCGACTTTAAAACAGGAGATTTTTGAGAAAATTTATTTTTTCTAAAGTTTCTGTCATTGCAGGTAGCCACAACAAAGCATAAAAGGGTATTTACTTATTTATGTATTTTTGGTGCGTCTATGTTTCTTTCATTTACCATACTTCCTACATAAGCCTGGGGCATACGGAAGAGGAGCCGAGTGTAGCAAGTTAAGATATATGTTGCACGTTCAACATCTTCTCGACTGTCACTAATACGTTTTATGGAACTAACTACACGTTCCTGTGCCTAATTCAGTACAGTTTACAGTACTACAATGGACTCATTTTTCGAAACTGTTATTGCTCGATACAAATATTGACAATGAACAGTTTCCAAAAGATTTCACAAGAAGCGATAATTTATTCAATGTTCCCATTGAAATCAGTACAATATTTGGCTAAAATGTATTGATAGATTTTTATCAAAGGAATAGCTGGTAGTTAATATTTAAGGCACATTAAATTATCCACACCTCGTATCTTCTTGTCAGGACACTTATTTTAGCAATTTGTATTTTGTTAGTTTTGTGTCCCAGCCTCGTCGCCGTTTTGTGTCTCGTTTCCGTCGGAGGTGTCGGTGGCCGAGTGGAATGAGACCGACACAGGAATAAAGATAGCACGCTGGTGCAGGTACGGAGGGGAGCAGCCAGAAACTAGAAACACTAGAGTAAATTAGAACGAGATATATATTGTACAGAATTTATACAATACTTAACTTTTACATAGTACTGTAGAATGTTGATACATAGTTGAGCTAGAGTCCTGCCTAGTGCCTAACTGATAGCCAAGTCTTCACTGGTGCCTATCTGATTCCGAAGGTCCGAACTGGTTGCTATCTCAGTCCCAAGTGAACGATGTCGTTCAGTGCTGGCCACGAGCGGAGTTCTAACAGAGGGCGCTCGTGGCTGTCGTCGTAAGAACGCCGTGCGTGCATGGCAGCGCGCGGCGAAAGTAGGTGGCGCGCACTTTGTACTTGTGCGACACCACAGTTAGTATAAAAATTTTCTTTCTCTTCAAACATCGAAGGGACAAATTTTTTTTAGATAAATGTGCAGTAGACACCCATGACTATGTTTTTATATTTTTTTCATTGCTTTTATTTTGAGGAATGTAACTGGATTATTTGTACTACCCTGGTGAGTGGACGAAGTTTTGCGACGACGAAATGAAGGGCGCGTTCTCGCTTAATACCCTCGGAAGCTTTAATCAGCCGGGACAAGACTTTAAGTAAAGCGCTGGATCCGGCGCTCAAATTTGCTTATATCTCTCCGAAAATCACGTCGTCGCGATACCGAACAAGCTTCCAGAGAGTAGCTGGAAATGAGCCCTATTATCTCCATCGTCGCAAATCGCTCATCTAAAACGAGACAAAAAGATCTATAAATGGAGGATTAAATCATGTCTGACCTCAATGGATTGTTACTCTAATATCGAGTTTATTGAATATGTCTCGCTATCACGAGAGTGAAATATGTATGTATGACCGTTGTGGCCTAATGACATTACCGGGTTTGAGCCTTGAATCAATAGTAGATCGGGTCACATGCACACCTAGATCTTTCACATCTTCAGAATGACATCAAAGTCAAATGGACTTCAGGAAGACGCTAGGACGACCTGAGCGATGCATGTCTGCCACAGTTTGCCGATCTTTTACCCAGCGTCCTACTGTTCTCTACGGCAATGCCGATTTCCAGCGCGCCTCTTGGTGACACTCCCGTATTGCACGACCACTGCCACATTCTATCCTGTTTCCAAACACAGTGACACCGTCACGTTAGACCGCTCGCTCACAAGTGATTGTGTTTCCCTCTATTGTGCGCACGCCGATGACGTGGGACAGGCGAGTCCATTTGCTCGGAGGTGAGGTAGGTATGTCAACAGCGTGTTATCAGCGACAATAGTAGATTCCATTGCATAGTGTCTCCACAGCAGTGTTGCCATAAAGTTCCAACCCTCACACGTAACAATCGCAGACTCAAACTCCGTACGTACATTATCCTCATTAATTAGAATACATCCTGGTGTTTCAGATTTACAACACAATCGAAACTTTATTTCTCACAAAATGTAGTTATATGAATATACACAAATATAATCATTATAGTTTACGTTCATCAGAGTGTCCTCCTATATAGATACATAATGAAAATTAAATGAATTTTATGTATTCCATAAAGTGTGAGAATATTATTTGGTTCAAAAATTAGTAATTGAAAATAAGTTATTAATTTTATGGTATTATTATCACAGACAATTTCTATTTTTGGCGACTATCAGGGGGTGTAGGTTGGCCTATACAGAAAACATTTTTCACTAATACATGGAAAGACTTCTGACTCGACTTAAAATTTCAAAGTAACTGAGATCCTTTATTTTACATTAGTAACATGAAACTTTTACAAAATGAAACTTTCACAAGGTTGGCTTGCTCCCACCACTTCAGATAACTAAAGAAGACTAACTCTACTTTTAAGTTTTAAAACATAAGAAAGAAGCACTCTACTTTGTTTGCCTGTGTATAAAAGATAAGTTGAATCGTTTCATGAATTATCAGTGGTTTATTAATTGAAATTAATCAATTATGATTTTTTTCTTAAATTAAAGAAAAATCCATTTCCCCTACTCTGCTTTTTACCCGTATATCTCCTGCCTCATGTATCATCATGGTCCTCTGAATTTAATGACTGTCTCACAAATTGGAGCATTGCAGTCAGTCAGTTTTTGTAGGTATCGTGAATCTACATGGTTCCACACATCATTAACAATATTTCAGTGATGTTCCTTGCTGAATGTATTAACTTCCCCGAAACGACTGTCCATCCCAGACCATTTCAGAGGGATCACAATCGGACTTTTCGTTCGGCCACACCGTATCTCTCAGCGATTTCTGTTTTTCCTTTGATGGAATATGACTTGTACAGTATGCTGACCAATAAACATGTTGTTGTAAGGTGAACGCTTTACCTATTAAGCGCAATCCACTTGCTATTGCATGATACTGAGGTATGAGGTGGTACCGCTTCTGATCCACAAATCCTTCTATTTTCACAATAAGACCAATTATACCTCCGGCAAAACATCCCCAAAGCATAATACAACCTCCACCATGTTTAACTGTAAGTAGAACACACATACTGGGCTATCCTTTTCCCTACAAATCGGCGAACAAATATTCTCCTTTTCGCTGCAACAACCTCTAACTTCGATTCTTCGGTGAATAACACGTTCGTCCACTCTTCCGATGTCGAATAACGGTGTTTCTGAGACCATTCATGTTTCTTCTACTTATTTGTGGGCCTTCTAAGGGGTTATATTGCTGGAATGATGAATTTATTGCCAGCTTCAGTCAGTCTCCTATTTATTGTTGCAACAGATGTTGTTCTCGTGCTCGCTTCTACCAATTGTACACGGAATTGTGGCACTATTTTGAATCTATTTCTCTTGTAATTGTGACATATTTATCATCAGTTGTTTCACAAGCTCGTCCTGGCCTGGTCTATCTCCTTATTGATCCCTGTTGTCGTCTACCGGTAAACGGTATATTCTACTAACACTACACTGTTTCGCAGTTTGGAGAACAGATATACTTGCATGTCTAAGTGCTACAATTGCAGCACGTAGTGTTGTGGATAATTCCACTCTTGAAGCCACACTAGTGAAGTGCACACTTCATTTCTCACGGAGGAACTGACAGTCAGGAGCCATAATATGTTGTGTGTCGTAGCAATGCTTGCCGTTCGCTGTGGACATCACAGCACTACAGGGAACACAGGTGCACCAGAAGAGGCGTCTGTCGGCCAATAGGTAAACAAAATTATCAGATAGGTACACACCATTAGTTGTTGAATACTATTGTGTATAGATGACCACGACAAAAAAACATGACATATGTACAACTATTGGGCCATTCCTTTTCCTTCTTCAACCACAGCCCCGATATTAGACCTTGTCTGCAGAGAATAAGATGTCAGTTATTGGGCTTATTGAAATTAATGAGTGGTAGTGTACATGGTGCTAATGAAATTGGATTTCTCAGCGTGTCCTCGGATCTGATGTAGCCTGGCGAATTACAGTAACCATATGTGCCTTATCCACAACATGTCTTTGGGCATCTCCTGTAAAAAGAGTGTGACATGCTGCCTCTAGAGCCTTTCCTAATTTGGAACGCGTTTATGGTACTGCCTTTTGGTAGAAACTGAACTCACTGTTGATTTCAGTCGTTCTGGGTGGCCATATGATTCGCTGGATTTGTCGAAACTGTTCTTAAAAGAAATCGCGGAAAAATATGGCGACGTGACACGACGTACTGTCATTCATAAAAATTCCATCGTTGTTTAGCTGTAGACGGTCTGGAAGTAGCCGTTTCACTCAGTGATCAGATCAGTTGGCCACACCCTTGTGGATCAACCACCAACATACGCGGAGTCTTGGGATCACCGCGCACTGGAACACTATTTATCAACTGTTTGCAGTCGTCACACATCTAACGGAGCTCCGCTTTGCCAGGAACAAGTCGATATAGTCACGAGTGCAGGAATTTCTCTGTAGGCTACGTTTCGCTATTCGCAAAGGCACTCAAAACAATCGTTGACCACCATTGCCCCACAAGCCAAACTGTCGCACACTCGCCTTCACAGATACGATGGTCGTGTTGCGTATCTGTTTGCACTGACAACTCTACACAGAACCACTTAACTATCTCAATGAGTGCAGCACTTCTGCCTCCGCTCTGTCCGTGGTGAGACATCATGGTCGAAATGTGGTACTCGCGGCACACACTGGACCTTGTGAATCTCAGAATATTCCCTAACGAAACGAATGTTCCATGCAACCAGCCCCAAATACCACAACGTGTAAAGTCAGTAGTGCGGCCATTATAATCTCTGAATTGAATAGCTACACCTAAAACACAGGAATGCAACTCTGCAAATAAACAAGTGTACACTCCAAACAGTTAGGAATCAGGTTCCATATCACACGCAATATACATATGGTAACGTATATTATTCACATATTGGTTACAATTGTAATTTGTGTTTGATTTAGTAAGATATTTTTCTGTCTCAACCTTTAAGGCTTACATAGCGTTTACTTTGAGCGAGGCTACATGGTTCTACCATAATAGTGAAAAAGTCATTCTCGTTGTCCTTTGTGGGGATGAGAGTCGTTGTCCAAAGAACCCCTCTACAATGCCTCCAGCGAAGAGCACAACAAACATTCGAAGCATCTCGTCTCTATACCTTTGAGCAGTGAAGGCGCCATTTTAAACGACATAGAGGTCAGTACATCGGCCAATACTGATACCTGACCACAGTATACGTTGATGTGATGTAACCTGAACATAAACAAGATTGGTCCGCGTTCTACGTTCTCTCAGGATTAGGCAACGACGGTTGTCCGAGTGAATATAAAATAATGATGTATGGAACTCATTGTTCTTTGGGACGATGTGAATCAATTCATACAAGTTTCCAGCCAAGATCGCGTTTCGTATTTATGGATGACCGGTTCCGACGTTCACAGACGGCATCTTCTGATCTCCTATATTTTAAAATGTCACACCTTATATGGTTTTACCTGTATCCTTTCATTACATTTGTCATGGGGATGTTCTATACAAACACTGATGGTGAAGTTGGATCTACAGTATATACGTCCACACTGGTTGCACAAGAGTCACTAAGGCAACTTCACCATCAATGTTTGTTTACAAACACTCCATGACAAATGTAATGAAAGGATACAGGTAAAACCATATAAGATATGACATTGTAAAATAATATAGGAGATCAGAAGATGACGTCTGTCAACGTCGAAACCGGTCATCTATAAATAAATAACGTGATCTTGGCAGGAGACTTGTTTAAATGACACAATGACTTAACTTTGAACAGAACCCTGTGCCATTCGTTACGATTCCAATCCCGATGATCCTCCGATCCTCTGCGAGCTAAACGGAATAGTGGTTTTCATCTACATCTACGTACATAGTCCCCAATCCACCGTAAGGTACGCGGCGGAGGTTACACTGTTCCACTACTAGGCATTTTCTTTCCTATTTGTTGCACCTTTCTTACTACTTGCGCCATAACCCCAGTGCGTAGAGGGGACAATCCCGAAGTCGATGTCGGACTGTTTCCGTTTACACTGTGCGACCTGTAGCTGCCTGGAGGGTGCGTTGCATTCAGCCTCCTGTCTCGACGGGAGATAAAGGTCATCTTCTGCTGATGTTAAACAAGAACGACTTTGGCCTTGCCTTGTTTATACGGTTGCTGTTGTCTGAAATCGCGTCCAGATCCTGGAAGTTACATTTGAGCAATACAATAGCTGCAGCCTCTTCCCTCTGAGGCTGTCCCACATCCCTTGGGTCCCCATGCTATAGCTCCGGGTAGTCACATTGTTGTTGCATTGCACTATCTGCTCACTACACTATCTGAACCGAAATGCTATTACTAGACGTTTGGTTGCCATAAAGAAGTTGTCTCCACTCCGTAGAAGTCGAGCGTTAGTGTGATTAATCTGATTCGTGTAACACTCCTGAACATATATATACATGTGGCGTCTATTCCGAAAGAAAAGATGACGTCTGATGCAGCAGTTATTATTGTTTTCATATTCACAGAACATATGACTCCAACTGCGAATGTGCAAAGCTGAAAATGTAGTCACTATGTACGAATTCCCGGGCATTAGTACATAGTGACTACGAGTTTTCCTACTGTGGGCAGGGTAGAGCTGGAAATTTGTATCTGACGGGAGGCGTGCTTAAGTACATCTTGCAGGTGCTGTGATCACTGTGTCCCCAGTGGTGTGGTGGTCAGCGCAACTACCTAGAAAGCAGGAGACCCGGGTTCGAAACCCGGCTGGGTACACATTTTCAGCTTTGCCCATTCACAGTTGAAGACATACATTCTATGAATATGAGAAATTAAGTTAATGGTTGGGTGTTTTTACCGATCCCGTGACTCTACCTAACCAGTTCTACAATCATTTAAAGAAAGTCTAGGATGAGTATCACGAAGGTACCAACACCATTCATCCTTATTTACGGACGATTTTAACCTACCGAGTATATACAGAGTACCTATTAAGTTTACTTGACATTATCGGTTTTGGAGGAGATCTGATAGTTCTATAGTCTTCAAAATGAAATCCCAAGATGGCACATTAATAATTTATTCAATGACGACCGGTTTCTGTGAACTGTGTCACCACATTTTAACAAGATGACCAGCTTGTAATATGTATGTGACCAGATGATGGTGACACAGTTTCAATACCGATAGTACAGAGAAGCTGTCACTTGAACTAGTTTGACCAGTTAAATCGAAAACCCACCACGGAAGATTTGAGGTATTAATCTACGAACAGACCTGACCATAATACCATCGATGTCACTGTACATACAGGTGTTAGTAATCGTTATGTCTGCCGCGGTGGAATGGCCGTGCGCTCTAATGCGCCTTGCTGCGGAGAGCGCCGCTGGTCTGTGACTGAGTTTCGAGCCGTCCCTCTGCCACCGATGTCTGTGTGTTGTCCTTAGGATAAGTTAGTTTGAGCAGTCTGTAAGTCTAGGGACTGATGTCAACTGCAGTTTGGTCCCAAAGCTTTACAAACATTTATCATTTGATCATGATATCGTCTTAGCGGCAATATTTACCAAAGTTAATAAGTCAAGAAGAGTGTTAGAAAGAGATGAAAAGCAGTTGTTAGCATTCGACTTTGATAATGAATGGACAAAATTTGGTTCTGGTACATAAATACTCTGCACGTCATATTAAAGTGCATGGCAGAAGGTTAATCGAACCACTTTTATGATTTATCTCTACATTTCTATTCTGTAATAGATCGGAGGAAAAGGAACACATAAATCTTTCCGTTTTCGATCTAATTTATATTTTTTAGTTTTCATGATCATGTCTTCCTATGCAGACGGGTGCTCACTAAATATGTTCGCATTCGGAAGAGAAAGTTGGTGAAAGAAATTTCGCAAAGAGATCTCCTCGCAACGAATAAAGCGTTTCTTTTAATGATTTCCACCTAAATTCGTTCATCATTTCCGTGACACTTTCCCCATTAAAATAGCGATAATAAAAAACGAGCTGCCTAAATCGTCTGTCATCCCATGATGCCCAGCAATACTCCAAAATAGGACGCACACGTGTGGTGTAGACAGTTTCTTTAGTAGAACTGTTGCATCTTCTAAGTGTTCCGCCAACAATAGATAGTCTTTGGTTTTCTTTCCCTACAATATTTTCTACATGTTCTTTCCAATTTAAGTTGTTCGTAATTGTTACTACTTGGTATTTATTTGAATTTACGGCTTGTACTTTTGACTGATTTATCGTGTAAATGAGGTTTAACAGATTTCTCTTAGTGGTCATATGGATGACTTCCCACTTCTCATTTTTAAGGTTCAATTGCCATTTTTGCACCATACTGATATCTAAATTATTTTTCAGTTGCTTTTGATCTTCTGGTGACTTTACTAATCGATAAATGACAGTATCATCTGCGAACGGTGTAAGACAGCTGCTCAGATTGTCCACGAAATCGATTATGAAAATAAGAAATAGTCGGCACGTATAACACTTCCGTGGGGAACGCCAGATACCAATTCTCTTCTACTCGATTACTTTTCGTCAACTAAAAGATTCTTTGTCCTTTCTGACAAGAAATCGGAAAACCAATCATACAACTGTGCCGATATTCCATAAACAAGCAATTTGATTAGAAGATGATTATGGGTCCAGAAATCTGTAAATACGTTAACCATTTGACATCCCATGTCGATAGCAGTCATCACACTAGGTGAGCAAAGCGCTAGCTGTGTTTCACAAGAACGATACTTTCTGAATCCGTGTTCACTATGAGTCGATAGGTCGTTCTCTTCCGGATAGTTCATAATATTTGAGGAAAAAATATGTTCTAAAATCCTGCTGCAAACCGACGTCATTGATGTATGCCTGTGATTTTATGGATCAATCTACATCTATATCTACATACATACTCCGCAATCCACCGTAAGGTACGCGCCGGAGGGTACACTGTACCACTACTAGGCATTTCCTTTCCTATTCCACTCCCAAGTAGAACAAGGAAAAAAGGAATGCCGCTATGCCTCCGTACGAGCCCTAATTTATCTTATCTTGTCTTCGTGATCACCACGCGAAATGTAAGTAAGCGGCAGCAAGATCGTACTACACTCAACTTCAAATTCCGGCCCTCTAAATTTCTTCAACAGAAATTCACGAAAAGAACGTCGTCTTTCCTCCAGCGATCTCCAATTGAGTTCCCGGAGGATTCCCGTGATACTCGCGCTTCGGTCGAACCTACCAGTAACAAATCTAGCTACTCGCCTCTGAACTGCCTCTATTTCTTCCTTTAAACTGATCTGCTGCGGGTCCGAAACACTTGAGCAATACTCAAGACGTGGTCGTACAAGCGTTTTATACGCGGTCTCATTTACATATGAAGTACATCTTCCCAAAATTCTCCCGATAAACCTATTGTCTTTCTTGATTATTCGAGTGACCTGTGCAACTTTCCAGTCTTTGGGTACGGAAAGTTCGCTGAGCGAGCGGTTGCATATGATAATTAGGTATGGGGCTATTGCATCAGCATACTCTGAAAGGAACCTAATTGGTATACAGTCGGAAGCGGGCGACTTATATGTGTTAAATCATTGAAGTTATCTTAATACACCAAGGGTATCTAGTTCTAAATTATGCATGCTGGCAACTGTTCTTGATAAAAATTGTGGAGGATTTGCTTCGCCTTCTTTCGTGAAGGAATTTCGGCAGCTGTGTTAAACAATTCTGCTTTAACAGAACTGTCATCAATAGCACGACCATTATTACGGTGTAGTGAAGGTATCGATTGTGTTTTTCTGCTTAGTATACTTTACATACGACCAAAATTTCTCAGGAATCTCTACGAAATTACGTGACAGGGTTTCGTTGTAAAAGCTATTATAAGATTCTGGCATTGAAGTTCGAGCTAAATTCGTGTTTCTGTAAAAGACTGCCAGTCTTGAGGATTTTGTGTGCGTTTCATTTTGGCATGCTTTTTTTGTTATTTTTGCAAGATTGATCCAACCTGTTGTGTGTACCAAGGCCGGTCAGCCAGCTCTTTTATTAATTTGTTTGGTATAAATCGGTCAACGGTTGTCGATATAGACAATATTTAGATGAACTGTAAGCTGAAGCACTAGAGAAATATGTGGTGACAAAGTAGATCGAGGACGGAAAAGATCCGATGTAGTTTAAAAAGTTATTGTTGTGGTTTTCAGTCCGGAGACTAGTTTGATGCAGCTCTCCACCCTACCCAAACCTAATCGAACCTCTTCATCTCCGCAAATGAACGATAACAACGTACTGTAATCTTCTCATGACATCCATCTGGGGAATTTTACTTCACACAATTCCCTCCAATGCGAAATTGACGATTCTTTTATATGTGCCACAAATTTTTCTCTCCAGTTCTATTCAGTAATTCCGCATCAGGTAGGCGATCTAGTCATCTCCAGCATTCGCCTGTAACACCGCATTTCGAAAGCTTCTGTCCTCTTCTTGTCTGAAATACAGATCGTCCATGATTTACTGCCGTACAACGCAACAGTCTACACAAATGTCTTCCTGAAAACAGTACATAACACACTATTACTCAATGTTACAAATTTCTCTTTTACAGAAACACTTTTCTTCCCATTGCCATTATACGTTTTATGTCACCTGTAATGCGATTATCGTAAGACACGTTACTGCTTTTTGTGCACAAACATCTGAGCTCAGACACCAATTCACTACTAACTTTCTGAAAATCAATTACACCTATATATAAATTAATGTACTTGCACTTTTGTTCTCATTGTTCATCTAGGATTAGATTAAATCTTCCTCTAGTGGCATTGCTTTAAATGTAATAAGTACAAATAACGAATGACTACTCGTCACTGTAATAATGCCTACATTGGACGTAGGTGATCATATAAGTCATCTATCCAACTGAATTGATTTATAATTTTAAATAAAGAGCTTTATTAATTCTTTTGGTGCTAATAAGTAGACTGGTGATCGACTCAAGTCGCTATGAATGCATTAATAATAGCTCGAGTCATCAATATGGTGAACGCAGTAGTGAATATAAGTCACCGTATAAAACAAATAAGTCAGGTGCCAAACACAGTTATGAATAAGGACGCGAAATATTTCTCTTTTCTAACTGTAATAGACCTGACGCCACCCTACACAAAAATTTTCTTCGTAAACTTTCCCGTAGAGAAACTGCGCCAGAGTCGACTAAACAAAGAATCCATTAACGAGTTTCTCAAGAGTCCTCATTTACATATACCCTGTCTCTCCCAACAATAGTTCGCAACCCTTGTGCAAATCTTGTCACCGCTAATATAAAAGTGCACAAATTGGTGTTGCATAATAGCTCTAAACGATAAGAAGTTCAGATACACAATTCTCATACTGAATTCTCGTGGTGCACTTTTTGTTTGTGGTACAAATGAGAATGATATATGTATTCAACTATAAAATACTCTTGAATATATTAGTGTTTATAGATTTTACGTATCATTACTACAGTCTAATTTAAGGGAGAAACCATGGAAATTTCACGTAAGACTGAAGAAACGTAACCTAAAAGTAAATAATATGAACATCTATGTGGTATTTATGTGTGTTCTTATTGTACCCACACTGCCAACAGATACTGCCAGTCAACAATATATTCTCGCATTCGGAAGAGAATGTTGCCGATTGGAGTTTCGTAAGTAGCTCACGCCGCAGCCATAAACGTCGTGGTTGTAATGATTCCTATCCCGGATCCTGTATCATTTCCGTAACGCTGTATCCCCTGTATCGTGACAAAACAAAACGAGCTGCCATTCTTTGCACTCTTTCGGTGTCCTCCGTGAAGCCCCACTGGGCAGCAGTACTCCAAAAAAAGTACGGACAAGCGTAGTGTATGCAGTTTCTTTTGTAGTTCTGTTGCATCTTTTAAGGGTTCTGCCAATAAAACGCAGTCTCTGGTTCACCATCTACATGTTCTTTCCAGTTTAAGTCTGAAGTAATTGTAATTATTATTTATTTAATGGAGATGACGGCCCTCACTTTTGATTTATTTATTTTGGTAACAAAGTTTAAGGGATTTCTTTTCGTACTCCTGTGGACGACTTCAAACTTTTCATTATTTACAGTCAACTGCCAATTTTTACACCATAGTGATATCTTATTTAGACCGTTCTGCAATTGGTTTTGATCTTCAGATGATTTAACTAGATGGTAAATGACGGCGTCATCTGCAAACAACCTAAGAGAGCTGCTCAGATTTTCTCCCAAATCGTTTATATAGATAAGGATGAGCAGAGGTCCAATAACACTACCCTGTGGAACGCCCGATATCAACCTCTGTTTTAGTCGATGCCTTACCATCGATTACTACAAACTGTGTCCTCTCTGACAGTAAATTCCCTATCCAATCGCAAATTTGGGGCGACATACCATAACCACGCAATTTGATTAAAAGCCGTTTGTGAGGTACAGTGTCAAAAGCCTTCTGGAAATCAAGAAATACGGAATCCATTTGAGATCCTTTGTCGATAGCACTCATCCCTTCGTGAAAGCCTTCTGGAAATCAAGAAATACGGAATCCATTTGAGATCCTTTGTCGACAGCACTCATCCCTTCGTGTCGGTAAAGAGCTACTTGTGTTTCGCATGAACAATATTTTCTAAATCCTTGTTGACCTTGGTTCAATAGATCATTCTGTTTGAGCTAATTCATAATATTTGAATACAGAATTCTGTTTGAGCTAATTCATAATATTTGAATACAGAATATGTTCCAAAGCCCTGCTGAAAATTGACGTCAATGAAATAGGCCTGTACTTCAGTGGGTTACTCCTACTGCCTTTCTTGAATATAGATGTGACCTGTGCAACTTTCCAATCTTTTGGTACAGATCCTTCTTTGAGAGAGTGGTTGTATACAGGTGCTAAGTAAGGAGCCATCATTTCAGCATAATCAAATACAAATCAAATGGGTATACAGTCCGTAGCAGAAGACTTGTTCTTGTAAAGTAATTTAAGTTGCTTTACTATTCCCAGAATATCTACTTCAATGTTACTCATTCTGGCCTCCGTTTGTAAGTTGAAATCTGAAATATTGGTTTTGTTTTATTTGTGTAGGGGTTTCGGATACAGGACGGTAAGCGGATCCAAGGCGCTTTGCGTGATTTTCCAGTAACTTTGGTACATTCAAGGGATGTGCTATTTGTAGCTATGGAGCATTGTGTAAATGTGGAAATTCTGGGTGGGTAAGTTAGTAGTTTCAGCAACTTTAGTGCACTATGCCTTTTTGATACGCGGTTAGTAGGTCGTGCTTCCATATTAGTTTATTATCACTTGTTGGTCCAAAGTATTTTAGTATGTTATTTAATTCGATTGGACAATCTTAAATGATCAGATAAAAGTTGTGAAGGTGATATGTGCCTTTAATTATTGATGTACGTCTCACAGGGTTGATTTTGAGGAAGTGGGGGTTCGACCTGGAGGAGATCCGATTGATTTGAAGCTGGAGGGATCACTGGGATTTCTGGAGGGTAGAGCGCTAGCACGACACTGTTCGTCATCACTACTTCCTCCTTAGTAACGCGATTTTGGCATTAATGAAAGACCCAAGTTTCAAAAGCTTCAATCCTTTTCTTTTCTGAACTTCTTATCGTCTACGTTTCACTCCCGTAAATGTCTAAACTACAGACCAACGTCTTGCAAAATGACTTCATCGTCACTTGTAATAATATTCGGTGTTAACAAATTTCGCTTCACCGCTATTCTGCGTTTAATATCTTCTGCACTTCGACCATCATAAGCCGTTTTACTGTGCTAGTAATAAAACACATCTATCACCTTTATCATCTCGTTATCTTACCTAATTCTTTTACTATCGTCTGTTCAACTACATTCCATTATCCTTGTTTTGCTCTTATTAGTATTCGTCATATGCCTTTCTTTTAGGGCACTGTAAATTCGGATTAGGTGCCCTTCGCCGGTCGCGGTGGCCGAGGGGACTGCGGCGCGTCAGTCACGGTCTGCACGGCTACTACGGCCGGGGGTTCGAATCCCCCCTCGGCCATGGATATTTGTACCGTCCTTATGTTAGCTAGTTCATAAGTAGTTTAGGGACTGACGACCCCGTAGTTTAGTCCCATAAGCTATACAAACATTTGAACAGTTTTTTTTGTGCCCTTCCAGGTCCATTGGTGTCTCCCACATCGAAATTCTATGTCAGTTAAACGGCTTTCTCAAATTACTGTCCATTGAAGCTTGATCAATTAGCAGACTGAAGAACGCTGGAGAAATGCTGCTAACTTGTGTTACTACATTGTTAATTAACGCTTTCCTTTCATGCCCTTCGGCTTTGCTATCTAGTTCCTGTACATGTTGTAAATAACCTTCCTGTCCCCCATATTTTCACACCGCTGAAATGCTTATTTGAAAGAGTGTATTCCAGTCAACATTGTCAAAATCTTTCTCCAAATTTACAACAGCTATAAATGTTTGTCTTTCCTTATTATATCTTCTGAGATAAGTCGTATGGATAGTACTGCTCCACATGTTCCGACATTTATCATAAATGATCCTTTGATCGTAGTAGAAATTACTATATTCTTCTTGAGATTTTACCACTTGTCTCACACCTTTTGGAACAGCTCTGTCATGGCTGACTCCTTGTCTTGTGAAGCTCTGAGGGAATGTCGTCTACCACAAAGCCCATATTTGGACTCCTTGAATTACCAGTCTAATTGTCAAATATAGTACCTTTTATCTTCATCTGGTTCCTCTTCGTTATCTAGAATACGGCCTTCCGGTTTATTTCCGTTATAAGGCTCCTCTACAAGTTTTATCCATGTTTGAAATTTCCCTACTTTTCGCAGACCTGTTTTCCATGTGATGTCTAGATATTAATGGTACTGTTATTTTTTTCTCAAAACATGTTGGTGCATCTTTCTATCCACTAGTATTACATTCTTTTTCTTGTATTTAATTTTCTTCTTTGTTGTCTATACTCAATTTTACGCTCGGTTCTACGTTACCCCCAACTGATTTGTGTTTATAACCTTGAACCCACTTCACCATGTGTGCTGCTTACCCTGCCACCGAAGGACGCTAACCTCCACTATATCCACATTCAACTTATCCATTTAGGTTTTGAAATTTTCTAATTTTCCTATACGATTAAAGTAACTAATTTTTTACTCTCCGGTCCATACTACGCAGATTTATTTACTCTGATACCCTGAGTAGTTCACCCCCCCACCCCACCCCCTCCAGGAGCAAATGAGAGACTAATTTATCTCCGTAATAAACTGCCCAAGAGGACACCGTTTAATATAAATTTCATAAGTAGGGTTTCATGTCGTCAGGTAAAGTAATGACTGTAGTTTCCCCTTGCTTCCAATCGTTTGCATCAACTGTCTGTCAAAGCCACTTAGCCGATGTTACACGTCCAGCTCTGTAAATGATCCAGACTGTTGCCCCTGTAACTACTGAAAAGGCTGCTGCCCCTCTTCAGGAAACACACGTTTGTCTGGCCTCTCCACAGATACCCCTCCGCTGTGGTTGCACCTTCGGTACGGCTATCTGTATCGTTGGAGCACGCAAGCCACCCCACCTCGGCAATGTCTGTAATTTATGGGGGTGGCATAAATAGGCACGAGGACGTATTTACGGTACACCCTTAAGCTGTAGTCTTCCTTGTGTTTTCTTCTGTAGCGATTTTCTGGTGTAAATTTGATGTTAAAATCATACTGCAAGCACCGTTTCCTTATGTGAGGGAAATGATGACAAGATAGCCATAATTCAAGTAACATCGGAGTAATTTATTTCTTTTCCACATTTACCTAAACAGACAAGAGTTTAAAGAGTGATGAAACCTAAGAGTTATTTGATAATTCTCTAGAGTTATCTGAAATACCCAGTCACCAGCAGTATTTAATTCATACACTGGAAATGCTCGTTTCCAGTGTATTATTCCGTTCGCCACTCTCCTAAATTACAGCTGTAGCTGCCATCGCCGCTGAACGCAGAGACCGCTCCATCGTGACAGCTGCTGGGTGTCCATCAAGACATCAAAGCGCCCCGCGGAAATCCCGTCACCCACTTTCATCCGATTACTGCAGATCAGAATTTCCCATTAGATGATTAATCGAATACCTACCGGCAGGACAGGAGTGGAAAGAGCATTAGTGAGCATTACTAAGAGGACTTCCTGAAACGTCCCTTTGCAGCTGAAGATGCACCTTACTTTGTTTATTACTCCTCCATTTTGGATCGCTAGTAGACATTTATAGCTTAATGGGGGACGACGGGTAAGATGACGACATGAAGGCATGTTAATACTTTTCTGGCCCTTATATTGAAATCAAGTACTTCATTTACGGTGAAAATATTCCTTCATGTATCCCCTTTAGATTCAAGTCCTTCAACATTTCCTAAAAGTGAAGTTTTTCTTAATATAGTGTAGGTATTTAGGTTATCAGTCTATGCAACTGAATTAACAAAATATTTTATTGCCTTATGCATTCCGCCTTTATTTGATAGGTATCATCAGTGGTCTGTAATATGTACATGATTATCTTTTAGAATATTTCATATTTGCCTTTCTTAGTATTTTAGATTATAAACACTTCTGGTATGTTATTCAATTATAGTTACTGATATTTGGATGTTGTTACAATATTTCGTGGATATTGCTTTAGATCTAATGCTCATTGGTGGCTACCGGCTGAAGTGCTGGAAACAAAAAAACGCAAAATGAACGTAACTAAGCAGAACAGACGGAAGGCGCCGGTGAGCATTAGATGTAAAGCAATATCAACGAAATATTGTAAGTAACATCATCCAGGTATCAGTAACAATACTTAAATAACGCACCAGAACTGTTTATAACTTAAAATACTAAGAAACGTAAATATGAAATATTCTAAAAGATAAGCACGTACGTATTACAGGCCACTGATGATGCCTACCAAATAGAGGCGAAATGCATATGGCAATAAAATGTTTTATTAATTCAGTTGAATGGACGGGTAACCTAAATATCTATAATAATATAATACAGAGAATGTGGGAAAAACAGGACAAATAGGAACTAACAATGTTTTCTAGGTAGACCTGTTTTTGTTAATGTTCGAATCAAGGAGGGTAATATGACTTTGGGATATGGGTAGGATGAAATGAAAATTTTATTTAGAAAACAGACATTTTATTGAAAGTTATCTATGTATCACAAAAGTCGCAAACATAGCATTTCTCCTTCGCTTCCCTGTAATTTACGACCGTACACTAAGAATTATCCCACATTTGCCATCCTCACCACAAAAGATGCAGTCTCTTTCATCGACTTTATCGGAATCGCTGTCGGCGAACTCAATAATAATAGATGAGTTGGAAGATGAGTCGCAGAAGTTCATTCCAGGATCCTCTCTTTGTTTCATTCCAGAACATCCGCCGAACGGAAGTTTACGTTTATCACATTTGTTCACTTTTTTTGACTCTGCATTCGCATTCTCTTTTAATTTTTTATCTTTGTTAATTTTTCTGTCTTGTTTTTTCTTCTCTTTGTCTCTTTTCTTTCAGAGCTATTTTCAAGGATGTGCTTGTTATGTATAGAGATGGCAACTTTTTTTTCGTGTTCTTGGACCTTCTTTAGATGCAGCTTGAGGTAACGGACGTATAGCAAAAGTAGCTCAGGAATTATAGGTAGATGTGGGCACTGATTAGGCAAAGAGTTCTGCTTGGGGTAATGGAGCTATAACAGATGTAGATGTAGAATTAAATAAAGGTCCTGGCAGAGATTCTATTTGGGCTAACGGAGGTAAAATAAAGGAAGTTGCAGAGTTCTACATATACATTTACATGGGATACTCTGAAAATCTCATTTAAGTGCCTGGCAGAGAGTTCATCGAATCACCATTATACTATTTATCTCCCATTCCATTCTCGAACAGCGCGCGGGAAGAAAGAACACCTGAATCTCTCCGTTCGAACTCTTGATTTCTCGTATTTTGTTCTCATGATCATTTCTGCCTATGTAATGGGAGTCAACTATATAATTTCGCATTCGGAGGAGAATGTTGGCGACTGGAGTTTCGTAAGTAGCCTACGCCGCAACGATAACAGCCGTTGTTGTAATGATTCCCATTCCAGATTTTGTACCATTTCCATAACGCTGTCTCACCTGTATCGTGACAATACGAAACGAGCTGCCCTTCTTTGGACTCTTTCGATGTCATCCATCAAACCCACCTTATAAGGATCCCACACTGGGCAGCAATACTCCAAAAATGGACGGTAAAGCGTAGTGTATGCAATTTCTTTTGTATATCTGTTGCATCTTTTAAGGGTTCTTCCAATAAAACGCAGTCTCTGGTTCGCCTTTCCCACGACATTATCTACGTCTTCTTTCCAATTTAAGTCTGAAGTAATAGTAATTCCTAGGTATTTTGTGGAGTTTACGGCCTTCAGTTTTGATTGATTTATCTTGTAAACAAAATTTAACGGATTTCTTTTCGTACTCATGTGAACGACTTCACACTTCTCATTATTTAGATTTAATTGCCAATTTTTACACCATACTGATATCTTATTCAGATAGTTCTGCAGTTGGTTTTGATCTTCAGGTGATTTTACTAGACGGTAAATGACGGCGCCATC